>JAOXXN010000446.1:97360646-97399581 GCA_026770055.1 Myrmophylax atrothorax | reverse complement strand
GTCACCAGAGAAGGGTCTCCTGCAGCTAGACTGCCATAGTGAATCTTGTGGCATTTATTAAAAACAAATGTAAAAGCAAAACAAACAGGCTCTGAATGTGAGGCATGTATCCTGGGACAATGCTCACTTTGAGTGACCCCTGTGTCCCCTACATTAAAGGATTAATTATATCAACACCCCTCCCACCCCGCCTTTCCTTGTGCATTACTACAGTGTGTTCAAAGAGCTGCGTTGTACGTGCACTCATGAATGAATCCCTGCATTTCAGTCACCCCCTCACTCACTGCATCAAAATGTGAGCTGCTCTCCATCTGGAGTAAGGAGTGGAATATCTTTCCTATCTGGATGACAGCTGTGAAATACATCCCTCTGTCTTTCCTGTTTAGACTACAATCTTCCCTCAAATGTTGGGATGCACTCAAATTATGCAGCACCTTAGACATTGCAGTGATGGCTTGTCAGTGAAACTGCCATAGGAAGCCCTAATACAGATGGATCATTCTGCTCCATTCACTCCAGTTTCTTGGATTTGCTTGCTTTGATGGGACCTTCATTTTCCCCTCTTTCCAGGGATGTATGTGCTTCCATGCAGGATCAGACTTGAGATCCTACTAATGTAATATCCTGCTTAAAACAGGTTCTTCAAAAGGAAATGAAACTCCCATTTGGCAGACTTGTAATTAAATATGCCTTTGTGGGAGAATTTTGTGAAACTGCTACAGCTCTATTGAATTTTAGATAAAGAGAATATAAATTTTATATAAAGAAGACATAAATTTTATATAAAGAGGATACAAACTTGTAGGTCAATGCTGCACATTCTTTATGTTATTCAATGAAGTAGCAATAAAAATACTAATTCAGATAAACATGTAGTGTTTTATTTCAAAATGGTTTTGTTTTCTGCCTTTGCAAGTCAATAAATTAAGTCTCACCATGTTATCTATACTTCTTCCATTCTTCTTTAACTTCTGAAAAGTAGAAATCATCCTTCCTTGTCATGTCTATTTTGCGGGAATTAAGCTGATTGAGCAGCAGGAATACGTGTAGATGCTTTAGCTTCTGCCAACATTTCTTTGCTATGAACAGAGTTTCAAAAAAGAATCCATCTTCTTGTTAGGAAATATAGCTGGAGCCAAGCACGTGCTACATATACCTCCTTCTGCTGTCTGGTTACCAACAGATAAGATAAAAGATTGGAAAGAGCCCAGCTGGGAACTACTGTGCACAAACAAGTGATCTAATCAGAAAACCCACTGAGAAGCCAGGATTCACCCTTGCTGCCTCCACCTGTCTTGAAATGATGTTTCCTCTGCTACTTTCATTCTTTTTATTCCTCCCCATAGTCATCCTCCATGGACTGCACATTGAACCCTGATTTAACTCCATTGCCAGTTTTATGCTTGCCTTCCTCCTTCCCCCAGGAATGTTCTTGTCAGGTGTGCAGTGTAACTGCAGCCTTCCATTAGACAGTTTTTACTGTTGCATTTTGCTTGCTGAGTTTCATCCACACTCCCCTGTTCCCTGTGAATACAGTGCTGAAGCACTACCCTGTTGTTCTCTCTATTCCATGCTCTTCCCTCTTCACACTTAGAACTGCAGCTGGTAGCATTATGTGATACAAATAAAATAACTGATTAACTGATTAGCTCTTTTCTCTCCTTGTGTAGCAGTTATATAAACTGATTCTATTTGTTGTCAATTTATGCATAAGCCTTTGCTGAGTACTTGAGATACATATTTTCTAGTCTGTGGGTACTTCACAAACTGCTTACTTTGATTATTAGCTTTTCAGTGTATGATTAGTCATCTAAATCACAGGGTATCAGCATTGCCAACTTTAAACATTGCAGAATCATGAGTCAGCCTCAAAAAATCATGGGATTGCTTAAAAATTATGTGGGTTTTTTACTATTAAAATACTTTTGCAGTTTGTATTTACTTGGGTTTTAAGCCTTTAGATTTTACTTGCTTTAAACTTTCAAGCTTTTCTTTTCAAGTTTGGATTAGAATACTTTTTAGAAAAGGAAGTTATGTTTACTCTGCAGTCTCCTAATTTAATGACCTGGATCCTCAACAAAGAATTATGGAAAGTAAAATTAGAAAAACCCAAGAATTGACAGTGCTATAACATATTTTCTGTTATTGTATGACTGAAATTTTTTACATAGAAAATAACGAATACCAAATAAAGATGAATAGAGATAGCAATTTTCCACATTTATTTAAATTCAAATAATTTAAAGCCTTCCCTCTAAAAGGTGTTAGGCTCTAGTTTTATTAATGAAATCCCTGTAGCCTTCAGGAGAATTAAAGAAAAAGTGCATATAGAAGGATAACTAACTCATTTTGCGATTCAGCTGTGTACCAGACATCCCCCTTGCTCACAGACATGTCTCTCATGCTTATGGTCCTCATGGAAGAGATGACCTTTGCTGCCACCAGAACTGGCTGTCTGGCTCATGACCCATCTTGATTTGAAGGCACCGGACAGAGGGTTTCTGGGTTTCTATGTTTGAGGGCATCAGAGAGACAGTAGGTAGGTGTCAAGTTTGGAAGGTACCAGACAGAGGGCTTCTAGATATGTAGCCAATTTTTATCTTGCTTGTGCTTCCCACCACTTCTCCAAGCTGCTAATGCTGCTTTCCTCACCAGCACCCCACTTGTGTATTAGTGAAGGAGCACAAAATGGCAAAATCTCCAAACCCCTTAAAAATGACTGTGAGGCAGCTGTCAGTTCTGAACTCTGTCTCTTGCCTAGGAGAAGGAGTGTCTATACAATGCCACCATACAGCAAGTAATCTAAGTAAAAGTAAAAGGAATTTGTATGAAAGCATAGTAAATGTCATGTTTTGTTTATCTTGCATTCCTTATAAGCAGTACCAGGTGACGCTTGGTTAAAGGCACAAAACCTGAGAGGAACAGTTTAAATCCCATGGAAGACTTCACTTCATCATTGCTGGCTGCTCTGCACTAAATCCTTTGACTCACACATATCTTTCTTATCAATTCCCCTAATCTCAAGCCAATGTTTGCTTTCAAAACTAGTTTTCTCTTCTTATCATCAATGCGGCTTTCTTTAGAAGAAAACCACTGAAATATTTTGAAGAATGATTAGTAGTCACCTTTGAAACACCTAACTGATGTACTTGATTGAATCTACCTTGGAGAAGAACTGAATCTACATTTTGAGTCAGACCTCTTGCTTCATCCCCCTAAGGTTTCCCCCCATACACTCACCCCACCCACACCCTGGTGCCCATCTCTTGTTTAGAAACAGGAATTAAGAGCAGTTCCTCACATATTTTGAAAGTATTGCAGCATCGTAGACCTACTCAGGAAAAAAAAAATCAAGAAAGTTCATCCTGGTCATGGACAAGTCGTCATGATACCTGTATCTAAAAGTGTTCCCATACAGGCAGGCCAATATAAGTCATATTGTGGTAGATACAAGAAAACATGACAGTAGTATCTTTGGAACTGTTTGGCATACATGTGTGACAGGTAATGAAAATTTCAACCTTTTTTTAGTCAAAACAACATTCTGAAGATTTGTTGAATGGTAGCCAATGCTTCTCTCTCTTCAATTTTCCAGCTGATCTTTTCTCTCCATGCCATTGACTTTTCCTTAGCAGAGACATCAATAGTCCCTGTAGGTAATTCTAGCTACAACTTGCCTCCCAAGACCTTCTGTTTAATGCCTGGTACTGCAAGGCTCAACAACAACAACCTTTTGGAAGACTTGTATGACCTTGTATTTCTGCCATTTGTGTTAGAGCAAACTGTGGTCATCCCAGTGCCCATCACCATAGAGACATGCAGCTGAACACTTCCACCACAAGTTAAGCACTGATTAAGGTGGAAACAGTCATAAACTACTTTGAAGCTTGAGCTTCTTGGGAGTTTGAGCAACTAGAAGATACTTTTCCATTGTGCGAAAGCTGATTGAAGCATTACAGTCAAGTAGATACCTGAAGGTGTCTCAGCTCTTAGTAGTGGTGTTTAGAGGGCAGCAGATGATACATACACCTCTGTAGCATCTTTCCTCTCTTTACTCCTAAGACATCAGACAAAACCCAGTATCAGGACTTGGGGCTGTGCTTATGTGGCAAAGCCAGCAGTTTTTTGGGATTGTGGTCTTCTGACAGGCTCCAGAATTTGCCATCACTTCCCAGCCTTGTCCACACACTGGGTCTATCCTCAGATCTTGCTTTGTTGCTTGATCTGCTCTTCCTCCAGCAATCACTTCTTGTTTTACAGTTCTCTGTGGACAGACCCACACTGTTTTCCACCCACCTCTGAGGCACTCCTATTGGCTCTGACAGAATGCAGTGCCTCCCAGAAGACCTTGCCTAGTTGTTGTTTGGTGTCAAAGTCAGAGATTCCCTATGCTGCAACAGGGAGAAGGGGCTCCTCCAAAGATACAGTCAGGGCTGGCACCTGAGGTAGCTTTGAATGAGATTCATCAACTTGCTCTATGAGTAACTCCCCAGTGGTTTCTTTCCCTCTGCCTTGCGTTTGAGCTTTGTTTTTTACTTTGCAATACAATTTATTCCCATTACTCTACCTAGACCAGTTATCTCCTCCAGGTTCCTTGATGGCATTTGCAAATGCTATTGTACAGTAGCCTCCTATCCACCCCATTACTTTCTTCTCAGTGTTTTATCTCAGCAGCCTTTCCATATGACTTCAATGAGTAACTTTTCCTGTTGAATTCATGCAGAAGCCACTATCACAAACAAGTAAGCAAAGGACTTGCTTCCAGCCAATATGCTGGAATGGAAGGGCTAAAGATACTGCATTTCTAAAAGCATAAGGTCACTGTGTTCAAAGATTCAGTGTTGAAAGTGTCAGAATGGATTCATAAAAATTCCCTTTGAAATCAGTGTGATATGTGTGTGTCAGTAGGGACTGCAAAGGATGCTAAAAGTAAATATAGCCATAAGAGCTTCTTTGGGCACATCTGAACTTGGGAATTTTGGAGCATTTCCCAGTCCCTTCAGCTGAGTACTCAGGCCAGACCATCGCTGTTTGTTGGACAAAAACCCAAACACATAAGTAGAGGCTGAGCCATCATATGTTCCTCTCTGCTCCCCCATCTGGAGCATGGGATCAAAACTTCAGTAACATTTTCAGAGCATTTTTGAAAGAAAAGAAAAAAGAAAAAAGGAGAAGTGTGCTCAGTTCTCTCTGGATAATGCACATTAATAGTGCAGCTGGCAGCAGTGCTTTGGATCAGACTAGATCTGAACCAAAAAGAATTGTTGAAGATGTTTTAAAGAACTGTTCCCCATTCCCTCTTCCAGACAACTATCTGAGTAATAAAAAAATATTCTAAAAGTGAGTTTTGTGGGTCCCTTCTCCCATAGGATATTCTATTATTCTATGATTTTTTATTTTAACAATGTGTTATTGCTGTCCTCTGCCATTTTACATGGGATGTTTTAAAGAAGTAAGCACCAGGTACATTAGGTTTTTTTAACCACATTATAGGGTTCTGGAAAACAAAGCAGCATCTGGGAAGAACAGAAATTAAGCAATACCTGATTAGACTGAGGATGGAGGGCTATAGTGCTTTTGTTGTGTAGGTAATATCTTGTTTCAGAGCATGAGGGAGTCTTGTAAATACCTGGACATGTGGAAAATAGCACATTAGTTCAAGGTAATAATGATAATCTAGAATGAGAGAATGAGAGAACAAGTACATTTATTTTAACATTATTTAACTTAGTGAACAATAACATTTCTTGAGGCTAAAGTACAAACAACAGTATGTTATTCCATTGCCAGAATTTCATAGGATTTTGTGAATTTATCTGCAAAGGAGTCCATATACCACAACATTAAATTCTGGAACAAACTACCTAAAGAAAAATTATCCTTGTGTGTGGCAGAAGAACAAGACCAGCTTTGGAGTGGCTGACTTAGGAAAGATGTTAGGGAAGTGCAGCCAGGGAAGTGCAGTTAAGACTCTTGGGTCCAGACCCAAAAGGATCTTAAGTCAGGCTCAGTCAGGCTCAGTCTCTGGGAGAAAAAGTCACAGAGTTAGTCTAAGCCCCAGCTTATTAGAGGGAGCTTCTGTCCCTGGCAGCTGAGGAAGTCTAATTTTCAGCCCTTGGAGGTATAAACATGAGTCATAATAAATCTTGTAAGTTCTATAGGTCATTTTAGAGAAGAAAAACTCTGCACTCCATTTCTTTTGAAATTCAACTACTCTCCAGAAGACAAGGAAGATTTTTCAGTCTATTCAGGGCTCTCCTTCTGGAGCAAAAGAGTGTAGTTCTGATCCCTACTTCCAGAACTGCCTTGGTTATTTTTATTTAGATAGTCATTGACCAAAATCTGGAAGCCATCCAGGGAAGTTTCACTGCCTCAAATGTTCTGTCTAAATAAAACATTAGGCAACTGCTTTACCAAGTCATGCCTGGTCCTTATTCTGCCTTGTGTTTCTTGACTATCTCCCCTAATTTGTGTGTCTTCTACATGTAACAATTCGTTCACAATCTCTAACCTGGGAGCTAAATGACAGAAATACTACCAGAAATGGCAGATTGCACATACATAGAGGTTTTCAGTGCTACGACAGTTTTATAACATCACCCATATTTCATAAGCTGCATGTAAATTCCTTTGGCATTCTCATGAGAGACATCCACTTTGTCAGACATAACTTTCTAACTCCTTTTATGCTTAGAGAGCATAGCAGAATTTTTCACATGAAGGAATCATTCATGCAGTGTAGTTTCACTGTCCTGGTGGGCTGAAAAAATTCAGGTATGTTCTAAGGAAAAAGCCTTAGTATTGGGCAAAGGTAATTCACTAGAAACTCTATTTTCACTTTGAAATTTTTGAAAATACATTTTTATTGGCTATATCAGTACTTTGAGAAATGACCTTTGTACCCATCAAAGTGTAGCTGTCTGTGTAAGGACTTCAACGTGGGTTCCTCCTTGGAGTGTTTTATGCCATCGGATCTGGTTGCTGCTTTTCATGGCACTGAGCAAAAAGTTTCAGCTAAAAATTATCCTAACTCTGCTCTAGTCTCCAGTTCTCACAAAATAAATATTTACCTTTTCTGTTAAATTTTGTATTGTAAGTTTAAGCTATTTTAAGTTTCTCTCAAGAGAAGATGTGATTGTGAATGCCTCAGTGAGACAGGCAAGGGTGTTCCCTGCCCTGGCCTGCCTCTTCCTGCCTGCTGTCCTCACCTTCCCACTGAGATTATTATTCCTTCTCTTCTGGGCCTGTCCTCTCGAAAGGGCTTGGTTTAACTTTTAAATATTTAACATAAGCATTTACTGTTGAAGTTGGTGCTTTGTTAACTCAGAGTGAGCTCAAGCACTGACCTCCTCTCTCTCAAGCCACTGATCCTGCTGACATGGATGACAGGATTCTGCTCTGCCTCATGTGCCCCTCCTTCCTAGCTGCATGTTCCTGCACTCTCCCTGAGGCAGGAACTAGCTCAGTATGCCAGAAGAAATTAACTTTTTTTTTTTTCCGTTTATTTCTGGATTTGTTTTTTTCCAGCTCAGTGAACTGAAGGGGCTTAGTATCAGGCAGAAAATGTAGCTAAATGAGCATATGAAAAGGTGAATGGGCAGCAGGCAGGAGGAGTAGAACAGCCTCTTTTTCTAACAGCAGCGCAGCATCAACTCATTGCTTTTAGTCATCTCCCAGCACTCTGTGCTGCCAATAGGGGCTGCTCAGCAGCTGCTGCTCGATGATCTGGTAGCTGAGCTCCTCCCGTGCAGGTGTGACTTCTACAACAAGGACAGTGTGGGCAGTGAGGGATAGGAACCACAGCAGCCTTCCCAAGGCACTCCATCCCCAAGGCTGCATGGGAGCTCCTTTGTTTTCTTTTGTCCTGCACACCCAATTCACAGGGATGAACAGGTTTTTAATGGACTTTCTAAAAACAGCATTGACAATAAACCACAAATTACAATCATTCATTCCGGATGCTATTTTGGATGAAACCAGCTATAGAAGGATGAGCAGGTGAAAATAGTCAAGTTGTAATGAAATTGATAGACTTAATTATAGTATTTGCTTCTGTGAAAGCTATAATGTTGTCTAATCGGTTAACAAATGTGAGAAGATGAAGGAGTTACTGTTTTGTCTATTTACACTACAATTTTTGGTGCTTATTGAATCATGTATCTACCATACCATTCAGAATGTAAAGGTGTATATGGAAATATATAGGCTAATTACATGTTTGGAAAAAACACATGAAGTAACAGAACACATGAAAAATTGTAGTGTTTTAGGCTGTGTGTTCATAGTTTATGTGCTCCTCTGGTTTACTTGTTCACCCCACCTTGAAAAAACCCCCCCACCAGTCTGTTGTAGTATCCTTCACCACAGTAAATCAGAAATGAAATATGTAAACTAGAAAAACAAAAGGTTATTAATTCTGTTACTGTAACAAATGTCATCAGTAATGTACTGATACTGTGAAGAACTTTGATTACTTTGCATCTTATCCAGATTTATGCTCTAGCTGGTTTGGTAGCGACTGTTTTGCATCACTTGGTAGAGTCAAGTTTGACCATTGAATTCTTTGAACTTTAGGGTTTTTTTCGCTTCTTTACACTTGTGGTGCTGGGCAGAGCAGCAGGGAGCAAAGCATTTTCCCCAGATCCCAGGAATGGTGCTGCACATTTTATTTTCTCCTCTGCGTTTCCTATGGTTTTGTTTAGAGTAGGGCCAAATTATCGTCTCATTTGCATTAGTGACCATCAAAAATATAGTCATGATAACTTGCATTAGTTTAAAAATGATAAGTTAATTACAACTTCTTGGCCTATGTTTTTTAATTTAGTAAGAAACTTGGGAGTGAAAACTATAAACACATGTACAGGAACATACACCGTTTATTCCTGTTTTCCTTTATACCCTTGGCAAAGCCTGTCCTCTTATTCCAAACCCACCTGCTCCAGTGTAACTGCATCATTGAAAGTGGTCTTGCTGTTGGTGCAGTTCCAGAGTTGCAGAGCATCCTCATGGCACTGCTTATGCTGACTTTTCCTCATCCTTTTGTCAAAGCAGTTCCTGACAGGTGAATTCATCCTGAAGGATGAATGGGGCATCCAGTGTGATGCAGGGAATGTCAGACTTATAAACTGCAAGGGTACTGATGAGAGCATTGTAGCTATCTATCCATATGCAATGGTAGCAAATGGGGACGGTTGTTTACTAATTGTATTATGTACTTCTGTGTTAATTTTTTCAGCTGAAATACTTATACACATTGGTTCTGAAGTTATGACCCAAATGTGTATGTGGCAAATATTATTAGATTCATTAATGTAAATATTTTTAATTTAATAATAGATTTAGTAGTAATTATGTCTATTCTGAAACTCAACCAAATAGTAAAGCATATATTTTACAGTTAGGTAGGTAATTAAATGTGGCCATACAGCTGAAACAGGGCTCAAGTAAGTGACTTTTGAATGGATATTAATAAAAACAAAATACTGAACTTTAATGAGCATCTGTGTACTGAGTCAAAGAGCAAACACACATTACCCCTGAAGTATTTATTGTATTATTCTGAGGCTAATTAATGCTATTCTGTCGCATTTCCTCTAGTTATATGTAAATTTTTGTGAATCTTACACTGTTCTGACATTATTGTGCAAATATCTCAAAGGCTTATTACATTTTTTTCTTCCCTGATGCCTGTTGTTAAAGCTGTAATCACATTCCATTTTCCATGTTTTCAGATGTCTGATTCCCAGCAAAGAATGTGAAGTGTCTGCTTCCCATTTCCAATTGTTTGAATTCATTGTTAGGAAGGATGACAAGTGCACAATACATGTTGGTGAGGAATCCAGCACTGCAGAGTGGATCAGCATTCCTGGTACTTTTTCTGTGATCAAGAGTAGACCATGTCACATCCATTCATTTGAATTGGCTGCAGCATGAATGAATTGCTTATTTTCACAAGTGAATATAAGGAAGTTTGTCAAACCTATTTTCATCAGTAACACAGTGTAGAAAATATTGCCTTGTATGAGTATAGACATAATTTTGCTATCCCTCTTGGTCTTGTTATTTTTGATATGAAAAATTATGAACAGCAAATAGCAGATCATCTTCAAAAGGTAGAAGGCATTTACGTATCTGCCCTAAAAATCACTATGGAATTTAAAGGAACGTCCTATCCTGATGATGCGTCAAAGGGAAATACCCACAGGTACTGACGTAGTAGTTTATTTTATATAGCACTTTTCTCCACCCACATTTGCATTGATATGAATTTCCACACTATGTCACATAGCAATAATATTTCTGTTCCAGTCCACAGATCAAAATACCTTATTTGGGTGTTTAAATGAGATCAACAAAATGAATTGCCATTGCTTCCATGAGATAGTATAAAATAATCACATGGAAATGAAAAACAGTTTAAAAATTGAAAGCATCAAGGGTGGTATTTTGAAACATCCAAAGACTCCTAGTATTTAAATGCATACTAATTTTTTCTACTCTCTATATTGATTGCAACAAACACCCAAGTTTTCATAACATTTACTCGAAGTACTCCAAGCAGCAAATTAGCTGCAGTTACCTTATGGCTTTTAGCGTGTTTGAATAATAAAAACTGATCGATCTGAGGCACTTTGAAATTCAGTGGGATGTTGCTTTAGTTGTACAAAGTATTTGTGTAAATAAATAGGCCACTTATACTTTGGAATCTTTTCTGGTGGCAAAAAATTTTTGGTAGCTTTTTTAATAGCATTTTGGCTAGAGTAAAAATAGTAACAGAGGCCTTTAGTCTTTCATCAGGCCAATGCAATTGGGAAAGACTCAAGCAATTTAATTGTTAAATCTGTATTCTGATTTGAAAAAAATCAAATTGCTGGTGTTTATCAGTGATGAGGTAACATCAATGCTGAAGTGTCTGAAGATGGGATGACCCATGAGAATAATTAAAATACTGAAACAGGAACTTATGTCAATGAGATTGCTCGTTTACTAGTCAGGTGCTCATTCTTTAATATTTTCAGCAGCCTTGGCTTGTCAGGCAGACTGATTATATAGTTCAGCATTGCGTGACTTAACCTTTTGTTCTTGAGAAGTGACATTTCCTTGAAAGCAACATAAAAGGAGGAATTAGAAACAAACAAGCTGAAAACAAGCTATTTTCAACTGGATAACGAATACAGAAAGAAAAAAATCCCTCTAAAACTGCATTTCTTTCAGCTCATAGTTAAGAAAATGCATGCATAAAAGGTCTGTCATTCCACATATATATTGACCATCAACACAATGTTCCCCTACCCTTCCATTAGCTCTTGTGCTTATTTCTCTGATGGAAAATGAAGACTCCAGAAGCATCACAAAAAATCCCAAACCAAACCAAAAAAAACAGTAAAAAACTTGTCCTGGTCAGAAAAATAATTAACTATGTGCATCCCCACTGCCCCTTGCAAGCCTTATAAAACTTTGAGAGCTGAAGTGTAATTGTTTCTTTTTAAGGGAGTACTTGGCATGCTGCCCCTGGATGTAGTTGGCACAAGTCCAAATATTCCTCTGATTAGTTTCAGAGTGCTCTCCTAGTCCAATATTCTCAAACTGGGGACATTTATCTGTGAAAGTGTTTCTGCTTTGTACAAAATACTTAAATGACTGTTAGTAAAGAGACAGGAATTTCTTTTTTTTTTCCTTTTTTTTTTATTTGCAAGACTTCTGGCAGCTAGCTTGTAGAACTCGTTGTGGTCTGAGTAACATATTGCTAATTGTGCAAAATCAAGGAAGTGTTTATCAGAGAAGATGAATGTTTTCTCACAATAACTTCTCATGGAAGCCTTTTTAAAGGTAAGATTCTACCATCTCTATCTGTCAGACATTTTACTTGCAGCTCAGTCTCCCATATGGTAGGTAAATTGTATCTCTATTTCTTCTTTCTTAAGAGATGAGGCAGTGCTGTCATCTCGAGTACTCTGTTTAAGACTAACCCCAAGAGTGTATCAGGTCTTTGATGACTGCTGGCTTTGTAACACTCTTGGGGATTCCCCAAGCTCCCCTGGCTCCTTCTGTAGCACTGGAGGAACATCGACTGCAGAGAAATAGGCATATTTGTATATGTTTTACGTCTATCTTTCCACATTTATAGGCATCAAAATTACCCTTTCTGTGTATGCATCTTTGGGTCTTGTAGTGGTATGTAAACCCTAAACTGATCAAAGATTAAAGCAATATGTTGAAGCTACATAATTTTAACAGTGTGATGTCATCAGCTCACAGATTAAAACTGCCCTGCAGCTCCTTCCATTTTGTATTCTCAGAAACTGGCTGCACAAATGATGCAGTCTCTTTCCTCAAAAATCCTCACCAGAAGCATAACTGTTTAAACTGGGACTGAAAAAACTGTAACCTGCTTGCTGAGACCTATACTTGTTTTATCCCACCCTCAGCAAAATCTCCCCATATGACTGGGGCTTGCAATAAGCTATCATATTGTTCAGCCTTGAATGAAACATGGGTAATGTTTCTGTCTTAAAGAGAAAGTTATTATTTCCATAAGAATGCCTGCTCATCGGGGAAGAAGGTGTGGGTAGCTGCTTTGTGTTCTGAAATCTATATCCCTCTATGCCATCAAACATTGACAAGGGCATGAAAGAGGCACAGGCATCCTTCTCTGTTTGTTCTCTTTGCATGAAAGATTTGTATAACTCAAATCTATGAAATAAGTATTCCTAAAAATACTTCCTTCCTTCTCTGTTTTTCTGCCATCATTTGCAGTTGTCCATCAGGAGGGAAATGCCCCAGTTCTGTGTATGCATGGATTCTGTAGCACGCTGCTACTTGAGTTTATGTGTTGGGCCAACAGATGACTAAATGGACTGTATTTACATGGAAGAACAAAGAGCTGTTGGAGAAGCTATGCCTGGTTCCCAGTTTTCAGAGCATCTTCCACCTGGCCAGGGGCAATGGCTAGATGAAATATCAGACATCTGATTTGTCATTGTGGTTATCCCATCAAAGATAGAGGGTGCTACTGATGTCTAGAGCCTCAGCTTCTCCAAAGCGACAAATGTATAAAAGCTGCCTTTGATGCGTAATACGAAATAGTATTAACAGACTCTGGTCCTAATGCAGTGGGTGACATCTGTTTTTAGCTATTAATAAACTTGAAATTGGATTTATCAAATAGCTTCTAAAAGCAACCATATGTCATGTCTAAGCTACTAATGAATTATAAAACATTAGGTAACTTCCATGCTAGTTAAAGTAATGATTCCCCACTTCTGGTACATGAGGTATTCTTCTCCACAGCAGGAAAGAAATGTGATACCAGCACCATAAATGCAGGTAAACAGTTAAGAGGTCTCCTTTTTAATTTTTTTTTGTAACTTAAAATATCCTATCTCACCTTGTTCATAATTTTTGAATTGAATATATTTCTGTGACTCCTACACAGAAGAATAAGCAGGCCATTGGGAGAGCTTTGTTGCCAAGTCCTAGCACAAACCCATAAACTTTAATTTTTAATGAAGATTAGGTTCTTTCTAAATAAGATGCTTGAAAGGACTGTTACTCAGATTCACCTGATGAATACATTTGCTTCCAGAGTGCAAATACAGGTACCAAAATATTTAAGATCCACATGCATTACAGGCAAATCTTAAACATAATTCCAGAACAGCAAGGATTAATACAATTTGGGATTCCCTGGCATTTACCTTGTATACATTATTATTATCTCAATACTCTGTGCTTTTGAATCACATTATTTATTGATATTGTGCATTAAAAAGATTTGTTGTGACAAGCCACAAGAAAAACATATTCCACAACTCCCCAGAGAAGTGGTCACAGCAGCAAGCCTGATGGAGTTCAAGAAGAGTTTGAGTGATACTCTCAGGCACATGGTGTGCCTTTTGGGGATGGTCCTGTGCAGGTCCAGGAGTTGGACTTGATGATCCTTGTGTGTCCCTTCCAATTTGACATACTCTGTGATTCTGTACCACTATCTCAGACTAAAACCCAAGGGCTCAAGCCATGGCTGGCTTTGTTCAGCAGTGTGTGGGTGAGATGGAAGCAAGAAGGCATCCTATATCTCTAATAAAACCTTTGAAGGGTCAAATGGTACCCAGTGAGGTACCAAGGGCATCGTGCAGGTTGGTGCCACCAGGTCCAGCCCTCTCCCTGATGGCCAGGCACCTCCATTTCTCCAGCACTGGTTTTGATGTGCTCACTGGAGACTGCTCCTGAGATAGGAGGATTTTTTCCTCCATGCAGGTCTGCTTCAGGCTATTGAAGCCCAAGTCAGCTCTGCCTGCCATGTATCCAGCCCCGTGGAAAGAGCAAGTAGGCATGAAGGATCCAAGCTGACCCATAAGGAGGACTATGACTTCTACTTGGGAGAGATAAGAGAAATCTTTGTGGCAGGGATGATGGCAGTGGTACCTGCAGTGCATGCGCATGTGCGTGCTGGCAGCCTGTCAGCTGACTTGGTGAGTGGCAAGTGTGGGAAGGTAGCCAGGTCCTGTCTGCTAAAGGGCTTAACATTCCCAGCCTGAAAGCATTTGATGTGATTTGCTGTAGCCTCGCTCTATACTGACTTTTATCTGCACCATTTGGGTCTGGACCCTCAGGACATTGAAGAAACAACAGTAATACCAGGTGTCCTTTTCCACAAGGAGGGGACTGCTTTCATGCCTGCATCTGCACCTTTTATTTCTACCACTGTAGCATCATCCTCTCCAACTAGGAGAGCTCGCAGTCCAGGCATTGCAAGGCCCATACATCCTTTGTGTCTAAATAGATTAGTGCAGGGGGGGAAAAAGGAACTGTTATCTTCTTTTGTATTTTACATAATGCAAATTAGGATGTTTGTTCTGCTCCAGTATATATAGAAAGCTCTAGCTTTTTTATTTGCTCAGAACTCAATCAAATGCTTAAAGATAATTAAATCATAACAGCTCAGTCAAAGATTTCATAAGCAACTTCTTGCACCAAATAACTCACCATGGCTTACTCTTCAATCAATCAAACAATTACAGCCCTGGGAGGGCTATTTTGTAACTTGTAGGGGAATACCTGTCTTCAGCTGGCTCCTAAAGCTTCTAAGCTTCTATAAGGCTTTTGGATTTTGCAGCTGCATATAAATGTGCTCACTATTAAAGTTTAAGATTCATTAGTAGAAATAGAAATTACATATGTCAATTAAAATTATATCTGAAGGAGGATAGAGGAACTGATGCATTTTAATCTTACATTCCAGTGTGATATTTGACTGCATCAGTACCTTACATTTAATATATTAAAATTGTGGAATAACTTCAGTTGGAAGAGGCCTCTAGAGATTATCAAGTCCAAGCCTCTGCTCAGTGCAGGCTACTTTCAAAGTTAGATAAGGTTTCTTAGGGATTTGTTCATCGGAGTTTTGAAAATCTTCAAGGACAGAGATTCTATGGGAAAAAAAAAAAATCTGGTAGGTTTTTTCTTGATGTCCAGTCACAATTTTCTTTTCTGCAATTCAAAATTACTTCCTTGTGTCCCTTCACTGTGCACCTATGGAATGGTGGCTCTGTTTTCTCCATAATGCTTTCACTGCAATTCTTTAGCCTTGTCCTTCTCAGGATCACCCTATCTCTTGCCCAGAGAAGGTGACCACCTTCCAAAAATGACAGGGAGAGGACTCACAGTCATCACCCTTGAACCCCTTGGGTGTATTCCACCCAGCCCCGTGGGTTTGCTAT
This sequence comes from Myrmophylax atrothorax, assembly GCA_026770055.1. NCBI lineage: Eukaryota > Metazoa > Chordata > Aves > Passeriformes > Thamnophilidae > Myrmophylax > Myrmophylax atrothorax. Next base: position 97,383,862 of record JAOXXN010000446.1, on the reverse strand, counting down.
CTCCAGTTAACTTAACTGTTCCCTCCCTTGATTCTCTGGGATGTGTGGGTCAGGGGTGTAATGCAGGGGCTGGGTGAACCTCTGCATCTGCTGTAGGACATGCAGGACCTGGGCTCCAGGCAAGCAGAAAACTTCTGAGACAGCTGTCTGGTCAGAAGATAAGTGTTTGTCTGCACAGAAGGGAATAACCAAACACTATTACATCCATATATAACCATTACATCCTTCTTGTGACCAGTGGGCAAGGCTCAGTCACCTTCCAGCTCCTGAAAATCATGAGCTGCCACCTTATGCCCCTGGGGAGGTTTTTGTCAGTCCCTACTTTGAGGGAAGTCTCTGGCCATCCCTCCTTCAGCAGAAGATGAGGCTTGGGCTTTTGCCTCTGCAGTGTCTGCAGACAGTTGTGACCAACTTTTAGACTATTAGTGGTCTACTACAGTTACTTCTGTGCCCATGATCCACATGATCCTATCACTCCAGAGACAGGGTATCTCACATCTAGGCTATTGCTGTGAGTAGGAGATGCCATTGCTGCTCATGGTGGTAACAGACGGAAGAAATGTTTGTGATTTCTTTTTTACACCAAAACTTGTTTCTCACGTCCAATGCAGAAAAGTGAATTTGTTTATGTTGATTGCTTAATGTGTATGCAATGACTGTATATTTGATGAGTTGGTTAGGAATACTTTATCTAAAGGAAAGTTGAAAAGGCAGTTGTTTTTATCCTGAAGTTTATTTTCCTGTTCATTTACTTTTGGAAAAAGGAATTAAAGCATCAATTGAAAAGTCTTGGTCTCTTTCTCCTAGCAATGTTTGCCGGGGCGGGAACAACATGATAATCGCACAGATTCAGAGCACTGTGAGGGGATCGTCATCTCTCAGCTTCAGAGAACTTTGACATTGCTTGTTCCAGATTTTTGATGGTGTAGTTTTGGACAATGGTGCAGTGGTGCAATTATTTGAACAACAGAGTGAAGTGCTCTAAATAGACCTGTATTTATCATGCTGTTTTCAGTCTGAGGCATCTTAAATAATTTGTGCCTTCTCTTGTAAGTGCAGCCAATTACAGTAATTGAACCCAGAGATCACAAGTATATGGATCACTATAGCAAAGTCTTGTTCTGTCAGTCAGGAGTGTAAACTTCTGAAAAGTGAAAGATACAAAGGAATTTTTTATTGTTGCTGATGTAGTGTTCTCTAAGTGTCTAAATACTGAAGTGAAAGTCAGAAATAAATAGGGTTGTGTCTGTAGCCAGTGCCACCACTTACTTTTCTGCAGTATTAAATATGAAGAGAGTGTCTTAAGGTATTATTTTGAGTCACGTCAGAGCTAGATGTGCTGCTAATTCCAGTCTACCTAAGTTTTTGCCCCACTGGCTTGCCTAGGTTCTCTATTTAGGCTGCATATTATATTCTTATGAAAGCTACATGGAGGGATTATATTTTAGATGACAAGTTCTTAAAGATTCATGTTTATAAGTGCTTGCTAATTATAGGACAATTTTAAGTTCATGCTAATGCAGATTCATGCTAACATTACACTTAAAATTGTTGTAATGATTATCATGTTTTATTTTCTGGGTCATCAAAACATTATCAAACCTGTGTTTCAGCTTTACTTGTCACAATGACATGGATAGGAGTAACGAAGCCAATCACAGTGCATGGAGATCAGCTATGCTATCTGAGGCTGTAACACTGTCCTGTTTCCTCTGGAATTTTTTTCTTTTACTTAGTTTTGATTCAGATATACAAAACAGAAAATGCAGTCAGTAATTTCCTCATTACTTAAATGTCTATCACCTCTAGTTGTAAACTCTGCTGAGGAAATGTTGCTTCAGTTGTTCCTGTCAATGCTTCCTTTAATCATGGTAAAGGTTGTAGAGAATTTCCATTTTTTGAGATGTAATGCAATCTGAAAGAGCATATATTAGTATGGGTGTTGTAATGTTTTCAGAATATTTCTGAAATTCTTCTCTAACATTTTCTTTCATTCAAAATGACAAGGAGACAATATACGTATTTAAATCTGATTTGGTATGCAATGTCAAAGTACTTGATATATGGCAAACATGATATATCTCTTTTCAGTGTAACTTTTCCTTTCCACAAAATCATCATGTTTTATTTATGTTCTTGATATCTAATTGGGAATAGTGGACTAAAACAGAGTTTGATAAAAGAAAATATTTTTATTAAAAAATGCACAAAGCAGATCAATTATTAGCAAGTTCTGTTTTGACATTAAATTAGCATGAAGGTTCACCAGTGTATATGTGAAACTTGATATTGGACAATACAATCTAGTAAAATCTTGAAGAAACGTAATTGGACAACTCTGGGCCATCTTATCAGAATACAATTAAATAAACTGACAAGACAGAGTTCTTCCTCGCACCGCTGTGGGTGGGAGACATTTTGGCACAGACTGCCTTTGCAGCAGAGTGCAGCTCATCACAGGCTGGGAGGAAAGGTTCTTTCCTTGGGAGGGCAGAGGAACTGACAGCTCACAGGGAATGATTGAAAGGTCTTGCAAAATCTCTACTATTTTCAGTGGTACCAGTTCAACAAAAAAATATTGAGTCTTAATATTTCCTGCTTGTGCTAGCATTGCCATTATGAGTGGGGTCTGTGTTGCCCTGACAGGGAACACTTGCAGGTTGCAGTAAGCCCTGGGAGGGCAGGTGCCATTGGTCCTGTGCTCTCTGCCTCCAGAGCCAGAGATTTCAGGGACTGATTTTAGAAGTAACTTGGATTGTTCCTGATGCTGGTGGAGGTTGTATCAATAACAGCATCAAGTGAGACACAGAAGAGACATGCTGGTAATCTGAGGTTATCTTTTGAGTTCTTGAGGGACAGAAATGGTAACAGACATTTATTGATACACTCCCTAGATACCCCTTAAAAAGCTTAACCAAATATAATCATGCTTGTGGGAGTGGAATGAAGTTCAGATTTGGCTTTGGTGGGTTGAACTAACTGCATATTGTTAGGTTGCTGAAGGCAGTAACTTGATGCAGCACTTCACCACCTGATTGCATAGAATCATTATGGAGTCATAGAATAGCTTGGGTTGGAAGGGAATTTAAAGATCATCTAGTTCCAACCCTCTTGCCATGGGCGGGGACACCTTCCACTAGACCAGGTTGCTGGTCAAAGCCCCATCCAGCCTGGCCTTGAACACTTCCAGGGATGGAGCATCCACAGCTTCTCTGTGCAACCTGTTGCAGTGCCTTTCCACCCTCTGCGTAGAAAATGTCTTCTGAATATCTAATCTAAATCTATTCTCCTTTAGTTTAGAATTGTTCCCCTTTGTCCTGCATGAGCCTGTCTGCTCTGATAAAAAACAGTGTAACCCTGATAAACCTTTGATGGTTTGTATCTCCCAAAACTTTGTGAACAGTAAACCTTGACTACTTTTTACACCCTATCTGAGGTTGGATACATTTACAGACCTGGTACATAGTTAGCTGCTGTGAACAGCCAAATCCCAAATGCTTGCTTTGCACTTAAGAAGCTGCAGTGAATAGGTTCCAGAGAGGTAGGACCTTCTCATTGTAACGTTTCAATGGGACAGAGACATATAAAATCTGCAGATATGAAGTCCAAACCACAAGGAAACAAAAATATAATATGCCTCTGTAATGACAGGAGGGAAAAGACATTCACAGGACTGTAAGTACAGGATTTCCAGGGGTTCAAGATCTAGCTACAAATATTATTCCAAAACCTCTCTGTAGCAGCTGACAAAGAAATACTGCCTAAAACAAAAGCCCTGAGACAAATATAAGGAAAAGCAAATACAGAGGTAGAATGAATACAATCCTTAGAATGAAAACAGCCATAACTCATTCCATGGGCTTTGTGCGGATTGTGGGAGAGCAGCAATGCTTAGCACAGAGCAGTGCAGGTAGCAAGGTCTAGGAGGTGCCTCTCTCTTCCGAAGAAGTGTCACAACATTTGAAAGACAGAAAGATAGGAACTCACTCACTGAATCACACCCAAATATCTAACCTGAATTCTGTCCAGTACTGTACTGCTTCTACAGAAGATGCAAGGCACACTTGGTAGGTGACTATGCCCAAGGGCCATTTCTTTGCAACTGTTGGTGTATGTGTAAAGCTCAAATTCTGGAATATGTTTTCTCTGAAATTTTATATATTGGTGTGGATTTTCCTAGTATGTTTTTGGCACATTTTCTTCAGAATGTTACTGTATTGTTGCAATCAAAATGCCTCACATGCTAATTGTAATAGTTTTGTGTGAGATGGAGGCTTGGAGCACAGGGGGCTCTCTCAGAGGCAGTTTTCAGAAATGTTTGAACATGACCACAAGGGCCATGAACAGCACCTGTGTGGCTGGCATGGCCGAAAGAGGATGTTCTGACTTCCTAGTCTTTGGAATCACTGGATTTCTACAATGTAAATAGCAGAAAAATATCTCTGCTTGGTACCTGAAATTCAAGTTGAGTTTTCTTTCTTCTGGCAAGTTATGAATCACAGTATAAATCCTTGTTAATGTCTGTCTTAAATTTCATCTACAGAGCATTTGGACTCCTGAGTTGAGTGTTCTGTAAATCTGGACCTGTGAAACATTCATTTTCAGTTGACTTACTTTCCAGCAGAAAAAAAATGTAAATGGAGAAGGGAAAATAGTATCCAGCTCGTTTTTCTATGGCCATCTTAGCAGTCCAATTATAAGTGGAACAGAAAGCAAAACATTTTTATCATTCAGTACCATAAAGAGGACTGATCTTCTTTGTGCAGCAGATCCTTTTAAGTGAGTAGATATCCATTTCACAGAGGCATTTTTCCATACTAGAGTTATTTTTCTTCTCATGTTTCCACTTCTGTGTAAAGGGGGGTGTGTGTTTGTTGTGAGTTTAGGGTTAGTAATTTTCAAATTGAAAATGTTTTTTTTTAGGAATTAATTCTGGTTCTTGTTCAACCACTCTGAAAAAAAAAGGTATTGCATACTGAACGCTGAGAGGGCTAATTTGTCTTATTTTTAAGAAATTGAAGGAAAGTTTCCAAGCAAACATATAAAGATATGATCTTTACTAAACTGCAAACAGCTGTGTAACTACCCTGTGCTGCTCTGATGAGCTTTCTGAATACCTAAATTATATAGCTACAGGTTAAAATTTAAACAATAATTATGACAGCTAAATATCAATATATCTCTAAGCACAGCAACTTCTAGTGAAAACAAATGTAAATAGGTCCAAATTAATATACAGCAACAATAATTAGTGTTTTCACTGAATTTGAGGATGCTTTTAACTTGGCACCATAAGCAAAGACTCTGGTCCTGCTACATGTGACTGCCTGGCTGTATACTGTGGACTAGAACTAATTTGCCTACTGATACGGAAACACCTTGATGTTAAGGACATACCACCTGCTGTATTATTTATTCTGTTTCTGCATCTGTGAGTCCAGTTTTAATTTAGTATTGCAATGCCTTAACTCCCAGCTGAGAGCTTATAAAACAACTGAAGGTTAAATCATCAGTTAATATAATTGAAACTTGTTTCTCTTTTATCTTTTTTCCCAACCTCCCTGCATATAAATCCCTCAAGTTGTTCCCATGTTTTGATTTCTACAGCAGAAATAACTCCAAGTCTGCTTTGGGTGAAGATCCTCATTTCAATTACCTGTATAGGTAAAGTTTTGAACAGCCAAAAGAAAAAAAAGACAACAATGTAGGGATTTTCTGTGAAATTAAAGTCTCTGACACGTGAGGCATTTTAAGAAATAAACTGGCTATTACAACATGAAAATGAATGAAAGGAAAGCAGCAGGAGAAAGGAGAGGCTTGTAAAGGGAAAGGTGACAGTTTTGCTGAGGAATTCTCCTGTCAGTTTCCCTAGGGAGGAGAGAAACAAAGTGGGGAGAAAGTGGGAGGAGAGCAGTGTGAAAAGGCTCTTGGATACCATGGAGATGGGTACAGTGTAAAAATCTGTATACTGTAGATAAGTAAGTGGGAGGTTGATATCAAGCTCCTACCAGCCAGAAACTGGCTTTGTGCATGGTAAACATGTTAAAGGCTGGGGAGCAAGAAGCATTGTTTAAGTCTTTGCCATACTGTTTGCCTACTTAACACTTAGGAGAGTGGAGAGAAGGGACAAATAAATGTTTTTCCAGCTTGTGCTTTTCAGTATGACTGTTCTCTTATCTATATTCAGTTTACCAGGAAGGGTAAATTATTTTCTAGAGGTTTGGTGGTTTTTTTTCCCATTGAAGTTGTCTTGCTACTCCAGGCCTCCTTTTTTTTTAACTCCTCTTTTAATTTAAGTCTTAGTTTGATTAACTGGGAGCTCATAATAAATTCATAATGCTTCTTCATGGTTCATGAATATGGGGAAGAAAATGTGATGAATTCCTGAGGAAATAAATGTTACTTTATGTCTGAGTAAGAGAGTGTGTTTTTAAAATTCAGTCTTTGTGTTACACTGCTTTGAAAGACTATCTCTGCTCATTTTAGGTTTTCTTTGTTGTCTGTTTCTAATTTTTATGCTTTCGATGCCTGTAAGACTGCTGTTATTTATATCCGTAACTATAGGAAAATGCTATAGTTTGTACATATGACATTGGACTTCCAAGAATTATTGAATTTTTTTATTTTCAAATTTAAGAAACACTGTAGAATGATGAGTGTGGTTTTCAGAAAATCATTATTTGTGCTGTTGGTTCTTTCCAAAATACAAGCTGCCTGCTTCCTGTGAATCAGGGTAAGGCAAGCTGATATTATTTTTATGTTTTATCCACAAACTTAACTTCAGAATTATGCCAAACCCAGTGAATTACTTTTGTAAGAATTTAAATTTAAATGCTGTGCCTTTTGTAAAGTTATGAGGAGTTTGATGGGGAAACTGTTCTCATCCCTGTCAGTTTTACTCATTGCATTTTGTTCAGGGAGGCTTCCTGACCACAGATTGACTTGTGAAGTTACAATGGCAATAAAAGCAGAGTTTTGCAATGGCCCTTCCTCTGCGTGTGTGCATTGAGGAGGAAGCATGATGCAGCAAGATTCTTAAGACTTTAATTTGTTGTGCTGGAGGATACACAAGACAAGGTGCTTGTCCTCCTGGTCATACCAAAGCATGTATTGGAAAAGTTCTGCAGGGAGCAATGTGGATGTGCTGCTGTAGGGGCTGTATGTGCCTGTCCTTAGCGAACTCATCCCTGGGTATTAACCTTGGCCAAAGGGCAACAGCAGTCTTTGTGAAATATAAAAATGCCTCTATTTCCTAAAATCTTTTCCTTTCTGAATTTTCAAGATCACTGTGGTGGTTCTTGGGGTCTTCTTAGAGGTTGGAAGCCCAGGATTTCCTGACAGTGGTTGTGCTGGCCTCCTGTCTGTAGAGACCCACTGTTTTATGGTGTTTTTTAAGGTTCAGACTTTAAAGAGTGCATGTTGACCTCCAAGGGAAAATTTGAAGAAGCCATCTCAGAGGATGATTTTTAATTGGCTTTTTCTCAGAAACCACAAAAGAAAAGCCATTAAACTTTAAGCTACAGTTTTACTGGTGCTGGTATCATTGTACAGGGTGTAAATTGTAGATTTAAAAGTCATGTTAAAATGAGGTATTGGTAGTTCAAGTACAGATTGTTGCTGGTAGGACCACAAAGGTAGTTGTCTGTACTAAGGTAGGTGACTTTAATGTATAAATCTGTGAAGAAGAGTGAGGTCCTCCCTGTAAGAAAGGAACACTGGTGCTGGTAAGTTCCTACAGCATTTCTGACTGGCTGCCAAAAGCATTGCAGCGTGGTGAATGTAGTGAATCAGGAACTTGGGATCTTCTCTGTCCCCATTCCCTTCAGTTTTTTACTCAAGCTTCTGGAGTTTTGAGTTGTCTGCTGGAGTTGGCTGTGTGGAGAGGGAAATGCTTTGGAATTTGGACCTGAGTATTTTAGGACAATCTAGATGCTGTAACCCCAGGGTCATGTGTACAAAATCAGGAATAACAGCATCACTGACTGATAACATACTGTCTTTCTAAGTTGAACATTTTTAATTATGGCCTTAGGTTCTTTTAATCAGCTCTTGATATTGTAGTCAATGGGAGAAAGTTAAACTAACTTTACAGGCAGGTAGTGAGCAGCTAATTTTATGTTTCTTCTCTGTTTGCAGTTCCTAGTGAGTGGGGTTAGCATTTACATCACGATAGCTAATTTGGATACAGTTTGAGAGCACAAAGTGTGATCAGATGCAGCAAATGCAGTGTTCCAGCAGCCATTGGCTCTTCTTCATATGATGTTAAAATATATATGTACATTGACGCCTATCTCTTTGTTGCCACAGGTTCTGCCTGGCATACTGCAGAAGCATTGCTGTATTTTACCTGACAGGAACACAGGTAAACTTTTTTCTTCCGGAATTAACATTGTCATATGATTTGGAGAAATGAAAACATAAATTGGATTGCATAGAGAAGTCTTTTTTGCTATTTATGGTCACTGAAGTTATCTTATAGGGTGTGATAACTTGGATGTTTTATTTAAATTACCTGCTTTCATATGAAAATTTTGTGTATTCTGTTAATTTTCTGGAGCTATTGCAGTTTTAGAGGCTGCTATCAGGTCTTGCTTATAAAGCTATTTGTATGAGCTTCTGAAGCATTTCTATGTTGTTAATTATAAAGTTATGACTTTGTCAGGCAAGTGGCTTTAATACTGAAGTCTGCAGTCTGATCCTGTTGATTCACAAAGGTGCTAAGCATTAAGCTCTTACTACAGATAAATGCTTGCTCTATGTTTATTTTTCAAAGTAGAGGAGTAGGCTAAAGGAGTAGACAGAATGAGTATCACTTAACGATGTCTTCTTGTTGTGCAGGAAGAAACATAGAGTAATGTATTTGTGACCAGAACAAATCAATTGATGAAAACGATATTGGATGAAAAAAAGCGATGATTTAATTTTACATTCTTTTATTACAGAAAAAAAATCCCAATTTCTTCTGAAATAACTTTTAAAAGCCTTTCAATAATATTATATATTGAGTGCAAGTGACTGCATATGCTACTGTATGATTTGACAGACTAATTTCAGAGAAGTAGAAGGAAAAATACAGCTTTTTGTTTGATATTTTCTACATAGATTTTATGTGATTGCTTGTGTCTCTTAAGGCTTCATCTCCCCTTCCCCCAGTAGTTATCATTAAAATAAACTGGTTTGCTCCTTGGCTTGTTATTACTTGTATTTCAGGCACAGTTTGCACTAAGGGTAATTGCAGACAGAACTTGACAACTGTGTTGAACTGTAGAGAGACTTGTGATTACCTGAAAATGCTCAAATGAAATTTAAAATCAGATTTCCATTTTTATCTGTAAACACGATAAAGTACTGTAGTAAGATAGTTAAAAATATGCGACTTCTAGCAAAAATTTGAAAGTTTATATTTAGTGAACCACTTGCAGACAGACTTTGGCCTTCATAATAGTTTCAAGATTTCCTGGAAACTGGACTCTGTATAATGACCTCAGTACAGTCTGTGTGCTTGTTTGCTAATATCCTGTGCCAATTATTTTGATTCTTTTATTTGTAATATAAGAATTTGATCCAGGTTCCATTGACAGCCAAACTCTTCTCAACTTATACAGAAGTACATCATGTTGATCAAAGCCAGTGTTGCATAAAGTGATGGTCTGGAGCTGGGCAGTAAGATTGACCAATTATCAGGAGGGGTTATAATTTGCCTTTATAACCAATATCAAGAAAGACATTTATCTAAAATCTCAGTCACCTTCAAAAGCCCTTTCATTTGGGCATAAAAAGGGAGGAGCTTGTTAATGTAAAATTTGGGTTTGAAAACTTTGAAATAAGCTCCTTGAAGGTTTAGGTATGTAACAACCACTGTACAACTCAAGCACACTTACATGTGAAAATAGATGTAAGTTCTCTTGCTTCTGTGTAACTGCTGCAGGAAGTATTTTTATGCCTACCTACTGTACAGTGGGGAGTTGCCAGCAGGTGCAAAGTCAGTGATATCTGTGTTCCGTTTTCCCCACTTCTCCCATTTACAGTGTTTAAATACCTGGCAGAGAGAAGAAGGAGAGTTCAGACAGGACATGGGGGATTTTTCAACTTCTTTTTGGAGGAAAAGGATGACCAAATTTGAGTTTGATTCATTGAGTCTGTTAGAGATATATGAACCTTTGTCTTGTTTGATTATGTCTGAATCAACTAGTCCAAACTAAGAAGAATAAATTCATTAAATTTTTGTAAACCTGGAATGTGCTATTTGCATTCAGATGTATGCATCAAACATAATCTTGTCCTTTTCCATTCTCAGTAAATGAGCCCAGAAAAATTGCCTGATTGTGAGCTGTAGGTCTGTTTGCATTCAGCTGTTGACATTTGGAGGAACTGAGCAATGTACAGACTTGGGTGTTGTTCCTAATGATGAAAGAATGATAAAGAGAGATGGACTAGGGGGGGGGATGAGAGAAGAAGGAGGGGAAGAAGCATATAACGAGACTGACAAAACCATTAGGAAGGAAGACAGATGCTGCAGGGATGGGTGGAAGGGAGAGATATAATAGTAGTTTCTCCACTTATTTGTATCCATTCAACACTTCAAGCATAGCCAGCTTGGTTTCTTGGGCTCCTCATTCAAGAATGCCTCCATGACCAGCCTCTGTCACATTGTTAGCACTGGAGCTGCACCTGAGGGAAAGAAATAAGCCCTTCAGAACAATGGAGCCAGTGTTACCAGGCCATTCTCTCATCTGGCTGCCCTTCACACCTAACTGGAGTTTGGTTCTTGGGGAATATACACATTTAGCCTTAAAAGTGACATACCCCTGGCTCGCCTGTACTCTGGACAATTGCACATTGATCACTGTCCTTTCCTACACTGTGTAGGAGTTTGAAGTGACCACACTTTGTGTGATATTCTGTATTTGTAAACTGGAGAAGACAACTGTGCATGGAAAAAAGGGTACGTGGGATCTCCCTCCCATGCTGATGGTTTGTTAGTATTCCTACCATGAACTTTTATTCTCAGTGCTTATAACTTAGCTATAAAAACACGTCCTGCTAAGACTTTCAAAGGGGAGCATAAAAAATGTAATTCAACCATTTCATGGCAATGCAGTTTTGGAAGATATCTAATTAATAAGATTAGGTATTTCAAAGGTTAAAGAATGATTGATTTTCAGACATGTAAAGCATTTACAGAATCTCATTCTCTAAATATAACACTGAATACTGTTAGTTGGTTGCTTGCATTAAATTTTGCTAATAGACAGTGATGTTTCAGCTCTTAAGTGTTAATTTATTTGTGTCTTTCCACTCATATTTTCGTTACTAAATTAAAAGTTCATATAGCATGCAGTGGCATAATATATGCTCGTTATCACGTTAGCTGGTATGCAGAACCTGCATTTGTCATATACTCTCTGCCTCAAGATGCAAAAGATCCCAGGCCAGACACCTTTATTCTGCACTTCCATCTTGTATGCCATAATCATACTGTAAGAACTTTATTGATGTCCCTACTCAGTTTTTTTCCAAGTCCTGTAACTTAGCCAGGAACAACTGGGATGCATTAGCTGTTATAAAGTTAATTGGAAGAAAAGCAGTTACATGCTCTGGACAGGTGTTAGTAACAAGATCATAAGGGGGAACAATGTAAAGGTACTAATGATCTGGTGGGGAGCAGCTTGCCTTTTTTTTTTTTAATTATAACCCTCTCTCTCTCTCCAGCTCCAGCTGGGAGAAATAACTCTCCCCTTTTGATGGACATCCACCACCCTCTGTGGATGCATGCAGCCTGCTCATATTCCCTTTAGAAATTCTTCCCAGCAATTATCCATCCCCTGTTAATGAGAAATGTTCAGCCAAATCTGAAGTCCTTCCTATTTCTGCATAGTTACTTCTGTAAACCTTAGGCAGATGCTGAGGCTGTCCTTCCCTGCTCTCTCCCCCCCTTAGTAAGGTTCTTGTTTGTGGTAGTGGTTTAGAGAGCTGTTCATCCAGTATGAGCAGTACATTTGGTTTCTACCCTCAAAATGAAGATAGCCGTTAAATGCAACATGTTTTGGCATTCCTAAACAAAATAAAAATTTGAAGGGTAGGAATGCTGATTTGAAACAGAGAAGTCTATGTACCCTGCTGTGTGTTGCTTTTTATTTAAATTTATTTATTTTTAAAATTTATTTTTATTTCCAGTCTTTCTTGAAATAGAACTCTTCAGGCAGTTTATCTGGGTTGTTTAGCTGTAGAAAATTTCATGCAAGTAAAAAAAGGAAATACATCTGAAAGCTTATGCTGTTGTGTATGCTGTGTTTAAGCAGTCTCAGAGTGGATAAGTGAATTATTTGGGGTTTGAATTTTGTTTATCCCAGGGCTCCCTGTATCATGATCTGACACAGTAAATGATTCTCAAGGTGAGCACAAACACTTGGGGCAGTAAGCCGTGAGTTATCAATGGGACTCATTAATAGAAGGCACTTGGTGTGATTTTTACCATTGCTGCAGCTGTTAAATGGGCACCCTTGCACTGCAGAGCAAGATAGCTGTGTGCTTTCTCTGCCTCTGTTGTGCTCTTGATACACAATTATTAGTTTCCTGTCATGCAAAGAAATTACACAAACAGTTTCGGTACTATTCTTTTCCATCATAGCTGTGAGTTTGATATGTTGTGGACTGCAAATTTGGGCTCATTTTTTTCCACTGAAAATCCAAAAGGAGGGAATGAATCAATAGTTGCTAGCAGTTTCTTGGGCTGATTTGTTTTTTGAGGTCTTAAGCATGAATTTCCCCTCTCATTGTGAAGGAGAATGTAGGTACAATAAAGAGCACCTGCACCTATCATGCTGACTTTATTCTGGTAAATAACTCTTTGAAACACTACAAAAAAAAAAAAAAAAGGAAAAAAGGTTTCTGCTGTCTGAAGTGTCTTTATCACACATTTTCAGATCAGCTCTTATGTGCTGATATTGATCTTTCACAAGATGTTAAATCCTTCATTATAATCATTCTTTTTTGTACACTGCATTGGCTGAAATTACACTGAAAAAAAGTGTGACCAATGTTCTGCTTTCTGCAAAGAATGAATATCTGCTTGAGAGAGTGGTAATTGCTTTATATACAAAAGCAGGAGTTTAATAATAACCAATCTCTTCATTGGGTAAAGTACAGCCGAAGACAGGAATGTTTCATCCTTTGCTTGTTTGCTTTTCTTCCTGTTGCTCGAAGAGCAAATATTGAACAGGAAAAAGATCTACGATGGTATTAAATAGAATTCCTGCACTAAACTTTACTAAATTGGATAAAGAAGGTAACATAGCCTTTTTTTTCTTCAACTATATCTACAATAGTATTTCCCTACTAGTTTTTAAAATTAAAGGAGTGTGAATTCATGCTCAAAACCAAGTGTTTTATAACAAGTAAATACATTACTCCTGCTAGTTAGGTTTATATATAGATATAGATAGATAGATATAGTTATATATTTATTGCAATATAATGTGTGTTTGTGAGAAAACCCATCCAGATAACTGGGCTGACAGTCCGTATGTATGAACTGTTCAGGAGCCAGTTTGATTTCACAGAAGGAATTACAGGATAATGTTCAGAAGCCAAAGTACTGTTACAAAAATAACTTCACATATTATCTTCCATCTGAATATTTTGAAGGCCTTAATTAATTGTGATGGATTTTTGTCTTGTACCATTGTCATAAAAAATATTCCTGTGTTTTATCAAAGAGGAAGTCAGATTATAAACTGCAGCAATGCAAGAATATTCACTAGGGTTATGTATCATCCTCTTTAAAAGTTCTTTGCTGAAACTGAGATTGTCCTTTTGCTTTCAAGATGGAGCTATAGATTTTAGACAGTTCCTGCAGATTTCACCTGCTGTCTGCTTGCTGAGTTCAACATGAGCATTCTCATTCAGATGTTCAGCTTCAGGCTGCCTGCTGGTACTTTCCAGCCCAGTTTCCATGGAAATGGGAATTAGAGGGGTGAAAATAAAGGAAGAGTATTTTCTTAATCTTCTAGTTAATCCAGAAGTTCTCATACCTTGGCATCGAGGTTGTTTTGCTTTTTTGTTGGATAGGCATATGATACCAACTTCTGAAAATTCAAAAATAAATAAAACTTGTCATTGGAGCTGTTAAAGCAGTGCCTGTAACCATGACTTTGTAGAGGTGTTGGAGATTGACAGTAAAGAATGAATAAGGGAGAAGTGAACTGGACTGTGCAAGGATAAACTGATGAAAGGGTGTGAGTCAATATCCTGTGGCCATTTTAGGTTTCTTAGTTCTGCTAGATGTCTAGCTAGAATAAGGAACTATACTCTTGCAGTCTCAAACCAGCCAGAAGACTGCCTTGTTTATTGGATCTGCCTAGGATTGTCCATCTTAAAATCTGGTCTCTATGTGTTCAAAAATATAGGCAGTTTGGGGTACACTCATACTTCAGAGGGGTCAGGTCTGTTAGTTCAAGGTCAATAGGACCTCAGACTTCAATATTAAGATTTCCAGCTATAAAGCTAATTGACATATGTTAATCCACTTAAAATAATTGGACAGGCTAGAAAACTCTGGACACGTGTTAGCATAAAATTGTTTTGAGACTCCAGCTGGCCCAGATCTCTGTGCCGCTCTGGTTATGGTGTTAAAAGCAGTCACAGCACAGTGCGCTGGTGCTTCAGTCTTTGCATGGTGTCCTAGTTGGTTGCAAGCATAGTACAAAGCCCTTTTGACAGTTCAAGGTCATCTACTCAATGAGTTCCTCCCAAGAGGTGTTTTTCTCCTCTTATTAATGCTATGAAAAGTCACAGTTGTGTTTCATCCAAAACTATGTAGTCGTAAAAACAAAAAAAAAAAAACAAGCAAGAGACTTCACTGATGTTTAGATGTCAGGTAAGTTGTTCCAAGATTGGTAAAACATGCTCCCCTGAAAGGTGAGTGCTGCCTAACCACTGTGCTCTGGGGACTGGATGTAAACTGTTAGCTGTAAAATAGCAGCTTCACAACAGTCTCATCCTTATATGTGGGGGGGAACAGGGATTGAAGAAGGGGCTTTAACTCGGTGAAGCTTAATTCTAGAGGCAGACATGAGCGTGTGTGTTTGCAGTCTCTTTGCCTAACATCATACAAATCCGGGTAGCTAAAGGTGTGTAGGAAGGAATTATCTCCAGAAAACAGCATCCCTTTCAAGAAAGCTTACTTGACCTTTATTTCTGAAGTGTTTCGTAGAGCATTCCAATGAGTGCAGCTCAGCTGCTAAAGGAGGAGAGAACTGTGCATCAGCAGCAGCAGAAACTGCAGGCAGCTCTGATAACTGGTCCTATTAGTAATGAGACTAAACCTTGCTAAATTAAAACAGTATTTAGAATGACTGATTCCTATATGCCACAGTTTGGGATTTTTATTTTTCAGTGCTTTCATCTGTTTGTGAAACAGATGGTTGCCCAGGCAGTATGTAAATCACATGCACTGAGAGGCTGTGTATGTTTGTACTGTAAACGGGCACTCTCTTGTGGAGGAACAGAGTTTTGAAGTCCACTGCCAAAATGCATGTCTTGGCCAACACAGTGCAGTGTGTGGATAAGGAGTGTGAAATCAAGAAGAGAAATCAAAAGTTAGACATTTCTACTCATACAGTGAGTAAGGTAAAATGTGGGCACGTTTTTCCGGCACAACTGTAAGTCAATAGTGAGAAGTATCATGAATTCTTAGAGATCTCAGAGGAATATAGCTATAATGCAGAGGAATCTTGAATTAATTGTTTTCATGTGGGTGCAGTAGACCACTCTGATATTTCATTACCACTAGAAGAATGTGACTGTGGGCCAAAGAATGTATTCCTTTACCTTTTAAATCTTTCAGGAATGCCTACAGAAAACTGTCTGCATTCCTCTTTTCAGTACTGTCTTGCCTCTCTGGCTACTTCGAGGCACCTCAGAAGCAAGAGCAAATCTCTTGCATGGGATGCATTAATCATATATAAGTCAGCTGTGTAAAGTATAGAAGTAATAGGTATGTTTTACTTGCTACCATTTAAGAATTTTTAATTATATTCCTTTTTCTGGAAATTGCAATTCAACTGTTTAAGTAGATTGTTATCCTAAAAAGATATCAATTTGTAATATGGGAAGACACCCACTCTTGAGAGGAGTAAGCAGTGGAAACAACATCAGACATGACCACCAGTCCTTTATTCCAGATTCACATCAGTTGTATTGCAATGCTAAATTTGATGGAAGCACTTCAAGGTTTTGAGGAGCATTTCTTTTTGCAGGGTTGTGGGAATAATGGAGTTTGTCATACAAGTTTTCTTGCCAAAAGAATGTAAGTTAGAAAAAATAAGGACTAGAATTCACATTGCTAACTTCTAAAAACAAATCAGTCTTAACAAACTGTTGTTTGATTTGTCTTTTTCCACACACCCCCACCCAGTCCTCCACCACCCCTTTTTACTAGAAGAGTGGGAGAGGATGGGGAATTGGGTTCTGTATCTAAGACGTAACAGTGTTAGATAACTTTTATTTTCATATGCCTGAACAGTGTTTGCCTGCTGAAAGGCATGCTCCTTAATTTGGAGTAGTCTGCCTCATGTTTTGGACTAGTATTTAACTTCCTACGATACAACAACAAATTAAAAAATATGTAGCATACAAGCATTTCCATTATTAAAACCATCAGAGCTCTCTTTCATTCTCGTTATGCATTTTCCAGAAAAGGACATCCCACTTCCACTGACATATTCGTGGAGACTTCTTCCAGATGTACCTTTTTTCTTTCATCTAACTTTATTAATGTACAATTCTTCCTGTGCTTCCTATTTCTGCTTGTATTAGCTGATGGGGTGGGAGTACTAAAACATACATTTTGTTATCAAAACATCTGAGCTGTTCATGCTTTTCATTTAAAGGGAAGCTACAGTGATATTCTCTATGCTAAAAATGGCTTTACGTTGCTAGAATGATTTTATTTGTAGTGATGTTTTATGACGTGGTTCTCCTGCCTTTTGGGACACTATAGCATAATAGGAGCTATAAATAACAGCTGCTAATGTCTACAGTCATGCACAACAGGCAGTAATTTAACCACTTGTCTCCTTTCTGTCACGATGGGAAATACCAAACGTTTCTGCACCAATACTGCATATGATCCCCAAATCTGTTAGTGGTGCTTATTGTAGAAGTATATTCCCAGAGGCAGTGCTGCACTGTCTGGACTTGAGATTAAATGGTAGCAAATGCTTCCACACATGAGGTTTGTTCGTCTCAGTATGACTCTGCATTGGGTAAGACACAAGCTGTATCTCAAGAGACTCGTTCCCAGTTTGCCAGCCAAGAGGAGTGAAGCTGTTAAGCAGGGAAAAGCAAAAGAAGAGCCCAGGAACAGCAAAAACTGTCCTATTAACTTATCCTTCTTGAAGCAAAGATTATTGGGGCAGGGAAGGAGCAGAGAAGGTGATGTTTCACCGTAAAGGAGGCTGATATTTTGGTATACCTCTGTGAAAGTCATTCTAAAAGATTAGATGCATGTTGCCACTTGTAGATTGCATTAATTTTATTAAAATCTGTTGCTTTGCTAGGTGTAGGTAGTTAAATGCTTAAGTGAGGAAGTGTGAATTTGCAGTTGACCAAAGCTGTCCCCCAGGTCTTATCTGTTAACAGCTTAAAATCTGGGAAGCAGTGAGCGCTAAGAGTATAGTACCAGAGAAACTTCGAGAAGCATAACTCGTAACTGTGCTCATCTGACAGCAAACCCTGGGAATGAATCATCTGAAGATTTTCAGTGGTTTATATATAGGAAACCTAAACTTACCAAAGAATAACTATGGGATGACAAAAAGCCATGGGGGCATTTGCGGTTTTTCTTACCTTATGTAATGGCTTCTTGAATGTCCTTTATAAACCGAGAACTGATCCTCTGCACTGTACCATTAAAACTTCTTGTGAGCCAGGAGCCTCCATACTGAACATGGGCAGAACAATGCTGGAGGCTTCAGCTGACAGAAGTCTAATTCATGAACCACCTTCACAAATATATTTGGAAATTGTGAGTCACAGAAATCAGCCCACAAGGCATAAGAAATTACATCATGGTTGAGCTGCAGGTGATTGCAAATGTAAGGGATAAGATACCACATATGCTTCAGGGAAAGGGAAAATGCTTCAATGCTTTTTGCTCCCCTTCTCATTTGGAGGGCAGCTGCAGGAAGCAATACAAAATTGAAAAGCCTAAAGAGGAAGGATCAGTATGGCATGAACTGTTAATACCTTGTGTTAAAGGATGTGTCCTTTCTTTTGTTGTCATAAAACCTTGGAAATCATGTACAATCATGAGCACCTCTGTATTAGGACTGCTGATCCATGCTTTATATATCTCAGTATAAGTCTTGCTGATGATTGCATTTGCACTAAATATATATATAATGATTCTTTAAAAAAGGTCGACAGAATTTGTTGCCCAGTGCTAAAATTTTTGCTCTCTCTTGTTTCTATGGAAACTGTAATACTTATAAGGCACAGTAAACAAATGTACTCTATTATAAGCCTCTTCTTTAGCAGGACATTAATTTTATTAATATCTGTACAAATTAGTCTGGTGACAGGTATTGCTCCTTTAACCATCCAAACAGGAAAGTATCTATTTCATTTTCACTGAAGACTTATATTCTAGCTTTGAAGGCTTTTATTTGCTCTTAGATAATTTTCCTAACCCAGTGATGAGTTGGTATGTGCCAGTGGTTACTGCTGGTAATATTTGCTTAGCTCAGAGGGAAGTGGTGAGTGCTTTTTATAAAGTGCTTCAGAAATAGGAAAATCTTAAACCATGGAAGTAAACTTGTTGCTAGCTAATGCAGAAAACAAAAGCTGCTTTTGTCTGTGATTCTTTTGAACATGCTTACATGGCATGGTCTTTTGGAGCCTAGAAAGGCACAGCCTGCTTTCTAAGAATGAGACTTAGCCTTTTCTGGAACAAATCACACCTCACAAAGTGGAATGTCATCTAGAGCCACACACAGTTGTGGTCATTGAAGTATTTTCTTCAGCAACAACTGCTCTGTACATTCTAGACTGCCAAACAAAGCAGAGGCAGTGAGGAGGGTGGCCTCTACCTCCCCCTGCTCTGCCTGGAAGAACAGGTTTCAGACACAGGCAGGCAGTGCTGAGGACTCTGTGTCTCTCAGGAATGTGTGGCACACCGGGAGCTTGATTTGAGGTGGTAAACTTTGTCCTCACTGATGGTGATACAAAAATTCCTGCATGATTGCTGATCTTGCCCTATGCTTTAGAAATGAATCTTCCTTCTGTGAAACCAGTTTCAAGGTGGCTTACAATGCTGAAAACCAGTGAGGTTTTCAAAGATTAAAACTGGATAAATTGCCCAGTGACTCAATAAGTGTTATGCCTATGCTATACTTCTGGGGTGGTTTATAGGGAGTGAAAAAGTCAAAGCTAAAATAATTAAATTAGGAATGGAGAAGCCTGTTTGATTTTCGTGTGCTGAAGAGATCGCTGGCACTCAGGTTGCTGGGAATTTACTCTGAACTCTTCCTCTGGACTGCAACATGGCAACAAGGCAGTCATCTTTACTTCAGTTTGTAACATTAAATATACTTCAGAAACTTACAGAGAATTGCTATAGCATAAGCAAAATACGCTTTTTTTGCTGTGAAAAATTTGTGATGCTTATTTCATTGAAGCCCTGTTATGTTAATTATTTAAGAAAATTAATTGAAAACTTAATTTAATTTAAAGCATTTTAAAAATGCTTTAGAGAAACTGATGGGAATGGGGCTGCTAATTAGAGAAAGCTGTTGATCTAGAGAAACACAAATCATGGCTCAAACCTTGATGTACTACTGGTGGTTGTCAACAGTAAACCCCCAATTTTTAGTTTTTTCTTTTCAGAATCTTTAGTAGCATTTTGAATATTGTTGCTAGGGGGACTGAGATAATCTATCTGATTAGGAAAAATTTTGGATTTTGGATACAATGCTGACAAAATGGTGCTTCCCAAAGGCACAGAATATTTTGATGTCCAGTAAGAGGTAGGCTGTTGGATGGTGCTTAAGTTATCTTTTTGTGTGCAGACACAAGTGTCTTGGTATCATCCAAAAGAGACACCTTCAGGACATCAGATTTGACAGGGACCCTTCAGATAATTTCTACTGCTGCAGAGAGACCGGCTCTGCGAGGAATCCTCTTGTGCTCCTTCGTATCTATGAACTCAAGATGCAAATGAAGGCACAGCAGCCTGCATAGACAGAGATGTTTCTGAAGCAGATAATAGTATTTTATTTTACCTTTTTTCTTTTTTTTTCCCATAGAAGGCATACTGTATGTCTTCAGTATGATTCTCTTTCCACTTCTTGTGTTAAATTGAAAAGAAATAGGTTGCAGCATACATCATTCACTTTTTGCCAGGGCCTGTAATGATAGAGCAAGGGGTATCAAACTGAAAGAGGGTAGGTTTGGATTGGACATATGGAAGAGTCTGTTTACAATGAGAGTAGTGAGACACTGGAATGAGTGACCCATTTTTGGAAGTGTTGAAAATTAGGTTGGATAGGGCTTTGAACAACCTGATCTAGTGAAAGATGTTCCTGCCCATGGCCAAGGAGGTTTGGACTAGATAATCTTTGAAGAACCCTTCCAACCCAAACCATTTTATGAATCTATGATTTTTGGGGGGTTTACTGTACTTCTTGTTATTCGAATTAAAATTCAAGAATAGATTGTTGTGAGATTCACCTTCATATTGGAAGGCAGATTTTGGCCTTAAGGTGGACATCTTCAAAATATCAGCCTTGTAGCTATGAAGATACTACTCTGTTGGAAAACATTGCAAGTAATAGTTTCTGGGCTGTATTCATTGTTTTCTGCTAGAGCTGGTCTCTGACTTGTTTACTCAAGTAATTTATGTGTGTGGGAGCTGTGGTCATCTTTCTTCTTTTCAAACTCTATAGTTCAAGTCCTTGTGGGAAACATCCTATGTCATTTCATAATTTTAATTTTGTCAAGTTGTAATTCAAAAACATCACAGATCATCAGATACCTTTGCTGATGTTTTGTATTTTCCCTTTCCTTAGGACCTTTCATAACTCAGCATAGACAATAACTCAAATCCTCTCCATTGTTGGTACTTTTCATATTTTTTTGTCATTTGACAGTTTTATCACTTTATTAGATATTTTTCTGATTTTCATGCCTAATGTTTTGCAGCTCCCTGTAGGTTTTTTTTTATTATTTTCTCTAGGTTTGATGCCTTTCTTTTTGATCTTCTAATTTTGTTATTTATGACTTATATAATTTATATTTTTTTAAATCATGTAAGAAACCCTTCCTGGGTTGTCATTCATTATACTAACACTTGATTAATGTAGTCTTTGGGACTAGCAGATTCTTAGCTATTTGACATTCTGTAACGCTTGGCTGATTCCTTTGAAAAAAATCTTTTAGCTTAGTGTCATGCAAGTTATTGGCAAATTACTCTCAACAGTGAAATGCAGAGCATCCTTAACTGTCACTGACATCTTTGCTTTGCATTATAGGAGACATATGGCTTCCTACAAAACTGTGTCATTATTTAACTTGAATTTTGTTGCCTTCCTGTTGGAGCTTTTGAACTAAGGTATAAATACTGTACCATAAATATTTCTTTTCCCCTTCAAGAAATGTTAGCTTAACACTGAGCATTCCAGGAGTACCTGGGAGGTTAAACTTACACTAAAAATATTTTAGTGTTTCATTTCTCTCTGCTTTCTCCTGGCACTGGGCTCGTGTGCACAGCACAATAATTTTTGAATTTTGTCTCAAGCCATGTGAATAGGATGGTATGGGAGTGCCAAGACTAAGGTAATTTTACAGCAGAAATGAAGATACGGGTCCTTTGTTGTTGTTGTTGTTGTGTATTAGTTTGAGTTATTTTTCTTCTTTTTCTGGATAGTCAATACAGTTAAGGATGGAATTTGCACCATTCTTTTAACTTTCCTGCCTTTTTTCTTTGCACTCTGGCCAGCCATAGTGAAGGCAGGGCAGTCACACCACAGTGCTGTTCTGAGTGTCCAGATCCAGCAAGCAGCACATCATCTCTAACACAATTAACATATTGCTATTGCCAGATATTTTTTTTAGAAAAGTTCTTCCTTTCCAAGTATCCAGAATTGGTATTGTCTAAATTCTTAGGTGATGATGATAAGGGCTGTCTGTAATTTTGGGTCCCTCAATTTGGGATTTCTCATTCAAAGAAAAAATGTTGAAATAGTTTCTTGGCCCTTCACTGTTTTTTTCTGAAATTCTTGGGGGAAAAGTATATCTTGCCTTCTACTCTTTCTTTCAAAGTCATTTCCTAAAGCGTGATGCAACTGCATTAAAATTTCCTCTTTCAGAGATGAGAAAATGAGATCAGTGTTCACAGATCCCAAGAATGTTTGTCCTGTAGTTATTTTTTAACCCCAAATTTAAAATGGAAAAAAAAATCATTAAACATTTGCCTCTCTTTCTGATATTAGTTGAAAAGCAAATGACATAGGCCAACAGCAGCCCCAATAAAATAATCCTCCTTAATCTATTTGAATTGGAAGCAAAGAAGAAATTCATGGTTTAAAAGCTCAGTTTCAAGAAGTCAGTTGTATATATAGACATGGATTGTCTTCCAGTTAAATAGGAATTAAGGCAAGATAACATCTTACTTCTCAAATATATTTTTTCTCCCTTTTTCCTCCTCCAAGCCCTCCATCTGTAGTAAAATGAACACTTTAAAAAATATTCTTATTTCTGTATATCTCCTTAACCTTAGTATGTAGTTCATTCTGTTGATTAATTTAGAAGCCATCTTTGAAGAAAGTCAAGAAAAACATTTAGCCTCTGTTCATTAATTTTAGCCTTGAAATTATTAACATGAAAACTTCATCTATGTTATAGATACTGAATTTGGGATGCACAGATAATACTTAAAGTTCAGGGTTCAATGAGTAAATGGTAAATCAGATGACTGACTACAGCGACCACTGACAAAGTGACAGGGTAAAGAAATCCAGTTAGACATATTGCTGCAATGATGATTTTGAGCATTATTTTATGCAAATTAAATAAAGTGAACATATGCATCTAGTAAAGACTGCATAATAGGCTGCATTTTTTCCTCCTTCATATTTCTTAATATTAAAACATAATCAACTTTTTTTTCAGCCTGTGTGTGCTGATCAGATTTTTTGAAATGAAAGGGTCTGAAGAAA
>JAOXXN010000446.1:97341270-97359680 GCA_026770055.1 Myrmophylax atrothorax | reverse complement strand
GAATTTTATGTCTGACTGTTTGCAATTCAAAAGTACCTTTATCTTCTGCCTGGGATGTTCACTGATGTTTCTAGGTAATCTATTAATGTAATATTTTAGAGTTCAATGAGTTTGTCTTTGCCCCAGATCACCTCAAGCTGGCTAAAAAATGCAGAGATTATTTCCAAATATGACTGTGTAGATTAAAATGATACAGAACTGGCTCCAGGGCTTTCTATTGTCACAGATGGGAAAGTTTCTGGAGGTCTGACTCCTTTCTTGATGAACACCTGATACAACAAAGCACTTAAAATGCATTAGTGAAAAATATAGTGAAAATTTGCAGAACAAAATGTAATGGAGGATTTTTAAACAAATTAGGAACAAAAATATTTTAGCAGAGGAGTAAACCCATTGTTTTTGAGGAAAGTTACAGTATTGATGATAGAAAAAATTAGAGGTTTTCAATAAATACTTCTATTCTGTATTTGACTTTCCAGGTATAAGGCCTTGTATTATGCAGTTAATTTTTTCTGCGCCAGTGGTATCTAGGAACAATGTTAGTATCTGTAGAGTCAGGTAATTTACATCCAAGAGTGTGAAACAGTTGTTTTAGAAAGTTTTCTGTTCATTGTTAATACTACAATAATTCAAGGATAACTGAGAAAAGTTCCCTCCCCGTGTCAGGGAGATTGAACTAGATGATTTTTAATATTCCTTCCGACCCAAACCATTCTATGATTCCATAAAAACGCTGTAAGTGTGTCAGGATTGTGTCAGTATTCAAAGTAACAATCAGGATTGCTCCACTAACAAATTAGTTTTATTTGATATGAAACCTGAATTCTGTCTCCATTTTTTTTCAATAAGGAGTTACAGGTTTAGACTCTATAATGGGTTTTCATGTTTTTGTGACTGTAGGTCTTGTCATAGAATCATAGAATGGCTTGGGTTGGAAGGGACCTTAAAGGTCTTCTAGCTCCAACCCCCCTGCCATGGGCAGGAACACCTTTCACTAGAACAGGTTGCTCAAGTCTCCATCCAACCTGGCCTTGAACATTTCCAGGGATACTGAAATTTTCTTCAAGGTTTCAGTTCATTTCAGCCAAATGTGTGTAGAGTGTTGTGTGCTGTTTGACTGGTTGTTCTGATGGCAGTAAAATAGAGCTGTTTTTCAGAACGGCTATGCAAGAAATAGAACCAGGTTCATCCCTATTCAGCACTAAACTGGAAGTAAATATGAAAAAAAATCTTCTAAAACTTATATCTGAAATGAACAATTGGAACACCATAAATGAACTGTTCAGTTGTATAAATTAATCTCATTTGTGTCCACAAAGCTGAAGACCTTCCAACAACATTATTTTCCTTTAGGGAAAAATGAAATGGCCAATTGGGGCCTAGAAAAAAAAAGGTCACAAAGCCAGAGTAGCAAAGAATATCTTCTTGGAAATTTCTACTCTTTCCATTCTATGGTGCATAAGATGGGATGTTTTAGGACACTGGTTTAGGATCACTCTGGGAGTTGAAAGGCTCTCTTACTGCTGAGACATGCACTACAATACCTTGCCAAATGATAACTCTTTTGAAGCCCAGGCTTCTTAGACTTTATGACTTCAATTTATGGGAATTTTCTGGGTACTTGTCATTCAAATACCTTGAAAATGCTCTTCAGATAGACGTAAAGATCTTCATCTGGGCCACTTTTCTTTTTTTCTTGTGTTGCTGGGTGCATGCACTGATTACCCTTAAGACTGCTTGACAGTTTTGCTAAATATAAAACTAGATATTAGCTGTAGCACTAACTTTTAAAAATTCCGTATTCCCTTTTCCCTTTCTTAATTTCACTTACAGATTTTTTTTTTTAATTCTTATTGTGTAAAATTTTTTCTGGGCATTGGTGTTTCCGTGGCCAAGATGCAGATGCTGCTGCCAATATGACCATTACATACATGTCATGTTGTGCCTCTTTCAAAGGTCATGATTTAGGCAATCAAGTTTTTGGGTAAGATGTAGATGTCTGTGGATAAATAGTGACTAAACTAGATGATTTAATTATCCTTTCCAGCTCTTTGGGAAACAAAGAGTTGCTTTTCTGGTAACTGAGGGATTCAGGAGCAGGTGAAATGATTTCTTCATCACACCCTGTTACCTACCCAATGTAGCCCACATATTTTCCTGAAAATTACACTCAAATGATTATTTTCTTAACAGCTGTCTATAACATTAGGGCTTTTAACTTTTGTCTTGATGTTATCATGAATGGATCTTTCTCTGAGGTGATCAGAGATCACTTGTTAAGCAGATGAACAAGCTGAAGAGCAATTTCATAGTAGCAACTCTGAATGAATCAGAAGTGTTATGCGGATTAACAGGATGTCAAGCTGTGTCTATGAGAATTACACCCATCCACTAAAGCCATCTTTCCCTGCTTCTGGTGATCCTGTATCACAGTGTTCAAAAAGTTTTCTGATATAGTTTTGCACACAAGTAAATGTATGTACTATGTCCTAACTGCTGAATCCAAAGTCAAAAGTATGGAAATATTACATGCTTAGGGTGTGTATGATGAATGGGATTTGCATGTGATCAAGTGCTGAGACATGTTGCTCAAAACATTCAAAAGTGTTTCCTGAGCAAAGTAGTGCAATATTTTTCCTGTTGCAGATGAAATAAAATTCTGTCATTGTTACAGTGGGTCTTGTGCACATCTTTACATAATGTTTGTGGATAAAGGGCTCAGGTTGTTGTCAAGTTACTGATGAATTCAGGTCCAGTTATTTTTAAAAGGGAAGCCCTCATTTCTTAAAAGTATTACAATATGATTACATTGAGTTCTGTTTCTAGGAAAACATCAGTCCTGGTAGATCAGAAGCATGTAAATTAATTTAATGTGATGTAATAAAAGGATATCTCTGTTAACTAAATAACTGCACTGGAATTTGAATCAACACCTCTGCAAATAAGTCATGCAACCAAGTAAAGCTGTACTGATTTTAGGTGTGTTCCTTAGAGATTACAGGATTCCTGTGCAGGAAAACTTTTCAGGATTGATTTTCAGATCTTATTAATTTCATTGGAGATGTGTGCTTGATTGGATGGATAAACACTTAACCTTGCATTTGAGAGAAATAATTAGGAAATGAGGAGAATGTCTTCTTATTTTCTGTCAGAGGTGAGTTACTTTATTATACTTCATTGATGTGATTATGTTTTGTAAGCTTAATGATCATTCAGTCACAAAAGTTCAGAGTCTTGTCAAAAAAATTGTAGTTTTACCAATCACACCTGGAATAAAAACCAGTAATTCCCATAGTTGGATGGATTGGAGAATAACTTTGTAATATTCTTATGCTTTAAGGATTTTGTAAAGTATTTCTCTTCCACACAAATATGAAGATCAATTTTCCTGTGAGTTCTTATATTCTAATGAGCCTGTTATTTAAAAGTGAATCTACTTTTGTAGGCTGGAGGCATTGGAAAGGCAGGGTCCATGTATCATCGGTGGCAAAAAGGTCCATCGAAGACCAGTTAAAAGCAAGACTGTTGGCAATCTTTTAACTGGATTTTATAATGGGAATGATAATGTGTGCTTCAGAGAGTGAAAATTTTAAACATTATTAAAAACTAAAAGCAATTACAGTGACTCAGAAAAAAAATAAATACAATAATTGAAACTAGAAAAGGCTATAATGAGATTATAATGGTACAATAATAATAAAACCAAATAATAAGAAAAGGAAGATTACACTTTCAAATATGTAAAGCTCCTGATGGTAGCTGGTGAAAAGAATAGGTAAGATGGATAGGGAACATTTTGGAAACCTGATAAAGCAGTAATTACCTGTCAGCTGTGCTGCAGAGGCACTACAAGCAGTAAGAAACTGCCCTCTTGGAGAATAGGGCTAAACCTTACCAAACCTGATCAGTCTCAGTATGTTTGCTCTGAGTGTGGCAAGACGAGGGCAACTTGGGGCTGCAATCTACTTCTTGGGGGGTGGAATCTGAAAGCAGGATGTGTCTTGAATTACTCATGTTCAGTCATAAACTAATTTCCCATAGTACCAAT
Organism: Myrmophylax atrothorax; assembly: GCA_026770055.1. NCBI lineage: Eukaryota > Metazoa > Chordata > Aves > Passeriformes > Thamnophilidae > Myrmophylax > Myrmophylax atrothorax. The sequence goes on along the minus strand of JAOXXN010000446.1, from coordinate 97,355,632 downwards.
TCTGGCCTCTGATAATATCCTATTTCAGCAGTGATATTAGAATCCAGAAGTAAGAAATTAGGCAAGAGAGAGATCAAAGTATTGTTTTCCTTTGTACTGTGGCACCTCCCAAAGGTCTTCTGGAACTTCTGGTTACTCTTATTAACGTTTCTGCAAATGCAGTAATGACAGCACCATAAACGTGGGCTAACATTGCTGGAGTTATATGTGCAGCTGCCTCCACAAGAGCACTGTTGAGGGGTTTGGCTGCCTGACCTCACTATGTGGTCCCAAGAGTGATTTACATCAATGCTGACATGAGAAGAGATGCTCCTGAGCTGGACTGATGGATCCTGTATGCCCCCACCTCTACACTCATGGAAACACCTGTCTGAGCATGTAGTGAAGGGGAGTAAAGAATGAATCCAGACTAAAACTCAATCTTCTGATGTGTTTGATTCCCAATAGTGCAGCTACAAGTCCCATTGTAAAGCCACAAGAATCAAGTGGTCAAATGTTGGGCTGGCAGAGCTGCCTCTCAGCTGTTTTGTGTGAGGTTTCAGCTTCCAGCACTCAGAGATTTGCAGTGTTAGGATTGACAGAGATCTATTGCAAAGTAAGGAGTTAACTGTTTCCTTTTTGCACTAGATCCAAAGCTGTTTTTTCTTCTCATGTCATGTCTCCCAGATTTGAATCCAAATAACAATGTTGTTTACACTAAAAGGAGAAGTACTTTGTTTTATACAGAATTGCAAAACTTCAGGATTTTTGTCTTTACAGGGCCAGTACCTAGATATTTGTGTCCCTCACAGTAGTTGAGATGAGCTTTTCTTCTTTTGAGAGTACGCACAGACCTGGTGTAATTTTTACACAGATTTTGTGTTGATTTGTTTTTCAGATTTCTTCTCTGATCTCTTCTCTTTTCTTTATATTCCTTTCCTGTTTCCTTTCCCATTCTCCTTTCCTTTTTTTCCCTTATAAATTAGAAATGACAGCTTTCAACCAGGCTGTAAATAAGGATCTAGGCTACATCTGTACTGGCAAACAAAACCATGCAGTGCATAGATCCTAATATTGTCCACAGATACAGAGATATTGTTATTTTCCAGTCCACAGATTTTAATAAATTTTTTACATAGAGGGTTTTTCCACTGCATTTTTTTGCTTGGGGCTGAAACTGTCTGTGTCTTAGGCAATTGCTAGACATGGATGAGTGGTAGCTGAGGCTAAGGGCAGGACATATCAGCAGCTTCGTGGTTGCAGCCACTCTACTTTGGATGAAAGACAATTGTCCAGAGGGTTGTGTGGACAGACTGTGCATGTCACCCTCACAGTAGCTGAATGTTCCTTGGTCAATTTTATTTACTGGTGTGGATGTGGCACAGACCTTTGTATACAGAACAGGGATATTGGGGTAGGTTGTGTATGGCCCATGGCCCAAGTCTGTCTGTGAACTGAATTCAGAGGCTCTTGCTGTGAGAGTAGGGGAATAATGCTGAGTATCCTAAATTCTGTATAAGGATCAGGTTTATCCCTTCTGTCTCATTTCCAATCTGTCTGAGCTCTGGTTCTCCATTTCAGTGCTATTTACTTCCTTCTCTGTCTCCCCTTCTTAGGCTCGCCACTTCTGGTTCACTTCTTGCTGAGGAAGTTTGAATTTCCACCTCCAAATGTTCTATTGCAGTCAAAACTGGTGTTCCCTGGAAACAAGACATACTTTGAACTCATTTTCTTAGTTTGACTAAGAAAGACGACACTTTTTGTTCGAGAAACATTTCTAAGTAGTGCTCTGAGCCAAACAAAGCAGAGTAAGGCTTCAAAGGTTTAGGTCAAGACAGTAAGTGATACATATTCTTGCCTGCATGCTCACATTGCACTAGAAAGGCTGTTTGACAAGTTGTATGTCTGTGTAGAAAACTTTGTGCCTGAAAGAAAAGGTCACAACCTCTTGGCAATCATATACACACGTAATAATAATAATAACACTGCTCATACATGGGCATTCAAGTCTCTCAACAAAACTCTTAAATATATGAACAAGAAGCTCATATGCCATGAATTCTTTTTTCTTCACAGTGGTCACACACACACCTGAGGTCTTCATGTTTACAAAGCAGTCTTTGTACTTGATGTTTAAAAAGGCAAATGGAGCTGACAGTGACCTACTCTGTTGGAGAGGAGAGGCTGTAAAAGTCTTCTTCAACTGGTAACTGTAAAAACTATATTTTCTGTTCTGATTTTTGGCCATTTTCTTCAGTCAACCACTTTTTGCGTGTTCTTAGCATCATCTTGGCACAGTGATAATGCCTCTGCTGGGACTGGTGGGAACTTGGGATTTGAAAAGGGCATGGATACTGAATCATGCACATTTTGTGTTCTGATGAAAAATATGTACAGTGTCTTACAAGTTGCTCTCGGGAGAATTTTACTTAAATGTTAGAAAGACACACTAGTAATGCACTGGTAGCAGCCATGACAATAGCCAAGGATGGACTAGCAGTACTGGGAAAGGGCAGGGTTGGATCCTGCTGCTGCCCTACCAAGGCAGGGCTGTCCCATGCCTCAGTGGTTGTTTTTGTATGTTCTCCAGAGATGACAAATTCTTCCAGCTTTTTCTCAGTTTCTGCCAAAATAATTAATTGAATTAATTAATTAAAGACAATTAAAACTGGAATACACATTTTGTAGTGGGCTATATGTAACTGCCTTTGTATTTTAAGGGAAGTGGCAAAATTGCATAACACCAGGAAAATTTGCAGGAAAAGAGAAGTCTGTAATTTTTCCACTCATAGATTTGTTGCTACATTGGGGGGAAAGATTATAACCATGTCACCAAGGCCAGTGACATTTGGGTTAGTTGAACTGTTTTTGTATGCTCATTGAGCAGCTCCGTGCTGATTTTTTTGACACAGAGGGCACTGTAGAATACCTGCAAGACCACCTATGACCAATATTTTTTACCTTAAATACAAAACTTTAGAGTAAGAAACTTGTGTGTGCAGGGATTTGACTATAGCATTTTAGCCTTTTAGTGTATGAACTGTTTTCTCTTGCTTGCAGTTTACATAAATGTAGGTTACCATTCACAGAAATTAAATTAGGTTTTTATTTTGAATTGAGATACAAACAGGAAATAGGTTTCTCAAATTTCTGTCAAATGTACAAAATCTTCCAATTAAATATTAGTAAGAATCTTTTTCTTGTTGTCTGTAGTATTATTTTTCTGTTACCTAGGAATGGAAATAAAAAGGGCTTATTGTTATTTCAGTTAAGGTTCCATACACAATTCTTCATGGCAGCACCTTAATTTTGAATATCACAATGTGAATAGAAATAATTAATTTTTAATCTGTTCTGTTAGTTCTATGCCCAAAATCCCAGTCCATGTATGGAAAATACCAAATGCAAATTTCTTTTAGTGTAAACTTGAAGACTAAGGGAAAAGGCATCTTCATATTTTTACTTTAGTTTTGTCAATTAATATGAGTATCTCTCATCATCTATTTTTTGTGGAGACATGTAGAGAAGTCCCAATTTTATTTCAGCATGATTTTAGAAAAAAGGAAAAAAAGCAGAGACAGTGAACGTTATTTATTCCAGTGTTCACAGTGCTCTGAAAGTTGAAATAAAGAAAGGGGGCAGCCTGTGAGCAAGAGAGGGTGAATTTACTTTCAACCCTACTTTACCCCTTTGCACCCATTTGCTATATATGTACGGAGTTGGACTGGGGGAGACTTCTGCAAGGAGGCCTGGATGGGTATCAGTGGTGCAGAAGAAAACATTAATTAAAATGTGGCCCATTGCAAAGTAGGAACCCTATGGAGAGCAAAAGTGCAGTGAGGTTATAATTAGCATAGCTATACTCAGTTAAAGTGAACATCCAGCACTGGAAAATTGTATCTGTCTGAATTCAGCATCTTGAAAATCAGGTTGTTAAACGAACTTTAGTGACTGGGAATTTGATGTTTGGCTGTAGCTCAGTTTCTCCCACCTCTCACCAGAGGCCAGTAATCTATATATTTAACCTAAAATATCTATTCTGGCTCTTGTTCCTGAAAAACAAAAAAGTGCCCTTTAATGGTATTTGATGAACATGCTTGGGAACTTTAGTCCTAAGATAAGGAGAAATTGTTTTCCATGCCTACTATTTCAAGAAGTGCTTCCCTTATAAAATAGAATCACAGAATTATTTAGTTTGGAAAAGACCTCTTTGATCATCAAGACCAGACGTTACCCCAGCACTGCCAAGCCCACCGCGAAACCATGACCCTATGGCACACATCTGCACATCTCTTAAATATCTCCAGGGATGATGACTCCACCACTTCCCTGGGCAGTCTGTTCCAGTGTTTGACAACCTTTTTGATGAAGAAATTTTTCCTAATATCCAATATAAACCTTCCCTGGTGCAACTTGAGTCCATTTCCTCTCATTCTATTGCTTGTTACTTGGGAGAAGAGGCTAACCCCCACCACACTACACCCTCATTTCAGGCAGTTGAAGAGAGTGATGTGGTCTCCTTTGAGCCTCCTTTTCTCTAAACTAAACAACCCCAGCTCCCTCAGCTGTCCTCATCCAGCTTGTGCTCCAGAACCTTCACCAGCTTTGTTACCCTTCTCTGGACACGCTTCAGCACCTAAATGTCTTTCTTGTAGGGGCCCAGAACTGGACACAGGATTCCAGGTTCGGCTCCACCAGTGCCAAGTTTAGAGGGATGATCACTTCTCTAATCCTGCTGGACACACTATTTCTGATACAAGTCAGGGTACCATTGACCTTCTTGCCCACCTGGGCACCCTGCTGGCTCATGCTCAGCCTGCTGTCAACCAGCTCTCCCAGGTCCTTTTCTACCAGGCAGCTGATCGCTCTCTCCCCAGCCTGTAGTGCTGCCTGGGGTTGTGACCTAAGAGCAAGATGTGACACTTCTCCTCATTGAACCTCATACGTTCAACCTTTGCCCATCAATCCAACCTGTCCAGAACCCTCCTACCCTCCAGCAGATCAACATTTCCATCAACTGGTGTGATCTGCAAACTGAGGGTGCACTTCATCCCCTCATCCTGTTCATTGATAAAGATATTAATCAGAGCAGGCCCCAACACTGAGCCCTGGGGAATTACCAGTATGAGGTAAGTCTGTGTGGAGAAACCCAAAGCTTCATTTTAAGAGTATTTCTTGTCTCAAGTTTTCCCCTTGCCTGTGCAGTTGTCAGATGAGCAAATATCTCAAACAGGCTCTTCTTTCTTGCATTTTATACAGCCTTTATCTGTTTGCTGGCTAACAACAGAGCACATTGCCCCATTTGTGTCTAGTCCATGGGGAATATGTAGTCTCTTTCCTTCACAAATACATGACAGATTCCCTCTGCTCTATCCTTTTCTCATCTCTGCCCCTTCCTTCTTCTGTATGCTAGTGCCAGGTGCAAGCTGCAACTTGACCTAATTTCTGTGTCATCTTAGGTAGTACTTGCTAGGAGATCCTGACTGCTGCCTGCATTGAGAGGAGAAGTTTGTGACTCCCCTTTCTAAAGTATGATAAGTTCATTGTGGTGATCCAAGGATTCTACCACTGCTCAATGATGCAAGAGCTTTAGCAACCAATGCATTGCTTCAGCCACTTTTTCCTTGAAGTAAAGACTTGGGAACAAATATTTGTCTAGATAGTAATTGGAAAATCCTGTTTGTTTTCTTTAGTTCTCTACAAAATAATGATGAGTGTCCTGTATCTAAAGCTCCAATACAATGCCATTTCATTCAGCTCTTAGCCACAGCTCCACTGTGCTTCAGTAAGGAAATAGTTTCTTCAGCTTTCTGCTGGAAACTAAGCCAGTGCCAGATGGGTAAGCAGTATGTATGCACTTAGGATAGTGCATAACAAACAGGCCAATTAGCCAAGTCCCAGTGCACAATGTAAAGGAAGATGCTGATCACCAAAAATACTTTACTATTAAAAATGGGTCAAACTTGTGAGAATACCACTTGGTCATCATGCATTGACTTCCTACAGTGTGAAGAAAATTGGTGCTGGTTCTGCACACCTGGTCTTTGCATGTTCTTCCAGCCAGGAGGCTCTTCAGTACATCACTAAGCAGTTGCCGTTTGCACTGGATGTAAAAGCTGTCCTGAAGTAAACCATCCTGGGACCACCTGTTGTATCCCTGAATTGGCTAATGCCATTTTGTACAAACTTCCTACGGGCTGAAATGAATTGTGAGCTTGTGGGCTTAAACCTATGACACTCAGGCAAGAGATGCCCACATCATACAAGTTTACTCAATAACAGAACTATGAAAAGCCTTTTGTTTCAGACCATGTCTTTGCATCTAGCAAGATACAACATACTTTATTTGGTGGACCAACTAGCCACGAGATAGACACTGTAATGTATTGTTCTTAGCTTATTTATCTATTTGGAGATTTACTACTACTATTTTGAACTGAAAATGTACTTCTCAATGTGTCTCTGCTCCAGCTGCACATATGAATAGGTGATTAATAACAGGTTTTCACATCTATCCATAATTTAAATTTTCCAAGTTGAACCTCTTCTCTTGCCTCTATATATTTCACCAGTAGGTCCTGTGGAAATTGCAAATAATGCTTTAAAGATGCGCTCAGTTCATAGTGTTATTGTAAAATACTTCTGGCCTGGAAGAAGTTACATAATATGATACCAGCTTTTAAATTTGTAAATAAGACATAAATAGATTCAAGTGTCTTCACCAAACAAGGCATTTGTCAAAAAGACTTCCTTTTACCTCAGCCATTCTTTGATGCTCTAGCATTAAAGAAAAATTTTTGGAATATACTATTGTACACAGCTGTTTGGTAGGAGGCAGTGGGGGTGTCTTCAGTGAAACACATAAGTTTTGCATGCAAAGACTACTATTTTTATTGTGCATTAATATTCAGTTTTGTTAAAGTGAACCAAGAAGAAAGAAGTGCTGTGATTCTTGACAGTTTTCAATTAACTGACGTTGATTTCCATGACTAAATGTTCATGTTTAGCATATAGCCTGCACAATTAATGGCAATATGTACCTCTCAGAGAATAAAATGAACCCCAGCAGGATGCAGGGATTTTTTTTTCCCCTTTCCACTATTGTATTGTCATGCCTTATTATTCCTGAGTCCCTCTATCACAAAATGTGAAATTAGATTTGTTTGGATTTATCTACTTGGCATTCTTAAGCTTTGTGACATAGGAACTATGAGTTGAATGTAAATGTTATTTATATTCATTTAGTACTTCAGTAATGCAGTCTTCAGTGTATAAAAGAACCAGGTTTACAGAACAGAGTTTTGACAGAGTGAATAATAAAATATGCTTTCTCTTTGGAGGTGAAATGAATAACCACTGTCTAGTTTAGTAATTGTAACTGTCTTGCTCTTACCCACTTCTCTCCTCTCTGTATTTTGTCCAGGCTTGTCTTCCTCCAAGGCAGCATTTGCAGACTTGATCGTTAAAGGTGGTCTTAAAATGCCACTGGAATCTGGGCAATGGAAACAATCCTAGAAATATTATGCCTCAAGCATTTAAGCTAGCTTTTACAATTTATTTTCTTATTCTCTTTCTCCTTTTCCTTATTTTTCCTTCTCTCTCCTCTCAGAATTGTAAACCATTTGGTAAACATAGGCTTGAAAATTCAGTTAGAGCAGAAACATTGGTAGGTTCTTATTTTTCCTTGGTGATTGGAAAGTGAGAGAAAACTCAAAGAGGAAAAGCAGGCTCTTTCATGGTCACTTCTCACTGTCCCATGGTTAAAGGGGTGGAGGAAGCACCTCTACCAACTTCTTCTATCTCAAAAGAGAGTTCAGTCATAATTACATAGCCACATTCAGGGAGGTCCAAAAAACCCACCACCTGGCACAGGCATAGGGTGAAATGAAGGGATAGTTAATGTAGTGTGCTTCCTTTTTGTTGGTGTAAGGTTATGACATGCTCCAAGCATCAGGGTAAGCCCGAGCTGGTGCCATCCCACCAACTGAACTCCAGGCATGGGCACATGAGGCTGGAAAGGGAATAAGTGCTATGTCATCCTTCCTCAAGTCAGAAGAGCTGAAGAGCTGACTTGAATTATTTATGGTAAGGTTCCCATGCAGATTATGGCAACTCTGTGAACCTCTCGCCTACGCAGATCTTGTTCTGCTATGTCTCCTGTACCTACTACAGGACATGAGGGGGAAAGCTGGTGCAAGAGTAGCCTTCCTATGAGAAATTGCTCAGTCTGAGGGCAGAGACCACCTCTTGCCAGGGACTGGGGTGTCTTCTCTGAGTCTATGGAGGTGGGCTAATACCATTTGGCTAGAAGAAGCTACTTTGGACTTATGGTATAGGCAAAAGGACTTCAGTCTCTTCAGGGAAAGGTGAGTCAGAAGATTTTCAAAACAAGAATGTACTTTCTAACCCAACCTCCTTCTGTGATAACTTATAATGCAATAGAACTAATAAGCCATAATTAGCAATGAAGTCCCTTCTCATTGCACCCAAGAATGTGCTGTGAAGAGTTACGCCTCTTCTCTTCTGAAACTTGTTGGAGCTCTCTCCCTCCTCCTATTCTTCAGCAAGAGCCAAGAGTGATGTCTGTAAATAATAATAGAGCTGGTAGGAATTGCCTGAACCAACATTTTCTTTCTCTTAAAAAAGGCAATAACTTTTTGCTGAAGTCCATGTCTCTCTGTTCCTTGCAAGAGTGGCCAGGTTGCTCATATTGCTGCTTATAGCTTGAGTTTGCTGTTTGTGTTGAACATTGTGTCACTCTCCCAGTACCTTGTTAGACATGTTATGCAAGTCTGAAGAATAAGCAGTTGATGTCTGTCCTTTTCACCCAGCCATTTATGACTCTAAATAAAATACCTGCTCTAAAAGAAAATAAAATTGGGAACTAGAAAACAAGGCAGCCTTTCGAATGAACAACAAACTTCAGTCACATGCTTGAGGACAGATTTTAACCACAGTCTTGAAACACAATTCATTGTATTTTGACATGCTCCTGGCTCAGAATGGACAAGGAACAACAAATACAGCTTCTGAAGGAGAGCTTTTCTGCTGAAATACTTGTAGGTCTTGATAGCTGGACTGGTCATTTCACAGAATTAAAACAGAGTTAAACAATTTTTCTTATGCTATTTTTTTCTCTTCAGTTTAGAACTACTTAATTACCATTTTTTGATTACATTGTCAAAACAGGAACTTAAGTGATTTTTTTAAAAATAAAAATAAATACTGTTTTTATGGCACATTTTAACTTCAAAAAGTCAGTCTGGAATTCTGATACGCATTTTGCAGTCAGAGTAAACTATGAATATCAAGCTGGAATTGCAGGCTTAAAAACATAAAAATATCAGTAATTCTGTTGATTATGAACCCAGAATGTCTACTGCAATTTACCTTGCTTGATCTTTTATATAATGCAGCTCATGTGGTTTCCTTTCAATAATACTTATTTGAAATAGACTCTATCTTTTAGGCAGAAAAAGATCTGATGATGATTTTTAAAAGAGTCTTTTTTATGAGATGTCCCTTATTGTGTTCATGTTGAACATCTGAGCCACATATTTAACAGCAGTTTACTTTAGTGCAAATTCAAATCCCTAGTAAAACATTTTGATAATCTTATTGCAAGAGCATAAAAAATATTAGTGTCCTTAAGGGACTTAATATTAATTAAGATAAAATTATCCCTTATTTTCTAATGTAGTGGTTCTGCAATTTTCAATCAGATACTTGTAACTGTCTCTGTATCTTTCTGTGTACTTGTATTTCTTTACAATGGCTTTGTTTGGAGTAAAAAACTTTTGACTTTTAAGAAAAACAGAGCAAGGCACAAATCACTTAGAGAGTTCCTGAAAATAATGACTGTTTTTATACCGAAAAATGTGAAATAACTAAATTTACTATACAGTATGCAATTGTAGGCAGGAGAGAGACTGCTGGATTATTGGTTGTTGGATTTTTTTGTTCTTTTTTTCCCCCACCTGTTATGAAATTAATATTGTATCCAGGACTCCAGGAAGTAGCACAAATAAAAATTCAATGTTTTCCAAATAAAATAGTCTTCAATTGTTTTTCTTGAAAACGACTTCTTCCACCTCCACACTAATAAGCATTCTTCTGTGCTTCAGCTAACTACCCACTCACTTTCTCTCTTTAAAGAATCGTCTGTCCCAATTACCATTGAGACTTTTCAGTCTCTCATTAAATTTGGAGCAGTAGGCAATTTAATCAGGTGGTGATCAGTGTGATATTACAGAATATGACCTTTAGAAAGTATATCTTACAAATCTGGATACTCTGTTTTATCAAACACACACTTAGTGTTTGGTTCGCTAACAGTTCTTTGGGAAAAAAAGTGACTCATAGACAGCACTGGTATATGTTAAAAAATACAAAAAAGCCTTATATATGTATAATTTGTCTTTACACTGAAGTGTTATCTCTTGCATGTCAAGCAGACATGAATTTCTTCTGTCCGTTTAGACAAGTTTAAGTTGATCATGGAGCTGCCTGAGGATGCAGGACACTGATACAGCACCATTCCTCAGATGAATGTCACATTCTGGCTTATTTTTTCCCTAGTCAGGGCATCATCTCGACTTGCTTGCAGAGAAGGAACCTTCTTGCAGATGGAGGCTTTACACTGCGAGTTGTGACTCAGAGCGTCCCCGTGGGCTGTGGGAGCGGAGCTGAGGCGCCTGTGGGAGCTGCAGGAAGCGGAGGGGGTGCTGCAGCTGCCTCCAGCCTTCTGTGGGGCTTGGGGGGCTCTGCTGCGCTGCTGGGGACACAATGGCTCAGCAGCTCCTAGAGAGCCTTTTCTGGAAATCCCTGGAGGCTTAGGATACTTCTGTCAAAAAGTGTGCTTAAACTAGGGCCAATATATAGAGGACGGAAAGTGCAAGGCCAAAATGAGTTTCATGATTTCGTGCTCATAGTGAGGTGATGAAATACACCAAGTCATTCTGTATAATTGTGACCTGTCTGTGGGCACCAGGGGTTGGTAAGTGAGAACTGTCCTGATACCAGTGAGACACTGAAAATTTAGTTTTTAATTTTGCAAATTTGATTGTGTAGTACAACCAAGATTTAAGTAACTGTCTTTGCCTTGTATTCAGATGAAAAATCTGTTTGTTTGGGTTTTTTCCCTCCCTGTTCATGAAAATACAAACACATGTAATCCTTAAGAATTCTGGAATTTGAAGCGTTAGACTCAAACCCCTAAACCAGCTCAGACATGAGTCTTATGGACAATCCAGAGCAGCCAAAGCTGCCCATCCATGTGCCATTTGGAGGCTCTACATGTAGATTCTGCATCACGCAAAGTGAATTGCAAGCTGGAGAGGTAGGATTTGACTTCTAAGAAAGTACATATATTGCTGCTTCTCCTCTAGTGCTAATGTAATTGTGGGTGCCCTGGGGTACAAGATCCAGTGTATTTTGTATCTCTTTTTCAGATATTAGTAGGCTCTGAGGATCTAAATGTCTTTTTCATATTCTATTACGTTATGTAGTGCAACATTATTTAATGCTGTCACCCAGAAAGGAAGAGATTACATCCTCTTCTGTGCATGCTGATGTCTGAATTCCTTTAACATTATCCTTATGTTTCTTTAGCTAGGCCTATCTCACTTATCTGTACCAAAAATACAGAAGTATCTATGTCAAGGAGACAGGACTGTGAGCACATTGTGAGGGGTAACTTAAAGATGATATTGCGGTTGAGGTTCAATTTTGATGATGAAATCTGAACCAATTCCTTGTAGGAAAAGAAGGCCAATTATCATGAGATCAAAATTAACAAAGGTGCACCAACTTCTTTCCTCTGTGCACTAAGGAAATTAATAAAAAACCACTATGTCAAAATTTAGCATCCTGGTTCTACCCTTTCATATTTCGTGAGTACACATCCAGGAAGCAAATTTGTCAGTTGTCTCTAAGCAACACGTCAGGCAGTGTTGCACTTTTTCATCTGACTCTAAAATATAATATTTTTTTTTCACCTAAATAGTGAAGACACCTATGTTGAATGGTGGATTAGTTCATAAAAGGCAGGAGATTGATACATGATTATTTTGGTTTCTCACTATGAGACTCATCTGGGAACACTGCTCATCAAAAACCCACATTGAAACATGAAAAAAAAATAAGGTAAAATTAGAAACAGTATGCTTTTAATATCTTAGAGCACCTAAAATTACCAATAAGTTTTTTTTTTTTAAAAAAAGACATTGTGTTCAGTAGAGCATGTTGTTAAAGATGTACCTTTATCCTTATTCAGAGATGTCAATTACTGAGTGCTTAACATGAGATGAATTGAAGAAAGGTCTGGAGGGAATTTTGCAGATGTCCTTGTCATGAGAAACTTTGCAAAAAGCTTGTGAAGCTGCCCACAGATTTGAAGCTGTGAGAAATCTGAAATGCCATGGATGACTATGAAGCTACTTAAAATTGCTGAGGTTAATGGACTGCAGGCTAGAGATTATGAATGTCACTTAACTACTCTGCTTTTACAGAGCAGACTTTTCCTCTTCTAATAGTGTTAATTTTGAAGCATATGTATTCTGAGACAACATAATGGTTGCTATTGTTCCATTTGTGAAAACACTTAATGTTTACCAGTGCTGGTGAGGGGCAACATGTTGCATAATTCTGCTGTAATTAATGTTCTGTTGTATTTAATACAGCACTACTCCAGATACGCTTTTTTGTATGCCAGTAGAACATCACTGTTTTCTTCATGTTAGAACAGACAGTAAAAGTCTTTCCCACCTTTAATATAATAAGGAAATCAAATGACACCTCACCCCATGCCTTAATTGTTTTACAAAATGGGCGATGGCCTTCTTCAGCCTAGTGAGTATTCTTCCTGAAGAAAATCAGTCTGATCTTCAATATCAGTTTCAAATATAGTTTCAATAGTTTCAAATGACTCATTTTTCTCCAACAGGTCTCCTGGCTTTTATCCCCTGTAGAACTAATTTGGGCTAAATAAAGACATAAGCAAACTTACCAAAGGTCTGGCACGGACATAAGAGCTGGTAGATGACAACAGCTGTGGAGGGTAGAGTTTTATATTCAGAACAGTCTTAACACTTGTATCTTCCCTTTTTTCCTCTGGGAAATGTAGATGAGAGTCTTCAGTTTGGTCCTGGATATGCAAATACAGCTGTCTTAATAAAGACCACTGAAAATTAGTATTTTTCTGGTTTAGACTTTGTTCTTGTTGCCATGAGCAAATGAGGCCAGCAGACAAAGACTTCTTTCACTGACATGTCACAAAGCACTTTCTACAGAATGTTAAAATTTCATCAAATATTTGTTGCCTCTGTGCAGACAGATACTACACTAAGATTTGAATTATTCCTAGAACTTTACTGATGTCCCCTTACCCTTACATTATTGATGCTGATTGTGTGGGATGTCCCTGCACTTCCACCCACTTTGAACTGATGGAAATGTTTGGAATTGAGAAGGACTTTTCAGTTACTATTATGGGACCAAAGTTTAGAATACAGTAGAGATTGACTACACCTCACTACTTCAGGAATGAAGATCTCTTTTTCTCTGATGTGTAAATCGTATCAGATTCTAGCAGGTTCAAAGCTTAAATAAAGTACATATTCTAAAAGTTTTGTCATTTGAGCTGCATTTAGCCATTTCTGAAATACTGTGAATAAAACATTCCCTGCCTCTTCCTTACAAGCAAGGAAGCATTGATTTAGAGACTAGTGCTTGAAGATATGCTCTACTGTTCATCACTCTGAGGTATTCAATTACAAAAAGCCCTATAATGTTCTGCTCCCTCATGCCCATCCCTAACAAACTGTTTCATACACTGCTTAAATTATTAATATTACAACAATAAAATTCACAGCCACTGTTCAGCTCCTTATTTGTTTGCTGGATAAAATTCTGTCCCCAAAGTGGTGGGCACATTAATTACACATGTTAACAGACTGGGTTTAAGACATACATCACAAAAATGGTGGATATAGAAGTGAAAATAATGGCTCAGGGAAAATATGGAAGCTGTTGATATTAAGTATGCCTAAAGCACTGTAACTGAGGAAAAACACCATTTGGTGCTCTTTGTGTTCTCACTGAATGTTTAGTTTTGGCTTCTTTTGAATGATCTGCTGCAAAGGAAAAAAGTAACCAAAGTGCCAGCTTTGTTTCCTGAACTGAGAAATATCTTTTAGCCTTTTATACACACCCCCTTTTAAAATGTCTTTTTAATTCACAGTTCTATTTGGCTTGGACTCAGTCTTTTGTGACACATCTTTGAAGTTGTTTTGAGTTAGGTATATATATATATATATATATATATATATATATATATATATATATTTGTGGGGTCTGTTTATTATCCTTGTTTCTTGTGGTGTGT
>JAOXXN010000446.1:97328165-97341170 GCA_026770055.1 Myrmophylax atrothorax | reverse complement strand
GATGATTATCCTTTTTTCTTGTGGTCTGTGCAAGATGGATCCAGTTCTGAAAAATACCTTTGTAATAGAGGGGCATCTATCCAATTTATTATTTGCAGAAAAAAAAAAAGATTGTTTTCTGAGCCCAGTAAGGCTTGTCTTGCCACCTCATTTAGAAGGATGGCCCCATTAACCCTCACAATTTGGGAAATATGAACAAATGCTGCTGCTGCTGTGAGTGCTCTTTTGGTTAACAGAGTACTAAAATTCTGCAAAGTGCAAGTTTAGTATCCATTTCATTATTATTGTAGGTAGGTGTGCCCTTTAATGGGGCTCTATAGGGAAAAAAAATCCCCATTAGTCCACAGTTGTTGCAAATGCCCAACTGGCTGGACCAGGCACCATCCTGCCTGCCCTGGGGTCTGTGGCTGTTGTGACCAACACTCTGGAATGGAATAGAAGGATAGATTATTTCAGGGACTATTGGAAGGGACCTACAATGATCATCTAGTCCAACTGTCTGACCAATTCAGAACTGAGCAAAAGTTAAAGAAGTTACTAAGCACAAGCATGTTACTAAGGACCTGTGTACTTACATGCATATAATCTGTATACTTTCCTCTTGAACTCTTTGAAGCCAAACAGATCATGACTATAAATTTTCGTTGAAGGCATGAAAGGGCAATTATAAAAATGTGGTAATAACAAAGCAATCATCAGAACCTTGTGTTGTAAATTGTGTGATTAAAATGGTCATACGAAACCTTTATTTTCTGTCCCTGTTGGCTGTTTTGCACATTATCACTGAAGCTCCAATTCAAAGATTGTGCTGTGTACCTAGTGCTTCACACTTATGCTGGAGTCATATGAGTTGAACCCTGAAAGTTTTATGAACTTGTGTCAATGAATTCAAGAAGGCTATGCTGGGCCCAGATGTGTTTGGTGTTCAGACCGATGCTTAGGGAATTCCATCAAACAAGGTCATTCTGCTGTCCTGAGCTAAGCAAAATAAACTATTAATGTTCAATGTGAAGATTCAGAAATGAGCTGTATGTTCAGAAATGTAGAAGCACACCTATTCATTTAGTAGTTTTTGAATGCTAGGAAGTTAAATGGTAAGAAAAAGATTAAGTGCTTCCTGTTACCAGGACACAAATATAGTGTAACATGCCATTAATTTACCTCATTTGGTGGGTTTTTAAAGTTTCTCAAAATTTAGTGATGTGAGACTTGTTTCCTGTGCTACGTTCTATGGAATCCTTAGTCCAAGGAGCTGTAGGATTCTGAGTCATAAGAAAATCACTGAGCTCTTCCTAATAGCTAGCAAGTCTGCCATTTTCTTCTGTATTTATCTCACAAATCTCCATTTCAGTTTGGTACTTGATTGATCCAAAGTCATCCAGGAGGCAGGAACAAGGAATCCCAATTGGCAGCTGGTTCTCTGGCGTCTCTTCTTGGTCTGGATGCTGGATCTGACTCTGTAGTTCTTGGAAATGCGTGGCCTCTCCAAGCATCCCTCTTCTCTCTTATGAAATAGCAATAAGGAGAATATACTCAGTAAGATATTTTGGGAGTTAAGTAATAAGTAGCTTAATGCAGAAGCACTTTGTATGATTAAGTACTGATGTAATTAATTAGTTTAGGAATTTGATACTGTTCTTTGTGGGCTCCTGCTGTGGTTCATTTAGAATAATTTTGCTTGACCTTCCCATGGGAGTATAAAGGATGTTGTGCCTGGTACACAACTACAGCCCTTGCTTCAGTCCCTCCAATAGAGATAGGACACATTAGCTATTAGGAGATTTCAGTTCTGTTGTAAAAATACTGGAACCCAGAGGAAATACTAAGGCTGCTTGACAGGACTGTATGTGACTGTTCATGATTCAACAGCAACTACCTCTTTTCCTAGCACTCCCCTTGATCCTTGGGACTAATAGACCAGAAACCTACCTTAAAGTACACCTGCTATAACTCTTGATATATAGTATACTGAAATAAAGTTTGGGAAGATTCTACCAGGTCTCCCCATCTGGTTCTTTGCTCCATTTGGGCTACTTGGGAAATGCCAAAGGGACACAGAGTCAGGCCCTGGACCTGAATTCTCATCTAACTGCAGAAGTAAAAATAGTTGTATGTGGTTGTGCAAGTTTGTACACCTACACAATAATGGATTAATTTTTCAGGCTGTTCCTCCCGCTGAACATTGCAAATAAGACGCTACTTAGAATTGCAGTGCTGACTGCATAATGGCTCGTAATTGTACCAAGAGCAAGTATGGATCACTGTCCTTTTACATTTCAGGAGTAAAGAGAACTCTTTGGTAAACAGACCTATTCTTCAACAAATTGCAGTCCCCTGTGGGATAAACTCAAGTAACCTTTGGTCATACCAGACTCAGATTTTGGAGACAGCACTC
Source organism: Myrmophylax atrothorax (assembly GCA_026770055.1). Classification (NCBI taxonomy): domain Eukaryota; kingdom Metazoa; phylum Chordata; class Aves; order Passeriformes; family Thamnophilidae; genus Myrmophylax; species Myrmophylax atrothorax. The sequence continues at coordinate 97,338,775 of JAOXXN010000446.1, read as the reverse complement.
TTTCAATTACAGGGGAAAATGTGCATTTGAATATGAATAGTAGTCAGTGAAGTGTAATTTTTGGTGAAAAAATAATGCCTGCCCTGTTTTTCCTACACCTTAAACAGAAGGGAAGAGAGATTATTTCTTGATACAGTGCAGATGTATTTCTTTCAAACTGATAGTCTTTTAAAAGTCTTGTTGCTTTCCACCTTGAGGACACCACGCTCAGAAATGCTTCACGTATTTTGGCCACAGGGATAGTTCTCTAACATCTGAGAATCATGACTATCTAGCTATAGGTGAATAGTCACCTCTGAGCTTTAGAGATGGCCTGTGCATCTATGCAAACACTGAAACTCAGCTCTGCTTTTAACTTTTATCCAGTTTGTTAGCTCTCTGCCTGCTGACTAGCATGATGGAGGCTGATTTCCAATTGAGGCTTCTAGATGCTATGGAAACAGAAATAAATATTGTTTCCTTTTTTTTTTCTTTCTGTATTTCATATTATGTAAGTGCATTAGTAACAATGCATGGCAAAGGGAATGCGGTAATCGAATGTGCTGTGCAGAGCTTCCTCTTTGTTGCTTAGCAATTAAATGTATGCATGTAGCAGCAGCTCTGACAAAAATGCTAATAAAAGGTGACAATTTATATCTGCAGAAAAAAAATACACAATTAAGAAAAAAATATCTGACAAGATACAGGAGGAGCAGCAAATGATACATATGAATAGATCTTGTCCCTCCTGAAGGCAAGATCTTCAGGTACTGACCACTAGAGGGGCTGAAATGACGGGAGTAGAAGGTATCCACATTTATAGCATGGGCTACAGACACACAGTTGTGCAAACATCATGGTAAGGCTTTCTGTTGTTGTTGATGTTGTTCCTTTATTATTTGTACATATTTTTATCTGTAAAATGTCTAGAAACATGTTCTGTTTCCTTTGTTTGATTTTTCGCCTCGCTGTTCAGGTTTGCAGATTTTTCACAGCATTTCTTTCTATCGAATTTCTGACTTTCCTAGCAGATGCTTGTGTCACAGTATGAGATTTTATTTATATAACATGATGTAATCTATCATGTTAATGTAAATAGAATTCTCTATAAAACTGGTTTTTAAGAATACTAAACTGCTTGTATTTATTTATTTATTTAGAATTCAGAATAAAAATTAAGCAGAGGAACTGCACTGTAGGCTGCAATTCTCAAAAAAGCCCAGCATTTAAAGACTCCTTTCTTTGTAGGATTTGTACATTTAACCTTTCACTTCTTCTCTGTTATCTTTAGTCTTCTTCCAAAATCTGTGTCACTTGCGTTGTGCCTGGGAAGTGCACTTTTTCTTGAACTGGTTAATACTGATTGTACACTTGCTCTGTGAATAAACGTAGTCATCAGGGTATTTTAGAGCTTTTTCTAAATCGGATTGACACATTGTTGCATGAAATTCTTTTCATTACATTTAAAGAATCATTTACTAGCTCAAAGTAATTGCTCTTAAATCGTTTATCAATGTCTGTGGTATTTAGCAAATATTTCTAGTTATGTGGAGGATTTAAATAGTTTTTCTTCTAACAATTCTTTCCAGCATTTCAGAGCTTTTCCTCATTAGATTTCTGCTCACCAAAGTGCTGATTCTGCACTTGACAGTCTGCCTTCATAGTGAATTGCAGGATCTGGGCCCAATTTTGATCTATTTATATTATAGTCCATTTCATTTTAACTGAATGCAAGTATTAATTTGGCTGTACTTGCTTTCAGCATTATCTCAAGTTGTGCCAAATCATCAGACAGTCCATTTGGAGTTTGGCGGTCTTTTCTGAAGCTCCTGCATTTTTGGTCAAGTGCTATTGAAAAAATTCTATTTATCAAACAAAAGTAGCCTAACTCTTGGCTTGGTTCAACAATTCCAGTTCTCTATCCCGTGCTTTATCAAGTAAGATGGACTCTGAATCAGTGCAGATCAGGTTGTATTCTGTGTTAATAAAATGAATTGAACTTCTTTTAATTCATGGACTGTACCTCTTAAGAAATAGAAATGGAAATATGCAGTAAAAATAGTAATTAAAAAGTGGGACATTACTTGACTTCTTTTCCCTGGTTTCTTTATGAATGTGTTGATAGAACAGTGACTGAGATAACTCTGCATGCAGAGCAATGCTGTCATATGATGCAAACAGCAAAAGGCTATTCAGTGAGATTTTTTGAACTAGTCCACCTTATGTTCACTTCACTTGTTCTCCTTTTTTCCCCAAAAAAGAGTTGTTTAACATCAGTTAAGCAGGCAGGAATTACCTCACACAAATGAAACTATATCTCAACCCCAAACCAGCATGGGTAAGGAAATGATAGTGTAAGATAGAAAGAAAGGAGAAGAGCAACAGATCCTTGTGCTGAAATATCTTGTGTGCATTTGATTGTGATCTCTTTAACAAGATACTTTACAACTTGTTCAGGACACTGAATCAAACATCTAGAAAAGGAAAGAGTTCAATCCACTGGGATAAGATAAAACAAAATTTCCCTGCTTTCTCTCTTCCTTCTTCCTCCTATTCCAGTAAATGCAATCATGGCAAAATAAGCTTTGAGAGAATCACTTTGATTTCTGAAATACTTTTCTCCAAAGGCTGCGTTTTGAAAGCTATTTCCTATAAGCCTGTGCTATGCAGAAGTAACAGAAGTATTTCATGCTCTAGAAAGATTTTTTAAAACATATTTATGTATGCCTTCCTCCCCATGTTACCTGCAATGACATGAAAACACGGTGTGTGCATGTATATGTATGCTTGTGTGCATATAGAATGCAATGGGAAAAAGCAAATACTTTATAGAAATGTCTTCTTAAATGTCTGCCTGAAAATGTATGCGGTATATTCTTTTTTAAGTAGCCTCCTCCTGGTAGTACCTTCACTCAGATTCTCACCATTCCCATGTAGTGTTCTGTAAATACCCTGTGAGAATGACTAGCAGGGAGGATGATCTTGCATAACAGGCAGCTGACTAATTTAGACCAGGAACATTGATCTACAATGACTGAAATAATCTCAGTCTTGTTCTGATTTTGACATTTGAAGTTTTGGCATCTCACTCATGGATACTTGTGTAGTTCAGTCTCCGGAAGTCAGAGCAAGAAAGGGATAAACCATTCTGAATATCACAGAAATGGTGGGAATTTGTGTCTCATGTGTTCCCAACACACAGAGAGGGCTATGTTGAATTTTTGTAAACTGTCTCTACCCTAATCCCACTTCTTTAACATATACTATAGCAGACCATCTTCTCCATGTTTCTCAGCACTCTGCCTTGCCTTCGTATTTTAATCACATTTCTGAGCACTGTATCTTGACCTAAGCTGTTCTTGTTTATCCAATTAGATTAATTCATGTTTTCATAAAAAGACTGCCTCCAAAGACTTATTGAAATAATGAAAATCTGAGGTCCATCTCTCACCTGTATTTTCTTCAGTTTTGGACCACCCACATAAAGCCTGGGACTGTGAGATATGTTTCAGAGGTACACTTACCATGACATTTTTGTGGCCATGTAGGACACTGGTTTTTGACACATTGATTTAAATCAGTGCTGGGCACTGCAAAGCCGAACACTGCAAAGAGGCAGGACTTGCCTGAGGACTGGTCTGTTCTGGGTCCGAAGCCAAGGGGCGAAGCTGAGCTTGCAAGGTGGGAATGTCTTTGAGCATAAGTGATTGCTAATCACTAGAGCTGCTTGGAGGTCAGATCCAGTGTTTTTCTTTGATTGATACTCAGCTCTTCCCATGGGTCTTTATACAGATTCAGTGCCATTGTGTGTGTATGTATTTGCAAACACCTGTGAGAGTCCACTGGGATCTTTGTTTGACATGATGGAACTTTCTCTCCATCTATGCTCTTGCATTTCTCTTAGACCTTAAAAAACTTCCAGTGTGTTATTATGCATGTGCTACATAAATAGACATACATCTTATACTCTCTGCTACCACAAAAATATGATTCATCGCTGCAACTAATTTTGTTTTGAATAACAGCAAACTGGATCTGAATTCCTACAGTAGGAAGAAGTCAGGGAAGAAATGACTGTGTAGTTTGATAGTTTTGTTTTAAGAAATTAATCTCTTAAACAGTGCTTCATGAAATATATGCCCTTTAAAAAAACCAAACCAAACAAACAAAACCTAGAACTGCAAAATCTATTGCCTCTGCTCCTGTTCATTTAGATCTGTATTCTTATTGCTAAAATACATTTTAAATGAGTACAACATAGAATAGGTTAAAAATGTGCAGCCAGTTGTTTCATTAATTTTTGTAGAAAAAGGGGAATTCATTTTTTCTCTTCCCCACCTCTTCCCCAATGTATCTTGATCACACTAATCAGTTCAGCAGTTTTAGTCTTAAATTGGTTCACATTAACTACTTATACCTAACTTGCAAATTTCATCATTATGGAAAAGGTAAATGTATTTGAGTCCAAGTTTTCTTCCTCACTAACAAACACCAGAAGAATGTAATGGGTAAAATTTAGGACACTATTGTATAATAAATGAGTAATCTGAGAAAATGTAATGCATAGACACCAGTCTCTCCTTGCTGTGCTGTTGCTCAGATACACAGCTTGTCTGAATCTAAATATATTGATTTATAAAAAGTGCATATTTGGTGATACATACCCCACGAGCCTGAAAAACAGTGAACAGGAAGAATAATATTGATATAACTGGTTGTTGCCTGTTTGAATAAACCCTTACAGGAGTACAGTAAGCTACAGAGGAGTTAAGCTTTTAAAATTACGTTGCAATACATGTTTTGGCCTGTGACTAGGAGAAAAGGGAATTCAGAGACATCTACTCAAAGCCTTTTTTTTATTCCTGATCAGTGCAGAAGAGGGATGCTTCTGTGAGAATATCTTGGCACAAAGTCCACATCCCAGCAGTGGAGAGGATGAAGCTAGATTTGCATATGCTTTTTAAAGTGTGTGATTTGGTGCTCCTGGGCTCCTTATTAGTACTAATATGTGGCTGGAGGTATTTGTTAATTGATGCACAGGAAAGAATAGCCTGTTATTTGTTCAGTAGAAAAAGTCTTTGCAACAGCAATTAAAATAAACATTGTCTTTGAAACTTCTTTAACTTAATATGAACTACTGGTGCTCTGTTTGGTGCTGAATATCAATATGTTTAGTCAAGATAATAGTGGGAAATACTTTGGCTGTGTATTTCTCATGAGATATTAGTGGTAAATGAGTTCAGAAACCCTTTGCGTTTGGCACCCATTCTTGTCACCAGAATGAGATTTAAGCCTTCAGTCTGTGTCATTTTGTGGATGCCACAAAATCGATCTGACAAGATAGGTGTGGGGGACCGTTCAAAGCGAGAGGTGTTTCAGGGAAAGTTCAGTTTTAATTTCAGCTTCTCAGCCTCCGAAGAAGGTGAAGTGGATGGGACTTGCTCCCTCCTGCTGGACATCCCTGTCCTGGGGACAGCATCTTGGTGTGGTATTTTAAGTAGGTGCTGACTTATGAAGAAATAGATATTTCAGTCGCAATGATGCCATTTCCCCAGCTGAGAGGATATTTGCCTCTAGATGGAGCCGTCCACTTGCGTTACAGCGGAGCTGCTACAAGCATGAAGTCTCAAAGGTGCCATGTCCCTGGAAGGCTGGTCGGCAGAGCCCTGCAGCCAGCCAGGTGTGCGGCTCAAGCATGGCACTGGGTACCAACCACAAACTCTCCTCTGCCTGTCTTACAAGCGTGGGCATGGCAGAACAGGCTGCAGGGCAGATTTCCCTGTTTGTACCAATCCCTGCTCCCATCCCTGGCTGTTTTCTTGCAGGCTTTCTCTGTTCCCTCTTCTTGCTCACCCCTTGCAGCTCAGTTTGTTTCTTGGTATCTTGCAGGCCTAAAAAAATGAAGTTTCTTGTTACTCAGCATCTGCATTGTCTCCTTAAATTTATCTGCCAGCTGCATTCTATAAGATAATTACTTTTTTTATAGCCGTGTTTTCCTTATACTGTGTACTCAATTGCTGTGACTGTAAATCTGCACTATATTTCTCTGGGTTTTAGGTAAATTTGGGGCATGTCTTCTATGTGCTGCAGCTTGGAATGATTTCTAAAGCATAATTCATAGTTTTGAAGGTTATTTGATCCCTAATTTGGATTAATTTAATCTGCTTGTCTTAAATATTGTCCCATTATAAATTATCTTGTTTATGGGTTAAGATGCTCTTCCATAACTTGTAATGCTGAAGCTGAACACCTCTAGGAAGCCACACTTAGACCTGACTCCTTGGTTCCCAAGAAGCTGGGGCTGTGAATTTTCATTGTACAGAAGAAAACGTGTTTCTGTGCCAACCAGCTTGTAACACATTTTAAGTAGCCTGATGTGACATACTTAATAGTTAGTATACAGAGGTCACTTTATTTTTTTGGCATTTCTCTCAGGAAATAAGACAGGTGCACAAGTAAGTAGGAAACCATAACAGAAAGCAGCTTAAAAGTCAGAGTAGCACTCTACCAATAAATATCAGCCTTTTGATGTACTCTTCTTCCACACTTGCACAGGTTTCATAAGCTCTCATTAAACTGCTATTCTATTTTTGTCAAAACCTAGACACACATGCATCACACATGCATTTAGTAAGACTTCATCAGAAGGAAAACCTTTTTCATATTCTCATTTATATTGAAAAATTCTGAGCAGAGAACAGTTCAATACTTTCTATGACTTATATAGAAATTGCTGACTATTTTAAACAAACAGCTGAGTCCTTTGAACTTCCAAGAAGTACTTTCCAGCCTCTAATGCATCTAAGTTCTGTACATGGAAATGATACATGAAAAGTGGCCACTGCTGTTTCACATGACTTTTCATGCATTAGCAAAAGTTTGTTATTCTGAAAGTGAGGGATTACAGGGAAAAGCTTTATTTTTCAGTTCAATTAAGAAAGGAACTTTTATGACAGACAATATTCTGAGTTTACAGGTTGGACATGTGCTCTAAATATACCCTACCAACTAAAAAGTTAGTATCAAGTGCAATTTGCATATCTATCTTTTAAGAAAACACTTATGATTTTGGGAAAACTCCCATCTGTTACTTCTTGGGGTGTTGTTTGAGTCCTTGGGCTGGCAATGCTAGAAGAGATTATGTAGATCTGGGTGTTGAGGGGACTATACATCCTGCCTCAGCAGCAGGAATACGCCTCTGATGGTGCTGCTTCTCTTCAAACCACAGCTGAAGTTCAGTGTAATTCCTGCTGAAGTTTTCAGGTATTTTACCTACATGTGCTGTATCCAGTGAGCACTCTGCCCTTCCTGAAAAAAGGGGAAAAATATTTCAGTGAAAGGACCTCACCGAATGTATTGAGGAGTAGTATTAAGAACTTTCCCTCACGGGGGTCATAAGCAAAATCACATACAGGAAAACTAAAGGGAAAAACCAGAACCAATAGGAGTGCATTGATCTGTCAGATATGTCACCTGGTAAATAAAAGCAACTAGCTGGAAGGAGGGAGGGAGGGAGGTGAAAAGAGGGAAAATAGGCTACTTGAATGTAGGAGGAGTGGTGATGGGGGTTTAGGCAGGTTTTCAAAATAACCAGCAATAGCAGGGAGCAAAATCATCTGGGAGGAACTGAAGTAGAAATCTACCTGAAATAAAAGCATAAAACTAAGAAATGGATTTTGGTGACGATGCCACAGCCACTGGACACAGTTTTAAAGAACTTGCTATGCCAAGCGACAGTGAATTCAGAAAATATTACAGTATGACATTTATGTAAGAACACTTTAAGGAGGAGTCATGCCCATTGCTATAAGATAAAGGAAACAAAACAAAAAAAATAGTTTTGTGTGTAGTTATTTCTTACTAGAATAGACAAGGGATCTAACCATGGAAGATGAACCTCTAATTTTCTTAAGACTGGAAGGATTTACAATAATACTGAGCATATTCATCTGAATTTGGCTTACTATATCCTCAGCTAGTGCCTCTTGTCTGGCATCCTGCACTGCGTTTTCTGGGTTTCAGCTTTGGACTCGCCAAGAGCAGACAGCTGTTTCACACACACCGCTGAAACTGGGGTCTACAAAGCATTTCCACTGCAAGGTTTCTCCTGCAGTGATTGTTCTTACACGCAGATGTGCAATAATAGGCCTCAGCTCAGAGTCTTTACTTGAAAAGATAAAAGCAACATAGCTAAGAGGCTTATAAACCAAAGAGGAGGTTTTTTTGTCTGAATAATTTTGGTGCATTTGGTGAATTTTAATGCTTATGGAAATGAAAGATCTAATTGGAGGGAAAGAAAGTGTAGGCAGTAACCATAGTGACTTCTACACATATCTGCTTTGCCAGTGTGCTTCAGTTCTAGACTGTAAAATCCTAGATATCAAACATTTCTAGCTCCTTATTGGAAAATCACAATGAAGGATTGATGCAGGGGTGTTATTGTCCTTTCATAAAAAAACTAGAATCACAGATCAAAACAGCCATTTGCCAAGTTTCTCACTGAGGTCAAATCTAAAATATGAGAACATCAAATGGTGCTACTGTGAATATTAATGTCATTGCTGTTGTTTTCCTTTACATGCTGGCAGGGTTAAATAATCAATCAGTGATACCCGCATTTTGTCATAGCGTTTGCTGGCCCTCAGCCACCCTTAAAGAAGACCCAGTTCACAAATGTACTGGTATATTCTTTTCTGAACTATTGCTAGAGGATTTTATTTCTTCCTCCATTCCATTGTGAAGGAGTACACGTTGAATTTCTGCAAGAAACATGAAACTTAATACAAATAATCTACTGAAAGTATATTTCTAGTATTTTGTTTGCTATGGCTGAATTAGCTTAACTATTTTTAGTCACACTAAATAGTCATTTCACTGCACATTTCAACTGCCACAGCTTATGCTACAAGCCTCTGGCATTATTCAAGCTGGGAAAAAAAAATAGAATTTGCAGTACAGGTCAGCTTGGAAACTTTCTCTTGGGATGGGACTGAGGTTCTTTGAAATGAAAATGTGGGCTGATAGAAGAGGCAGAAGATATAACTGCTATTACATGAAATTATTATATATTTGAGTATTGAATATTGCAATACTGAGTATAATTTCATTAAAGTATTCAGGTATTTTTTATTACCAAGATGCAGTTTCCCTATCCCAAGCTGTGAATTTTTTTCCTCGAAAAAAGGAAGCATTAAACATAGTTTACTTACTTTCTAAAATAAAAGATTAAATTAGTTTCTAAAATAGGTCTTATAAAGACTGTGATAAGTCAACATACATAGTTCATTATTCGTCAATGTGTGAATGCATGCATCTGTTCACCTTTATTACTTTAAGTTAGCATGTAAGATTGAAGCGAAGGTACATCAAAATGTATTTTTAATGCACATTGTGGCATCCAGTGTACCACTTTTCCTCCCATTGTCACTGTACCATGCTTTGATATCTAGCTCAGATTTGGAACTGTAGGAAAGTCATTTAAGTGCTATAGGTTTTTCCACCTTTGAAAAACTCACCAGTGATATACTGTTACTGTAGAGTTTGACTTTTCAAACTTGTAGGGGGAAAATCCAGGTTCTTGTTGTGCTGTTGCACATAATCAGAAGAAAAGCCCTTGAAGAGGCTTTTGTAAAACAGATGGTAAGAAGCAGTCCTTGCTTTGAGAACCTCTCAATTTATTTAAACAAAACAAAAAGACTTTTTTTTCCTGATTGTATTTCAAGTGAATGTGCCGAGGCAGGTGTACTTCTCTGAATGGGTTTATTTGGATTAATTATTCCAAGATGCTCAAAACCAGCAGTGAATAACACCGAGCCCTATATTTTTTTCCCTAAGAGCTAAATCATTCCCTCTCACTTAACTAATGTATTGATTGACTTTATCGAGTCCATAATAGTTCTGATTTTATGAGCTGTGATGCCTGGAAATGGATTAGTGGCAGTGCCTATGATGAGCTATGACCAGAAGACAACTGTTTTTTCTCTTGGCAACATGTGAGGTTACAGAATTTGACTTTGTTTCACCTTCAGAACAAAGCTTGTCATCTCAGATCCCAGGTGTATCAGCCATAAAAAGGACCTGAACATGATGTCAAACCCCACAGCATGTTTCAGCTTGAAAAGGTGCAATCCCTGGTACTTCAGCTGCTGCAGCACAGGACACAGTTAATACTGGGTTTACACAATAGCCAGATTTGCATACTGGAGGTGCTAGGCACAGATTAGGTGAGGCAGAATTTTATTTACACACTAGAAAATCTAGACTACATTGTTATTATTAGCAAATAATCAGGAAATGTTAATGAGACCTGGTACGCTGTCTCTTTCTCCTGGCTGTAACTTGGAGGCAGTGCTTCCATTTGGAGCCTCACTCTGTGAGTTGCTTCCTTGAGGCTCACCAGACCTTGAACTATCTGTAACTGCTGTCACATATCTCTTCTCCCCCTTCCCCAAAATCTTGTTTACCTGCTTTTGCTTTTTGCTAGTGCCTTCTCCTTGGTTTCTTACAAAGCCAAATCTCTAAGTCTAGTTTTCATATTCCCTGGGCTAAACCCTCAGATTCTCCTTTCCTCTTCAAGCAGGACATCAGTTTGTACTATAAATGAAAAATTCCTTTTTCTATTTATTTTACAG
>JAOXXN010000446.1:97295306-97327618 GCA_026770055.1 Myrmophylax atrothorax | reverse complement strand
AAAAATTCATTTTTATATTTATTTTACCCCCCCCCCCCCCTTTGTTTTTTTTCAAGATGTATGTATATATAATTAAACCCAATAGAGAGCTGAGGAGAGGAAGTATTAGTGACAATTATTTCCAGGAATTCAGACATTAGTTGAGACATTTTTTACTTCAAATTGTATAACTGGATAAGGCTCAATGAAAAGCTTGAGAAGCTGCTGGTGGTTTCAGTACTTACCAATATCTTATCAATTTTAGTACCTTCGGCTGAGCATAAATAAGTGGCAAGCTTTTTCTACATATGTAGAAAGATATTTTACCTCTGTTTGAATTCCCTAACACGAGAGCAATCTATTCCTGGTTATTTACAGTTCTTTGTGCAAACATGCAAACATTTACACCATGCATTTAAGACCTAAAACCTCAAACCAAGGCATTCCAATCTTTTCCATTGTTATCTGCACTTTCAGTACTGTCATCTATGGTTACTGAAGTCAAATGAGAAGATAAAGGTTCAAGATTCAGATAAAATGAGTTTTCCTTCCTTACACACAGCTGATATGAGCATGTCATAAACCTGCAGTCCTGTCCTTGTGTTTTTCCCTGAAATGCTGCTTACTGATCACATTTATAAACTGCCAATATAATTGTTCTACTTGAAAATGTACTAGGTTCTTCAGCTTGTCAAGGGAGAACAGATTTCTTGATGTGAGATTTAACCTGATCGTAGTTCGGTCATCTTCAAATTCTTTCTCTTTGTTATATTTTTTCCATAGTTTCTAGAATTATTTGTTTAGAGCAGCATCTTCGATTTTGTCATAAACTCGGTTGATGTCTTTCAAAGACATCTGAGAAGTGTAAAATCCAAAACCAGATAGGATAAAATTGTCATACATCACTTTTTTGTCTATTTGAACTGAGAAAAATGGGAAGGAGAGGGAGAAGGGGAGGGGAAAGTCAAGGCAAGGAGCACAGGACTGCAAGTGAAAGAACTGTGTTTGAGCAGGGACATAGATCATAAAACAAAAAAAATAGAAAGATTAAAGCCTAGCATTTATCACAAGTCCCTAGTAACTATTTTTACTCAAAACAAGAAAGCTCAGAAAGCCTATACTAACATTCTCAGACCACTGGTTTCTGAAGCAATGTTACCTGAGAAAAATTTTGTGGGTTTGTATGAATAATGCCCCTGTTATAAAGTTTGTTAAAATTAAACATTGCAAAGTTGAGAAGCTTCTTAATTGCTCTAAGCTTACACATATCTACAGGGAGACCAGGTGTTTACTGTTTGTGTTTTTTTATTTCCACTAAAAATTTTGAGATACCAAGTTCTTGAGTACATTCTTAAAATGCTACTGCAAAGAAAAGGCTAGAAGCTCTGAAAAAAAAAAGAAAAAGAAAGAAAGGGTAGGATATTTAAAGCCTCCAAATTAAGCCCTCTGGAGATGGTGGTAAGCAGAAAAAAATCACATTTTTGAAGCAAACTCACTGTCTTTAAAAGAAGGCATTAGTGGTATATTTTTTGGTTTTACTATTGGTATATGTTCTTTCAGGACTGTCTTTGTTGTTATTACTTCTGCTCTTCGACACTTGCATTGAAGGGCAGCCAGATGTTTTTGCAGTCTTGCCTCCAAATGAGTGAGGGATTGTTGTTCACACAGCTGTCCTGCTCACAGATGCCTCTTCCACTTTGTTAATATCAGAATATGAAGAATTTATGACATCCTAAGCTGGAAGAACCCACTTCTTTCATGTCAAAGGTTTATGATCATACCATAGCTGGTCAGTGTTATGGCTATTTTACAGCTTTGATCATCAATGAAGAAAACTGACTCGGTAAGTCTTCTGTCTGCCAATGGGAATGTTTTGTCACAATAGCTACAACTTACAGAGAATCCTGATCTGAAATGCTCAAAGAATTAGATTTTTAAGCTACAAGAATGAAGCCTACCAACCCTCTGACCTCTGGAAAACCATCTGCTTTCTACCAGTTATCCTGCAGTATGGAGGTCTGTGATAGAAGAGTATTTCCTTTGTCTTAGTGTGTGTGATCCTTGTTGATTGACATGCACAAGGGCTGACCCGAGTAACACGATTAAAGGAAGCATCACACAATGTGCAATAGCTGTTTTCCTACTCTACTTCTGGAAAAGGATGACATGTAAGAATTCCCTTTTTATTTGTACTCACTGTTAGTTGTTTTCAGTCTAAAAGGAAACCATTGCAAGATTTTTTTAGCATAATTTTTTGTTGGTTTGGTGTTTCCATACTAATAAGTTACAATGACACTTATTGGCACAGTTTCTTGCTACTCAAATCAGCAGACAAGATGATTTAACTGAAGCAATTATTAAAATATCAGTAGGTGTTTTGGAAGGTAGCATCCTTCTGTCTCCTACCTTTCAGAATGGCGTTTCAATAATCTACTAGTGTTCTATGGTTTAAGTTTCAGCTCTAATTATTGGAAAGCCTAGACATTTAAAAGAAGATCCTGTCTGCTTATTCTCTGCCCAGGAATGTGCAGATTTATCAGCTGACCCAACATCGGGAGAGATTTAGTTTCCAGTTATTCTATAAAGAATAATTCAAATAAAAGGAAGACCAGTAGGAATTTCAAAGGTGCTTTAAGGAATGGAAAGAACTTAAGAGAGGTAGAATATTCTGTTGTGTGGTCTGCAGTTTTATCAGATATCCACTGTGCTTGCTTAGTATTAGATGTTGTGGCTTATGAGAATCTCCCCATGACCAAGTACAACAGCTTCACTTTCATTGGAGTGACTCATCCTCTCAGTATAATCATTCAGGCCCCTCCTGAGACACTAATATGCTTGGAGTATTTTCTCACAGTGTCTCCCCAGACAATTGGGAACTGATTTGGAACGATAGTCCATTCTCTTTAGCACTATCTTTTATAAAGCCTAGAAGTCTTTAAGCAAAGATCAGAACCATCAGGACATCTTCCAGTGGACCATGCTGAACATCCTCCTCTGCATGCGAATAAGCTCTAAGCCCATCACTGTGTCCTTGCTAAACTCAAAACTAGGTTAAGGAAGAGTGGTGACATCCTTCGGCTCTGATTTTGAAAAAGAGATTGTTTTGAGAAAATTCATGCTTTCCTTCTACATCCTGGGAACGGCCTTGAAAGTCATTGTATATTAACAAGAAAATCTGACATTTGGTGTTTCCCAAGGCAGGACTGAATTTGGTGAAGCAGTGATGAATTTTCTTTTTAGCTATTTTCTGTCTTCTTTTTTTTCCCTCACTTCCATTTCATCAGTTTTTATCTAGCCAAGAGAGAAACTTCTGGACCATCAATCTCCATTACACTCATACACACTTCTACTTTCTAACTGTTTCTTGCGTTATCTTTATCTTTTGTCATGGAAACACCTAGAAAATATTTATGCCATCTGGACACACAGAGTATATGCTTTTCTATTTCCACCCAGTACTGAAATGAAGGGGTTATAATATTCAAAGTCAAAGCTACACTTCTGTGTCTGCCTAGACAGCATATTTAGGGAGATCAGCTAGTGTTATCTTGAAGACAAGCACAGGAGGGAGGGAGAAAGAAAGAACCTGCTCATATCTAAATGGCTATTCAGCACTCTGAAGTTGTTTTCTCCATAATTTTCAGTCTCTGAGGAAGGAGGTCTTCTCTTTAGGGTGCTTTTAGGAAAACCATTGACTTCTCTGCATAGCTGTGTCTTGGAGCCATGGATGCTGTGCTCAGATTTTGCTTTCACTCCATCTAGATGTGAAGTGAGTCACTTTGGTATGAGACAACTCTAAAACAATGGCTTTTATTATTAACGTTTGCACTGTTTTGCCTTTGGGACCCTCCCTATGTGTAATACAGAAACTTAGAAGAGGTCCCTGCCCCAAAGATACTATGAAGGAAAGAAAGGGTGAAGAAAGGGCCATCTACAGTGGAGGGACTGGATTTCCAGAAGTGGACTCTGTTGTGGAGCAGCTACATAAGTGGCAATGTATATAAACTCTTCTCAGGTTTTGTGCTTTTAAGCTTTAACATTTTCTATCCTGAAGCCCCAGCTTAACTGGCGTTCTGGTGAGCATTGTCCAAATATTTAGCTGAATGGATCCTGAATGTGTCTCTTCCTGTGTATTAAAGAAGCTGTTTAGATGCAGCTCAGTCTGTTCAAAGCAGGAATAACTAAACCAAGATTTGTGGAGATCCTGTTGAAAAACACCCTTAGGTAATTTTTATTTTTTTTTTTAATCAGGGAATCTTCTTCTGAAGTTCGTACCAACTTCTGCCAGGAAAATTTTAAATGCAAAGTTCTTAAGCAATTTGCTTTAGCCTCTAGGCACAACTGAGTCCCCTGGGGAAAGGGTGGATAGGCAAGTGAACGCTGTATCACCTTTAACTCTCCTCACACCCCTTTGTGTTAAAGCAGGAAGATGGAAACTAATTTCAGTTATCTGTATCATAACATTTTTGAAACATGTATATTTAATTGAATGATTTTTTTCTCAAGAAAACACTGATGTAAGAAATTAAATACATGCAGTGAGTGTATGAAGCAACCCTGTCTAGCACAGTGGATTTCAAACAGTCTAAGGGTAATTTGATACTGAGTTCATATTCCAAGGTACTGTGACAAGCAGCTGATAAGTCTAAAAAAAATTCACTAAGAGTGGGCTAATTTGTGCATCACTGAAGCACTGGTCTTTTTTGCTGTCAGTGCATATTTTGCATTTGTAAGGAAAGAGAATATTCAGTCTTATTATTTGTTAAAAAGAAACTGACAGCTACACTTCTAAACTGCGAGTGATTTTGTTCACATCTACCGGTATCCTTGGGAGTGCCAAAGGCACCTGAAAAGGTGCCACTGCTATGTCATTAGGTTTCATCTGCCTTTACTACCTCTCTAGGATTGTTTTCCCCAGTGTGGTTTTTCTGTGTTGTGTTTTTTTTTCTTTTTTTAAATGAGCTCCACCAGACAGGTTTATGTATCTCTTAATTTTCTGTCTTTTAAATGATTATGCAGGATTCATATCACATCAGCAGGAGCTGCTGTAGATTGATGGGACCCCATCAACCACCCTGCCCACTCAATATTATAAAAATTTGTGTCGTCAGTAGTCATGACGTTTTGTAGGAAGTTGCCCATTTATGGATACTAGAGCAAATGATATCATCACAATAGGTGGCTCCTGTCTAAATAGGATCATTTGTGAAATGAGATTACAGGCATTTATCTGGGAAACAGGAGACAGGGACACCTGCTTTATGTAATTGATATCCTGGGGAATTATTGTGTATAATAATCAAGAAAAATCTTCATTTCTAATTCTATTATGTGGGAAAAGAACCTTTATTTTTTCTGCCTGCATAAAACAAACCCCACTTCCACATGGAATAAGCTCCAGACCATGTTTTCTATTATGCTTGAATATATGGGACATGCATTGCAATCCTATGCTTGCCACACTGCTGCAGTATACTTGTTTTGCAGAGCTCTGTAGCAGGCTAGTCAAAGCTGTGACTAACCAGACCCTTGGATACATACTCTAATCTCTGGCCTTTGTTTTTACAATGAATTTTATTTGTTCATTGATCGTGTATTTTTTCTGATTTGTGAGAAGCTTCATGCTCTGTGCTTGGATGCTGACTGCAATACAGCAATAGTCTTTGATACGGTAAGTCAAAGATGACTCATTTCTTACTCTTGTGCCTTCAATTTATACTTTCTACAACACCATCTCATCAGGTAGAAAATTATGTGTTAATTAATGTCGAAGTAGTTAATTTTCAACAGATGCTCTTCCCTTCCCTCCCCCCAGTACTTTGCACCATGGTTTTTTTCCTACTTATGAAAGCAGTAGGTTTGAACTGTCTTTAAGTAAAATGCTTCTGCTGTGCTCTTTTGAAATAATATTGCCATCATTTTACCTATTCACTAATTTCAGCAATAGAAAAGAAAATAGATCACGCACAGAGATTTGGAACTTAACATGTGATGCTAGAATACGTTCAGTTCAGTTCAATATTAACCTTTATTACAGCAAACACAATTCGAAAGGCAAGAATCTTTTCAGGGATTTCTACTTCAGATAAAGTAGAAGGGTTTCAGTTTTTATTTGAGTATTAATACATTCAGATACATTCAGCTACAAGAGCCTTAATTTTATGTGAAAGCAGTGGAGAGAAAATGCCTTACAGAAAGCCAGTTTTCTTTGTAATGCAGCGTGCAGAAGATTCAGTAGTACTCCTTATCAAGTGCACTACATGAGATAAGAGCAAAGAAAACCCACATATTTGCTGCACAGTGATAGGAGCTTTTACATTACAGAAATGTTGCTAATAAAAAATGCTATCAAACAGAGTTATTCTTAAAAGAGCTTTAAAAATGTGCTGTGATCACACACAGAGTATAAGCTGTTTCGGATAGCTAACATTAATTGTACAGTAAGGGTTAAGATTTGATATAAGATTTTTTTTTGAGAAATCTACATTTCAGCAGAGGTCTGGAAGATCACTAGGTTACTGGGTCTCCTTCAGTAAAATTCATTCAATCCTGCTTCTAGGATTGGCAACTTTGCAGCAAGTGAACAGTGTTCAAATAGCTTGAAATGTTTCGATGTGGGAAGTATTCTCTGTGTGTATTTTTTCCCCTCTCATGTCCTAAACTTTTCAACAGTACAGATTTGGAGTCTTCTTTTTTCCATTAGTATTAGCCCCTCTAATTTTGGATATGCCTATCCAAAAAAATTACTGAATGTGTATTTTCCAGTATAGGTTCCTCATGTGCAGGTAAAATAGCTCACTCTTTAAAAGTTTCTGCAGGAACAAAGCCACAAAGGTAAAAAAAAAGTGAGGTCTGTATGGAATAAGAATAGAGCTGCAGGCTGGCTCATCAATTCACAAGTTGTAATTACTGTTGTTTTTTTATTTCTGTGAAGAAGTTTGAAGGTTTGATCTCTGTAGTACCAACGTGATTATTTTACAGGCATGCATTAGTATCAGTTCTTGCATTTGATCATAATTAGTTCGTGGATCCATATCTGTCATGTTTCCTGTCATTTGAGACAGACTACATCCTTTTTATTTAGCAACAAGTGACCAACATAATCACGTAGTGCCCAGTGCTGTAAATTTTAAAAGGCATCTTCTGAAACATGAAAACAGCCAAACAATACTTTTGCTAGGTGTTTAAAGTCCATGTGTTTAGCAAAGTTGGTGAGTACTGGCATTATTTTTTGAATGAAACACGCTATTTTGAAATGCTAGCAGGCAAATGAAGGTACTTCAACACACGAGCATGTTAAACAGCAGCACTGTGCCTGGCATTATCCTTTGCTTTTCCAAGAAAAACACAGAATAAAGGCTGTTTTGTTCAAATAGTTGCATAATGAGATGTACTTAATATGTTTCATGGACAATTTTTCACTGCAAATTCTTTTTCAAGTGATCTAGAAAAACGAGGACATTTTCACAGATTTCATTTATGCATATGAAGCGAAAGCTGAAGGAAAGTGGCAGATACTGAGTGCAGAGGCCAAATTGCATGCTCTGTATTTCAGGCATACAACTGTTATGTGGCTGAGCTGATTAAATTTCAAATATCAAGCAGTTTGCAGGGTAGATTTTCTGGAGAATGAAAATAAAGAAATGATTGGGTAGTCACTATTTTTATTAGTGCACATACTATTTTGAAATTTTTTTAAAAAGAAATCGGCATTGATAGTTTTCTTCTAATTTTTCACTAAAGGAAAGCAGATTTGGCAGCTGCTTTTCATAAATATTAAAATAAAAAATATTAAAATTAACAGAAAATATCATCAACATAATTGGAGTGATAAGCATAATGCAGGGCATATAAATAAAAGCAACACATCCATCATGTTTAATACAGTATATACAGTACTTAAATTAATTTTTAAAATATAAAGGAGAAAGGACCACTGAACGGAGCATATGATGTTCCACTTATGCTTTATCTAATAAGTTTTTAAATTATATATCCAGGAGTCATAGAACTCTGTAACAGAGATTACATCATATTAGTTATGCTCTATAAATTTTCTTTATTATTTTTGGCATTCTATTATTGCCAATGTGCTAGAAATCTCAGCCATATTTTTCAGAAAACTTTTCGATCTATATGTTTGGTAGTTTTCTTCTTAGTTGTTTAATTTTATGCTTTTAGCTTTGTCATTGCAATAAGCTTATGTAGGTAATAATTTGGTTCTGGTTTTGAGGAGAAAAGCTTGAATTTGTGCTGGACTACATGAGGGAAAATCACAAATAACTGGACTTCTGTACGTTCATGTTTCATGAGTGTAGTACAAATGAGACCAGATAGATGTCTCTGATGTGAATATAAAGGGAGTTGAGTGTGCACACAATGGAAAGAATATGGGATCCACATTGCTAGCAAAAATAAATTCCTAATGAATTATTCTAAAGTAGAAAGGGAAATTAGTTGGCTTTTTGTACTCATTTTAAAAAGAAAATTCTGTTAATTGATAAGAGTTTAGCATAGCACAGGGTCTGTAAGTGCCAGCTTCATTTTCTTTGAATACCAGAAGCAATAATTTTTTTTTCTATATACTTAAAAATTTCTGCCCAAGGACAGTGCAAAGGGCTGGACTACATAGAAAACCACGCATCCTTGACTGGAGACACCATGGCTAAATTAAACTGAACTGCTTTTAGTTTCTCAATGTGTAATATAAAATATTCATACCCGCAACTATGAAAAATTTTCATGCCTTGGTCCAATATGAATTATATCTCTTGTAGAATTTAATTTTCTTTGACAGATGCACTTGCAAATTTGATATTAAAGCCTGAAAATTGTACAATACAGTGTCAATGCCAACAAAGCAAACAAAAAGTAGCAAAGTTGTTCTACTTAGCAAACTATTAATTCCTCTTAGCTGTACATTACCAAGGTACAAATAGGGTAACAAGTCTGCTGCTGTCAGACAACCCTCACAGTAGAGCATTTAGGAATATACAGAGCAAACCACATAGTAATTCATAGATTTCTTTTACTGAAAGAGAGACTGCATCATAGTTACCATTAACATCTTCAGAGAAATGATAGGCAAATAATAAATGCTACTGCAGTGTTTGTGATAGCGATAATTACTTGCAGTATCAGAGTGAAAGATTTAAAAGTGACCATTGCCCATCAAAAGACATTGGGAAAGAGATCCAAAGCAGAAAAATCACTTATGGATCATGCATTTCCATGATGTCTGAGAAAAGGCATTCTTTGTCATTAGATTCAAGTTTTAACTGCTCTGTATAGGAATGTGCTGTCTGTCCTCCCAGTTCTTAGCACTCTATCTGACATTCAGTACAAGACCAACACTCTCTACTTGACCTGCCATCATCAAATCCTTGGTATCTGGGGCTTGAACACACTTCTGGTGGAGCTGATGGCAAAACATTTACTGGCTTAACTGGGCAACACACCATTTAAAGTTGAGGCCAGAAAGTATCGGGCTGCTTTGTACTTGTCAGATCCATGTACCGTTCCTGCAGGTCGAAATCTCACAGTGGTTCATGAAGAGGAAGAGCACTTCCAGACCTCATATACTTTAGCTATGGAGAGAGGAGGGACAAGGGCAGGCCAGGCATGTTGAGATAAATGTTCCTGTAGCACAGTGCAGACGATGGCATGGCTGGTGAGTGTGTGGCTTGAGGGAGCCAGGTACTGGGCTTCTCAGGCTATGCTGCTGGGGAGCAGCCTACCTGCCTGTAGAACCATGTAGCACCTGCTGCCAGGACCCCACTAGGGTCCTGTTCTTTGGACGCTGAGGTTCTAAAAGGAGAGCAGGTGTGGGTGATCACATGTTACTTCAGCACACATCCACAGACACTCCCTCACTGTGGCTGCTCCTCTACATGATGACAAGGAAACCCAAATGGAGGTAGTTCATCTCCTACAGAAAATTTGCTGTGGGGTTGGAGTGGGAAGTGAGCTCAGCATTGCTTTGAGAAGTGGGCCCAGTTCAGATGTTCTTGTTTTTGAGGGAATCAGGCACCTAGGAGGTGCTTATTCTTAGAAAGCTCTTCTTTGTGCTGGCTCTCCTAGAGACAAGGCCTGGGTTAAACTCCCCCAAACCTCAAATCCCTCACCATTCATGTTAGCTGCATGGCTAGGAGAGCACACAAAAGTGGAGGCTATTCTATACATTTCTCCAGAAATTTTTTTAATCCCAGTTTTTTTTCATGCATTTTAAGTCCTATAAATTTTATCAATGGCTCTTTAAGTGGGGCATTGTCATCTGGGCAATTATTCTTGTCTCCCTTCTCCCTGCCTGAATGCTGATAGCAGCAGGCAAGAACTAAAAGAAATTGAAGAAATTAAAAGCATATTTTTTCTGTTCACTTGGTGTGTTTGACAGCATTTTGTATCTGTTCACCCTCATTGTTTCCTCAGTGCAATCATTTGGCTCCTTCATTTATTTGTGCAGGCGTAGTAGTAGCTGAGCAGAGAAAACATCTTAAACCAAGAAGAATAATACTATAGTGTCATAAAGATTGACAGGCTAAATAGCTAAATCTCGTGGGGACTCTCGCTTTTATTGATTATATGGAGTCAATGGTATCTTTCTCCTGAATATGTAGTCCGTATACAGTTTCATAGACTTAGTAAAAGCTTAAATTATACCTTACAATTAGACAATTAATTTGTGCTATTGCTCTGAACTGCCGTCTAAGCATTTATCTCCCCCATATTTTAACTGAAGTTGTGGCACCATTTCATTATTCCTTTAGCAGATCCATCTGCAGAGGTTCACATCCTGCCCACAGACACTTGTTCCTTCCCACTCCCTGCCTGAAGTGTGCCCAGTTGTGCTGAGTTGGCTCTTTCTGTGGCCACACTCCAAACCACAGCTTTGACAAGACATTCTTTTTTCAAAAACATGCAGAGACAAGCTAAACAGGTGTTTTTATATATTATTTTCGCATGTGTGTGTGTGTGTGTGTGTAGTTCCATTTTCTTTGTGTGTCTCGTTTCACAGTGCCATTTTAAAGGACACCAGATAATAGCTAAGAAAATATCTGGAATGAGGAATAAGACTTCCAGTAAGAGCCTCTTAAATCAGATCTACAGCCAAAGAAATATTAACAAGCTTGATAAGTTTACCTGATGTAAATGTTGGGTTCCTAAAATGGATTGAATTCGTAAGAAGTTAATAACCTTTTGTGAGAAGAAAAGTATCTGCAAGATTTTTGCAACTAATTTTCATACAGTATTATTTTCAATATTACTTCAGAACAGGAAGTCGTGGTTATCAATATAATTCCCATTTTAGCAGCACCTATAAAGCACATGAAGAATGAGAACTTTAAGGAACTAAGCACTGTTTGAATAAGACCTTGTTTTTTATAGCAGGAAGCAAAGGTGAACCCCTGTCCTTGGTGTTCACATTGCAGGCGTCAAAATGTGTTCAGTAGGATGATGAAAGAGATAAAATCCAAATTTGGGATGGTGAGCTAAGAATATCAGCAAACCTACGTAGACAGAATTTTTTTTAAGAAGTTGGATGGCATGGGACAGTTATCAGCAATACTATGTAGTAGCATTGTGCATCCTTCTGGATGTTCTCAGGTTTCCTGTACAGGCTCCAGGGGAAGGTAGTTCCATGGCCATGTCCTAACATCCTATTGATTTTGGTGCAGTTCATGGAGCTTCATGGTTCTTACGATATCCGTGTCAATGCTATTGTGTCTCATAAAGCAACATTGCCTTATAAAGAGGGCAGTAGCAGTAACAGTTTGGGTGCACTCTAGATGAAAATGAGTAAGAGCTTCCTCTAGGTTTTAGCAGGCTCTAGGATGAAGCCCTGTGGGGAAAGGGAAATGCTTTCTAACCTAGGAAACTCCCTGTCCTGGGACTGTGCATGTCATCTCAGCCTTTGGTGGTTTGTGTCTGTCCAAGCTAGTTGTAATACTACTTTGATGGATCCCTTATGTGCCTATTGTGCAATGAATGCCTGCTTCTTATCATTCTCACACATCCTAGATAGAATTCCCTAGATTTAATATCTAGACACTTACTGCTTTGTATCAAACCCCTTCTGTCTGATCTGAGTGTGGGGGTTTATTGAAACATCTATGCTTCAGTAAGCCAGAACAGATATATGTTTGGTATAACGTAATCTTGAGATTCACTTCTGATTTCTCATGTTCTCCTAGGATCTCATGTCTCCTATGCCTGATATCACCCAGGAATGCTGTAATGTGTGAGCAGAGACAGGCATTTGTATGCGCACACAGAGCCAGGCACGCACATACACATGCAGACACACACACGTTCTATTAGAGAGCCAGAAAGAGCAGTGTGTACCCCTCTGAAATACTGCCAGATAGCACAGTTATAGCAGATTCTGACATTGCAGACACTGCAATATTTTGAAGATATTTCATGCTACTACTTTCTGGTCTGAAGAGGCTTCAAAAACAGTCTGGCTAGTTTGTTGGGGTTTTTTTCCCTCTTGTGGCACAGGAGTGCTGCACCAGACAAGGCTCTTATCACTGATGAACTGGCTATTCATCAAGACCTTGACTTAACATAGCATAACTCTTTAATGCATTGTACACTTAGCTTCATATTAGTTTTGGAGCCTTGAGAAAGCCAGCTAACCTGACAGGTACCATATGCACCCCACTGCACTGGGCATGAGAAGGAAAGAGGAGAAATCATATCCACAACTAGCAGAGAGACCTGGAAATTAACTCAGAGGTTTAAAACTGTATTTCAAAAGACTATTGCTCTATTGCTAATTTAATGGCACAATTTCTATTTTACTGATTTCAGTTTCAAATTCTATTAACAGTTAGATATGAGGCAATCAACTTCTATATTTTTTTCCTTTAGAAGTGTCAATTTTCTGAATACAATATGAATATTTTTCTCTCTGTCCCCCAAGGGGACAGAGAGTTTTCATTCATATTTAATTGTCATAACAAATCAGTTGAACTATCTGTGTTCAAATGGGTTACTCTGTAAAAGAGGTCACATTGAATTTCCAGGTAGTGTGCCATTAGGAATCCAGTTTTGGGGTAGTCAGGTGGTTATGAAAATATGAGATTTCTATAGAATTTCAGGCTGGGAGATTGCGTAGTTCCTGGTCATGGGTATACGGTACCTGCACCGCTGCTCCAGGAAAATTCAGACAGACCTGATGTGCTTGAAATTTTTTCAGAGACATTGAAATCTGTGAACAGATCTAAACAGTATTGGACATTGAATAATGGAGATTCCTCCAAATAAAGAAAAAAAATGTTTTTATGGTTAAATTTGAGTGGTCTTACTCATACAGCTGTGATGTGTCATGAACAGAAGAATAGCAATTGAGCACAGGATTCTGAGCTACTGTTTCCAACACAGAAGGGGACACTGTGATTACTGTGCTAGCAGCTGTTCTCTTTAAATGAAGGACACTTTTACAGACAAGTTGTATAGACTAAGAGAGGAATAAAATAAAAATGTACCCAAGTAAAGGAAAGTAGGGATCTACCAAACCTTTCCTAAGACTAGAAAATTGATAGATTCAACTGAATATTGTACAGGTTGGTTTCAAAATGAAATTTGTGTGATTTTCATTTGCTTTTTAGCAAACGGTTATAGTAGTATATAGTGCCAGTAATATAAGTAGCTCAAATCAATGGGGTATTTACTAGTGGGCAAAGTTGGATGTAAAATTACCCTGATGACCACCTAAAAGACATATGTGATTCTTTCTGCTCAACACATTGCCATCTAAAGCTACAACCTTGGCTCATACTGACGCGTGAAAAGTATCTATTAAAAATTATATTCATGAGGTTATGGGGTAAACTAAGAAGTCAGGAGAATCTGTTTGTTTTTCTTCAAAAGTTCAAAACCAGGTTACATGCAACACTAATTAGAATGCTCAATGAAAGTTTTAAAATACATGCTTTAAAATTAACTTAGTTTTCCTCACACATTTTTTGCATAAAAATGGACCCAGACAAAGCAGAATTATAGTAATCTTGCATCAGCTGGAGAGCTCTTCTGAAGACTTTTTATAGCCTTTTGTCTCTGTTAAAAATAAAGCAAAAAGTGGTGTTTCACTGGTGATAGCAACAATAAATGAAAAGAACAACTTAGTATATTGCAAAAAAATTTATATATATAGATTGGACAGATCTATTGTGGTAATAAGATATGAGTACACATGCTGTTGAGGGAGGAAAAAAAAGTAAGCTCCTTGCCCAAGAAATAAGCATAAATCTGAATCAAGAGGTGAAAGATTCTTACTTTCAGCAAGACGACATTGATTCATGTAGATTAATAAGAACACGTTTATAAATCAGCTCCTCGTAAAATGTGAGATCTGGTCTGGTGTAGGGGCTAGTGATTTAGCATTTATATGAAGCAGATTATCATTTGAACTGCTAAGGCATTAGTTTATATTATTGCAAGTTTATGTTGCTGTAACTAAACCTTAGTCTGGAGAGCTGATTTGATTTCCCTGTGTTAGCTTGGACTAAATTGCTTATTCGCACAAAATGGCCTGTTTGCCATGTACTGTGCTCATGGAGTTCTTCTTTCACTTGCCACTGCTGTACTACAGGGGTTAAACCTGCCTCTTCCAATACCAAAAAAAGTTGCCTAGGCAAAATATTGGAATCCGTTTCTCTACACTGGTATCAAAACCTTGCTAGATAAACTTGAGCAGAGGGAGGCTTTCCCTGTTTGCAGCCTGCAGAAATTTCAAGGAGCAGTGTGTATTACACCGTGCTATTTAATATTTTTTTGGAATATTGTTGTTATAAAAAATAAATAAACATTTATCTGTTAACCTCTAATGTAATTTTAGCTATAATTAGAAACCTCTACAACTGTGATTTATTTCTGTATTGATGAATTAAAGCAGTGCTTTTTATTTAATTAACAAAGTATCTGATGTGATGTTGACTTAATTTCCAGAAGAATGTATTTCTATTTTCAGTCATTGTAGTGAGTTGACATTGCCAAGCTGTCAGACCCTCACCAGCCACTCTTTAACTCCCTCTCCTCAGCAGGACCAGGTAGAAAGTAAGGTGAACAGGTGAGGCAGTTTGGGGAATGAAATAAAGACTGGGAGATCACTTACCAATTACCGACATGGGCAAAACCAACTCAACTTAGGGAAATTAATTTATTGCCAATTTGAAAAGGATTGGATAATGAGAAACAAAGAGAAATGAAAATAACACCTTCCCCCTGGCCTTTGCTTATTCCCAGGCTCTACTTCACTCCCTTATACCTGAATCCTCGGCCTCCCCCACCCTAGGTGATGGGGAATGGGGATTGGAGTCCATCCATAACAGCTGTTCTCTCCCACTCCTTCTCACACATCTCTCCTGACATATGGGTCCTTCCATGGGCTGCAACCCTTCATGATAAACTTGCTTATGCAGTTTGGCTGCTCCACGATGGAGGCTGCTCTATCATGTTCCTCTCCACAGGCTGCAGGGGAATCTCTGCTCTGGTGCCTGAAGCACTTCCTCCTTCTCTGCTCTCACCTTGGTGCTCACAGGGTTGGTTTTGGCTTTTCTTTGATGGTTTATCTCACTGATTTTTTCCTCACAATCCTCTGTTCAGTGTCTTTGTCCTTTCTTGCACACACCTTCCCCAAGATGTCCCCTGCGGTGGGTGGGTTGGAGCTGACTTGAATGGACTGTGTCTGGCCTGGGGCAGCCTCAGGCTGTCATCATGGAGCCCCCCTGCAACCCTCGCTGTTGGCACCTGGGCACTGGCATCCTGTACCATGCCTTTTTCTTTCAAAATGTTTAAGATAAAAATTCTTAATATATCCGATTATCACATCATGGAGCAGCAGTTTACAGAGCCCCAGATCATATGGGTGGGGTGCAGGTGTGGTGTGTAGAGGAGCCACAAGAAAAGTCTTTCATGTAAGCTTTTCAAGAGTGGCATCCTGTCTTTTCTCATAAGAGGGTAGGACAGGCTGCCTGAAAAATAACACCTTGATCCGATATTTCGAAGTTGTCTAAAGTTTATTCTGTTTAAAACCTCATATATTTTATTCTGTCACTTTTGAAGATTTTATTGCACTAATTTTTGAAAGTGTCAATGAAAATTTCCAGGGGAGGAAAACCAGCTTCTCATGAAGTATTCCAAAATAGCTGTATTTTGATAAATTTCATAGTGTTTCAGTTAATAAAAATGCTTTTTAAAGTATTATACTTATTTTAGAGAAAAATCCTCCAGTTTGACAATGTGGATCAACTATTTAAAAAACATTTAAATATGAGGAAAAATATATTTGCAGAAACAGTAAGATTCATGCCTTCTTTTTGTCCATCTTTGATATGATCCAGCCCATGAGAGGTTTTATGACATCCATCACAGCAAAAATCAGAGCAAATGTGCATCAGAGCAGTCTGTGCCTTCATGCTCTCACCTCAGCCTACAAAGAGGGGATGAGACTCCTCCCTTAGTGCTAGGGATGGGACCAGCCCCTGGTGCTCATTGGGAACACCTTTCAGTTTGAGGAGAAATGCCTCGCAGGCAGGCAAGATAGTCCAGCTTCTTTTGTGGCACTGCACTGCATCTTATCCCCCAAGGAAACGCCAGGCAGCACATCTCCTCCTTTGCAAGTGGAGGTTCAACAATGTCCTTGGATGTGGGTTCCTTTTCAACCCATTGCTGTAGATTATGTTCCAGATCACTTTGAAACTCAATAGCAATGCTGAGTTCCTTCCTGTACAGTGCATATACAGAGAACAAATTCATTCATGCCTTCAAAGAGGTCCCATAGCAATGGTAGAATGTCAGATGTCTGCTGGCAGTGATACTTGTGTAAGTCCATAAAAGCCTACATGTAGCCTTGTGTAGCCTATGTATACATGACAATGAACAGAGGACTTATTTAAAGTATAATTTTTATAAAACCATACCCAAAGTAAATATCCAAGAAAATTTTATAATTCCAAAAGAAAGTTAGACACCAAGAAAAAAAATGCAATTCTGATATCTTGGGACTATCCTGATGACAATAGTGTAGACAACACATGCAAGTGACATGTACAGTCTGTACAGTTTGTAATGCAGTAAAGCTGTCTGAACAGACTCATACAGGA
The DNA here is from genome assembly GCA_026770055.1 of Myrmophylax atrothorax. NCBI lineage: Eukaryota > Metazoa > Chordata > Aves > Passeriformes > Thamnophilidae > Myrmophylax > Myrmophylax atrothorax. Next base: position 97,310,531 of record JAOXXN010000446.1, on the reverse strand, counting down.
CACAGTACAGGTGCTCATTCTTCTTAGCAGACACACTGATATGCTTTCTAAAGAAGCCACCACCATGCTATTCACAGTGATTCATTATGCTGTGGTACTGAAGTGGAAGGTGGAGATGAAAAATATGTTGTGCCTCTTTTTAATAAATGCCTTTTCTTTATATGTATCTTGATTTATCTATGTAGCACTGTTCATTATTGCTACTAACTAGGTAATCAGCATACAAATTCTTCTAAGAAATCTCTGATTTTTCTGCAGATCTATCATGCAGATTTCATGTTCTGATCTCTGTTTCATAGTGCAACTTTTTATTAGGTTTTTTGAAATATTCCTTTTCATCAAGCACAGCTCCAGTATTTACTAGTGTGATGAGATAATGAGGAATACAAGTGAAGGAGGTTTGTGCTACCTTGCAGGGATGGCAGGAGATCAAGATATTGCAGAGCTGTGGTTCACAACAGAGGAACCTCTGCCTTAAGCAATTCTGCCTGTGGAATAGCAGTACTCTTTTAGAGCCAAACACTTATTTATTTATTTATTTATTTATTGGTTGATTGATCTTATTCATTAGCTCTGGTTTAAGGCTTGCTCAAAAGCCTCAAACTACCATGGACTGCCTTTCATTTATTTGATGCAAAAATATTCATTTAGCCAGAATACTGCAAATGAGGAAGGAAGATGTTAAGAAAAGTAACTCCTGAAGGTAAACTAATAGCTTGTATACAGACAATTAAACTTACAAGGAGATGCACATGGTGCAGACTTACCCTTGCCAAAGTTTGACAAGCAGGCGTTTCCAGATTCTGGACAAAAATGTTGCACCACGCTGTGTCAATCTGTCTGTGCCTAAGGCTGACTGTCTCTTGGATGCATGGTTATTCTTTAATATCAAGAGCTTTACTCAGGCAGAATTACTGTGCAACATATTGTGCATCGCTGTGCCTTGCTCAAAGTGCTTAGGGATAAATGCAACTCTGGCAGGAAAATTAATGTGTTCCTTTTCTGCTTTATTTTATTTTAATTATGGAAAGTAGTAAAGTTGTTCAAAGCAGCTTGCATTAAATATACAAATTGCAAAACCAGAAACAAACTCACTTAAAAGTGCTCACAATCAATATGTTCTATGCCAAAGTGGTAAAATAACGAAAGGAAGAATATTGCACTATGTTGTCCTGGATGGGTTTTAGGAATATAAGGCGTTCATATTTACAAAATCATCTCTCCTTCTAACTAAAATGTGTTGCCTGCAAATTTTAGGAAAGCATGTGAACTTGCAATGTTTATCTAAACTCAGTGTCCTTGATGTTATCCATTAATGAAAATATATGCATATATGTATATTTGAGTATGTGTATGTATACATACATATAGGAAGAACTTAATGTGAAATTGTTGCACACTACAGCAACCTGCCTCAGTCTTCATCCAAGCACATCTCTGAAGTGAAGAAAGATCATTATCCTTACTTTGAGAATTGGACAGAGGCTCTGTCACTTCTCTCATGTCCCTTAAGAGGCCTTTGGCAAAGTATGAAATTAAACCCATTATTCATCAGTCTTGCATTACAGCATAACCACTGACCTGAGCGATGGACACACTGTGGTGATCTTCAGTCTTTCATGAAAGTTATTCACGATCTTTTCCCTGTGTCTGATAACTGTGTGTGACAAAGTTCTATGATGGCCAGCATTGCCAATGTGTTTTCTCTAGTAATTGTGCTAAAACTTCATATATTCTGTGCTGACTCAGAGAGCCTTGGCTCCCAAAATAAATTGAATCTCTGGAAAATATGGGTCTGTGTGCATCTGCGGGAACAGAAGATCTCACTGTTCCTTGAACTGTGACTAGGAAAATTCATCTGTGGCTCTGCTGCAATATGTCTAACATAGTCCTGGGACCAACCAACTTATTAGAATCATTGAAGTTTGCTACATAGACCTGAACCTGGGTCTGGGGGTAGATTTGCCTCTTAGCTGAGCTAGTGAGTGTATGGAAGGATCTTGTCTGGTTTGTCTGGTGTGCAAGACATCTTCATACACACAAGTAAACATAGCACATTGAGTCATTACTGCAAACTCAATGGGTATTGCTAATGTTGAAGTCACGCTGAAGTTCCATCACTGCATGATGCAGATATGTGGTTTTGATGCAATAGAACTAGTTAAAGAATGCATCTATAAACTCAGACAGAATAAAGCATTTAGTCAGGTAGCCTCATATAAAGTATCATAGTTAGTGAAAATAAGTGTCAAGCATACTTCATGGATAATAAAGGCTTTACTGGGAAAGCTATAGCTAATTTTCTCTTCAGATGTGTCAACACCATTCCATCTAATTTAATTTAGAATTGCAGTAATATATGATCATGGTGTAGACATCAGCAACCATGTATCAGGTGTTGTGGTGCACTCTTCCTTTCTGAGTGTGATTTCTTAATGTCCCTTCAGTCTGACTTTTATTAATAAGCAGCACAAATAGTGAAAAACGTTAGTCATTTTCCTTTCTCATTGCCTTCTTTGGGAAATGGATAAGGGGTACAGAAAAGGGGAAAGCAGACTTCAAACTTGCACCCTTTCCTCATTTTACAGCAGTGTTTATGAGGAATAAGGAGGCACAAAGTTATGATCACAGCAAAGGATGAAAAGCTAGAATAATTGAGACCACACAACTCTTTTGTCTTTTCCTTCAGATATAACAAAGAAGAGCTTAAGAGATTTCCTAAAGGAGCAGCCTAGCACTATGTTCTTCAGAAAATCATGCTTTTGTTGGTATCTCTTATTCCTAGAGTAAATTTTACTTGTGTGAGAAATGGCCTTAACATCACTAAGTCTGATGATGTGGACAAGAACGACACATAAAAGCAAAGGTATAAGATGGTATTATTGCATATTTGAAATCCAAAAGTCAATTGCTGTGCCGCTGTATTAGTCCTCATAAGAGCAAAAATAAATCTATCTTTTAAAATTATCTTTTGAAAAGGAAAAATAGCAATGTTAACTATTTTTCCATCATCTTCTGCATCTCATTTAAAATATTTTCCTTTTGCATATGCCGCCATCTATTTTAACTTTTTCTGGAGACCCTCTGCAGGCAGAGATTTGTGGTAAGTGACTGAATGCAAGTTCACTGCTTTCAGCTCTGGTGTACAGACTGGAGAACCTTTAGTGTAAATGAGTGCATATCAGTTCATACTTCTCCAAATTCCCATATTTTTACATATGCTAATAAGCACAGCTGGACATAAACAAGTCATAATCACTCTTAGTGCCATTCTTCTGCTTTGTATCAATTTTTACAATTGATTGGAAGATGCCAGGCTTTTTTAATTAAAGAATTGTCTCTGATTTTAGATGCATTTTGATGCAAGTCTGCAGAGAGCTAGAGATGAGTCTGTATCCTCTGGCAGAGCTCTAATGCCTGCATATTTATTATGAAGATCATAACTGATAAAAAATATGCATAATACTTAGTCTCCAGTGTGTCCTCTGAATATTTTTACTAACATGGGTGCTCTGTACACAACTTGGTTATATGTGACATACACACCAAAAAGCCCCAAAATTACTCTTTTCACTTTAACTTAAACCTTCTCTTTCCTTCCCATTCACTGATGCATCTTTTTAGAACCCTTAGTTCTTCTTTGCAGCTTGGAAGTCTCATAGTTTTCATCCATTTCCTTAATCCTTGTCTTCCTTAAAGTGGCTAGTTGTTGTCACCAGTAGAAGGCCTGATTATTCTGAAGGACCTTTTCTCTTTTGGTGTCTGACGTGCACTATCTTAATTCAGCCCTCAGAGAGTCTCCTAAATCTGCAAGGACCTCCAGCCGAAAGGCAGTTCTCAGCTTCTGTTCCCTTGCACAGCACAAGCAGGAATGTACATACCTGATCTGCACCCTGGGCTGTGGAGGCACCATGATAGACTTTCTGCTCTTTTGTGGAAATGGACCAGAAATGACTTGATGTAGAAACTGCAAACTGCTAATTTCCCCAGGATTTTTGTTTCAGTAGAAAAGGAGATAGAGCTATCTCTAGAACTCATGAACTCCATGGATAAGGAATATCTATCTTTAGGAGAGAAGCTGAGGGGTGTGGGGTTGGTTCTGAGAGCAGACTGTCCCTGCGGCTTCAGTAGCCAGTTTAGGGGAGAAAATCAGGGAACAGCAATCCATCCTGTCAAGCTGCCAGCTGGCTCAGGTCTCTTGGTCACATATGAAAAAACCCTCTCCCTGTAGCTTCAGGTCTGGCATATGGAGATGAGCCTTTTTTAATCCATCCTGTGTGTGGGTTCAACTTCTTAAAAATAGTTGCTGCAGCTGCACGCTCTGAGTCTCTGTTCATTTGAAGTAGGAGGGATGCTAAGCAGGTTTAGAGCATAATGTCTTACTGAAGCTATGTTTCCCCATTACCTCTAATTCTCCTGGGGACACCTTTTACCCAGGTCAAGATGGGGTTCTGCATGCGAGCCAACATTCATATGAATGCATAAGCACTGTTTCCAAAGCAAGTGTGACAATGGTACAGAGAATTAAGAGCACACTGAATGGAGCTTTCAATTATTCATGGAGACCCTACTTTCATTCCTCTTTGGCATTATACTTACGAGTGTAAGGATATGTTTTCTACAGATTTTATGGATTAGAAAAATCAGGATTAGCCAGTCCAGTCCATAAATTAATCCTGATGGATGTTAAGTAATTAATTTAAAAATCGGATGTTTCCTATATGGGAAATGAATAATTAATTTTGTTTTCCTGGTTAAAAAAAATCCCCCAGGTGCTTTTCTGTTTTCTGCTGAAGCTGAAATTTTTTAGTCCTCTGACAACATCTTACACCCTCCAATATGTCTTGTTTCTATGGAGACACCAATGAACTGCAGCTTGCATTCTTCTGCATATCACAATACAAGGTTCCTTCAGAATTTTCCCAGTGCTTCACTCTCTTCTATTTTAATTAGAAATTAATCAGTAGGTTTGGTACTCTTGTCTCATGCACTCACTAAACATGCACAGGCACACATGATTCTTGTGACTGTGAGCCATCTATAAACACAATCTATGCTTTCAAAGTTTTAATTTTCAGAACAGCAACAGCGCATTTTATATTGAAGCTTATAAGAATTCTAAGCTGTATTGGATGGCAGTGTGGGAAGACAGATATCTTGTATGCAGTAGATGAGATGGGAGGGTTTTATGATTCTTCTTGCTTTTTAAAAATAGAAAGGATGTGTGGAGTTCTGGCATGGACTTAAAACATGTTGGGTTCTTCGAATTCTATTGTCTTAATATTATCTGAGTTATTGTTTGGCCCCATTTTCTGGCCCTCCTTGTAACTTTTATGTGAAATTTCGCCCCTTATCCCTTCTACCCCAAGTGGTGAGTTATTGCAGGTTGGTTCTGTATGTCTGATTCTCTGAGCCATATTGTTCCTCCCCTGGTGAGGGAAAGCCTTTTCAGGGGAGAGGGAAGTAAACACTTGTGTGGCAGAACACAATATGTTAGCAAACAGCATAAGAAAGAATCTATGTAAATTACTTTGATTATTAATTTAAAATGTACTGTGAAGTAAAGAGTATTTTTAATTACCAAGAACCAGTGAGACTGAAATTATGCCAGGCTGGAAGTTGTATGCTACTGTTAGTGAGCCCTTTGAAGTCAATAATAAGCCTTTTCTTCCTGCAAGGTAGTCTAAATTATATTCCCCAAGTTCAACAGGTAAAATCGAACAAGGCTGTGCTGATGTCCTGAGTTTGGTGGTTTTTTATTATTAGCTCATATTATACTGAAATAAATTTACAGTAACAATTCAAAACAGCATTTGCAGAGGCCTCATAACAGGTAAATGTTTATATAAAACACCCGGTGATGGCAACAGATTACATCTCATGCTCAGTTTATGTGCTGAGATGTATCCTGAGTAACTTTTTTCTCTATTTTTCCTTTGTGCTACACAACAGACTGTCTCCTCTTGCTGTCTCATATATTCATTGAAGTTTCCTCTAGACAAAGCATTTTTTGTCTTCAATTTTTTTTCACAACTTATGGACTTCTGAAGTTAACGATAGTTCTTAATTCTACTTAAGCAACTAGTAATCCAATTAAAAATAAAGAGTTTTGATGATGCACTGCTGACTAGTATTTCTTGTCAATATGTTTGTATTTATGCTAATACATGCATACATACAGATGTATGTATGTTTGCATTTTGTCACTGTTTTTGTTGTCAAACCAAGAAGGGAAAAATACAATTAAGGTTTTTATATACAAGATTTCAGAAAGAATGCTTTGCTTGAAGTCTATGAACATTTATTGCACTCTCAATTTATTTGATCTAGTCAGTATTTTTGTTACCAGACAGAAAATAAGGTTTAACCTCTAAAAGGACTAAAGCATTACTGCTTTCTCAAGGATAATAATTGTAGCTATGCAAGCTGGTACATAACAGTTAAATATATCCTTGCTTTTGACAGAAACTAGTGGAGTTGGAACAGGGATGAACATAGCTTATTAAATATAGCTCTTATGAAGACTGCTCTATAATTACTGTGACTTTTCTTTGTATCATTGTGATCATAGGCTGATGAAAACAATGAATCGCGAGCTTTCAAGAGGCCGAGAACTATTCAGCCACGTAAAAAAGATCATACCTAGAGTAACAGGCTTAGTTAGTGTTCTTTGAGTAGTCTATGCAAATAATACACTATAAAGGTTAAATAGGTCCTTTCACTGAAGCTCCTTCATCCACTGATAAGAGTTAAAAACCTAGAGGAGAATGCTCCAAGAAGGATCAAGAATGCTTCATTGCATGAAATCTCATATATATCCATGAGCAAAACTTTTGATGCACTTTTTAATTGAGACTAGCTTTCAGTGTAAAAAGAGATTAGCTGAAATTTTTGAATGTCTGGAAGTGTTTTCTGAAATTAAAACCTCAGAATGAAATGACCTACCCAAAATATGATGAGTACAAAAATGCCCAGTCGTCCTTTGCTATCAGCTCTGACAGTTCTCAGATCCAAAATAGTTCTGGGGACCTGAATAAAAATATTTTCCATCTTTTCTAAACCATAAGAGATTGCCATGATTTTTGGCCCTCAAAGGAGAACAAATAGCAAGGGTTCTTTTGGTTTTCATTATATCTGTTCTCCCCAGGTCTATGTTGATACAACTGGGGAGGCAGCAGACCCCAATGTAGCTGCTGTATGTAATGAACTTGAGCTTTTCAACAGAGACCTTGGTGAGTGCCAAAGTCTATTGTCTTTAGGAGTGCCCTTGCTTTTGAAGCTTTTCCCCTTGTGTATTTACTGATAATTGATTTTTAGATTTCATGAGGCAATTCACATTCACCAAAACCATGCAGTATTTATTCCAGGCTTTCAGTATGAAGAAAATGTGAATCAGTAATTTCAAAGACAAAGTTAGGAGTTAAGAATCATTGATATTCACTGTTGCGCTTGCAGAGCTGGAAGGCAGATAGGGCCAGGCACGTCTGAGATCAGGGATGGGTACACTGCCTTTTCAAGCAACCACTTGACAACTCCTTCTGCGAACCAAGCCAGCTTTGTATTAAAGATATAAGGTTCGTTGCCTTGGCTACATGTACTGAAAGGCTTATCTAAAGGCTCAGATTCCTTATGGTTGTTATATACCTTCTCATTTCTAGCCTAATTTATTCTCAGTTAGTGTGTTTGCAGGTCACCGGTAACTATATAGGTAAAATACATCTTTTCCTTCCCAGTCTGTGTTTTTTTGCTGTTTAAAAGACAGACACCTCTCTTGCTTCACTTAGTTATGCTGGAAATGTATTTGGAATTTTTTGTGTCTGTAGTACACTCATATATATTTGCACTACATTTCTGTAAGTAAATAATATTATCTTCTATTTAGTATTATTTGTTTGTTATTATGTACCCTTCAACACAGCTTTAAAGAAGCTTAATTGTTTTATCAAATGCATGGAGTTAATTCAAGGATCTTAAATCCACAAGAGTAAACTGTGGTATGAAATAGTGAGTAAGAGGAGGTAAATAGAAAGGAGAACTGTAGTAAATGGTTTAAAACTCATCCTGAAGCAAAACCAAACTTTTCAGTAGGTTTGGTTTAAACAAGAGCAAATACATAAAGCAGTCAGATTTTGTATGCCAAGGTTTCCCAAATGGCTTTCTGGTAATGCCACAATTAAATATCAGTCAGTTGAACAAACAATAACTTAGTGAAACCAATTAAAAGAAATTATTTTGACAAATGGGCTTTTAGGCCTTGCTGCAGAAACCTTGGCTGATGGCACATTCCAGTTGTTCGATGTACTGCTATAATGACTGGTCTCTGTTTCAGCCTTATTTAACAGTTTCATTAACAGTATTACAGAAAGCAAGTGAACAGCATGTTCATGAAGTTGGCAGATGATGTAAACAGCAGGAAATAGAAAATAAAAGATACTTAGAGATCATAAACATGAGCAAGAGAAGTTATCAATATATTCAGATTGAGAAAAATTAGAGGCTAATGCATCTGGGATAAATTAGTTCAGAACTGATTTTATGTGGCTAATACATATTAATTAAATACACAGAAATATATACATTATATTACACTAAAGCATTTTATTTTCTGGTTGAGAAAGGCCCAGTTTGTAGTCAGTGTAACACCTAAAAGGGCAATACTGTCTTTGGAAGAATGTCTAGATAGATTGTGTAAGAGAGAAAAGAAGTAATTGCTGAGTTTTACACAAATAAGTGGATTGTAGGAGCAAGTCACTGTTTTTCAAACAGGGGAAATTTAAGAAGAAAGGCTGAAATGTAGTGACTGAGCAAACAAGGAATGGAGAGGAAGGCTATGTAATCCACATACCTGAAATATGTGTAAGCATTTAGAGAAAATATGGCTTATTTAGCATTACCACAAATTTGATGTCATATTAGGAAAATATTCTTTATTTGTTGAAAGCAAACTCTAACTGCACTAAATCAAGAATTAAAAAAACATGTACATACAGACTGCAAAGCACAACCTAGTGCCAATTAATGGAAACCTAAAACAGGCTGTAGGCTTCCACTCACTCCCATACAGAAATGCCAAGTGTCTTCAACACCCCTCACTGTGAATGGATGTTGCAGAGTTCCAAAATTGTTAGATCTAACCTTTACATTTTTTCCCCCTTCCCCAACAATATCCAAATTATAGGAGAGGAGACTTCCTAAGGGCTCCATTCAGCAAGCCCAATCCCACACAAACTCTAAAATATTTCCCCTTCCCCGGTGTGGTGACATGCACACCGCAGGCAGACTGACAACTACCTCCTCCAGTTGGAACATATAATCATCACTACTCTTCTGAGCTCATTTAAAATGTGACTAACTCGAGCCTCAGCTCGTACATTGTCAAATCCCACTTGGTGAGTCTTGTTCCAGTTCCAGCTGGAGATGGGCCCACGCTGGAATTTGGGAATCTAGTTTTCACGTTCCAAAATCCAACAAAGAGACTCGGACTTATTTCTAGCTTTATTTCCTAAACTGCTGTCATGTCTGTAAGTAAAATGCTGAAACATTAGTTGTCTGGGAAAAATAAATGAGTGATGATTGTAAGAGAAATGCTGTGGCTACTCAGTGCAGTAGCTTCCAGCTTTTTGGTGCTGTTCCCAGAAATGCTTCAACCATGGTGAGGAGCTCAATTCTCTAATTAAAAAAAAAAATTGTATCAAATATTTTTCAGCTTTACACTCTCAAATTAAAGCTTAAAAACCTCCAAGGAAGGAAAGGAGGCCAGATTGGAGGGGGAGGAGGTGAGAGGAAGGAAACGGGTGGAGAAAACCACTATATTCCCAAGATGCAAGGAAAGTTGAAAAGTAGAAGAAAAAATATATTAAATCAGTGTAAACTAAGAGGTAAGTTTAAGGCATTTTTTTACATTGAATGTATGTTTTGTTGGGATATTTTTACCAGTAAAATTCTGTATACTTGAAAAGCATTTGACATTAAAGTGAGGTAATTGCTATTTTTTTCAATTTCTTCTGCGATAAGCTTGATCTATATTTTTATTAAACCTATAGAAAGATTTGTTGTGCTGGGATTTTGCTACTTTTCTGCTGTTGCTGGTTGAAACTGTCTATTACCTCACAAATGATCTACATGAAGTAAAGCAACATGCCATGGCAGCAGGCAGGTTGTTTTGTGGTAGAGCTCAGCTACAGAAGTTAATTGTTTATGGAGATTTAACGGGCATTGTGCTCCTACTTACCCACCTCACTGCAATTCAATAGTGTGTTGGTGTAGCTTAGGAAAGAGCTCTTGAAGTAATAGCTTTTGGTATAGTTAGGAATATAGTTGACCTGTGTTCCTGAGGTCAGAGCAGTGTCTTACGTTGCTTCTCAGTGTTGTTGCTGTTACTGCAATTGGGCGTGCTGCCTATGCAGAGGTTCTGTAAGTTAACTTTTGATCAGAGACCACAAGCCAGCTGCTGAATAGTAAAGTCTGTACACTTAAAAGCTCTTTTATTACTGGGATGTTTGTTGCTGTACTGCCAAGAGCCTGCCAGAGATGAAACAGAATAAAAATATTGGTGATTAATATGACTGTGCTTGTGTTGTAACACCATGTGATACTAAAGACTTTGTCACAGATGAGTTTAGAAAGAAAGGGAGCAGAAAACTGGAAAAAATAGAGGCAGGCATAAGGAGAACTCAGCAGAGCAGGGAGGCAGAGATGTTCCTGTAGCCTTTGGTATTTGCTGCATATACCAGGTTACTTGCAGCATTTTTGTCTTTGAAAGTTGGGAAGGGCAAGTGTGTGACAGCTGCTGAAATGGGAGAGAATAAAGCCCTCAGGAGTTGATGGTGAAGAATAATACATGGGGTATCGTAGGGAATGCTGCCACCCTCCTGTCTGATCCATATCCAGCTTATGCTGTGTCTGGTCCTCTCAGGTTGGAGATCATACTGTGTTTAAAAAGTTGTGATGTCTCAATTGTTCATGATTTTATCCAGTCTTGTTTTTTAACCTGTTTACATTATTGATTTCAGAAACATTATGGAAATAGACTCTGTAAATTAGTCACATTGTTTTAAGCCTCCTGTCTGAGGATTTTATGGATTGCCTCAAGTGTTTCTACTGTGAAAAGTGAATGCTTATCACTGCCACCTTAAGCTATCTACTTATTGGCTGAAAACTTGTGGTCTGCTTAGATTTCTCTCTACTCCATATGTCTGGTCATCCTTGTTCCTCTCTGTATATTTTCTAGCTATGCTGCATGTCCTCAGTGATTCAGGTGAAAATGTTAGTGGTTTGCTGCCTGCTAAAGACATGTATGTGTAGTGACTATCTTCCTCGCTTATGCTCACCCTGTAGCCTTCCTTAACTTTTCTAAATACATTTTTTTGGAGATGAACCGAATGCTTAAATATTTCTACAGATAGCAGTTACATAAATATATGCATGGCAGCTGTGCACTTCAAGATGAATATATTATGGATGAAGAGCTTGAATGCCACAGTATTTGTACTATTTTTATTCAGACACATCCTGAGACTTTAGCATCAAATGGCCTAATTCTGCTCCGACATTATAGCCAGAGAATTAACCAGAAGCTACTACTAGGCATCATAAGATCAGGAATGGCCCTCCATGCTAGACAACTGAGATGGACACTACTTTAAGAATTGTTCTGAATTGCTCATGAAGCCAGATAGTAGGAAGTGGTCTTTTGCTGGAGAAGGAAACTTGGGAAAGAAACTACAATTGTTTAGTGGATACAATGGTGGGATTGAGGTGAGTGAGAACATGGTGATGGCTGAGCAACAGGGGCTGTGAGGAGTAGGCAGGGAGAGCTGGCTGGCAGCTGAAGAGGAAGGGCACAGCTGAAGAGGAAGGGCACAGCTGAAGAGCAAGAGCACAGCCAAGCAGGCAGGAGGGCAGCAGCTGCAGTTGCAGACCCCTGAAGGCGGCAGGGTTGTCACTACTATGTTAGTCAAGTACTCTGATGTCAGAATTTCTTCAGGCATCCAAAAGACCATGGACACCTATGAACGTGAATGAGAATTTGGCATGCCCAATTGTCAGCCCTGAGGTGACTTAAAAAAATAAAGGGCAAGGTAGAAATTATGCTTAAGAATAGACTGGACAGCTGATGACTCTAGCAGTCTTTATTTTGTTCAGTACGAGCATTTTCCTCAGACATTTGGAAACCATGACCTATATTTTAAACAGAGTTGTAAATAAATAATTAATATGGCTATTTTATCATGACTCCATCACCACACAAAATTATACAACTAAGAAAGTAATCATAATTTTCTTCTTCCCAGTGCCTTTTATGTGTTCTTGCTCTCTTGTTCTCTTGCTCTTGTTCTCTTCTGTGGAGGTTTTGGACAGTAAGCTGATACAGTTTAGTTTAGTATGGGATTAGAAGGAAAATAAATGTTTAAAAGAGATTCTATATAGCAATAGAGAAAACTACCTGGTTTGGGCATTTTCTTTAAGTCAAATGCCTTTGTTCATCATTAATGAGACAGAATAGAAGTAGGGAAACAATCCAATGCCAAATGTAAAAATTATCCATCTAATTAGAAATTAACAGCAATCCACAGGAGTTGATGTGTTGGCATTAGTACATCATTTACCAGGTGCATCAGCTTCACTTCACAACAGATGTAAGATATAGAGTGCCATGAAGAAATTCAGGCTGGCATTAATAAGGCTATGCAGCAACACTTCAGCAAGAAAAGCTGCCTTTGAAACTGCTTACTTGAGGATTTATCCTAATGTGCAGATAGACTGAATCTAGCCAACTAATAGCAAGCTGGAGGAATAAACAACAAAGGCAGTTTTCTCTCATGTGCTGCTATGTGCCTTGCTATATCCTCTGACTGACCCCTCTAGACAGGCAATACCTGTCTGACTTACATGGGACAAGTCTTAGTAATGCTTCAGCATTAGTTCACTGTTCACTGCAGTATTCACCCAGATGCAGCTGAATCAGATTGAATGGAAACAAAATGTTGTCAGCAATTTAATGATTTTGACTTGATTTTTGCCAACAGTTCTGCTGGTAACTGGAAATACTAAAGGCTTTATCACTGCCTTGGCCTAGAGTAAAGTCCAAGATTATCAGGGAAGAAATACTGTGGTGACCTCAAGTGTCAAAGGTGTCTTTGAGCTCCTAGCTGTTCAGTTCTCTTCTGGAACCTCAGTCATGACTTGAGCTTTTGTGCCAGGAGTTTATGTTCAGCAGATGCTTTAAGTTGGAATTATTTCCTAGAATAACAAAAATAGCTGAGTTTGGAAGACATCCCTGGAGATATTCCAGTTAAAACCCACCTGCTAAAAGCAGGGTCCTGAGTTGGTTGCCCACAACACTGTCCATGTCAGTTGGATTTTGTGTATCACCATGGACAGGGACTGTACAACCTCTCTGGAGAATGTACTCCAATGTTTTGTCACACAGTGAAAAGGTTTTTTCTAATTTTTAAGTGGAATTTTCTCTTTTGATTTGTGCCCATTGCCTCTTCTCCTGTCAGTTGATATACTGGGAAGAGTATAACAGAGGGACAGTTATTAAATTGAAAACTGTATACAACTGTATTGCTTACAAAACAGACAGAGGAACAGCTAAGAAATAAAATTATCATGATTGTCACTACTCTATTTCTTAAATCTGGATCAATACTCTCTTAAAAAAACCCCAACAAGCAGACTGGAATGAGTAGAAAGTAGATGTGAAGAAAGAAAAATCTGAACTTGATGCTTCGTTTGCCTCTCTCTTCCTTTGAAAAGAGAGGTCAAATTCTTCACTTTCAAAGTGCTCTCTGAAGAGGTTCATTGTGTCCAGGATACTCAACTGAATTTGATGCCATTCTAACACAACTGGAATCAAGTACTGTGTAATTTTGCACTGCAACAGTGTGTCTCCTTTGTTTCAGAATAATTTAGAGAGGGTAGATCTTCCCAGCAGCCTTTTTAGGGTCCTAGAGTTGACTCTATCACCATGCTTGCTCAGTAATGTATGTTGCTGCCAGGGGTTGAATGCTCGTTCTTTCTTGGAAATAAGTATAGAAGTGAATATCTAGGGCAAAAGCCTTCAGGTGTTGCTCATGATGCAGAAAGTTATGCCTATCACAGTGCAGGATGATATTTAGAGCAAAGCATGAAGGCAACCACAATATATTATTTAAACAACATTAATATCTATAAATGAGTGAAGATTTTGGCTGTGCTCTGGTGTCCACCCATAATACATGTTTTGCTGTGGAGAATCACAGTTATTATTCACAACAAAAACCTCTTTCTCCAACATCTATTATGAAGAACAGCCAACAGGTTTTGTTACTGTAATTCACAGGCTCAGGTCATACTACAGGGCTATATATATAGTTCAAAGGATAAATATCCAGCATGATTTTATTTCTTTGAGCATTTTAGCAGCTGCCTGTGTTTTCATCAGAGTAGTGCTGAATTTTATTTCACATATGTGGATGGCTTTCACCCATTATAGCAAAATCCAGTGATCTGTGGGTTTGATCACTGTCTGTAAGAAACTATTTAACAGATAAATATTTTTTTTATTATTTGAATAAGAATTCAAGATAATCCCATTTACACAATGGGGTGAAGAGAGAGAATAGTCAATATTTATTCCAGTAACTTTCTGAGCTTTCCTTAAGGTGGCAGAGGTAATAACTGCATTTACTGTCTGTCAGAGAGATTTACCTCTGTCTCTCCACTATGGCTATGGAGAGAGGTAATATTTTCAGCTTCCATTTTATGGAAATACTCAAAGTAAGGTGTAAATAACTGAAACTCTCTAAGAAACCAATATTCTTGATAATTGCGTTAACCAAAATACTCATGTCACCCTACAAAACTTCCTGAATGCAGAGATGAGGTGCACATTAACTAAAGAAAAAAGAAAAAAGAACCCATTGAATGTTAATCCTGTCCTGATCTCAGCGTAAGGAAAGTTAATGTTCTTCTCTGTTTGGCAGCAATTTACAGTGGCAAAGATATGTAAGACTGTTATTAGATAAAAATCTCTGGAAACTTAAATGGTTTAAGATTTAAAGTTGAGGCACTCTCTTCTTTTACATGTATTGTTTTTACAAGTATTGTTACAAGTCTTTTATTGTATTGTATATGTAATCCTAGAGGGCGGTCCCGTGGTGTAATGGAGAGCACTCCGGACTCCGAATCCCAAGGTCGTGAGTTCGAGTCTCAGTGGGACCGTCCCGGGCAGTTCAATGC
>JAOXXN010000446.1:97273380-97286066 GCA_026770055.1 Myrmophylax atrothorax | reverse complement strand
ACAATAAATGAAAACTGCCATTTTTTGCTGTCATCTGTTGAAACAATATTTCATCTTTAAGGAAAAAAGCTTTACAGAAGTAGAAAAATTAGTCACGGAAGGCTGTCTACCTCTTGATAGTCCTATGACAGTATGGAATCCTGGCCTTTTATAGGAATGAACTGAGTTTTTCCAGGGATCTCAATAGCTACCACCCCTGCTCCTGCTGCTGACCAATAGCACCAGGGGCTCTGAAGAAATTTGTCTTTTGGTAGGTGAACCAAATGAATTCTACTGTGTGCCTTACTCTAAATGCCTGTACAATTATGGGCAGAATAAATTCATGTTAATTCCCCAGTGTAAAACTTTTAAATGCCTGTTCAATTTTTCTGAGAAAATTCCAGAATTCTGTAGAAGACTTTGAGTTAATTTTCATCAATTTCACCCCCAAACTGCACAACCACTGAAAAAGAGAAACCACAAGTACTTTTAAAAACAGGCTCTTCAAAAGTTTGAACTTAAATGAGACGTTTCCTATCATTAAAGTCAGAAAACTATTGATCCAGCCTGATACTTTATTTTTTCTACTAATATTTCAGTTACCAATTCATAGTATCATACAGTTTGAATATTTTTTTCACAGAGAATCTTTCTTTAGTCAAATAGTTTGGTTTTTTTTTAGTTTGAACAGGGGGACTTGTCTGCACACCCTCCTTTACAGAATAACTATATCTGCTTAAAAAATCTCAAACCCCAGTACAAGAAAATTACTTTATTTCCCTTTTCTTCAAATAAGTAGTCTTGAAAACATTGGACCCCATTTTCTGTTTTCTACAGCATTAATCTAACAGGAAATTTTCTTTACTGAGATCTAGAGAATTTGTCTCTGAAACTCTATTATTCCTGTTTTCTGTTATCCCTGCCAGTATGTTTGCACATGTGCAGCATTCTTAGTGCTTTGTATTTGCAGGAAATTTTGCACTGGCAGATAGTCGGAAGGGCTGTCAAATCAGCATCACAGTAATATGATTCTCTAAGATTTATGGAGATAATCTGTAACATCTAGACCTGATGAGGAACTTGAACTCTTTGATCATAGTAATATTCTTTCGAAAATTGATTTTTTAAAAGAAGTATGTGTTTGGAATTTAATGCTAGCTATGACAGCCTTTACTGGGTATGCATCAAGTGGTTTCAGCTTGACTTGCCTCCAAATGAAAAGTGCATGGGTAAAGGCCAAGTATTGCAAATGAAACTTTGTATCAGAAAGCTGCATCTCAGGCACTGAAGTATCGTTCTAGCTGTGCAACTGCACAGACTGCTGGCACAGTTACAGGCATCTGTATTTAAAGGTAGCGTGTTATTAGTCATCACAGCTCTGACTCCGGCTTCAGTGCTTCACAGCTGGTTTACTGCTGACACATTTGCTATGTTTTCTTTGCCTGGACTTTTGTATCATGGATACTACTGTACCTCTTTCCTTTTTGAGAGTAGTGAAATGAATGGAGAATCGCATGGCTGAGTAAATCAAATCTGTAGGAGATACTGGACATACTCAGGCAAGCCCTTTATGTTTTACTTGTCAATGGTTCTATTCTTTAGTGTGTAAAAGACATTCTATTCCTCATGGAAAAGTGTACTTTCTCTTAAGCTTTCATTGAGAACTGAGAGCTGTGAGAGAGTCCAAAACTGCCAGAGCTTTGAGGCAGTGGTGCCTGAACCTTTTCCTTATAAAGAGCTTTCCAAAGAGGATCTAACTGGGTTTGAAGTTCAAAAAGCCAGGTTCTCGAAGGCTGTGAACTGGAATAATTAATAAAAGCTATAGAAAATTCCAAGTGGTCACACGAAGCAGAATAGAAATAGAAGGTTTATAAATCAGTGACCTTCTTCTCCCTGTGACCTTGCAGGATGAACTTTGCTTTCAGTCATCTCATCACTGCTGTGCTTATTGGTCCTTGGCAATAGCTCCTGTTGTTCTTCTCATAGCCCTTTGCTGCTCTTAGCAATCATTCAGGCTCTCTTTGACCTGCAGGACATGGGTGTGTTCTTTTTCTCTCTTGGTCTCGCCCTGACTTTGGCATGCAGTAACTGAGGCTGCTGTATTTCCCAAAGAAATATGCAATTTCTGCAACCTCCTAGGAGATGACTGTCACTCCTTTTAAGGGAATGAGGACAAATTTCACAGGCTGATCAAAGGGAAAGAAGCAGGTTTGCCTGTCAAATCCTGCATGTGTATATTGTCAGTGATGATGAAAATTCCTCTCATGCGATCATACAGTAAGTCAGTTAGTTGTATATATGCATAAATAGTTTATGAAGTTTGCCATATATGAATATATGTATCCAAGAGTGATACTAATTCATTAGTGGGTATATTTGTATATTGATGTTACATAACACATTTTGTTGGACATTACTGTGAATCACTTAAAATGTATAAAAATGTTTTAAAGGTTAGCAGAATTTCAGAAGATACACAATATCCTAACAGATAAAACATTAGTCCTTTAAAATGTTGGTGTATCCTGGTAAAGCATTCTTGACTTGGGAAATTTCCCTTAATTTCTTTTCAATTAATATAATTGCTGACTTGGGCACTGAGAAACAAAGAAGCTAATTAAATGAACACCAAGGGGAGACACCTTTTCACCCCCTTCCTCAGGCCCACCATTAGTCTGGGCACGTCTGTTGTTCTGGGCTCCGTGCCCTTGCTGAGCACCACCACAGGGTATATTCAGTCCCTTCAGGCAGAGGGGTGGGCTCAGCACCTCAACATTTCTTTCTGTTGCTCCTTCCTTTTCACTCATCTCCTCTGCTCAGGTGGGAGAGCTCCATGAGAACCTTCCTCACAACCTGCGGGCTGAGGTTCCGAGTTCACCTCTGACCAACTGACTCTTTGGGTGCAATGGGGCAGATTGTCGAGCTGCCTGGGACCAGCTGGGACTGCTTAGGGCTGATTGGGACTGCTGGAAACACCTGGAACTGGCATGTTTTGGCTGGGACTAGCATAGATTGGCTAGGATTGTCTTGAACTTGCTGGGACTGGCTAGGACCAGCTGAAGCCAATCATGACAGTGCACAGCTGCCTCCCACAGGGCACACAGCAGCCCCTGCGGGCAAACCCTGCCTGTTGTGCCAAGTGCACGCTAAGTCATTTTTTCCTGTCTATTATTGCTGTAAGAGGCTATTTATTAGTAGCCTGCCAACTTCTTAAGTGGTCTCTTGTCAAAGTGGCTGGTGTAGAAGGGGAGATAGAGTTGATGGAATTGAGAGTAAAACCCAAGTTGTTGGAGATTTGCTCAGATTGATTTCTTTTAAAGGTATGTTTCTTTTTTTATACTAAAAATTTGTCTTGCTCACATGGGAACTTCTCTATTATTAAAGAAATACTGAACTTAATATGACATATAAAATGTTCTCAGAAATATTTTTGAGTCCTGGAAAAGCCAGTGGGCAGTGAGTCACTGCTTACTGCACAAGGAAGTTCACATTTTCTTGGGTTTCACTGGAACTAAAATGTGAAATTTCTGTTACAGTAAGAGCTCATTCAGGTAGGATAAAGATACGCAAGCAGGCAAGATGAATGTCTGGCATCAATGGCTGTTCAGTCAGATGATGTTGTTGTTCCAGGCTGCCCTTTGGAGATATAGCCTGTTTAAAAACAAGCATGTCTAATGAAGGTAGAATAGATATAAAATAACTAGAAATATTTTTTGCAGGCTGCTATAGGTGACATTGCTGCTCTCTTCCACAGGACTAGTTTGAGGATGTCTCTGTAAATGGTCTTCCAGGACAGCTACCTACTGCCCATTATACCTGTGTGCTGTCCTAAGTAATACTGCCATCTTTGTTTCTCCCATCTGAATTTCACAATCCATGTATTTAAATCAATAAGCTAATCTATGTTACAGAAACATAACAGGATGTTTTGTCTCAGTATAGTAATCGAGTTATATATCTGTCCAGTTGGCCAGGTTTTCTATTTGTGTGACTCAGCAGAACTGTTCAGAAATTTATGAACTAAATGAATAATAATAGTTCAGAATTGCCACAATTGTTTAATCAATATAAATGATTTTTAAATCCTTACTACTATATTTTATTTTGTCAGTTACAAAAAAAAAAAGGAGTAGGAACTGCTTTATCTGAGGAAAAACCTTACGTTCTGTTTCACTGTAATAATCAGCTGTCCTAGTGCTTCATAGTCAACTTCTGGGGTTTTGTAGGCCTTGTATTGATTTTTGTACACCTCTTCTTTGACAGGTTTCTTACTTCTAGCACGATAATTTCTCTTAGGAATCCTTATTTACTGAATCGGACCTGAATCCTCAGGTGCACATGAGTTGTCCGATTGAACCACTTAAGGCAGGTCTTAATGCTCACTTTAACTGGTATGCATGAGCTCAGCTGTGGCAATGGCAGCGCAGTTCCTCAGGGTGCTGAGAGCCTCCTGTTCATATGGAAGTGTGAAAGGACTTGCCACACTTGGAGAGTGAGTCTATAGGCATTATCCAGTGCACACACGCATTTATGAGCTACCCTAGCCTTACACTGAATAAGTAATTTAAGCCATTTTCCCGACTGTACTTTCCACAGTAATTCAGACATGATCAGTCTCTGTTGTCTTCTTCACTATTTGGTAATACTTACCATGGCAAGAGTCCTGGCTTTTGCAAATTCCGTCAATGTAGCATTATATCTATACTGTGCAACGTGCTGCAAATACATGAACATTGTAAGATTGTAAAACATTATTTTTATGTTGCCTGTAATTGTCAGTACTAGTAGGTTGGCTATTCCCACTTCAAACCTTGTATCAGTAGTAGTGCAGATTTTTGGTAATATCTTCAATATTTTATGCTAGCCCGATGCTTAATCCTTTTGTGCAGCAAGTGCTGTACAAAAACAAGGCTTGAGGACTTCATCGTCTGTGCTTATCTGTGATGTAATATCTTTACAAAGACTTCATAAATGTATATATGAATTTAAATTAGAAATAATCACCAAACAAAAACCCCAACTTATCTCTCTAATGTGTTCTTCTAACCTGAGTGATTACTTCTGCAGTGTTAATTTCTGTGCTCTCCAACCACTCCATGTGTTGGCTACCACCATCTGTTGTGTGTAGCGGAAATTGTGGTGGAAATCTTTTTGCAGGGGCTTGACTTGTCCCAGTCTTTTGTGGAGCAACGAATCTACATTTCCAAGTACTGTAAAATAAATTTGGTGCATGGCTCATTTATTTCAAACATCAGCAAACGAGTATTCTTGAACTGTGAAGATAGGATTCAAATTTATTAGTTCAGAAAATACATATACTCTCTCTAAGACAGAAAGCTATGTAATAAATGACTTAATAATAGGGCAATAGGAACCAGAGATGGGAGACCATTTAGGAGAAGTGAAGTTGAATAAAAAAGTGGTTGGTATAACTGGATACAGTAGTAGAGGAGAAGCACACAAACAAAACCCAGCTTGAAAAATAAAGTGGGTGACAGCTTTTGCTTTGGGCATGCTGCATTCTTACCAGCTGTTACTCTTGAGAAAGGTTTAACATGTGTTTCAAAACATTCAGATGTGCTGCTTGTTACATTCTCCATGTGTGAAAAGTATAGGAGTTGTCACTGGAAATCAAGATTCAGCTTCTTAGTTAAATTCTTAATCAATAGAAAATAATCTGTTTTAAGTTATATTCAGCCTCATTTTAAGACTTTTGTTCTGACAGGATGGTACACTGGAAGCCAATGAATCTGCTTTCAAAGCACTCTTTAAAGTGTCTTCTTTCAGCAAAAATACAAAACCTGTTTTAGAGAAAAGTTTTTTCCAGGAAAGATAGCATGCCTGTTACCATTTTTTTTGTTCTTTGAAGAATGAATTTATGTGACTTAAAATGAAAAAAAAAAGGTGTAAACTTGTTATTTTGAAGCAGAGAAAACAGACATTAAGGGAAGAGTCATTTGAAAGAAATGTCCTCAGGAGAAAACATACTAATAGGTGTTCCAATAATACAGGAAAGTTGGCCAGCCATGAGAGAGATCATAAATAAAATAATATTTCTTTTTTGTTTTCCACACAACCTTCTGCTATATTACTTCAATATCTGTCGTGCAAATCCAAAACATATTTTCTCTGTTGGTTGTTCGTAACCAGCTAAGAGCAGTCTGTGTTACAAGAGAACATAAATATCACAAGCTCATCAAGGCTAAAGGTGCAGACAAGTGTTTTATGATTTCATCTAACCCTGTTGGGATGAGATTGCATTCTTGCAAATAGCCAATACAACAGAGACTAATAATTGTACTCTTCATTTAATTATCATTTCCCTGTGGTCTTTAAAGCTTGTATTTCATGTTATAAACATGAAAAAGACAATTAATTAATCATGCCAAATGCTTTAAACTATAGATTGTGAAGTGCCTGCCAGCAACATGTGAGCATCTGTTGAAACCTTAGTTCTAATTAACAAGAGTAATCCAGATGATTACGGAACAGCGTACCTTTCAGAATGGGTTTCTTCAATGGAAGAACAATGGCAGCATGTTCTGAAAATTTTTAGTTGCAATCTCATATGGTAAAATACCTATCTATTAATATGGTAGTTAAAATTTTGCCTCTGATATTTTAAGGTAGAAAGTGAATAATTAGTTCTGAAGCAAACATCTTAAAATGCTTAAGCTGTAGTTGCTCTTTCTCTGATGAGTGTTCTGTGAATACTTACAAAGAAATCAGAAAGAGAAGATGTTTTAGATTTAAATGTCTCATATAAAATAATATACACCTACAATATGAATATCTTCAGCCAGTTTGAAATTTTCATTTCTTTTGTGAACTGATATCCCAGGATCATAGAATCATAAAATTGATTGGGTTCAAAAAGACCTCTGAGATCATCAAGTCCAACCCTTGGTCCAACTCCAGTCCATTTACTAGATTTACTCACAGCATTAAAAGAATCCCAAACCAACAACACTTGAGTTCTCATATGTATCTTTTCTTTTTCTCTGGATCTACTGACATCCCCCCCCCCCCCTTTTCTCAATGTTTGTGTAAACCATTTTGCTGTAGGTACTTATCAGAGCCTTGCACTTGGATTCTGTGATGCTCGTTACTTCCTGATACTTGTTGCCTTACTTGGTAAAAAATACATTCTTTTTGACAGTTGATATCTTCAGTTCTTGATTCTTGTTACCAAGCTCTTTCTCACAAAGTCCATTCTTATCCTTTGTTCCTATCTGTATATTTGTGTTTCTTTTCCTAGACTCTACATAGGAAAATTTCTTTCATGATAAACACTTATTTCCAAATTAGCTGAATTGGATTTTTGGAGCTATTGAGCTGTTACAGTAAGGAGACCTACATGGTAGAAAAAATGTTTCATATGGACATAACCCTTGTAAGTTGTTATTTTGAGCAGTTTGACTAAAATCATAGGATCATAGAATCGATTGGGTTGGAAAAGACCTCCAAGATCATCAAGTCCAACCCTTGGTCCAGCTCCAGACTATTTACTAGATCATGGCACTCAGGGCCACATCCAATCTCAGGTTAAAAATCTCCAGGGACGGTGAATCCACCACCTCTCTGGGCAGCCCATTCCAATGCCTGATCACTCTCTCTGTAAAGAATTTCTTTCTGAAGTCCAACTTAAATTTCCCCTGGCAGAGCTTGAGCCCGTGCCCCCTTGTCTTATTGCTGAGTGCCTGGGAGAAGAGACCAACCCCCACCTGGCTAGAACTTCCCATCAGGTAGTTCTAGATAGTGCTGAGGTCACCATCACCAGCAGATTGGATGTTACAGTAAGGGGTGTTTGAAACAAGAAGCAATTACTCGATTTCATGTTCAGATTGCGATTTATTTATTCATCTCCTGTGTATAATTAGGCTTTCTTTTGCAATATGGCATCATATTGTAGGGGAGAGAAAGAGGGAAATGCACTGGAGAACTGAATGGAAAGAAGGAGCAGTAATTGCATTGAGGTGGGATGTGCTGAGAAGGCCCTTCATGGCTTCACAGAGAGACCTCAGAAATGACTCACATGTGGTCTGTTAGGTGTGTTAATTAAGTTTTAGCAAGAAAGAAAAATCTGTTTTGGTCATTTTATATGAACATTATTATCCTGGTAAGACTTCAGAGTTTGATTTAGATTAAAATAGTAGGTTTACTTCATAGTGTTGCTATTGCACTGCAGATCTGAGAGAGAAGCATAGGTTTGTCACTATTAAGCCCTCTGAAATGGATTAAAGGTTTTAAATGTATTAAAAATGTGTGAGGGTGTAGGGACAATTCTGTTCAGATCCCCAGTAAGAGTTGCATAATTTTTCTGTTTTGTGGCCGCTCTGTCCTGTAAATGGTGTCTGCTTCTTTAATTTTTCAGTGTTGTAACTTAAGGAATGGTTTTGTGCAGGCAGAAGTTCTTCCTAGACCATCTTGTTTTTCAGAAAGACTATTTTCTTCCTCTTGTAATGTTCTTTTTTTTTTTTTAATTTTCCAAGGAACTAGCAGTGCTTGGATAGGAGTGCTTCCCCATTCCTGTACTGCACTTGGGTATTAAGGGCAAAGTTGTTTCTTAATCTGCATTTTTTTGGTTTAACGGGGAGTCTGAGTTGTAAACTCAACTGTTTTTTGCTTGAAACTTTAGAATGCTTCTAAATATTTACAAAAATGTGTTAGTTATTCATCAGGAGAAGCTAAATATTCACCACAGCAATTCTACTGGAAAATGGCCTTTCTGTGGAACTTTGTTCCTTTAGAATATCTTTGTTACCAGACACCCCATGTGCATTCTGGAGCCATCATAATCCCTGATGCTGCCTGAATAGTTTAGGTAGGAGGGCTGCAGTATTTTTTTGTTTATTCTTGTTTGTAGTATTACCAGCAGGGATTATTTAATTTTATTTCCCAGGTTAATAGAACAGAATTGAATAGTAATACCTACCATAAATACATTAAAAGCACTTTGAAGCCTTTAGTTGTCACAGGTATGGCTTAGTAGAAAGAAACAGTTGCATGTGACAGCAATGTAGAACTTTATCCTTCCTTTGACACTGAAAAGGATGTCTCAGTGATATGGCATGCTTATTTTGTTGCAGTGTCTTATACTTTGTCATCTTAGAAGATTTCACTTGTTAACTCGGAAGGTTTTGCAAGAAAAGCGTTGAGCACCCACAAACTGCTGTTCAGAGACACCTGCACACAATGGACTTCTGTGGGTGTGATGCATAGGAGTAGTTAGAGCTGAGACAGAAGTCTCTTGTGGATCTGACAGTAATAGTTCCTTTTTTTGCCTGCTAGTCTCTGAACAGTCCCTGTCATAATCCTGTTTCAATAATGAGTGTTGAAAAAATTTCAGCTCTGTCCCAGATGACAAAAGGGATACAGAGCATAGTTTTCAATTAAGTCTGTGCTTGCCAGACAAGTGTAATTGGCTTGTTCAAATGAGAACCAGAATTATTTAATTTTGTTTGGGATACAGCTTTGAGCTTGTTGTTCTCAGAACTGTGGTGTGGAGGCTTTGTTCATCCTCAGTGAGTGGGGTTTCAGTCACACTGAGAATGTGCTGTTCTGAAATTTCTGCCTCATCAAACGGGCTGAGCTGTCTGCTGCAGATGTCCTGGGGATGTATTCCCTTGTTATGAATCATGAGGTATTTGTCAGCAAAGTAAACTCATGAAATATTCATTCTGTGTAGATCCATAATATCTGTTTATCCTTTGCAGCTCCTTTCAAAGGAGGTGTGTGTGTCAGGGGAAGCCTCACTCTCACACATGGTTTCATTTTGCTCTTTCTGTGGACCTTTGAGAGGGAACTGTTGGAAATGCTCAGAACTATTTGTGGACTTGCACAGAGCATTTGCTTTTTAGGGCAAGAAGTGTGCCCAGGTGGGAAATACTTGTACTGATCTTTGTGCACCATCAAATTTTAAAAAGTACAAATTCCCTGCATTGGGAGTTTTCAGCCTTTTGTCCCAGAGCTGTCAGTGCTGGGTTGGGTCCAGGAGGCTGAAAATGGAGAGTGGGAAAAGGAAGTTTTGAATTACTGTGCAGAACCATAGTAGAGTTGAAGTCCGGAAGACTAATTATTTTTTATACATCTCTTTTTCCCTGTAGACCTGTTAAGCTGAAGTTTTCTGTGTATTAGTGCTATTCTGAGGAGAAGTTGAGTGCTTGATGCATTAGGATAGCCTTAATGTTAAAATTTGAAGAATGCTGTACTTGTAATATTTTCTTCAAAACAGAGCTTTCTTTCAAGTTGGGCTAATGGTGTCTGGTGATACTTGTAGTTGCTGCTGCCCATTTCTAATACATGCAGGATGTGATTATTTAAATGTAGTTCACTGTCTTTCATCTTGGAAGTAAAAATCATATGAAATAAAATAATTCAAGTGATTTTTATTAGGCATTTTAAAGTCACAAAGAAGTCTGTAAGACACAGTCACCTGATATCAGTTTAAAAATCAAAGTCCTGTACTGCAGAAAAAAAAGACTTCAGCAAAGGTACATAATAAAAATTGGAACCATAAGTATGTAAATAATTTGATGGCAATGATCTGTTCTTTGCAGGAGATCAATGGGATCACTGCTGCACTGGCTGAAGAGCTCTTCCATAAAGGTAAAGAACTTGCAAGTATTTAACCAGGAATGTTTTCCTCTCTGTGTGCATTCCCATACCTGGGATACTTTATCTCCAGACAAGGAGATCAGATCTTTCTTATCAGACTGCTGTACTTCCTCCCCCTTCTTTCTCTTCACCTTTCTCTTGCTGTTTACACAGTAATTCAAGCTGCATTTTGTGAGGAGCTGTAGCAGTCTTGCAGCTGCTTTTGGAAACAAAAGAAATTGGTGAATTTAGGTTTTGAAAAGGGCCTATTAGTCTGTGTCCTCAAGGGACAGGATGTGGTGCTGCTGATCAGAAGCTTCTGCCAAGCTTTGTCTTAGTATGTGTTAGTGTAACCTGTAAGGAGGTTTGGGTTGTGTCAGTGAGTCCTGATACAGTGTGTTTAAATGCAAGCGATCTCTTTACATACCTAAATATTTTCCTTCCAGAATTCAGGAAAGGGGAGACCTTCTGGTCAGTTAATTAAAGGATGTGCTTTTCTGAGGCTGGCAGATGACAGTGAAATGCTCTTACTGTAAAACTGCAGCAGCTCCAGCTGCTCCATTCCCAGCAGGAGGCATGTGAAATGATTAACCTGTGCTATTTTTGTTTTGAAGGACATGCAGGATGCTACTGTATAATTCCAGTTGGCTGAGGCCATAGGTGAAGCATGTCAGATTGTTCTGGCACAAAATTAACCTCAGGTGAAGCCATCTCAGGGGGGCTGTTTAGCGAGTTTGGAATGTTTTAAGGAAGCTCCTGAAGAAATCTATTCTGGCTTTGTAGTGCCTGCAGTCTCTGATATGAGAATCATTGATGTGTGACTGCTCTGTATTAGTGTAGCCTTCCACTGATGTGCAGCTGGACTCTTGGAGTTGCTCCCACTGAAGCCAAGGGGAATTTTACTCCTCAGAGCATTTCTGAGCACTCTGCTTATCATGAAAGCTGAGGCTTTCTTGTCCATGAAGTCAAACTGGTGTCCCTAAAAGGAAGAGAGGAAACACATTCCTTCCATATATGTGTATTCCAGCTGTTGTAATCCACATGGACTCTTATGGTGCCCTTCAGAGAGGCTCTTGGGTGCTGTTTGCTACTGTTCCTAGAATGAAGTGGGATTGTAAAATCATTATTAGATAAGGCATTTTCTGTTCTGGGAGTTTGCTTTGGTATTTGTGTGCTGGAAGTCCTCATACTCTCCAAAAAGCGTGTTTACTACAGATACTACTGCATTTAGGCAGCAGATCAGAAGATCCAGGGTCTGTATTTTAGGTGGCAGGTGCTGTGCTTCCCAAATAGAAAAAGTCATAACTGCTATAAACTTGGAGATACCTCAGAAAAAGCACGATAACTTTTATTATGTAAATGAACTTTGATTCCAGTTCTTGTTAAGACTGAGGGAAATTTGGTATGGGTTGCATTAGGAGCTTCAGGCTTGTGTGATGAGTTCCCTTGTGAGCACTTGGATTATTTTGGTGTTAAAAAACCCCAAAACATTAATTCGACTGTGCTAGTTTAAAGTGACAGAAAATTACATTATTTTGATACCTCAATTGTGAGCTTAGAGTATAAATGACAACCATTTGATTTCTAACATTACATTTTCCATGTACCAGTTATTGTTTTGTGACCATTGCAGGCTTGTGTTTGATCCCACACCCCTGTCTTTCAGGAGAGCAGCTGTTAATGGCTGGAGAAGTGTTCACCATCAGACCCCTGCAGCTTCACGCTGTCACTCAGCAGCTGCTGCAGGGCAAACCCACCTGTGCAAATGGAGATGCCAAAACAGATCTTGGTCACATTCTGGATTTCACTTGCAGACTCAAGTATCTAAAGGTGAGCTGTACTTGCATGGGTACTGGAGGTGTTGTTTCTGCCAGGGTAACATGGTGCTTAGCAGGTTGTTGGAGTTCAGTGTGAATGGAGGAGAACTTCACTGGTAAATAAACACCTACCAGAAGTCAGTGTCAGACAGGTGCTTATGGTGCCAACCTTCAGTGTAGAATCATAGAATGGATTGGGTTGGAAAAGACCTCCCGAATCATCAAGTCCAACCCTTGGTCCAACTCCAGTCCCTTTACCAGATCATGGCACTCAGTGCCACGGCCAAGCTCACC
>JAOXXN010000446.1:97256051-97273280 GCA_026770055.1 Myrmophylax atrothorax | reverse complement strand
AGACTGGGGGTAACCAGAAGACCTTGTAGACAGATCTTCCTCCTGACTGTCCTCCATCAGATTTTCTGAGTCCAGGGCCATATACCTGTTTTTCAAGGGCACCCTCGCAGGTGAAAGGGGTCGAGAGGGCAAGTTACTCCATTCTGACAGATTTTGTTAATATGAGCTCAAAGAAGGCTGCATTACTTGCCACAGTACTATTCTGAAAGTACGGTGTTCTAGCTCCTAAATGTCTGTGCTATGTTCCATTGAAGGAAATTAGTCTTAGCTAACAAGGAAAGCATCATATCAATGTTTCCTCATTTGAACTGAATACTATGTAGGGGGAAGTGGTCAAGGCTGAGGAAATAAAAGTTGCTCCTTGTTCTTTGAAATGTTCTTATTATTCTGGTCATTTATTCCATAATATAGCTGAATGAACAAATTAATAGCTTGAAATCAGACCTTTGCGTTTTTAAAAGACTTGCACAGGTATAAGTGCTTAACCAAGCAGTCCACAGGGGGCATCTGAAGAAGGATAATCCAGTTTCTGTTTGCATGCTCTAAATACATATCTTTTAGTAAAAACACACTATTTTGACATAGATCCTCTTCAAAATAGGACAGATCTTTTTCTGATAGCTTGGGTTTTGGTTTTTTTTTTTTTCAGAAGGGTACTCAAATATCTTGTGCTTTGAATATTAACCACTCCAGATGCTTGTGATGAGTAAGAAGAAAATCAGCTTGTACAATATCCGTTATAGTCTGGTTGTAACAATGAACTGCATAGTCTTGTCTGCCTCTGTTGTCTGCAGTATAAGTCTTTAAAGTAAACTCTAGCAAAAAAAGCAGCAAAATATCTATATAGTAGTAACTGAAATAGTAATTTTCAATTCAAAACACAATGCTCTTAAACATTTTGGAAGTTCCAACACTAAAGACACTCCTCAAGAAAAAATACTGATTTCCTTTGGTCTGTAACTTGGCCTTATTAGTATTTCACATATAATGTGAAGCAAGGTTTACACAGAGCAGAGCAGACACCATCACTGTTATTCTGGTCCACATTTTAGTGAGTGTCCAGCCTGCTAATCCACACTGAAGGGAAGAATACGCTTACTGGGTTATAGCATCGCTCCTTACTTCAGTAGACATGTCTATGTGTCATCACTATTATTCCAAAACAATCTGACAGTCTGTACTCGATTGTAAATGTTTATAGAGAATCATGCTGAAAAAAGAAGTGACAACGCCATGAACTTCAGAAGTACTAGCAAAGTTCATGACAGGAAAGGGCAGGCAGATGAAATTTCCAGTATTGATGGAGGGCCTCATACTCTGAATCTTTCTGTTCCAAAGTTTCCTCATTGTAGTCTCAGGTATCAAAATACACAATAGCTAATGTAAAACTAGAGCACAATGCAATTCTCGAGTAAAGTATGGGAAAATTTGTGACAAAATCATGAGATATATATGTTCAGTGTTTTTTGATATGAACATCTTAACAGTGCAAAGATGGTCAAGATGTAAAGGCGGGGGGGTGTTAAATCCTCTCTGCCGAATTGCATACTTCCTATGTTGAATAAAGTCAATTTAAAGCTGACTGGCTTATTTTGACTCAAAATGTAGAACAGGTGGATAAATGGAAACATGAACACCTGTGTCTTTGCAAAATTCACATATGAAGGTGGTTAAGAAAATAAGCTGATCTGGTCCAGTCAGCAATGTCTCATAATATGCTAGAATCCATCATAAAATAACTATGCAAAGCACCAGAGTAACAGAAACATGCTTGAGATGAAGGCTGGCTCTCCATGGATTATCATGCTAAATGAGTCACAAGCAAAGCCATGTTAGATCAGGTGGGAGGCAGCACAGTGAAGTGCCAAAGGCTTTTGAAACAGCCTGCCCATGAGGCTGCATGGGCTCCTGAGTCACAGCACGTGCTCAGGCACTTGTAGCAGAAAGACAGTGCAAATTCTGCTGTTGCTCAGAGATAAATAAGAGATCAATGTCATCCACTGCAGGTACCAGACAGTCAGCCATTCTCCTGTTCCATTAACACATTCCAAGTAATTTCTGTCCTGACTGGTTACCTGCTAAATATGTTTTTTTATGCAGTGAATCATTCGAGCTCCTACATTCCTGCTCCTGGGTGATACAAGTCACAGTTCTGATGAGTTGCACCCTACCTGTCCTTGGCAGGCACTGTTAATGAGGGTGCTTTAATGACGTTTCTCTTTGACAGTCATACTATGTAACAGTAGCTAGCTGTGATTCTTTCTTCAGAGCAAATTTATATTGATAATCCAGTTGCCTTTGAATTATGTTCTTCAGCACTGTATGTTCTATTTGTCCTCGCCTTTTTTGTTTTGTAGCCTTGTTTTTGTGGCCTTATTTACTAAGAGGGCTGGGTTTATGTGATCACTCTGTGCAACAATCTCTTACCTAATCATTAAGGAGCCACAGCTCAAGTTGACACAGCAGTACCTCACTTATCATGGCAGGAGAAGATGGAGAGAGAGTGCAAGATGGGCCAAGGCCAATTGTATGAGCTTCAACAAGGCAAAGTGACAGGTCCTCCATTTGGATCACAAGAACCCCATGCAGCACTACAGACTGGGGACAGTGACTGGAAAGCAGCCTGGTGGAAAAGGGCCTGGGGTGCTGGCAGAAAGCTGGCTGAACAGGAGCCATCAGTCTACCCAGGTGGTCAAGAAAGCCTTTGGCATCATGGCCTGTATCAACAATAGTATGGCCAGCAGGACTGGTACAGTACTCAGCACTGGTGAGGCTGCACCTGGAATACTGTTAGGCCCCTCACTACTTAAAAGACTGGAGCATGTGCTGGAGCACATCCAGAGAAGGGCAGTGAAGCTGGTCAAGGGTCTTCAACACAAGTCTTATGAGGAGCAGCTGAGGGAGCTGGGGGTGTTTAGCCTGGAGAAAAGGAATCTCAGGGGCAACCTTATCGCTCTCTATGAGTTCCTGAGAGGAGGTTATAGTGAGGTGGGGCTGGTCTCTTCTTCCAAGTAGCAAGTGATAGAACAGGAGGAAATAGCCTCAAGTTGTGCCAGGGGAGATTTAGATTAGATTTGAGGAAAAATTTCTTCATTGGGAGGGTTGTCAAGCACTGAAACATATTTCAAAGATGTGTAGATGTGGCACTTGGGGAAATGGCTAGTTAGACTTGGCAGTGTTAGGTTTAGGGTTAGGTTCAACTATCCCCCAGATCTTTTCTAGCCTAAACAATTCTAGGATTCTGTGATGGGAAGCAAGGACAGGTAGCTCAGTTAGAATCATTTCTGTATGGAAGTACCGACCTTGATAACCATCATGTGTGTACTGGCCAATACAGCGTTGAACCTTAGACTTGGGGACAAATTGTGTAGCTGGGTAATTGTTTAGGCTTCAGATTTAAAAACAAAAACCGCTTCGATATAATTTCTGATCTTGTAATAAGATCTTTTGTCAGGTAGGTACTACTCAAAGCAAATAAAAAATTCAAGAGATGAGTAAATAAATTGCACAATGTATTTGACTTTTGTGGTCAAAAGCATGGAATGATAAATAGCATCTGGGTTTGGATCTGTCAGTCTTAATTTCTCAATGTTAAACACAGAAATATTTCTGATAAACAAATACTGAATTTTAATCAGGTTAGTATTGTGATCCAAGTCAATTTTTAAATAAATAGGATGATTACTACTTCTTCCATGAAATTTTATTTTTAGGTTGGAGTCAGATGTATTATTGCACTTGTCATGTATATGTACGTACACTGCCACATATTGTTCTGATTGCTATTTTGCTGGTAAATTAAACCTAAACATTTGTTAAAGCTTTTCATAGATTATGCTTTGTTTTTAGAAAATCCCCTTTACTCTTCCCTGTAATCATTTTTGAAACTCAAGTGTTTAACTTTGTGATTTACTTTGCACTGACAGTGTGCATGGCAGCCCATGTTGTTTCCTACTCCTCAGTGTCACCAGTATGAGACCTGACATGGAAATTTTCAGTCAGCATTGTCATCGATCAAGATGACTTTCCCCTCTCTTGTCCCTGACAAGGAAGAGTTATATCTCACATAATCTCCAAAATTCCTTTATTCTTTCCTGGACCTCTATCCCACTCTAGCAGCTCATGTAGAAAAATCAATATCTATTGAATGTGACTGACATGAATGCTGAAACATCAGAATTTGAGTTCGTTTCTGTCAATTCAGCCTTGAGTGGGAGAAGTTGCACTGGAAAGTAACTAACAGTGCACCAAAGTGATTGGATTAACAGCACAGAATAGCTGAGTCAGGCTGGGTGCAGGGTGAGGGGTTTTTTTGGTTGTGCTGTTTTATTTGTTTTTTCTGGAATAGTCTTTTTGCTGGAAAAAGCAGTTTCACAGCATTCAAAATAAAGCACTAATTTGAGTAGAATGTATTTGCTGGCAAACCCCCTTGCTTTGCTTGGTCCCTAAAAACGGTGGGGGAGGTGAGGATGATGATGTCAGCAATCTGGTCTACCCACTTGTCCTTGTTTTAGGACAGGGAATTTCCTCCTCAGCCTAAAAGGGTCAAAGTCACTTTTCATGTGCCTTGAGGCACCTGCCATTGAGCCATGGAGACTCTTCAGTCCAGCAATAGTGGTGATTTCCTTGGGAACAAAGAAATATTGACCTCAGCATCTCCACTTCTGGATGGTAGTCTGAAGAGACATTCTTCATATTTCTGTAGTTCAGAGCCTTGTGGTGCAACACAGAGAATAAGTCTACCCACTACTTACATTGGCTCCTCACTGCTTTACGAACAGGAGTACCTCTAGTATTTGAACTTTGACCCTTGTCTCCAGGTAGGACAGGTAACTAGGGTTTGGAACATTGCTTCATTGTGAAACTTGTGTGTGTGGAGAAAGAAATGCTGCACATTATTGATTATGAGCTATCATGAGGGCATGAAATAGCAACCCACACAATTTCTCTTATTTTTCACCTGAGCTAAAAGGAAGGTTACAAGGATTGTCTTGTTCATAGCAGAGTGAAGATTAATTAATAAATACTTTTCAGAGCACTATTAAAATCCTCTGATAAAAAGCTCAAAATATTGTAAGTATAAAACCTTCTTATTTATTATTCATTTATTTTGATCTGCTTCAGGACATATGGAAGACTCATTTCTAACTTTGGTACCAAATTATAATTAATTGTTTTCTAAGTTTTTCATCTGACTTTTTTTGAGGGGGAGTTAAAAACCATCCACAAAAATTACAGTAGAAATTAATGAGCAGAGTTTTAATGATGTTCAGGGTCTGTACAGGAACAAAGTATAAACATTAAAAACAATGCACTCTTACACAGCCTAAATTTAAAGAAAATGTAGCCTCATGTTTTCTTCCTGTTTTAAACCCATCGTCTTTATGTGGTCCCTGTTGTGTTTGTCTCTGGTTGAGTTGATCAAAGCAGGATAGTGAAGAGTGGTAGCAGTGCATCATGCTTGCTTAATCTGGAGCTCTAAAGAGCTCCAAACGTATTTCCAATGGTCTGAGACATGCAGTGGCCTGTCCCAATGAAGAATTGGAAAGTTGACCATTTTCTCGGGGAATGTCTTGGATGATAGCTTTCTATTGAGAAATAGCTGTAGGGGACAAGATCTGGACCACATTACTGCGTGTTAGCAAGGTTATGAAATGCAGTTTATGGATCTAATATTTATTTCATTGAACTTTTACAGCTTATCTTTACACACCATTAAAGAACATCAGTGTTTCTTAGAGATCTGTGTGCGTTTCCAGAGTGCTCATTGTTGTCGTTTCTGGGTACTTGAGGTGCAAAGTTATCAGAGGTGCCAAAGTTATCAATTTGACTGTGAAGCTAAATTAGACTGTAATGCCCTTGAGTATATTTTCTCCAGATCAGCCAATAATCTCCATGATTATGGGCTCTGTTGTGTATTAATTGACCATGACTTGTTATGCATCCTACACTGAAGATGAATAACTTATTTCAAGGTCACTTATGTACTAGTTAAATGTCTCAAAAGGGTGAATATTGATGAATTACAGTGTTAAAGGCAGCTTTCCCTTTAATAATGTAACAGTGCTCTTACATGCTTTTATATAACACATCCAAAGCTTGTCTTCCTTAGATCTTCTTAAGAAAGACATTTGTAGCAAAATTTTCAGCTTTTTATAATTAATGGAGACAGTAAATTATTAACTTTAGAACTATGACTAAATGCCTTTGCAAATGGTTGTTTGTGGGGAATGTGCAATTTTAATTTTGTACTAGTTATCTGTGAAGCTGTGGGATGTAAGTTGTGGTGCCTTCATGGAGAAGAATAATTTGTACAGGATGAAGGAAAAAAACCTCAGAATAATTAAGAGGCTTTGAATTAGTAGGTACTGGAAATAAAGCAAGTTGTTTGCATTATAGTCTAGCTGTTTAATCCATGTTAAGGACACAGAGGCTGTAGAGTTCCCTGTGCTAAGCTCACTGACTGAATTGGAGTACTCTCTAACAGAAGGCTGGACAGCTGGAACTGGGTTAATGTGTAGGGACTGTGAATTCAAAAAAAAGAAGCATAAGGAGAATTTGCTTTATTGAACTTCTCTGAAGGGTTGAAGCCACTGAAGACATTTTCAAAATACCCCCTAAACTGGTGATTTTATAACTGCAAATCTCTTACTTTTCCAATTTTTGGTTACAGAAACTGTATTTTTCTATCATCATAGCTGGGGGTGGTGGTGGTGGTGGTGGTGGTGGTTAGGTTTTTTAGCAGATATGAAGAGTAAAAAGCTTATGGTGTTCTTGATATATGCATCTGTTTCTTTTTTACTAAAATGACTGGCATTTCCATAAAGTTGGCTTTTTGTATATCTCAGTGGTCTTTATTAAGGTGACCTAATGACCTAATCTTTATTATCTCAAAGCTTCAAACTGGAGAATTTAGAATAAAAGATTAGTCTGACGGAGACTGAAGTGCAAACCTGCAAGGATGTTGGCATAGGAACTCAGTGGTTCTGTCCTCAGCCTACCCTTCTTTCGTACCACTGTGTCCTGGCAAAGACTTCAAGATTGTGTAGCATTTTATCACTAGTTCTCAGCACAGACTCAGACATTTCATAGCTGTTATAGTGATTAGCATAACAGTCACTTGAAGAAAAGTTAATATAAAAAACCATAAATAATTTTACATATTTCCTGGGCAAGACAGGAGCCAATAAGCTTCATTAAAATAATTATGACCAAGACATTAAATAGTATGCAAAAATTATTCTTTTCCTCCTTCATTTACAGAAAGGTACTTTGGAATCATTAATTATTCAGGGTTTTTTCTGTTGTCGCATCTGAACTGCAATAAATATTGCCCTGCGCATTATACCTTGTGGATACTATCTCTCTTAGGAGAAAGCAGTGGATAAGAAGCTGCTTAAATGCTTTTGACAGATGACTATTATCTTACATTATGAAAACTTAATTTTTCATAGTTTAAGTGCTTGTTTGCTATTTATTGTTTAAAAGTTATGCCTCATGCATTTTAAGTCACTTTGTAGCAACAACACAACCCCACAACACAGGATCCCAGCTGAACACCTGTGTTTACTAATAGTATTAGCTTCTCCAAGTCTTGCTGGTTTCTAAAATATGAACCAAAGTGAGCCCTGATAGAAAACTATGGGTCTATACAGAAATATGCTGTGCAATTCCCAAGCAGTGCAGGCCTGATGCTGTGACTGTGTTTACTTCGCTACACACACTTCACGTTGCCAGCACAAATAAGTTTAGCCAGATGCCAAATAAGACTGCAGTTGAGAATAACACCCTTAAAACAGAATGTGGAAAAAAGTAGTATTCTTTACTATTTTTCTAATATTTTCTTAAAATAAAAAATTGCAACACTCTATAGCTTCACAGGTTTTCCTTGAATTACACTGAAGATTTTGCAGATGGATAAAAATGTTCTTTATGATTGAAAAGAACCAAAAATGAAGAAATTCCTTAGAAGAACTATTTACCTTAAATGATTCAGTAGTCTGCTCATTTTGAGGTATATTGCAAATGGGAGACAAACTGTGTATTTTTAGAGGAGGAGGTAGGAGGTAAGCCTTGTTATTATATCTGGCATGTTCTTCATCTCCTAGTTCTAAAATTAAATCCCTGGATGGGATTTAAGCTGGATGCCTGAAGCTGACTATAAAAACCAGAATTTCTTAGTCCTTTTGGATGGAATTCATTTCACCAATACTGGTATAATAGAGTTGTCTGCATATTGAACTGATAGTCTCTGCCTTCTTTTATAATGAATGTTGATAAATAGGTGGGTTTAGGTCTGCCTTCTTTCAGATATCCGCATCAGGTGTTATGAATTGTGGTCTTAAAGTGACTATTTTTCTCTCTTCACCATGAGACAGCTATCTTATTTGTAATTTAATGCAGTCATCTACATTTGATTATATGAATCCCACTTTATAATGTTTATTGCATAATAAAAAAGGACCCCTTTACGAAGTAAATTCAAAATCTGGTACACTAGCTTAGAAAAACTGCTCAGTCCAAGGTCATTGCTGAATGATTTAACTTCCTATTCTATACACTGCCCACCTCACCTAGTGAATTATGTTTAGCTGTCCATTAGTCTTGCAGAATACATTGCTCCTCTCCTTTTTCCCTTTTAAATTAAACATCACATTCTCAGATAATAAAAACGTCCACAAAAATATGTAGCCATAGAAAAATGTTGCATTCATAATGGGGCCAAATATTTTGAGCCTAAATTTTCACAGCAGGATTTCAAAATGGATGTGATTTCTTTTCATCAAAAGTCAGATAAATACAACCATAGCACTGTTATGTGCTGTAGGTGGCCATATTAGAAAGTCAATACTTTCAGACAATTTTTTTTCCTGGAAGAAAGGTAAACTGGATGTTTTCTGTGTTTTCTGTTGTGACTATGTAAATACATTGTGCACTGTTTCTA
The DNA here is from genome assembly GCA_026770055.1 of Myrmophylax atrothorax. Taxonomy (NCBI): domain Eukaryota; kingdom Metazoa; phylum Chordata; class Aves; order Passeriformes; family Thamnophilidae; genus Myrmophylax; species Myrmophylax atrothorax. The sequence continues at coordinate 97,264,336 of JAOXXN010000446.1, read as the reverse complement.
CACTGACTGATGAAAGTAGCAAGTGCTGAAACAACACCTGTGGTCTTGGACAGAGGGCTCCTGCAATATCCTCTCTCCTTTTTTACTGTAATGTACTGTGAAAAGATGAAGTCTTTAAATCTGATATCAGTGTTTGCATTTTCATTAGTCAGAGGATAATACACCTGAGCAAGGTTCACTGCAGGAACAGGAAAGTATGTATTTCTGTTCCCCAACTTACCAACTGAATGCCCATCCGACAGAGATGTGGAATTATATTTCCTCCTTTATTTTAGATATGGACCTCTATGACTTTTTTCATTCTCTACACTTCAGCCTTTGCTCTGCCTGATGATTGGGTTGCATTTCTGGGAAAGGAAGGGTGTGACAGCAAACTATCTTCTGCTGAAGAAGACTCTGGAAGAGACCTGTTTTCCTGTTTGTTGGATACAGGCAACCCTACACTGGTATAGAAAATATAAAAACAGTTGTCCTGCCTCCTACTCATCGACCTTGTGCTATCAATGGCAGTGCCACTGATGCTGAGATCATAGTGCTGAGTTAAAGGATTTTAGCCTCTTAGAGCCTCAGCATGTCTTGCTGGGCATGTGTACTTCTGAGCCTTTGAAAGGACTGTAGGCCGTGAGATAGTGTTTCAGAAACTCAAAATGGCAGCACTTTTAAGCATGTGCACAGAAAGGGCTCTTAATGCAAAAAGCTGACTCTTTCCATAATAGTTTTATGATACTACTAATATAGTGGTTACCATTGTGTGCAGTAGGATTTTTCACTTTTTCTCTAGCAGTTTTATTTCCTCCTGTATGCTTATTCTATTTTTCTGACAGAAAATATGGTAAATAGGATCAATCCTATTTTCTCATGTGTAGCAAGAGAATTCTTTATACATACAAATCTTAGGCTCAAAAAACCCACAAAAAACTACCAGTATATTCTTTATAGCATGTTTATTGTTAAAACCACTCTTATTCCCAAATAGTTAATACTAATGCACCTTCCTTTTATTTCTGATAATAGAGCATGACTACGTCAGTTATGTTAAACACATTTAGATAGTGAAAATTAATATTCAGGCCCTGATTTCAGCCAAGCTGGTTTAACCACATAACTTCAGAGTGCCTTGCAATCTAAATGAGGATAGTCTATAACTACTAGAGAATATTGTGACAAAACTAAATAATTTCCATTTCTGGATTTTTGTGTCTTTCTGTTTTTATTGAACACATGCTTCCCATCCCTTTCCGATAAAGTAGCTCTTTAAACCTGGTAGATGGTTGCTTTTATTTCCAAGGCAAATCGCGGCAGCTGTTGCAGAGTGATTCATGGTGTCTACGTTTAAACAGTGATGCCTAATCATTATAAAATTATCCATCTGGGTTTTTATTCTGCAGAGGGGACTTTCTGTGCTATGAAAAGACAGAAAGCACGTGACATGGATATTTTAGTAAGAGAACATAGCAAATGCTCTGTCTCATAGCTTCCTGGATTCTTGATCTTCCCCTAAGCCTTAAACAGCAGCATATAAAGCTTACTTATGGAAACTCTAAGTTGCTGACACAACTGTCCTGTTCTTTATTTAGGGTAAGATTGTGCCTATTGGCATAGCCTTGAGCAAGAAGTGGTGTGTGAACTGCATCATTGTAATGCCAGCCTGGGGAAGTATGGTGACTCAGATTTTCCTCTGAATCACATTTTCTCTTCTGCTTCTTCCTTGCTGTGAGCGAATAGTAATTTACTTCTGGAAATTGGTATCTCTGTGCGGTGGTGCAGCTGTTCTAGCCAACAAGGCTGGAAAAAGACTTCAGTCTTCCCCCTGTTCCTCCCTGTTCCTAAGGCTCACCTGTTTAAAAGGAGGTATAGCTAGGTAAATAGTCTGGTTTACTCCTACACACTCAGGCCTAAAATTTGAGTGGTTTGTGTAGGGCTCTAATTGCAGGGTTCTTCCATTCTCTCCTATGTGGGTGGATACGTACCGACTAAACCTTTCAGAGAAGACTCCAGATGTGTTATGCAGCCTAGAGAAAACAAATAGCATTTTATTTTGGCTCAGTCATTCCAGTAAAATAGGACTGATAATTTGGAAATTTTTTACCAGTACATGCACTTAACTTTTCTTTGTCAAATAGCTTAGAGTTTTGCATAGCAAACAAATTTAGTACTAATATAGCCTGAAAGAGAATCTGTCAACCTGTAGAACTGTATCCTCTTGCTGCTTTGAGTGAATGTTTCTTGACAGTTTACTTGGTGACATCAATCCATGGAGGTTTGTTCAGCCATTGCTGCATGTGACCTTTATGCTACAGGGGAATTAAAAAAAAAAATCTTTCAACGTATCTATACGAAACTTCTACACACCAGGTCTAACTATGATCTACTATTGCATTTGATTTGGTGCTGCAGTATCAGTCACGTTGCCATGTAGGAGAGTGTTCACGAGTAAAGTACACATATACATGCCACTCTTTAAAATTCTTCTTATAAATATATATTAACAGATAACATTTAATAATGATTTCTGAATGGCAGAATCAAAATGTGGTGAAGAGCAAACCAAAGAACATTTCTTTTCCTCTGCTGAACGAGTGTGGGGCATTAAGCAGGTGCAGCATCCTTAACCAGGGAAGGTACTGCTGGAGCAATGCTCTCCCTGCTTTTCCTTTGTGCTCATTCTTGTATGGGCTGTGATCTTACATACCTTCTTGCTTTCTCCTTTGAATTTTCATGAAATGTAGCTGGTTTTATGTGTTTGGTGTGTGCTTATTTCTTTTATTGCGCTCTAAAAGCAATTCTACTGACCTCTCCAAGTTGCACTCCTTTAGTGGCCAGGAACAGACCATTTGCACTACATGCTTCATCTTCTCGGGCCTCAGTGTTATACTGAGTCTGTTCTGTCAATGCAGGTTGAACACACAGAACCTTTTAGCATTCTGTGCTCTTACTTTCAAGGACCCCTTGTAGAGTTCAGACTGTATTATAACCATACTGAGCAGTTACTCTACCAAAACTCTTCAAGGTTGCTGTTGACCACAGCTAGTGTCATCATTGCCAAGATCCAACTTGAACTCCTCTTCTATGGGGGAGTCCATTACCTTTGCAAATACCACAGTCTAGACCTCAATATTTTATTTTATGGTGAATAATGATCATAAATGTTTTTACATTTTGTTCTGATGAGGAAGCATGATGTTTGTTTTAGTACAGTAACAAGATGAAGCATAGAAACATTTAGAATAAGCCTCTTGCTAAGAGCTACAGGAGACCTGTAGGGATAAAAGGCCCCTGCAATACACATTCCCTGCTTAGTGTCTCCAGTAACTATAAATGTTGGTAATTATTCAAAGGATAAGCAGAATGCTACAATAAATTGGAGTGTGCTTTCTAGTTTGATTCAAACATTGTTTCAGTGGTACTAAATTTTCTACTTGAGCATTTTTTTTTCAGTTTGAGATCATTGCCCTAATGGGTATCAGAAAGAACAGAGAATGTAGGGTATTAAGAGAATTGCTATGAAAATCTGTGTGCTGATTACAGATTTTTTTTTCAGAATATGCCATGGTACAGTTACCCCATAAGAAGTTTGCATGAAACATCATGATATATAATATGAGCGCATTGATAGTATGACAACACTTTCAATCTTACATCCTGGTTAAACCACTGTAAATGTGTTGGGTTGGTTGTTGGTCTTTTTTTTTTTTTTCCCTCTGGTTTATACCTTTCTGAAAGGGAACTGCCTTTTAGGGTATAATAATCTCTGGAGGGATCTACCAGCTCAGGAAGTAAAATGATTGACACCCTGTCTCAAGGCATCACCTACTAGAACAACCCGGAAAAAAGGCACATCCTTTTCCTGAAATGCCATTGGCATTGCTGATTGCTTTGTGATCACTGTTAACACCTACATTCTTATCAGCCACTTCTTCCCTAACCATATATTCCCCTTTTTGTATTAGTGCACATGATTGCTCCTTTTTAATATCAGTACTTTTCCTGGTCTCTGTAGAATTTTATTCTCTCAGTTTTGAACACACTGAACTTTGTCAAGATCATTTTGAATTCTGATGCTGTCTAGCAAAATGCTTTTTATCCCTGGAGTGGTATGAATGCATTTCCTCCAAAATTGTAAATCATTATTGAAAAAACATTATAGTCTCAGATTTGGGCCAGCGCTGAGGAATTGCTCCAAGTTTAGTAACTCAAGCTTTGATGACTGACAAATGATAATGGCAGGAATGTTTGGGGTTTTTTCCCCCAAAGTTGTATTTCTCTGTTGTAGTGGTTATACTCAGATTATAGTTTACAAGATTATTTATTAAATTTGCAGCAGTATCACTAACCATATGAAAGACTTTCTTATATTTGCTGGTGGCAGGCAATTTCATTTGCTTTACTAAGCTTGGTAAATTCTTACTTGCTGCTTATAGTTTTTATAGCTTGGTTTTTTTGATATTTTGCAATATTTTTACTTTCAAACTTAGATTACTATGTTTCTAATTTCCTCAGCCTTTCTTTATCCCAATAGATAGAGGAGGTGTGTTTTCTATTGTCTTACTTCCTCCTTGTGTACTTGAAGGTGATCCGTCTGTTGAGACTGCCTTGGCTAGTTAGAAAAGTTCTCTAGTGTGATTAATTCTCTGAAGCCTTATATGTTTGCCTTTTCTACATTGTGATAGTTTTGGCCTTAGTTTTAGTTAAGCCTAGATTAGGCCTTAATTTTAGTAGGCCCAGATAGTGTTACATAGCTTAGAGGGGACAAGCATCACCTGACTTAAGAAACCAAAGAGATATTTCATATCATCTGACATCAAAACAGGTATAAAGGAAAGTGAGGGAGGTGCCTCTGCCTCTTCTGGTCATGGCAGTGGCAGGACACTGCTGTCCCCTGCTGAGTTAGGCCCAGCACACCTGACCACTATGTTATCCACAGGGAAGTAAATGTTTAGTCTTGGTTTTCTCTCTGCTTGGGTCTGTCCCTCGGGAGGTTGAGCTCTCTTGGATGATTTTGTAGCCGGAATAGTGGGATTTGTGTTTGGAGGGGTTCAGTTTTCTGTTGGGTGGGGAGGTGAAAGAATTATTTGTTATACCTAAACTTATATAGCTGTGTGTTGTAGTTTATTTTTAATTTTCCCTTCTTCGTGTAAATATATAACCCAGTTTCTGCTTCAAGTTTAAGTTTCCAGTTTTTCTCCCTTTTCTTGGTGAGGGGAGGGAGCTTTGGTTGCTTTGGTTTATACTTGGGTTTTAAACCAAAACATACATATTCTTCAGTTTTTCTTATCTTTTGCTGCACTACTCTTTGAAATGTGTTTTGTTTTGTAACTGATTATAATTAATTCTTCCATGTATGAAAACTGAAGCAAAGTGTTGAACACTTTAGCTGTCTCTTTGTATCATTGATACTTATGTCTTCTGTCCAATTAAATAGTGGTCTCTTCCTTTCTTTTGTCTTCCCATGACTGTTTAATGTATTTATAGACTTTCTTCTCCTTGCTTTTGTGCCTGTAGATAACTGAAAGACATTTTGCACCCCAGCCTTTTGATTTTTATCCATATGGGACATGTAAGCTGTCCATTATGATTATCATTAATTATGTGCTTTTGTTTCCACTTCTATAATGATTCTTTTTCTATTTTCTGGTCATTAAAAAAAAGCCACTGATGCAGTTAGAATGGTGTCTTCATATTTTTCCTACCTACACTTCAAATAGTGTTTGCTTTTGTGTATTCAATGTAGTTCCCCTCAGTAGGAAGTAGCTCTCATGTGGTCATTTATCCTTTAAATTATCTTACCGAGAGATCTTACTGTAGTTTGGGTTTTGTCCCCCTCTTTTAGTCTGCTTTTCAACTCACAACAAAGCCTTCTTTTTTTTTTTTTTCATATAGTTAACCTCCTCATTTCACAATGACCCCCTATTAGCTCTGTGCTGTCAAGCTGATTCCACTATAAAAACAAACCTACAACAGCTCCTTCCCACTACCTTTTTTTCACCTCTGGAAATTTACAGAACTTTTGCAGTAAAGATTTGATTAATTATGTGTCCTAAAAAGAGATTTAAAAAATCCCCAAAGCCCTACCTGTTCCTTGGAAATGACTGTTTTTTCTTACAAGATACAGCTTGAGACATTCAATAACTTATTAGGTCTACCTAAATTTCAGAATAAGTCTTCTAGATAAGATATGGCATTCAACACCTTCTTGCCTATGCTCATTAAAAAGCATTTTCACTGTGTCTCTGTGATATCGATGATGTGTAGAGATGCTTTTACGTTTTCTTTACTAGTACTGGCATTTATTAATTCATATTTGGCATTTACCAGAACATTGAGATAAAATTCTATTGTTGTCACTATTTCCTGTATGGATTTGCTGCAATGTCTAATTTCTAGATTTGTAATTAATAAGTAAATCTGTGATTTGAAAGCAGAGTGGCCTTATTGCAATGACTAACCCTTATTCTACTGTAGTAGCAAAACCTCATTCAGCTACTCATACTGCAGCTAAAATCTCTTTTCTGCTTCCCCTCAGATACTATCACTTATCTCTGTGGTCTTTGTGGAGATTCTTGAGATTCTATTTCCCTTGGGACTGAGATGGATTTTGCTTGGCTGTTGGGATTTTACCAGGGCGATGTGTCACTGTTCCTACGTTTTAGGCTTAATAAGCATGTACAGTTAGTTTGTCTGTGTATAAATCTTCCCCTTTTTTGGTATGTGTGTAGATCCTGAGCTATTGCACATCTGACGAGGTAATGACATGAGGAACTGCAGAGTGCTACAGACAGCCAAATGGGAGCAATGCACATGTAGATGACCTGCCCTGTTCTTTCAGTGACATTTGTAAGATGGCCACATGAGAGGTAGCAGGACACCACAGATAATAAAGAGAACCAACAGTTGAACAGAACAGAGGACCAAGGCAGAAGTACTGGGACAACTGTATCAGAGTGATCAAGTAAAGGTATAAAGACAGCAAAACCAGAGTCAATGAGAAAAGAGAAAATAGAGTGGGTGGTTTATTTGGGAGGGGCTGAGGGTGCTAAATGAGAATAGCTTGAGGAGAGGGGGAAAGGGAGTAGAAGGTGAAGCAAGTCATTGCTTGGAGATGTTGGGAGTACCTGTTGAGCAGCTTGTTCATGACCAGTGAAGTCTGTGGCAGGACAGCATATCTCTTGTTTCTGGGTCTGTGATGGAGTCTGACTGGCTTCAGTGCCTGGGGGAACCAGGATGCTTTCCCTAACGCCAGTGAGGGAACTTCCACAAGAATGGACTGAACTTCTCAACAAAATCCTTATAAACTCACTAGTCTCAAGATTTGTAGTTTTTGTAACTACAGCTAGGCAGGCAGGGAAGGGAAAGAGGCACAAAATCGATCACATTGACTGAAAGACTTCTGTTGTGGCTCCAAAGTCAGCTGCATAAGCAATAGGTGTGTGCCCATGGGCCAGTCAGTGCACAGTACTGGCACAGAGCCAGGCAGCAGGTGTGAAGAAGCCTTGAGAGAAAGACTGGAATGAGTTTAAGGAAATATAAGTAAAAAAGGAATGGAAGGAAACTGGAATTACTCCATGAAGGACTGCATGCACAGGGAGAACCTTGAATATAGTAAAAGGTATGTAAGGAGTCAGGAGAGAATTAAAAATAAAACAAACAACAACAGCAAAACTCCAAACCACCAACAAGAAGCCTAAAAGAAAAATGCTTTTGTAGCCCCTGCTTATGAAAAAATGTATTTCAAATCCCCGTGGATTTCCTTTGGCATGTTTTTGGGTGAAGATGAATTATTTATTTAGCTTCCCTTTTCCGCAGTGAATCATCCTAATCTTTCAGGAAAGTAGTCATCACAAACTTTAGACTTTATCTGTGATAAAAATACCACTTTCCTCCTTGCTTTTCTTTCAAACTTTATCTGGAAATTATTTCTATTGTTCTGACTCTGCGCTGATAAAATAACACCCTTATTCTCACAGAACTAACATCATCTGCAAATTACCTCCTTTGTTCTGATGTCTTTTCCATATAATGTTCACTGACTTCACTTATGACAGGCAATCTTTTTGTCATTCATTTGGGTAAAGAATGTAGTATGTGTATATCACAGCTCTAGAGCTGTTATTGTGCAGCTCCCAGCTGAAACTTTATACTGTCCTCTAGTGTGCTGTGTTCACAAAAATAAAAACAATTAGCTAAATAAAATTTTCTTGTCTAATCAAACATGTTTGACTTAAAATTCAAAGCATCTTATAAATGTAGATAATTTGGTTAAAATTCAGAGGCTTCTTGTCACTGCA
>JAOXXN010000446.1:97195745-97235985 GCA_026770055.1 Myrmophylax atrothorax | reverse complement strand
TGGATTGCATGTAGGGCTCTTACTGCAAAGATGGACCAACAAAGCATCCTTGACTTACTTCATTCTTAGGATGGTGACTGCTCCAGGCACCCCTAGTCAAATTTCTGTCCAAAAGGATGAGATGATGTCTCATTTGAACCAAGAAAATAGTGCTGCCCTAAACTAGGCCAATGCATTCTTAAAGATATAAGAGATTGTACAAGGGTAAATATTCTGCTCTACCAGGCAGTTGAAGGGTTAAGTTCATCTACTGCATTCACAGTGGAGCTCTTATAACTTTAGGATGTGGCTAAGTTGGAGAACAGCAAAGATGAGGTGAGCACTACCAACCACATAACTGTGAGGAAAAACTGAAGACTTCAAACAGGAAAAAGAAAAAAAATACTTCAGAAAATGAGTATTTCAGTTGGATATTATAATTTTTTCCTAAGTGCATTAAAAATTTTATTCTCCATCTGCATATGGAGGGCTTTATTCTGTTAATGGAGGTTTTAGAGAATATTTCAGAAAAAATCTGTAGGGTAAAGTGGGCTTTCTGGAAGAAAAGGATGGTTGGTTTTTATAGGTGTCTCTCAATGCCTTACCCACATGGGTGACTGAACAGGGAGCGAGAGACCTCCAAAGGATTTTCTCTGGCATCAGGGTGGAACAAAGAGTATGACTGGGAATGGACAATGTTGGTGGACATGATAAAGTCTTGCAGTTTATGATACAGTTCTGTCACATTGATATTTCAGGAGATGATACTGTGTAATGATGAGATATCCACAGGAGGGAAAAAGTCACAGATAAAGCAAAATATGTAGGATTAAAAATACACATGAGGAAAGAGATTGGAAAACATAGTTCATAATACTGTCAGCTTTTATTGGCACTATTATAGCTATGTTTAGATACAAATACGGGATTAAAGTCCATAAAATTATTAGAAGACTCACAGTTTAACCTTAAATTATGCCTTGCTTTTCAGCTGCACTAAATCTGAATATAATGCATGGCTACTCTATGTATCTTTGAGTGTCACACAGTTCTATTTCATTGACATCAGTAAAATAATGTAAAGAGACATTGATGACACAGTTTGCTGCTGAAATTGATGAAACAGTTGTGTTTCTTGCCATTAGAATCAAAATCTAAAGCACTATCTGTTAAATTTTCCTCACTGGAACTTGATCTGTTTTTTCTTTTTTGTTTGTTTGTTTTGTTTTTTTGTTGTTTTGTGGTTTTGTTCTGTTTTTTATTTTTTTAAAAATTATTATTATTATTTTGCGTAAACGAATGGGGGGGAAAAGTCAAACTGTGAGGCAAACCATATTTCTCTATGAAACAAAAATAATTTCCTGTTTTCCTCTGATGCATTGAACTCTGGATTCAAATAGGCAGTGATATTCATGAATCGTATAACAGTGCTATCAGGTTTTTTGGCCACTCAGTATATTGATTTAGTGGGGGGAATAAACCAAAAAGACATAGAGAAATATAAGCAATAGAGAACATTTGTGTTTCTAATTAAAATTTAAAATACACTAGACAGCTGAGAAGCTGCAAAGGGAACTGGACGTTTCAAATGAAAAGAGAGACAGAAAGGTCTGTAACACAAATGAATGGGAGATGCAACACTGGATGTGTGGTATTCAAGGGGTACTCAGAATGGCTGACTGCATCTGTTCTCTGAACGCAGTGCTGAGGGTACAAGTTATCCCCAGCACTGATCCTCACCTTTGCACATTATTTCTTGCCATATAATTTCCATGTACCTTGGTCAAAACTTATCCAGGCTGGACTCCCTAATCTGACTAAACTCTTGTTGAGTGCATAGTGTATGGTAAAGTATAGTTAACTGTTTGACAACATCCAGTATTTTCTTTAAACTGATTTTAAATATTACTGATATGTGATGTTTTAGTCTTATTATATTATAAAGCTTGCATGGTTATTTTGAATTAGAATTTATTTTTAATGGTTATTTTGTATAGGTTATCTAGCCCTTATACTGCTTTCCTTATTGTACCTCTTTATAGTAGTTTTTATTATACTTGCATCAGCCATACAAGAAATGTACATACAAAGAAGGTAAACATGTTTAGCAGAATAATTTATTTTCAATCTAAATTAAAACTGAATGTTAAACTCAGCTTTTTTTTTGAGAAAGAAAGTTGGCATTTATATGTCTGGGTTTATTATTTTTAGTTCTTATCATTTAGGTTAGACAAGAAAAACTATAAAAATGAAATGTTTCATAATATTTGGGGGGAAAAAAGATTGTGTCTTCATGATAAATTTGTTTCTTTAAAAGATCTTTCTTATGACCTATTTTGTCAGTGAGTTCTTGTATCTGGGAAGATTATTTCTCTTGGCTAGACAATTTCACAATGACAGAGTGAGATTAATAATATAAATACAGGTTTTCCTTGTTCTATTGATTTATTGGGTCCTAAATCTCTGAACACTTGCCTGTATTAGTCATTTTACCATTCAGAGCTACGACAAAAAATTACTCAGATGTGTGAGTGTTTGCAAGGACGAGCATCTTTGTTGAGTGCAACTGATTAGCAACATACTAAAAAGAAAGAATACCTTCTGTGTAAGTATCATTTTAATATTTTAGATGGATCAGATATGTAGAGACATATTCCATTACTAGGAATTGTGCAAGGGAGAGGTTTAAAGGCAGGGAGGCCCTGCAGAGAGACCTCAACAAATCAGAGGACTGGACAATCACCAACAATATGAAGTTCAAGGGAAAGTGCTGGATTCTGCACCTGGGATGGTGTGACTGTGGCTGGTCATACAGACTGGGGAATGAGATGCTAGAAAGCAGTGCCACAGAAAGGGCCCTGGGGGTCCTGGTTGATAGCAAGTTGAATATGAGTCAGCAGTGCCCTGGCAGCCAGGAGGGCCAACCATGTCCAGGGGGGCATCAGGCACAGCATCGCCAGCCTGGCAGGGGAGGGGATTGTCCCACTCTGCTCTGCACTGGGGTGGCCTCACCTTAAATATTGTGTGCAATTTTGGGCACTGCAAAAAAAGAAAGCTGTTAAGTTATTAGAGAGTGTCCAAAGAAGGGCAATGGTGATGAAGGGCCTTGAGGGGAAGCCATATGAGGAGCATCTGAGGGCTCTTGGTCTGTTCATCCTGGAGAAGAGGAAACTGAGGGGAGACCTCATTGCAGTTACAACTTCCTGGTGAGGGGAAGGGAAGGGGCAGGCACTGATCTCTGCTCTGTGGTGGCCAGTGACAGAACCTGAGGGAAGGGCCTGAAGTTGTGTCAGGGGAGATTTAAGTTCAATATTAGGAAAAGTTTTTTCACCTAGAGGGTGGTTGGGCACTGGAGCAGGCTCCCCAGGGAAGTGGTCACAGCACCAAGGCTGACAGAGTTCAAGAGGCATTTGGACGATACTCTCTGATGCATACTGTGACTCGTGCATAGTCAAGAGTTGGCCTTGAGTATCCTTGGAGGTCCCTTCCAACTTGGCATATTCTGTGATTCTGTGAAATATCTTTGAAATGTGGTCATGTCCCTGCTTCTATTCTATCACAACATGCAGTATCTTAAGCCCTTTTGACATTTCATCTGGCATGGGTGTAGAGATGTCACTTGCCTGAGGCAGAGTTTTCACATATAGCACTGCTATAATTGGTGGGAGACTTGGATCATGGAATCGATCCAACTAAGACTTGATTTATTAATGTTTTGGGTTTGGTTTTTTTTTTTTTACTGAATGAATATGAACACCCAGTCACATATGAGTGAACAGACAGTGTTCTCATTGCAAACAGGTCAAGTGCGTGTTGGGCTATGCCTGGATGAGAATGACTGGCAAGTTGAGGAGGTTACTGTTTCCCTCTGTTGCTGATGAGGTTGTGCCTGGAATACTGTGTTCAGTGGCTGCACTTCCCTAATCCGTAGGATTTCTTTATGCCTCATTGGTGCTGTGTATTGTATGATTTCTGCAACGATATGGTAATTCTCCTGGTCCTGGATTTTAGTGCATTAACCTAGGAGAAAATGTGCTCCCTGCTTTTCCCCTACCACATGGTCACTGGGAGCCCCAGAGAAAGGATATACAGAAACCACTGGAGAGGGAAAGGAACAAAGAGGAAGTTTATTCATGGTCAAGGGTTTATATGGACTTTGGAGGGATTCAAACTCACCAATAAGGGACAAGAGGGGTGTCTGGCTTTGGGCCAATAGGAATAAGGGGATTTACATTCAGTGGGAGAGGGTTTCAAGTAACATGTCACAATCTTCCCCCAGCCCCCTGAGCTTGCAGGGGTATTCTGTGAAGAAGAAACAATGACTTAGCAAAAAAGACCTGTGCATTTAAACAACATTAAAAACATCAGTAGTTAAAACATTATCAGTGGACGGTTGATTCTCTTCATCAGCGCATTTTTGACAGGACTTTCCCCATGCCATATATTGTGAATCCATCCCGACAGTTCCCTGCTTCTGCAAGCATAGGGAGAAACTGGAAGGAGGAGTCTAGTACAGGGCCCTCTGGTCAGAGTAGTTGAAAGAGCTGAGCTTATTTAGTCTGTTGGTGTGAAGATCCTTAGAGGGTTACAGCTGTTTGAAGGAGAGTTACAGACAGCTTGAAGACAAAGTTCATCTTGGCAGTGCTGAATGATGTAACAAGGAAGAATGGCCTCAAACTGCAGACCAAGACATTCAAATAGGCCCCTACAATGCTGAGGCAGCACTGGAGCAGGCTGCTCATTGAGGTTGTGGAATCTCCATCCTTGGTGGTTTTCAGGACTTGGCTCTTAAGCTACAGCTGAGCTGAACTTGTGTTGGCAACAGCCCTGCTCTGCTCTCAGTGGAAGGCTGAGCTAGATGATCTCCAGAGGTCACCTACAATGAACATTTTTATGGGGAATGTTATTAGGAAGATGTAGTCTCAGACCTCTTACAATATAAAATAGGGTAGGGATACTTAAAAAATGGCTTACTGATTTATCTCATGCTATCTAAGGCAGATTAGATGGCTGTTTTTCTTTCCACTATAATTGGTAAATTTTTTAAGACTAGTTTAGATTTTGAACACTAATGCTGAGACACTCAATCTTGGGTGAAGTGCAGCTAAGAATAAAAAAAGTAATTTCATCTGATGGAGTGGTAACTGTTGTCACTGTTGTCATGTCCTTCATTGCTGTCATCTGTCTGCAGAAATGCAATTTAAATAGAAAAAATTTAAATTAGTACAGGTGCTTAGTATTGATCCATCTTCCAGAAAGATCTTTTCTAACAAGATACAGCAACTTCATTACATAGAAAAGAAGTTAAAATGAGTGTCAAGTCATAGCTTCTTTACAGAATTTTAAGATTTATGTGTTTCTGTTTGATGTAAATCTACAAATAATTGAGTGCCATGTGTATGTTTTATGTGATTTTAGTTTTGGAAGCTTAAGGCATGCAATCTCTCAACAATAACCATAGAATGTACAGATCTAAACAGATTATACAGAGAAATAATTATTTCTCTCTCACACACAGAGGCTCTGTGGAATACAGAGCTCTGTACAACCTCCTTGTCATGTTGTTCACATGCCTAGTAGAAGTGGTTGTGTTTTTATTTGTCACTCTATCTGTATGTGTCAAGCACAACAAAAAGGGTATCTTGTCCTCCCCCACAGCGGCAAACTACAGTGGGGAAATTTGTAAACAGAGGCTTGCTGGTGAATCATCCACATCCAGAGAGTCTGCTTCTCTACCAACGGAGAGAGAGAGAGGTGCTGCTGTCAGTTTGCAGTAATTCCCAGACTCAGGAAGGCATACACTGATGAAATAAAACAAAATCCCCCCATGAACTCTCCCCGGGCATGCTGAGATAGGGGAACACCTGAGTTGCCCACAGAGATGGAACCTTAAAGAAACATATGAAAGAATTCCAACGAAGCAGTGGTCTGGCAGGGACAGTGCTGACACCTCTTTAGCTGTTGGACAACTTTCTGGCACCACTCGTAGCTGCATGTCTCATTTTGCAGGTAAACTATCTAGCCTGCTGCAGACTTGCAATATTGGCACTATTTTATGTTTATGAGCTAGAAAGTGGGAAGCTAGTGACTTGTACTGTTGAGTGGGGACCTTAAGAAATGGTATTTTGAGCTGCAAAAAATGTCAGGCAGACTTTTGGATTGTAACAAACCAGTGAAGCAGTTGTTAGCAGAACACAGAGGATCAGAAAAAAGTCAGAAGTTCAGAAATCAAGTCTTGGCTTGTTCATCCTTATCAATCAACTTCTCACAGGCAGGCAGCCCATCTCAGTAAAACCTCAGAAAGTCTTTGAATTAAAAGCGAAAAAAAGATCTTCAGAGCTGCTTCCTCTGCATCACTTCGGCTTGTGGCATGTGCATTTTTCATCCAGCAGTGAAAGTGGCCTGTGTTACTCGAGACCAGGCTTTTCATGCTTTTCATAGGAAGTTTTCTCAAGCGTAATGTTTGGGTGTTGTTTCCACTTTGTCAGATCTGCTGGGCACTAGTGAGTCTATCGATAGACAGTTCAGCTAAAGGTCTCATGTGCTGAACTGCATCAAATGGAATTCCTCTCTATCTGGCAGCTTTATGCTGTTCTGTAAGTTGTGATCCACCTATCAGCAGCAGAACTGCCTAGATAAGCTTATTTTCTCTCATTCCTTTCCCTTGTGCATGCTACAGTGTCTAGCAGTAGTAAAACCACAATGATTATTAACATGTTTAAAATATATGAAAGATGTAGGGTCAAGTGCCATTACAACAGTGGGTTACTGTGAGACAGCTTCTTATCCATATGGAAAAAGGACTTCTAAATATCTGTCGGTGTCACAGCAGCACTATAAAGGTCAATCTGCTCAGTGCATGTGTTTCATATTCTATTTTTCTGGCTTTTTTTTGCCTTTGAGTGAAGATCACAGCTCAAGTCCAGTCTTCTATTTCTTATTCAAGATGGAGATCGTTTCAGCAAGCTTTCATCAAGCTTTCATATTGGACTTTTATATACCAGGCGTGTTAAACTGCCTTTTCAGCTGAGTGTTAAAATGCAGATTTCAGAAATTTGTGATTTAAAATATACTGTGCTTTCTTGTTCTAGTAGGACTTTTACCGGTATATCAAAATTATCTGCCAACTTGATTACATTCCCTCTGATTTCAATTGATTCTGGTGTTTGGATTCTAAACGATAGCTTTGTTCTACAGCTTGATACTATCTCCTGAAGCAGCTTGGTCTCAAGGGATACTTCAAAATATTTCCTCCACGTGTGCATGTATTTGTACATTATGCAAAATAATTGTTAAGACAGCAAATTTCTAAACAGTGGTGTGTAGATAAAATAGTAATTGCACGTGTAGAGACAGTCTGTTCGTTATGATGGAGTTTTATTTCTTCTTTTTTATGCTTGAATATTTTGCAGAGTATAACTACACATTTATGTGTCAGTTTGATTTCTCTTGCCTGGCAGAATTTGGGAGTCTTTTTATGTGAAAGAAATATAATAACTCTGTCACTATTACTGTTTGCTATCTCTAAAACTTAAATATTAGGAGTCTTAAACTTTTTATTTGAGCGACTGTTGTCACTGCAGTGTTGTACATATAAAAATAGAAAAAAAAGTCACGTGGAAGCAAATTGTCCTTCTACATGAATGCATTCAGCTGGAGTCTCTGAAGGTGATAGTTATATAAATGTAACTAAACTTTTATATGGTGCTTTTTTAAAATTCGTCCTGCAAAACCCCTTTTCTAAAAATTATTTTTCAGCTGTTAAAAAATGCATGCTCAAAATAGAATTGCATTTTTCATGCTAACTTTGAGTTCTCTAAGTTTTGTTATATTTGGATATAATTATAACATCTTAAAATAAGGAAATTATAATTTTTTTCTTTTTCTTTACAGAGTCACAGTGTACACTCTGTGGGGAGCCTGAAGGTGAGTGTGTTTTCCTATTAATAATTTTCAAAGCAGCTAGAGGTGAATGTTTGAATCAACGAACACACATGTACGATAGACTGGAAATAGGACATGAATGATGAAAACCAATGAAAGACATTCTTCCAATGGTAGATATGAAAAATGAATTTAATTAAACAGAGTAAAACACAGTATATGCTCCAGGCAGGAAATATTCCAAATATTCCATTAGAGCAAAAATTTAAATATTTACTTCTTATTCTTTTATGTGTTTGTCAAATTAATTTGGGGGTAAGAGAGAGTGTAAAGACCATTTAAGGACATCAATTTCAGGGTGGAAAACAAGGAGACTGGACATAAAGGGAAGTGAAAAATGTTTCTAAATTTGGTATTACATTTACAGAGATGCTAATGCGTTTTAGCAAGTGAAGAGAATAACTATTACTACTGAAAAAAAAAGATAATTAATCAAAAACTTATGCAGTACAAATAGATGCCCACATGACAGTATTTGGTGATTTGTTTGGTTTGGTTTTCTTCCAAGTGACTAATTAAATGCCAAGGTGAGACCCACAATTCACCCAAATGAATGCTGAAGCAATGAAATTCTGATTTTTAAAGTAAGCTATTATTGAGGAAAATATCTCTAATTTATTTATTTGTTAACATTGGTGCTCTTATAAAGAAAATGTCAAAAGGCTGACCTTAGTTTCAAATCAACCATCTGGAGCCTTTCTAAGAAATAGAGTTCAAAATAGTATTGTCAATGATGATTCAAAATATATTAACTAAAAAATGAAATTATAGATGCTAGGCTGTTCTCAAAGACATTGAGTTTTATATATTGAATGATTTCTGAAAAAAACCACCACAAACAAGTTAAGCTTCTAGTGTTTTATAAATTTAGGAGGGAGAAGTTAAGAGATGAAGCCTGAAAGTGAAAGGCTTTGAGAACTTGTATCTAATGAAACAATTCAGTAAATTAGAAATTAATTATCTGCTTCTCCCTTCTTATCTACTGACAAATAATTGTTTTAGAAAATTTTTGTACTGCTTTCCTTGAGTAATCACTCAGTTCTTGATTTTTTAAATTTTCTTTGTTCTTTATTTGATGAATTTATAATAGCAAAAATACCTGTAGGAAAAGGAAAAATAAGAGAGGTGTGTGTTTGCCTTTCATGAGGTATTCCTTTCCTGATAAGGTTGTCCAGCTTTAAAGTTATGCATTGAATTAGTTCTGGTTTGTTACATGTTGTGCCTGCTTTATAACAATAGTTCTTTCTTTTCATTACTGCTCTTTCATACCTTTCAGTTTTGTAAATTTTGATAAATGTACAGGGACTTTTTAAAAAGGGAATTCCAAAAACAAAAGAGTAATATTTTTTTAACACTTATATGACTAAAAATCCACAATCAGAAGACAACTGTATGTATTGCTGTAGGAACAGGTCTCAAGAACATAAAGTTCACTTTTTAGCTATATAGAAATTAACTTTCCCAGGAGCGAATGTCTCATGGGTCACCAGTCTCTCCTCTCAAAACACAGTATTACTGGAATGCTAATGGTTAGTTCTCTGCCTATTTTAAAAATATTGGCACAAATGTCATTTTAGTGACAAGATTTTGAAGCTGAAGTTTTTTCCTTGCCCGATTAACACAATTTCTGATCTAACACTGAACATTCACAGAAGTTTTAGATGTGATTTTGCGAGGAAGATGCAGTTGCTCTGTAGATGTGACTTTAGTTTCTAGAAGGCCATTGTAAGAGAAACCAAAATCGAAAAAACAACTCAAACCTAAAAATAGATAGTTTTCCTCTGCAACAATCAATAAATTTTACTATGGTTTCAGAGTACACCAAGACAAGATAAGAACTAAAAGAATCAAGTTTTTGCAGTGTTCTAACTGGAATTTATTACTTTTTTCTGTAGCCTTTTTTAGAAATTTGATGTACTTTATGGCTTGTAGTTTTCATTTTTGGTATCTGATGAAAAGTCAGAGGGTGTCAGTTAACGTTACATACTGTTTGCCTCCATGTTTCTTTTTTGCCTCCTCCTTTTCAAAAACAAAAACCCAAGTTCACTAAGTACGTTAATGTGCTTTGGTATATTAAGATGAATTTGCAAAATTGTAGGGCAGACATGCCACAGTAGGTCTCCTGTATTGATTTCCAAAGTGTTAAGCAGAGACTCATTCAAGAAATAGATGTGGGGAAATCTCCCTGGCTTGGGACAGACGATAACAATGCTTCACATCTGAGTTCCTCTGAAGCTGTCTATGCCATTTCTTGAAAAAACCTGCAAACAGCAAGGGATGAGTTTCTGCTCATCTTCTGCCTTCTGTTCGAGAGGTGGCAGAATGGAAGTGTTTTGCAAGCCACAAATTCTGATTGTCATATTGGTGAATTGCAAACTCACCATTCTTGTTATGGGTCATCCTTTCACTGACCATCACTCCCCTTTCAAGACCAACAGTTTTGATTACCAGTATATCCAAGTGTAATAGGAAATGACTGTGTATAACAGAGCTCTTTGCTGGGGGCACTTTGACAAGATTTTAGCAGTCAGTGCTGCACTACAGGGAGCAAATGAATTTATCTGCATACACATTATTGCACAGGTGTGAGACAAGGTGGGTCTATACTTTATAAAGAGAAAAAATATCAGATATGGAAGGGAGTTATAAATTGTGAGAGTACAGATTTCTCATTTCAGTGTTTTACTGGGGAACTTGTGGTTCCCCAGTTAAATTTGTCATGCGTTCTCCTTTGCAGCCCATCTAAAGAGAACAAGTTGGACAACGCTGAGGTCTCTGTTTGGACTAAGTCTTTTGTATGAGCTGCAAAGGTTTATGTGTTCTGTTTTAGAAATCATGGATTTGTTTTGTTATTGGAAGCATGTCAGCCACCATTCCTGTCAGTGTGAGATGTTTGAAGACCGTGAAGGTTATTTTATACTATGAGGAAACTAAAGTTGCAGAATCCCATTAGTGTGGCTACTTCGAGCTGATCCCTCTTCTGGAAATGCAAGAGCAGCAGTGACCTGTTTTCAGACAGGTGACAACACCCACCTTGGCAGAAGTGATCCACAGCTGACAGATTGTGTTGGCCTGGTAAACACTGTCGGGTTGTTCTTCTTTGCTTTATTCCTGCTCAGAGTTTAAGTGAGGATGGCATGTTGCAGACAAATATTTAGTTCAGCCTTTGTGACAGCCAAAGTACTCTATTAGAAAGACTGGAGTAGTCATGAGAAGTTTCAGGAACAGTTATTCCCAATAATTCCCTAGCAGATGTTTCTGTCCTTTCTAAATCTTTGTATCTGTTCACAAGTTTTGAAAGGACTACATTATCAAATATAATTTTCTATATTACCAAAGCAGAAAACAAGTAATTTTGGTGGCAACTAAGATTTCAGTAGGTCATTCTGTCTTCTCAAGCCCTATGCAAATGTAAAATTTTCTTCCAGGTATTTTTAACACCCTTCACAACTCCAGTAGTGACTTAATCTTTCTATAATTTGTTTAGGTAGTTCAGATTCTTTCTCAGTGTCTCAGATCTCTTTGGGCTGTGGTATGCACCTACAGTTTGAATCAAGCTTGCTCATTATTTTTTGCCAGGAACTGACACAAGAAGTGTTTGGTGGGTTCAAGCTTGTGGTAGGAAACTTAGAGTAGTGATTCTGTTAATGTAAAGAATGTTAATGTTAATTAGCAAAACAAATATGAGACCTATTTTGTAATAGAAAACTACCACCATCTCATTGCACAGTTTTGGGGTTTTTTCCCCCTAAACTAATTTTTTGTTAAGTTAAACAGTTAATATTTCGTACAGCCAATGCATGGATACTTCATGACTCCAAGCATCAAAAGATTAGGAAATGGACAATTATATTTTATCTGACAACAAATCCAAGTATCTGAAGATGAAGGTTTATTTTACTGTTGATTAAAATTTTTGAGGCAGGATGCCAATATAATTTTGTCCTTCTCTGAGAAAAAATAAGTTTGTGTGAAATTTTAACCAAGTTACAAGAATGCTACAGTATGTCACTCATGTACCTATACAGAAGGTTATGTCAATTAATTGTAGAAGGGTTCTTAATATGATTAATACTGGAGGATGGTTTTAATTAATTTTTGATATTTTTATTTAGTAAAAGACGTTTTGAATACTCTGAAATGAAAAAAAAGATTGTAGTATTTAATTTTTTGCTCACAAGATTCATAAAATATTCAGTAGAATTTGGGAAATGTAAGAAATATAAATAAATAATTGACAGTGATAACAAAAAGCTCATACTTTCCTTGATGAAGAAAATGCCTTTTTCAGATATGCCACTGTTAGAGTGGTGTGCTTATTTCAGGTACTGTCAGCTTTGCCACCCTCTGTGCTCTGGTTAACACTCTGGGTGTTGGACTTTGTAGGGGAAATAAGTCTGAGTTTTTGCTTTGTTTTGTAGATCTGTTTTACTTTGGTTTGTATTTTTTTCTTTTGCTTTGTTTTTTTTTTTCTTTTTATGTGTTTTTTTTTATAAATAATTTGGAGAGTTGGTAGTTCACAAAAAAGCCTTAAATTTGGCAGTATATCTTAATATTGATGATGTTCCATCTGTGTAGTTCTGGCTCTGAGTATAAACATTTCCCAGGGTATCTAGTGGAAAACTATTATGGGCATATTAATAACTCCAGAGAATTTTCCTAATCTTCATTTTGCTAATCTTACCATTTAGTAATCCACAGTGAAAACTGACAGTTTTGCCACTGTTATCCATGACTTTCAAGAGTCCTGTAGTCTTAACTTTTTTATACATCTGCTGTATTTACTAGACCAACAATTACCAGTAATAAAATTAAAGTTGTCTAAGAAAGCAAAATACATTTTGCAGCACATAATCATAACATTTTGAAGGAAACAATCCCAAATAATAAAATCTACTTTGCCTAATTTTAATATTTCTCCTTTTCCTGCTAATTATTAAAAAAACTCAAACAAACAAAAACAAAAACAAAAAAGGGAAAAACCCCAATACCCAACAAAGTTGTTTCTTCAAATAAGAAAGTTTCTTTTTCTGTATATGTATCACTGAAATGCTTAAATATATTATGGTTCCTGCTATCAACATAATAATAATTCATTATTATTACCTGAAGTGATTGACGTAATGCTGACTTTATTTTGTAATGTATGAAAAAATTTATGTAAATACAGGATCAAGATCTTTGATCTTTCTGCTTTGATCTATTTGTGCACCAACACATTGGTTTTCAGGAACAGTCACGTTTGTGTCCCTCTACGAACTTCCTTGAGAAATAGGTTTGGACAAATTTACTGGTAGTATGAAACTTCCTCTTGATCTGAGTGTCTTTAATAAACTTTTAATACTTTAGATACTACTCTCAAAGTGAAGTGATTTGGTTTTTCATCTTCATGAAAATGTTTCCAAGTTCCATAGAAATACACCATTCTCCATTGTGTAGTCTGTAAATATTGAACTCTTTTTTACAAAAATATGCAAGTTTAGTTACACTGCATGTTTTTAAAAGTCACATAAAAATTCAGAGACTGTATGAACCTAAATATCTTTCAATCTCTTTCTCACCAGGCTAACGTGAGATTCTACTCACTAATTTCTTTAGGAGACCAAGTTATAGTATATTCATAATGTGTATTATCCTAAAACTGTGCTGACTTTTAAATAAAGTGAAGAGTTGAGATGTGTATCATGACTTTTAGAAAGGAGTTACAGTATTTTTTTTTATTCATACAATATTGAACTACATGTTGCTACTGTATTTTCATGTTGCCTGCACTTGGGCAGACAGCAGAAGTTGTCTAGAGTATGTCTGCTAAAGACTTAGTTGTTGAGAAAGCTCTCAGTGTCAAGTTATACTTGAAATATTTGAAGGTTGGGTTTTGAACTCATATGTAGTTTATATTTGTATAGTTTGCAAATTTATATATGGCATTAGCAAAATGAATACTTTTGTCTATAACTAGGAATAAAGTTTCCCATTTTATCTAGCTTTGTTGAAACAGAGAATGGTATATTTAAAGGGCTAGGACCTGTCTAAGATTAGTGTGAGGTATGGTGATATAATTTTGGTACATTTCTTTTACAGAATATCTTGTGGTATCTTAAGATAAAACTCTTTAAAGAAAAAAATCTTATTTAAAGAAAATATTTTTTCAAGCATGCTTTCCAGGCCTTCATCTGTCATTTATATTTTGAATAAATTTAATAAATTCTTCAGCTGTTTTTATTTCTCATATGTACAGGAGACAGATGTACTCAAAGCTACATTGTTATTCTTGTTTTTTCATCTACTAATTCACTCTCTTGACTCATGCAAACCAAAACATTAAAGAAAAAAACCCTGGCTTAATTTGAACAAACAGGATGTAATCCCAAAGGCAGAACCTGTTCTTTGTACATTCATTTTTCATTGTTGTGATTAAAAAACAAACAAAACCAAAGACAAGGACCATTTCATCTCTTTTGTACCAATAAAAATGAGTAAATGAAAAGTAAATTTGACCCTGAGATTAGTTGGTTAGAGCCTGGTGCCAGTAACATCAAGGTTGTGGCCTTGGTCCCTGTGGGGGCCGTTCACTTAAGGGTGGGATTTGATGATCCTTGTGGGTCCCTTCCAACTCAATATTCTATGATTTCTGGGGATGAGGGGGAGAAGACTTGGCCTCAAAGACTATAGTCAGCACACACTTAAGGTTTCATGCAGCATCAGAAATGTGAATATTTCCTTTGCCAACAGTGAATGAAGCTGCACATGTAATTTAGTCCTTTAGGGGACTAAACAGTCCTCAGGACTCAGTGTTACCTAGAGCAGAGACCAATGTAAGTAAGGTCAGTGCAGCCTAGAAGAAGCTCTTTTAATTTAACATTTGCAGAGGGGGATATGTATGTGTGCACACTTCTTTCTTCCATTTTTCTTCTTTTGCTGACTGTTTAGCACATTTTCATATCATATGAAATGTTCTGAGTACTTGTTCGTATACGTCAGATTTGTCTGCCGAATGCTAATTTCTGCGGGAGCACCTTTCTCTTAAAGATGTTATTTTGAAGTATGCATCATAAATGAAACCATTCATTTTATAGTGTGAACTGTCTGTGTTTTCCCTTAGCTTCTAATTTTCCTGCTCTTCAATGCTTAGGGTTTGTGTTTGCTTAGGGTTTCATTCAACTGTACTACTGTTTTGTATGTATACATAGCAGATCTCTTTATGTTGAATAGTAATGTCTCCAGAATATTACCTACAGCTTGTACAGTACTTTGTATTTGAGCAACATACTTCTGAACCTTTGTAGGATAAGAAACATCATGAGTTCCTACCAAAACATACAGATTATTGTTTTAAGGTTTCACATTTCAACATTCATTCCTTATTAAATTTACTGTGGGTTTGACCCAGTAAAGCTGAACTGTCTGATCTTACAGGTCAGTTTGAAGTTCTGCAGTGTGTAGCTTGGGGTGGACAGTTTGCAGGCTTGATTTCACTTTCACCATATCACTCCCTGGACCTGTTCCTCAGTCCCAGGCTCAGGGCAGGCTCAGATGGTCAGCCTGGCCTCTGCAGACACCTGCTGATAAGGAAACCGAGTTCTGCCTTAGTGTGCAGCTCTAAACAAACAGGAGCCTCATTCTGCTGGGGCATTATCGGCATCTTTGTCTGGTTCTACAAAAGGGCAAGCTAGTTCTAGATGTGAAGCTAAACACCTGTGAGATGCAAAATGCTGCACAGTATCACTTTATCTTCTGTATGTAAGTTTAAGTTATTACTTGTCGATCAATGTTTAATTCTTCTGGGTAGAGGGAGAGTTTTAACAAAATCTGTGGTTGTAAGGATTGTGAAGCACAGTAGTAATAAAAAGCAAAGAAAAACATCATTTCCTATCATCACATACCATGACCTTCAAGACTGAATATTTCCAATCCATCTTCTGAAACCCATACACAAATAAAGTACATGATTATTATTACACACATGTACACACTTCATTCTGACTGAGCAAATCATGAATGATTTTTACTTTGATTCTAGATCATCAATCTGAAAAGGTTAAAAAAAACAACATACTAGCAAAAGGAATGTTTTTTTGAAGCCAAAAAGGAGGAATGCTGGCTTCTCCTAGAGTGTACATTTGCATAAATCTTAAATAACTTCTGGCAACGTTCACCTCAACAATGTATGAAAATCCTGAGCTCTTGCTTTGTGCAGAGCTACAACTGATATTAGTGAAAATATTATGTAGAAAAAGAGCTAGAACTTCCACAGCAAAGAACTTCAAGCAGAATGATTTAGATTTCTGTACCTGCTGATTATTTTCCATCAGCTTTCATCACAATTTTAGGCATTGGAATCTTAGCACACCTTATAAAATATTAAAGTCGACATTTTTCTGTAATAATATGTGACAAAGAGCTTTGAATACGTGGTTGGAAATATTTTTTTGTATCTACTGGCTGACTGTTCATGAAAGTGAAAAATATGATGGCGGCAACTGTGTTAATAACAATTAGCTTATGCAGTTGAATGTTAAGGAAGCACTTAAGTGCAGGTCTCTGGAAAAAAATATTTCAGAAAAATCTTGACATGGTATTGTTCCAGTTACTTGAAGACTTGATTTTCAGGGGCATAAAGAGGCAGCACGTGCCACAGTGCCATTCTGAGATCTGGTTTTCCAGCATGCAGTGTAAGAGAAACTTTGGGTCAGTGTGTTTTTCCCCATAGCTTATTTTTCTCAGTGGTACAAGTGGACCACCACTGTATGCCTCAGCATGCTTAGCAAAAGGAGAAGAGTAAGCTGTTATAATAATGCTACATAAAGGGCATAGCTCAGTCTTTATTTGTTTTACTTCAGATATACCATGAAAAGATAATGAGACAAATTGATTCTGCCAGATGTAGGGCTTCATACATGGTCCAGTTAGTTACTTGGAAGAAAAAGAGTTAATAATTTTTTTCACTGTCTAGAATGGACTCATTGTTTAATTAGAAATTTTGAAAGCTGAACTTGGTTTCAATAATGCCCATTATTAGTCTTCTTTATGAGATGGACTAATTATTAAAACATGGAAATGATTTCTCTTTCAGCATATGTGGAGACAGTAACCTCTGGGGGATTTTAGCTTGTGTTAAATTTTCATTATGCCATTACATTTTTTGTTTGTCAACTATATAATGACAGTGTCCTTTTCAAGAACTGAATGGCTGTGCAAATCAGACATTCTGAAAAGAAACTTCTAAAAGTGTAGAGATAATTCCACCTCTTTGTGCTTTAACAAGAGCATCCAAAACTAGTGATGGAACAACATTCCTTTTGTAGATTATTGTAAATTATGGATTTCATGAGCTGAAATAAGGCTTTAAGTTAATGCCATGAATGGCACTATGAAGGTTTTGGGTTTGCCTTTTCCTCTGTAACCATCAGTTCATCATATTGCTATAGAAGAAAATTAATCCCCTTAGTGAGGAAGAACTTGTGTTTTCTTTCTGCCTTTGTTTTCTTTTCTATTTACTCTTTATAAACTCCTTTAAAAATAGTTTTGTGCTATACATACTGATTTCATTTTCTGGTGTTAAAGCACCTGATTAAGTGATTGTTTAACGACTGAAATAACGACTGAAATATTTGCCTTGTATCACAGAAACAACAGGGAGGAGTTGGAGGATACTCCTGAAGCTAAGCCGAAGTATTCTTCATTTGGTCTATGCTAGCAGGCTAGACACTTTATGATCAAGAAAAGTCTAAGTGGTTAAAATTCTGCCTTTTTTTCTACTAGTTAAATCTGTTTCTTGATACCATGAGGTTTATGTATGTGATATGTTTTCTAGCTAGCCAGTTGTTGAGAGTTTAAACCCAGCTTGGGAGAAGGTTACTTGAAATTACTTATTTCATGTTGTAAAAGCACTTGGATTAAAGAACATTGTATGACTTTCTCTGTTATGATAAATTCTTTGGAGCCATCAATGTGTAATTTATGAATTCTGCTTGATAACAGAGGTTCTCTGCCTGCAAAGGTTGGGTCTGAGTGCACTTTGTTTTAAATATGGGGCTTGTTTATACTCTGTATATGAATGTCTTCATATTGATCTAAAACCTAGAGAAGGTAACAGGAAAAATTGTTGCTTTAGGCAGAAGACTAACAATGTATGTTTCTAAGCATCAACAACCAATTGCAACTCCCACAAGACCCACAGCCAAGGGCAAGCTCAGCTTTCAAGGCTGAATTCCAGATATTTCATAAATAAATGACAGATTCACTGACTGATGGAACATTTCAGATAGCCAAGAGATCAAATTCCACTTAACAAAAGAGAAGCCAGTATTGTGGAAGAGAAGTTTTAGATGGTGAGGGTTATACAAGAGCAAAATTGGAAAAACATTAAGAACTTCTGAACTATCACCAGAGGATAGTGATAGTCAAAAGCAGCAAGAAACAAAACAGAGATGTCTATATGTTTTATTTTTATGACACAATGTAAGATGCTTTTCTTGTGGTAAATCATGACTTAAGTTACAGTAAGGTAAATGTGATGTTTTTGCAGAATCTTTATAAATCTAATCTGTTTGTTAGTGTTCAATGTCTTTAACCTTGAAAAGGTGAACTCAGATTACCCATAACCTGAGAGGAGACAGACACATTCATGATCCCCCCAACCAATACAGCTGAGTTTCAACTTCTCATTCTGTGACTAGAGAGTAGAGAGATCATAGAAGAACATTAAATACACCCATTTCTTTTAATGGAATGCAGCAGCATCTAGCATGAAAGATCAGCTATGGATGTCACAGAAGATGTAACAGAAGGACCAAGTCCAGCATCATCATTGAAATTCTTGCTATACTCCATTGATGCAGATTTATTTTTTTCTCCAGTCTCATAACCTCCAAAGGATGGTGAGTTTAACACCTGCAGTGAATTTGGGCCCATTTTAGCATTTTTATATGTCTATGAAAAACATTTGTATTTTGCTAAACCGCAGAGTACATTTCTGTTATAATTATTTCAAAGTAGCAAGCTCAGGATTTGATGTCTGCGAATGATTAGGCCATGCCAACGGACAAGATTAATGTGTTTCAAATGGGACAGTTAGGAAATTTTACACTAAGTTTCTTCTACAAGACAGATGAGGTTGAAAACTTTGTGCCTGCATCTAGGCTCTATTCCTAACATTATCTTTTAGAAAGATCAGCCTCTGAATATGAAGGCATATAAAGACTTGTGCAAGATATTTTAACTAGACATTGACAAATCAATCATTCCAACTCACAGGGGAAAGAAATAGGCAATTTGTTACTGTCTCCAAGAATGATGGAGATAACAGGCAGAAGAGTTGGAGGAGAATCCTAAGTGGAACATTGATAAAGCAAAAACAAAATACAGCCCTAGCTGACTGTGTAGTTGGCTACCATGCCCGCTGATTGATTGCAAGATGTTGCAATCAAAGTTGCTACTTGGGTCTAAATAACTAAAATTCTGTCACAAACCTATGTTACTCTCACACTTAAAAATTAGATTACCCATTAACATGTGATGAATTACATTTACAGTTGAAATTTCAGAAATAAACAACGTTAGAGATATAAATTCCATGCTTATAATTAAAAAGAGTAATGTTCCATATCATATTCTGGGACACTGCTACACATCCATTATTAAATAATAGATGATATTAAATACTACATTATTGTCACTAAAAAAACCACCAACCAGTCACTCTATATTGTTTTCAGTCTATCTTTTTTGTCAGAGTATGTTTTCCACAGAAAAACCTGCTGACAGAGAATTAAGTGGTTCCAACTGAGAATTAGAAAGAAACCTCCAACAAATCAACTACTATAAGTTTAAAACTTGTAAGTTTAAAACTTATAGTAGTCCCAGTGCAGATACACACTGCAGTTTATTTCTGAAAGGAGTGTAGGAATCCCAGTTAAGGATTTTTTGTTGTTTCATATACTGTTCATTAACAAAGGTTCTTTCATTTTTTTTTAATGTAGTAAGAGGTCAATGTCCAATTTTAAGCTGTTGCAAATCACCTGTGATCACATCCTGAAATGCTGTCCCATTCAGTAGGCAGCAAAGTGACCACAGCAATAGAATGCTCTGAGGCAGAACCTAACATATATAGATAATTTTAAACAGAATCACAGAATGGTTTGGGTTGGAAGGGACCTTAAAGACCATCTAGTTCCAACCCCCACCATGGACAGAGATACCTTCCATTAGACCATGTTGCTCAAAGCCTCATCCAACCTGGTCTTGAACGCTTCCAGGGACAGAGCATCCACAAGTACTCTGGGCACCCTATTCCAGTGCCTGACCACTCTTATAGTGAATAATTTCTTCCTAATATCTAAATCTCTCCTCTTTCAGTTTAATAAATATATAAGGCATAAACAGGATGTTTATGCTTGTTTTGTAGTAATTGGTTACTAAATTTTAACTTTCAAATAACATGTAGTATGTTTTGATTGAGTTTACAGAGACCTGCTTAGTAAGCTGCATGATCTAAAAACTAATCAAATGGACAGTGAAGCCAAAAGAAATTTATGAAGTGAAAGTGACAGTATTTAGCAGAAGCAACATTAAATATCATCTGTAGAAATGAATGATAATTGTTTTCACACTAAAAGGTGGGAACACAGCAGGGAAATTCCAAGATATGCCAGGATCTTCTCTCTTACTGGCTTAGAAAGAGATAAATGCATTGTAAATATTCACATTTTTGATGTTCTATTCAACTCACCAATTCCTTAAGGAACATTTTTCACTCTGTGGTAAACATCTCTCCTGTCTCACCCTGAATTTAGAGCACTAAGTCTCCACCATTCTTCTTTCTGTTTCCTTGCAGCATAATGTATCATACTCCATCTACTGCTAAAATATGCACAGTAGAAGATTTTGTTTCTTGTCTGAACAGGTAATACAGTGATTAATAAATGCAGCATAATTTATTGAAGAAGTAATTGCTCATACAGTGGTAAGTTCAGCTTCCTAGCTATACCAAACTTTTGGCAAGCTTTTTTCTGGCTGTAATTTCCGATGCAATAACATTGATACAGTGTCTCTGCTCAGGAGAAGTGACTATAATGGATACTAATTTTAAAGAGAAGATCTGAAATTTTAAGTTGAGGTTAATTTTAGAAGAAAAGGTCAGCCTTGTTGGAAACATTTCTTGGCAATACAGGAATTCATATGACAATGTGCTTACTAATGTTTTGTAAAATAAATACACTTCATAGCTGATTGGCAAGCTTTCCTTTGGAAGACATGGTATACCCTTCAGTCCCAATTCCACTTAGTTCAGAACAAGAGATCTGAAGCTGAGTCTGTTTTCCAGATGGTCTGCTTTGGATTTATTGTTTAATGTAGAACAGGTCTCCAGTGGCTTGTGTAATCATTCTTTGAAACAGTAGATGGTTGTTTATCCATAATGGTACACAAGAAATAGAGAAACACATTAACCTACAGTGGAAGCAAAATTCAGTCACCTCTTCTGGTTCTGTTTTTAAGGACTAAAAACTAAATAAAGGAAGTTTATAGAGACAACAGTTCTGTTTAGTGAATAATTCCATTTACATAACTTCAATTTGTTTGATATTTCCTATGATTTACATTTTTACAGTTTAAGAAATGTTACTGTGGAGAACCAGATCTAAAGCATGGCCTCTTGGTATATATTACAACATTTTAAGAGACATTTGTAGTAACATCACATTTTGGAGACACCATGCACTGAATTACTAGGCTTAAAATCTTACTTTTTACAATGTTAATTTTACTGAAAATTATCTGGAGCACTAAAAGGAGAAGCTTCCTGTGCTAGTTGCCAGGAGATTTCTTGATGAAGTTTATGATGCTGACATCAGCCTGTCTGTTTTGGATTCACTTAAGTGCTTGAGCTTACAGCCCTAACTAAAGCAATGGGATTTCTGGCTTCTTGATTGCAGCCTCACCAGCCCTGCCTGGTCCTACCTTCATCAGCTCCCAAGGATTGATTTCAAACTGCATGTAAAACAAATACCTTCTTTAATGACTGACGAATCCAGGTCTGGCCTCTTAATGTGTGATTTTTGTGGTTTTATTGTATATGAGAAAAAAAAAAAAATACTCTTTTTTTTCAACATGTTTTATTTACCCTCAAGTCTATTAGTGTCTCTTGGCATTTTACTGCACTGAGTAGTAAAATAGGCTTGATCCTCAAACACATCTGGATGTTTATATCAGGTAACAAAAGCAAGCTCAAGGGCTGTTCTCTGAGTGCTTATCAAAGCCTCACCAAGTGGGTTGTTTTTCAGTTTAGTTTTTAATGAGAAAAAAAAAGATGTTAATGCAAAAAGATCAAATTTGTAATTAAGTATATAGCAGGAATTAAACATAATCCTGAAACATAATATCTCAATTTCTTAGGTAAGCTTGATATCCAAATCCTTTCTGTCCTCTGTTTTCTCTAACTTATGCACAGAAGGCTGGCTAAATTGATCTACAATTATTTCCCTCTCTTCCCACTGTGCTTTCCTTTTTTTGTCTTATTTCTATCAAGTAGACTTTGTAAAAGTCTAAGTTAAATTATTGAGTCCTAGCACTTATGACTGTTTTGTTTACTATCTTTTTTTCAGAGCTGCAATCTTGAGATATAAGGTAGCTGCATGGGTGGACAGAAAGGCAACTTGAAACATGAGTACTAACAAATTAAGACAACACATAGTTCCTATTGCTTTTACAGAAAGGTATTAAATATTTTGAAAAGTCCTTCAAATAATTCTCTGCTTCCACTGCCACTTATCCCTAAATGTCCATGGACTGCACTTATAACAGCCCAAGTTATGCTAGTAACTATGATGCTTGACAGAATTGCGTGTAGGCTCAATGACTTGGGGGTGTGATGATGAATGGAAACTGCTGCAGCTCTCAGAAGATCTGCAACAGAATGGCAATTGTTTGATCAACCATGGCATCCCTTTTAATGCTCTGGTGAGACTGGAGCCATTCAGTTGTTACAGAATTTAGGCATGTCAGAGCTTTGGCTGCTCCCAAAGCACAGTAATGCTGTGAAGATGGACAGAGAGCTCGCTTGCAGAATTGAAGCTGCTGTGCCCTGTGTCTGGAATACCTATAACCCTTAGATAAATATTTCAGTAGCTGAGGATGAGCAAACTACCTATTGGCACTCTTACTAAAAGAAGGTGAAGAAGATGAAATAATCTATTCTGGAAGGAAATTCAGAACTGGAGAGGTTATTAAAAAAACCCAACAAAACAAAACAAAAACAAAAACAAAACAAAACAACCCAACAACAAAAAAGCCAAAAGAACAAAAAGCAGAGTAGAAGGAGGAGGTGCCATGGGAGCAGCAAAAATGTTGCTGATACAAGATTATATAGAAGCTAGGCTTTTGAGTTAGTCAAGGGTCATTCTCATAAGACACTTGTACATTCTGCTGCTGACCTTCTTGCCCATGAGGACACTGACAAATCTTCCACAGAATCTCAGGAGATGTTCTGAAGCACACAGTTGCCAGTCCTTGGACCAAGAGCAATGTATGAACTTTTACATATAAAATTCAGCTGTGAAATTGCTGGTCAGCCTACAAACTAAGAGAGGTTAATACTCTGTTTGTTTAGTTGTCTGCTCAGCTATGCAATTGAGCACATCCTTTGTCTTAAGCGGAAAAGTTTAAATATTTCATTATATGCCAATAATAATCACCTTAAGCTTGTGCTTACATTTGTTGTTGAATTACATATATTTGTTTGACTGCTGTGGAAAAAGAGTACAATTTACTTTGTAGATCAATAGGGCTGCCACACCTACCATTGAATTACTGTTGAAAACTAAGCATCAGCTAGGCCCGTAATTATCAAGTCAGCCTTAATTGTCAAGAATGTAAAGCTGAATACTACAGTGAAGCAGTGCTGAATGACATGGGAAAATAGGGAGGTTAAGGGCTATATATTGAGAATTGGAAGGGTGTGTGTATGCCTTTCTGCTGTGCTGCACTTGTATAATCAAGTTATCAAAAACATAGAGCTGAAATAAAGAATGTCTTAAAATGATAAAACCCTGAGATATTTGAAATGGTACCTGTTTATGAATTCTTTCTGTATGCAAACCTGTATTTTAAAAGCCTACTTTCCATGAGAACACTGATGCTGTTATTTACTGACAGTCAGGATGGTATGTTCTCAAACTAGTGCATTTTCTATATGCCCATATCCCATGATACCTCCAGCAATTCACTCATCCATTGTAAACACAGAGGATTAAGTTTAATTTGCTATTGAACAAAGTCTCATTTCAGGTGTCTTTGCTGATACAAAACTAGCACAAGCTTGTTTTTCTTGCAAAAGACATTCAGAAAAGAGCATGTATATATTCAAATGAGCACTTTTATCACTGTAATCAATTTTGAGCTTAATATGTTTAATGTAATTTATTTACTGTTTAATCTAGGACCTCTTGTGTGAGAAATATAAACAGTTAATGACCTGTGAATTGCTACTATGTAACTAAATTCTAAAAGCATTTTACATTTAATTGAATTAATTATGTCTTGAAACCTGGCATTCTGGGAATATTCTAGCTATTAATAATAAATCTGCTTCCCATACATACAGAAAATTTTTCTCTGCTTTCAGCTGTGTCCATAATTTTCATGGTGAATCAGTGTACGTATGTGTAAGTGGTCTTACGAGAAATGGCTTTGGATTTAATAGTTTTTATGTTAAAACTTAAGTTTTCATTTTAGAATAAAAAAGTCACAGTTGTAACCATCACTTGAACATTTGAGCTATATGACTATTTACTTTTTCTTGTAAAATCTGGGTGAAATATCTGATGAAAAGTATTTTGACCAGCTGTCCATCTACTTGCTTACAAGTGCTGTTTTAGCTTAGCTTTTTAGCAAGGTTCTTTTTTATTTGTTGATCAATCTAAGGAAAAAAAATGTTGGAGAACAAGTGCACTGGAAGGTGCACAGACCAGGATGATCACTTCTGTAGTGTTGGTTGTGGATGAGATTTCTGATTTGTTTTCCATTTTGCTTATGTTCTATGTACTCTTCCCTCCAGTTGTCCTCTGCACCACAAGTCCCAACCTGTAGAATTCCTGGGGAACAAGGCTGAAGGATTTTCTTTTTATCTCTACAGATATTCGTAAACTTAATCCTAAACTTGTTTCCAAAAATTAGAGTATCTGTTGATTACTCAGCTGCTCCACAATTCACCAATTACAGGTTTAAAAAGTAAATGGACAAACTTGCTTTAAAATGCAAAATATGGCCACTGTGAGGGGTTGACCCTGGCTGGACGCCAGATACCCACCAAAGCCATTCTCTCACTCTCCTCTGTAACTGGACAGAGGAGAGAAAATATAACAAAGGATTCATGAGTTGACATAAGGACTGGGAGAGATCATCATTATGGGCAAAACAGAGTCAGAGTAGGGATATTAATTAAATTTATTGCTAACAGAATCAGAGCAGGATAATGAGAAGTAAAATAAATCTTAAACACACCTTCCACTCTCCGCTCCCTCCCCCTTCCCAAGTTGTACCTCCTCACTGCCCTCCCAGTGGCACAGGGAAATGGAGAATGGGGGTTACAGTCAGTCCATCACAGGTTGTTTCTGCTGCTGTGTAGGGAGAGGAGTCCTTCCTCAGCTCCTCGTGGGGTCCCTCCCATGAGAGACAGGCCTTCATTAACCTCTCCAATGTAAGTCCATCCCACGGGTAACAGTTCTTCACAAACTGCTGCAAATGAGTCACTCTTCTAAGGCCTGCAGTCCTTCAGGCACAGGCTGCTCCAATGTGGGTCTCCCACGTGGCCACAAGTACTCCTAGGAAAACCTGCTCCAACATAGACTCCTCTCTCCACAGCTCAGCAGGTCCCTGCCAGGAGCCTGCTCCTACATAGGCCTTCCGTGGGGTCACAGCCTTCTTCAGGCATCCACTGAGTCCGATGTGGGTCTATTCCGCAGGCTGCAGGTGGATCTCTGCAGCCCCTTGGTCCTCCATGGGCTGCAGGGGCACAGCTGCTTCACTATGATCTGCATCATAGGCTGCAGGGGAACCTCAGCTCTGGCATCTGGAGCACCTCCTGACCCTCCTTCTGCACTGACCTTGGTGTTTGCAGAGTTGTTCACATGTTCTCACTCTGCTCTTCTCTGGCTGCAGTTTTCATCTGCGCAACCTCTGTTGTCACAGAGGTGTTATCATTCCTGATTGGCTTGGCCTTGGCAAGTAATGGGTCCATCCTGGAGCTGACTGGCACTGGCTCTACTGGACATGGGCGAAGCTTCTGGAAGCGTCTCACAGAAGCCACCCCTGTAGCCATCCCACTACCAAAATCTGGCCATGCAAATACATTATAAATATAAATGAACCTTCAAAATTCAAAAGCATATTTTGTTATGCATGTTAAGGATTGGAAAAGCCTGTGAACTGTGAGCATCGTTCCTAAGTCCCGGGTGAGTGATATATCTCAGCCACATACTGACAAGTAATACCATCTCTCCTGCAGCCTGTGAGCCCTTCATCTTTAGTGGCTGTAGGCTGTTCATCATCTTGTAGGTACAGTTACTGTCCTCCTTTCTCCCCCAAGCATATTGCCCTGCTCTTCTCTCTCTGTTGTTTTCTTTTCTCTTTTTCAGCAACTTCAGATTCCCTCAGATTCACCTTCAAACTTCGTATGTCAAGCTTGCCTACAGCTTGGCGCACACTTGGCCCTGCTGTGGCTTGTTTACTTTGATTTAATTAAAATGCACCCATCCAGAACTCTGGGCGCGTTACTGACTGCCTGCCTTGCAGAACCGCTAATTTCTGCAGTATTTTCACATTGCTTTCTCTCTATGCCTGGAACAACTTCTTTCTTCAATTACAATAAGCAAGTTAAAATATCTCCTTCAAAACCACATTTTGAATCCTTGCTAGCACTTAACTACCAACCCCCCTATTTTTTACCTTCTTTAGCCAGGCAGGAATTTAATTTATTTCAGTCACTGAAGAAATGAACTGCTGCAGTCAGTAAGGTCAACCTTAAAGTTGTTGTTTATTTGTGGATTCTTTTTTTCCTGGTGCTGTTAAGATTTTTATGTTAGTGTCAGGAGAGTGGCTTCATCATGTAAACACTAATTCCTGTGATGTGGCTGAAAATACCAGGTGTATTTTCCCCTGTTACCCAAGTACTTTTGGATGGGAAGTGTTAGCAAATGGAAAAGTGTGTCTAAGTTAGCCAGTGATTAAAAAAAAAAGAAGGAAATAAAAAAGGAAAGAAAGAAAAAAGTTGTGAGTTTCTTATATACAGAGCCTCAGCTTTATTCTTAAGTGCTGAGAACATCAGTAGCACTCTGTAAAAAATGAATAATTCAAGCAATTGGGAACCTGAATAAACATAGTTTATTAACCTTTTGTATGTGTTTTGTGGGTTTGTTTGGTTTGGGGTTTTTTTCCAAGCAAGGGAGCTTTCTTATGCATCTTTTCTTCTTCTTTCCTTATTCCTCTCTCTGTTTTCAGTTCTGTCCTCCAAAGCTCATTCTTATCCTCTCTTCCCACTCCATTCTCTTACTACTCCTTCCCTCTGTGTATTTGTTACTCCTGTGTTTTATTTTTGGTTTGGTGTTTGCTTTTTTCACACCCTTTAGCCCTAGTCTGACATCCTGCACCTGACCCCTGCTACAAGCAACAAAGAGAAATAAAGGTGTCTGCGTGCCAGCATAGGCAGGATCCAGGAGCAAACACAAAACTATGGATGAAATGCAAAGAGTAAATTTATTTTCATTACCTCAACAAGTGGGAGATGCCCAAAGCACCGCCTGGGCAGCAGTACACACTCAAGGACACAGGCACCATGGAGCTTGGTTTGTGCTAGAGGATGGCTGAACCTGGTGTTTTCGTGTGCCTTTCAAGTGTTCGCACAAGCTTCTTTTCCCCTGTGCTTTGATCTTTCCTACAGCAGGGCAGGAGTCTCAGGCAAGTTCTAAAGGGTGCCTCTGAGTATCTCAGGCCTATGTTATCTAAACATAGATGTTCTGCTTGTCAAGCACACAAGACTAAAGAATTATTAATATGATATAAATGTTTTTCTGCGCCCTATCTGCAAGTCACTTGAGTGTGTTTGCCATAATCCTCACCATTCTTCTGTTGGTTTACCACACCGTGCCACAGGTCTGCTTATCTGACTTTTTTTAAAAAACCTCTATAAGGTGAGATGATTTCACTGGATGTGAGACCAATGACAGCAGCAGACATCACAGAAAATGGTGGGTATCACCTCTTGGTCAGATGACTCCCACCCTCACTAGCTGCTCCAGTTTTCTTTGAAATGCATTCTTGGAAGGCCTGGATCATTAATCCAACAGTCAAGACATGATACTGTCTGGATTGCCTGGTTGTGCCTCTGAAGCAGCTGCAGAGACTCCTAAAGCTCTAATTTTTGTGCTTAGAGAGGGGGAAATGTTTGTTGCTTATACACAGCTGATGAAGAGAGTCATCACTTTGTACTGGAAGCAGAATTAGGTGGGTTAGAACTTAGAGGCCTACTTGGACCTTGGCACAGCAACTTGGATGTAATAACATTTGCAGAAGAGGAATAGAGAAGAGGAACAGCATTTTGTGCTTTGCTGCTCCTGGAGCAAGTTTGTTTGCTAAGACTTTTTACAGAACTGCTCAGTTTTCTTCTTGAAACACATTGCGGTTGCTGCACTGCTGTGCTCAAGACTTCAAACAGCCTTTCCCCCCCCCAAAAAAAAATGGGTAGAAAATGAGAAAACTTGAATTCCTTCAACTTTAAGTGCAGTTGCTTGGAAAAGACTTGGAGAGAAAAAGAAGGGTTCAGGTCATCATATAGCTCAAGGGACTTGGTGTCTGTTGGAAGATTCCCAGTTACAAAGCTGTTCTAGAAATTCTACTTTAAAAAGATTTTGTTGGAGTAAGACTACATGGACATTTCTACAACTCTTCTGTTCCCGAGGAAACACTTTTAAGAAATACCTTTTTACTTCATCATTGTGATACAAAAACATAGGTGTTATGGTACTTAGAACAAAATGTTTATCAGAAAATGTTATATGGGTGATGCCGTGAATGCCCCCCTCCCAAAGCAGGACTCTGAGCCAAGTTAGTGTAGGATGAGATAAAAAGTAAGGGTCCTTTAATAACCGGCTAAGTGCCCACAGGAATACATGATGACATGTATGCTCGTGCACAGGCTTTGATTTCCATAGCTTTTATAATATGATCCCTCCAATCATTATTTCACACATCTCTCAGTCCATCCCTGGTCCTGCCCCTGGTCCCACCCCCAAGAATTGGGTCTGGGGGGTCAGCAAGACCCTCTCTTCATCCTCCTCCTCTTCTTCGATGTGCAAAGGGCTTTTGGATGCTCTCCCAGTTCTGACTTCTGGGTCACTTTGACCTGTTTATGTTTCATTCTGTAGGCCTTCTGATAGTCGTCAGGATTCTACCTTGAAAAGAGTCTAAACAAGATTAATTAACTAAAGGAATTTGAGCCCCTTGTTCTGTGGTAGGGGTTAAGATGTATAAACAATGAGCTTAAGCTACTAGAATATTAGCACATTAAATCTACTTTTGCTACAGCTACAAGTACTTCTAAAATCTACAAAATGTGAAAAATCAAAAATCAAAAACCCCTTCGGCATCACAGTGAGGACACCAACGTTACCATGTGCCTAGGAGACCAATAACACAAGATAACAACAAACAAAACGCTTGAGTGTATTCAAAGACCTCATAGACTGAAATATATTCTTTTATTTACTGTATACTTGCTATGACCACACAACATACACAGAAATTGGGCAATAGTTTAGTGGTTTATTGATGAAAAGAAAGGGTATAATTGTCATTTTGGGATGTTGTTTTATTTTGAGGTCTGTAGATTTTTTTGTTTGTTTGTTTTTAATTTTTAAATCAGCTTTACAATTTGGACTACGGTCTTTTAGGTCAAAAAGTTTTCTTCACATTACAAACATACGGTCACCATTAATACTAACTAAATAAAAACAGTAATCAAAGTTCAAATATGGACAAAGTCAATTGCAGAGATGTAGAGAAACATCTTTTTACCATGTTGTGTCTGGCTACAGAAAGAGAAGTCCTAATGGTGAAACAAGAATGCTAAACTACAGGAGAGGGTCTGAAGTTGCAAATCGTAGTACTGGGATATTTGTAGATATTTACCAGCTTTACACTTCAATCAGACCTAAAATAAAAAGAAATTGCTAAACATTTGAATTCTAGTTTATAACCAAATAGAGATATTTTTAAAATGGAGACATTTTTAAAAGAAAATGTTTACTTTTTTAAATTTTTATTTTTATTTTAAGCAGACCTTTATCAAATTAGCTTGTAAAAAAATGGAGACTTACTGAGTTGATATTTGGTTTAGTTGCTACTGCCTTCTTCCTAGTATTTTTAAAAACAAAACAAAACAAAACAAAAACCAAAAAAAATCCCAAACAACAACCAAAAATAGTCCAAGCAGAGGACTGAACTTCCAATCTCACTGGAATCAGTTCAAAATGACAGGATGGTGGGGAATCCCCACTTACGCATGTCTTGTTTTATGAAATAAAAGTATGCTATAACCTTTCAGCTACAAATCAGTAACAAAAAAGGATATGTTGAGAATAGCTAGAGGGTTCTGTATAAATTTAATCAACATATGAGCCTCAACTTTTACTTGGAAACATGGAAAAATAAATATCTCTGCTGGGCACTCATAAAAGCTAATGGTTTCTCCTCTTGTGAGCTCTCAGTGTCGAACAGAAACCTTATTGATGGAAAAGGAAAAAAAAATGGATTGGGGAAATAATAGCTAAGGTTACCAACAAATAAAAGAGAATTACTAACAATCTTGAAGTTTCTTGGGCAGTAGGTTTTCCCTTTGTATTCCCATCTGTCAGATAAGGCAAAATAATAAAAGAACTTTCATGTGAATTGACTGGAAAAAAATGAGGTTTTGATTTACAATTTTTGTTAATCCAGTCTTGGTTCAAATGAAATTGACACCCACACATTTCTAATAAATAAATAAATAAATAAATAAATAAGATAAGGAGTTATAAATTTTGCTTTCTAAGGCAGATTCCTTAAAATTGTTGAAACATAGGCTTCTGAATCAGACAATTTGATTCATTTTTACCTTTACTTTAGGGATGTAGTGTCCTCTCAGCTATACCTCTTTGGTATAAATGACTTTAGATGCATAGCTGCAGTGGATCTGAGGACCCTTGACAGATGGGATCAGATGGGCGGTTTGAGACACAACGTTGGAGACTTCACTTCAGGCTGAAAAAATCAAGTCCTTAAGCCTCAGATCATTTTTGTAGCTCTTCAGTGGCCTTGTTCCAGTTTGACTACTTTTTACTGGAGAACTGCAGCTTGGACACAGTACCCCAGGCATGGCTTCATTAGCACAGAATAAAGGGGAACAGTCAGCTCCATTTACTTCCCCCAAACAACAGTGTAAAGCAGGACCTTATCTGAGCTGGTATAAATTTGTTGTGTTCTGGAACTTGGCCTCTGGTGTGCAACTTAAGTCCTTATCAGACCCCTAGAAGACTTCTATATGCGACAAAAGCACTCATCACCTAGATACTGATTTTTTAAAAAAAAAAACTAATAATTTTTGTCTTCAGAATACTTCAGGCTCTCTCTTCTGCTGTGATGTGTTCAAGACTAAGAAGCCAGCTTCTGTCCACAGCATCACTAAAGATCTAAGCAGGCCCCATATTGCCCCACATCCTCAGATAAGGGTGTATTTGTCTTTACCTGAAATCTGTAATCTTTATGTTTTTTATTTTGGGGTTTTTTTCCAGGAAAGCTAGCAATTAATAGATATATTGAGATAATACTAATTCTTTATTTATTTTGCCCCTGGCAGCAGTATCCAAGATGAACAAACTAAAACTAACACAATTTTGACCCTCTTTTGTGGAAAGACAAATGCTTTAAGGTAGAATAGTCCATACAGGTCTTAAAGTGAAGCACCTTTTTGAAGATTCTCTATCTATGTAGCTATTTATACCTGAATACGCAACATTGATGTTATTGTTTTTGCCCATATGATATCAGTCTAGAATAAGAGTGAGGAGGTTTTGATAACTTTTCAGTACATTGCATGAAAAAGAAATATGACAGCAAAGGACATCTGATAAATTAAGTTTGACATGTTTTTTATCTATATAAAATGTATTCTGAACATCTGGTAATTGCAAATATTTTAGCAGTCATTTTTGATGTGGAATATTGCTTCTGTGCTCACCATTAATGAGATGTGAGTTGTACTTCATCAAATTGACAGTTCTTAGGGGTTTTTTTATGAGTATGTGATACATTTCTCAGAACTGTGGATAATGGATACATTTACCTGTGAAGAGAAGAAAAAAATCTTAGTTTCATTACCTGCTAGTTACCTACTTTGTCCTTGCATTATGAAGCTGTGCAAATAAATCTATGGGTACATATAAATAGAATAGATAGAAAAACTATGGGTAAAAATCAGTAGAAAAAATTACTATAAAATAGTAGAATCCTATTCTCTAAAGGAAAAGGAAATAAATTCACATTTTAAAAAGTGTAAGTAGAATTAGAATTTATTCAAGTATTTAAAAATATTTTATTGAATGACTAGGACAAAACATCTGTAAGTTGTTTTGCTGCTGTATTTATTTTATTCAGTTTGCATTGTTGTTATTAAAAAAACCAAGCTGTGATGATACATGAAAGTAGCTGTTGGCTCATTAGAAGTTTCTGAGGGAAGTCAGAGAGATTACTCAAATATTTAATGTTATTCACCCATATAAGCAGGATTAGTGCCTCTGAATTCATTGTGGAAGGAATATAAAGAAACTGTGACTGTTCATACTCAAATCTTGGGAGATGATTACAAAACTATCCACAGTTGCCCCAGTTTGACTCACATGTGATTTTGAATAGATCTACATAAGGTCAATGGGTGAGCTTTCATGTCTTAGCATTAGAGTTCTTGGGGTTTTTTTAACGTTTTTTTTAATTGTGAGTCACAGTTGAATGAACACACACTAGCATGTAAACTTAATTTTGCCATCCTTGCCTGTATCAGGGGCTTAAGACTTTGAATTTCTTCTGGTGGTGAGACTGCAAAACAGTATAGAAAATCTAGAAAAATTGATGTATCAACACTGCTGGTGGAGACTAAAAAGAGATAAACATTTGATATAATGTCATGCTTGTGACTTCAAAAAGTAAAAGCATGATAATATGTTGCTATGTACATTCCATCTGTTGGGATTTTTTTATGGTGGGTGATGTTCAGAGTACAGGAAATGGATAAATAGCCAATTATTATTTGAGACTCTGCAGTGTGAAACTCCAGTGCACTCAGATGGATGCATTTTAAAGAACTCACTTTGGTTTCCCAGAAAAAAAAGGAATTTCCATACTTCTCATTTCTCTGAACTTCATTACAATGTAATTATTAGATCAACAAAAAATTTAGAGAGATTCATCTGCGGAAAACAAAAATTAGGAAGTACTGTAAAAATGCAGGAGACTCAGGAAAAAGTGGATGTCCTTTAGCACTGGAGTAAAAGAATTTGGATAAAATCCAATAGTGAAAAAGACAATCATTCTATTCTAATTTCTTTATTTTCTTTGTATCTTTTTTCTATTTTTTTCCTATATTCTTAGTGACACCCCTGTTTTAAAAAAAATCTATGTACATGACCTTGGTCACAGGTTGTAAGCTGAACCCAAATATTTTCCGCCTCCTCTTGTGTTCAAGGGGTGGACATACATTAGGGTATCCTGTCCCCAGGGCATTCAATAGTGCAGTCCAGAATTTATCTTTAGAAGCATGCAATTTTACAGCTATCCAAATATGAATAAAAAGAGAAAACACTAACATCTACAAGGAAAATATTGATGATGTAGCTAAAGGATTGGTAGTGCTGTAATGCTGACAGTTCCAGAAACCCAAGTTTAAAGTGCAGGTATTCAAAACAATACAAATATACAACAAAACTCTCTCAGGCATTTTAGCCCAAGTGAAATCTGATTGTATTGTCTGCATATGCATCAAGGAATTAAAAAGATTATTAACAGCAGTACTTGTTACATATCAAAATAAATTCATTTGAAAGAGGTATATGAAGGAGTTTCCTGAAAATTATTGCCATTGGGTTTTGAATTGGTCTCCTCAAAGAAGTTATGAGGAGCCTGAAAATGTTACAAAATTGACCACTGGCTCCTAGTGAAAACAGAGCATACTGCATACTATTATCCAGAAAATTCCTTTGGTTTAAGTATTCTTCATTACAAAGTTGTTTGCACAGGAAAAAAAAAAAAAGCCATGAAGCCATCTTACAGAATATGGAGAAAATAAATTTATTTGGTATTGATGGACTTAATGATTTAAGTTCTTGGTATAGACATTCCAACCGTGTTTTCTAAATTTTGGGTATTCTGTACTGCAGGTCAGCAGGCACACTCCTGTAATCCTGTAGTATCTATTTTTATCAGTAACATTTGATAAAGAAGAAAGTTATCCAGGAAAAAACCCAAACATACCTCTATCTGAATAATAATAAAACCCAAAATTCTTTCTCACTTATAGAGCTCTTTTTTTTTTTTTAGTGGAAAAATCCACAAACCCCACAAAATAAAATAGGACTGGGATTTCTTCCTTGTTATTTCAAGCAATAACCTTGTTTAAAATAACACCATCATAAGAATCTCCAAAATAAGGGACAAAACCAAATCCTGGACCTTGAAAGAGTCACGGGAGAGAACTGAATAGTGCTGGAAGCAGAATAGTACCTTATTAGCCATCAGGTCTGTGAATCAAAGCACAACATAAGAAT
Source organism: Myrmophylax atrothorax (assembly GCA_026770055.1). NCBI lineage: Eukaryota > Metazoa > Chordata > Aves > Passeriformes > Thamnophilidae > Myrmophylax > Myrmophylax atrothorax. Next base: position 97,201,219 of record JAOXXN010000446.1, on the reverse strand, counting down.
GGGATAGCTATATGAATGTAAGCTCTCAGGATCTCATTTCTGATTTAAGATCTAATACCAATAAGTAGAAAGCATATATGCTTTAAACTTGCTATTAGCAACCTGTCTAGGTTGCTACGTATCTCAAAACTTTTATCTCTTTGCATACATTCTCTGTCATCTAAAATGAGAAAAAAACCTCAGTGAACCCTCTAATTCTTTTGTTTTTCTCCACCTCCTACACCTTCACAAAGATGTTAGGACAAAACGAAAGGCACTGGGGCTATTTCCTCACATTGATGATGGCATCAAAAATGATTTCTTAATAGCACAACACTGAATCTAATTCCTAAAGCTAAGAGCTTCCTTGCAGGGAACAGAGACACCATCCAAAAGTTCACTGAATTTTTAAAATACGTTCTGGTTAATGGACACAGTTCCATCCCACAAAGACCTGACTTAGATCTGTCTATGGAGACAGGTTTTAGAAAACCTCTACAGAAGCTGATGAGTGCAGGTAATTTTTTTCTAAGCCTAACAGTTCTTCAAGCATTTTGCTTGTTGAACCCAGAATCATTTTTTTAAACAAATGGTAGTGCCAGGAAGATTTTGCAAGTTTCTGCTATAAATAGATAAGGGACAGTAAAAAATATAAATGTAATTTTAATTACTGTTATCAATAACTCTATTTTAACAAGGTTTAAGGAGCATAAATATTTTATTCTGTTCCTCAAATGAATGTAGCTAAGCAGAAGCAACAATTATTCTGTTTCTGAACACTGATTTAAAGGACCTCAGCAGGTTACAGAAGAGAGTTGCAGATTGAAAGGTGAAATGTGAAATACAGGAGTTTTAATGAATCCCAAGAATCTGCTGTAGCATTGCCTTCATTATAATTTAAATTTCTAAACCTGTGCTTTTTAAAATAAAATTACAAATTATTTTTCCCAAGTAATGATTTCTTTTTTTCTTTTTTTTTTTATTATGGATAAATAATGAATATTTTGATTGGTCACTTTATGTGAATTTGTAGCACATATTTTCATTACAGCTCAGCTACAAACTTTAACCATGAACTTCAGACATTAATCCATTCAAATAAAAAACAAAATAGTCCACTAATTTGCAGATCTTTGTGGTGTGGGTTTCAAGAATAATAATGTATCATGAGACACATAATTAAATTAAGTCACTAGGCAATGCTGCACTGTTTGGGATCTTTTTCATGATATTAACTGTGAACTGTGCTGTAGAAAAACACCTTGTGGTTGTACAAATAAACATATAACTAATGATACCAGTACTAGTTGCATTTAGTGTTTTATGAAGCAAAGATGAAAACCAGGAAAGTGGAAGTATTTTGAAAGCCTATTGTGAATTATATTGAAGAGAACAACACCTAGGCCAGTGATTAAATGTGTCTGAACAGACATTTTTAAGAATTTTTAAATTCTTATGAAATCAAAAGGATCCTAAATAAATGTTAGGACATAGAAATAATTTATTTTGGTTGCTTTCACTCAAAAACTTACACGAATAATTAATATATATATATATATATATCCAAACAATGTAGCTTGCAATTCAGTACAATTTCTTTTCCAGTCTCAAAATCACAGAATCATGGTATGATTTAGGTTGGCAGTGATCTTGAAGATCATCTGGTTTCAGCTCCTAAGTCCATGCTATTCAAAATCCATTGTGTGAACTCTGAAACTTCAACTCTGATAATTTAAAATTTTCTGCAGTTATTCTAGTCAAATCTTACAAATTTAAATTATTTATCTGAAACTGGTATGCTCAGTTCAGAATGACTGTATGACCCCAACCCTACACAATGCTGTGATCCTTATATTTTGGTGGAATTTAATGAGAAGTGTAAAACTCAACATTTTCCCCACATGAAAATTATATACTTAACACATATTATATAATGTATTTCTGAAAAATGTTAAGCAATCAACTTATGCTCCTTGTTGCTATATTTCTTTGTTTTTAAACAGAAGTTTCTAAAGAGTTGCAGCAATATACAAAGAGATAGAATGTTTCAGTCCCATAACCTAGAATTTTGTGAATCTTGTTAGGAAGGCACAGACAAGATCTCAAATTTTGTAAGTGTAGAAATAAAAAATGATTTACAGAATGCTTAAAAGACTGATGTGCCTGCATTGTACACCCACAAAGTTTTTCTTCTGGTTGCATTAGCCAGTGAAACTGATGACAACATTCTATGTAACACCAGAACCTAGTAAATTATCTCATAGATAGTTAGAAATTCTGCATGACTAAACATCTGTATGACAGATGAAAATACAGATACACATGATTCTCAATACTTTAGCAATCAGCTTTCAATAGGGTCATGGAAGCAACCAGGTAGTGGTGTTTGGGTTACTTTTTATGCTCAAATTGTCATTTTGCAGATATATTCTTAAAATACCATGGCAATGGTTTTCTTCGTATTCTGATTTCTTTGTAGGTTGAACTGGACATCCTCAAATAGTATTTAATCCAGTCCTTTTTCCTCTGTGTGTTCTACTTTTCATATCTTTATGTCATAGCCCATTCTTTAAAAATGAAAGTTCATTATGTCATTTTGCCTGAATCTATTAACTTGACTGCAATCCTGCTTGTTTTCTCTCCAAAAGTGTAGCTCTCCTTCAGGGTTTCCAACCAGATGGGCTGTTGCTATTACATTGAACCATCAGCCAAGAGAGTTGCTTTCTGACAGGCATAAATAAGGTCTGGAAAAGGAATTTTCAGATACAGGAACTAAACAGTCTATTTAACAGTGCTGTTTTTCCCACTCATTGACTTAAAAAAATTATGAGTGCATTCTTCTTTATTTTGTTTTTTAGATTCATAAATGGAATACTGTAAGAATGAGGTTTATATTTTATGTAGTCTATTGAAAATGTAGGTATTTCTTCACCTGCCTACAAACTTTTTTCTCTAATAAAATCTGAAAATTCTGAGATATTGTTTTCTTTGCTGTTTAAGTCTTACTATACTAACTGCATCTGCATTCTATTCTGCTAGTCATCATCTTTGATGCATCTTAATTATTTATTTGTAAGGATAGCTGGCCTAATTTTGAATATGAGAGAACAATTCTAGAATTATCAGTTGGATTTTTCTGTTGCTTTTCCTTCAGTTCCTCCAGAAAGAAATGTTATAAATGTTTCAGACAAAATTTGATGTTTTAACTAATAAACCTTTACTTTATGTTTTAGAGGATGAGAATAATGTTCTTAGAACTTTTAGATTTTTGCCTTTTAATTGAAAAAAGAATTGTTGAGGACATGCAGTACTCATAATTTTTCTCTTTTCTGAGAACTTTAAGAAGGCATCACTCTATTCTTAAGTAGCTTAAATGATGGAAGTCAAATTATAGAGAAGATATGGAGAAGAGTAAACTTTTTTCTTAATACATAAAATTGCTCCTATTTTGAACCCAATTGCAGTAGAATATATGTATTTCAAAGCTTAGTAGTTTGACATGCAAATCAACAATATCGCTGTTTCTCTAAAAAGCATCCCATTCTTTTTTCTACCTAGACAGCTGAATAGGGACAAAAATCAATATCTAGAAGGAGCATATGATTGCACATTCTCTTCAAGGCATGGTCTCAAGAGTAAAATGTGCTTGCTGATATGCTGTTATTGGTTGGCCATATGTTCTGATTCTGTTTATGTAAAAATAAGCATCCTGGATGTGCACTGACATTTGAAAGTCGCTTTTTTGCTTACATGTAACACATGCATTCAGACCAGGTATTCCGAGAATTTAGTGTATTCTCATTCTGAAGATGCAAAAAGAAGATCCAAACCCTAATTTGATTCCCAATGTTGTTTTTGCCTACTTCTCTGTGCACAATTATTTTATACTGATGAGAAAGTCTGATACTGAATCATAAAATAATGAATGTGAATGTAAAATTATTATCAGATTTGATATGTCTTGCATTAAGTTGCAGAAGAATATGTGGAAATAGGACAACCTTTTCTCAGAATGAATTACAAGATGATTTATCATGAACCTCTGTCCTCAGGAGTCATTACAGATCCATATGGGAGCTAGGACAATATTAACATAAATTAATAGGTAGGCAGGACTGATGTCTTAGAATGTCAAATAAATGACAACATATCAAAAATAGACATGAAATCACTATTTTGTAGAGTGGAGGCAAATCCCTGTAGTAGGAGAGTCTGACAAAAAGATTGTGACTATTATACTAAAGATTTGAGAGGGGAGTTGATGGTGGAGATAATGCCAAAGGTCTGTACTGCAGAAATAAATAAAGAGTCTGAGTTAAGGCAGCAAATTACAGATTTGTTTTTAAAAAGCAAGCAATGCTTAGACTGAAGAGCACAATAAAGCCTTTACTCTACTTAGATCAACGGCTCACAAAAAGTGATGCAGGTAGTTCACTAAAATTTTAAATGGATCTGTTTGTGTAATATGCTTTTATTAAAATCACTACAAGTAGCCAATGTTAAAGATAGAGATAACACTCTTGACTCAGGGTGTCCATTTCTGATATAGGTGAACTTAGAAATTTTGCTGTTTTCTGTAACAACAGAGAAAGATGATAGGCAAATAGTTCACTTATAAGTACTTTTCTGTGGAACAATTTCATGCAAGTTTATGATTTGCCAGAAGTAAAAATAAGTTTTTTAAAAATTAAAAAAAAAAAAAGAGAAGGAGCCTAAAAAAAGTGTACGAAGTCATCCTAATTGGAAAAATTTTCTGAGCCAGCAGTAGATGTTGCACAGAAATATTTTGTGTCTAGTCTTCCACTCAGGGTTTGTAAGTCTAGGAAATGAAGTAAAAAAGAACAAAGCAGAAATGGTTGATACTTGAGAAGAACCTATAGTTCCATACGTATGCTTAGAAGAAAAGGGAAGCGTTGTGACTGAACTAAAGGAGGAACATTTGTCAGAAAGTTAGGACCTGAGGAGATCTATGGTCACTTGTACTGGCAGTCGGAAGAGACTAAGCACATAGAAATAGAATAGATGAAACAAATTAATAGATAAATTAACATGAACAAAACCAGAAGACTTTGGTGTATTTATGTTAAGGCTTTTAGAAAACTAGTTGCTTTTTGGCACTGTTTTTAATTTTTATATAAGTCTTTTTTTCCATATTAAACAACAAATATTTAAATAATTTGATGACTGTTGCTCATGTAGCTCCAAAGTGTAAAAATCACCCATGACTGACAGAGCCAGATGGAGTAAAATTTAATAACAAATGGAAAATTTTACCTCTGCAAATAGTAAAAAAAATTCCAAACATATAATGGTAAAACCCCCAGATGGTAGAACTTACCTTTTTAGGTTATTAAACAGTGAAAAAAGATACAACAGAGTACTGCTAAAACTGTTCTGGATGTTCCGTTTTCAGGAATACAGGTGTATATGCATTAACAACATCTTAATAATAGTAAGCACTATGTATGTATAAATATATATATATATATACACAG
>JAOXXN010000446.1:97163087-97191861 GCA_026770055.1 Myrmophylax atrothorax | reverse complement strand
CCCCCCCCCGGCCCTGCTCCTACACATCCTTGATAAATATTCATCTTCAGAATTCCAATGGCTAATTTCCTAACAGTTTCAAAGTGAATATTTTCAATCCCTGCTCCAATGCTCACCTTTGACTGATATGCATCTTCTTTTGGCATGTTTTCAGTGCATTTTAATATGCCTCTTAAATTAATTTTGTTAAATGCATCTTCCCTCTTTGTCTTTCAAGTAAAGATTTAGGAAGAAGGCAATAAATAGGTTATCCTTCTTTTTTATAATATTTAATTTAGTCTTTGTTTTCTTTTGCATTCTTTTGTTTTCATCGTTCAAATATAGCTATGAACTTTTCTGTTGCTTTCTCTTCCTTGTTCCAATAAGAACTTCTTTGCTTTTTCCAGACTAGTCTTTTTTATTTTTTTCCATATGGACATAAACTACTCCCAGGTGTTTCTATGATTCCTTCTCTATTTTCAGATCATTTCTAGCTCAGACAGAAAGATCTAGTTTTTCTTCTTTTGCATATATATAATTTTTCTTTGTGCATTTGATAATAAAAAGTATAATCTTACTAATGGGGATATTTCAAACTATATGCTCAGATTAGTTGAAATGTGTCTTACTGTGTTTCTGCATTTATTAGGATGTGTTTTTTGAGTAAGATACTAAATATACCACTTTGTTTTTTCAGACTGAGAAAAGGCGAGACAGAAATTGATGTATACACACAAAGATGAAAAGCATCTCATGGCACTGATGACAGGTGAAACAGCAAAAGATTTAGCTTTCAGCAAACCAAGGCACTTAGATTAGCAAGTTTTTAGTTGTTCTGTAGCTGTTCACAAGGACAGTCAGCTCTTCTGCCATTTTTTTGGTCAGGACAGTATGCAGAGTGTGTAGATAATTGTATTGCAATTCCTGCACCCCCCTCCCACCCCCCAGTAAAGGCTAAATCTCAGCAGGAAATGGAAGATACTGTCTCTCAAAGAGACAGGTGCTGCCAATCACATTATATCAGCCACAATTTTGTTTTGTGCAAAATAGCAACTCTCGGCAATTGCCGAGCCTGGAATTCAGTAGGAACCAGCAGCTGGGAGATGTCTTCATCAGTGCCTCTGAGGATGCTGTCACTCCTAGCTCTTCATCCTATATTAGCCCTGCTTCATACAACTGCTTTCCTACATATCCAGCATCTCCATCGTATCTTGCTTGCTTCAGCTTGGAGTTTCTTTTCAAGAGACAGTTGAGGTTTTTGAACTCCATTACCCCTATTTACTTTAGTTGATCTTCCAATTAATTCAAATATGAGCGATAATAACTGTTTTTCCGATTAATTTTCACCCTTTAGATACTTATTGAATTCCTCACTACTAATTAAATGTAAATCTTACATAGCTTCTCACTGGATCAATAAAATGAAAGCCTTGTATATCCTCACTTTCTTCTCAGATCTCCTATTATGACATTGAATAAACTGGACTCTCCCTTTTTCCTGAATTCAGAGGAAACACACTCCTCATGAAAGCATTTCTGTCCTTAAGAAATTAATTATACCATTCAGATTAATATTGTAATTCAGTGATTTGTCTCAAAGGAAATGGTGGAAACAATCTTTGTGTAAGTTCAGTTGCTTAGTAGGACAGATAAAGTTTTCTGTCTCAAGAGATAAGAATTTCATGAAGAATTCCAGAGTAGAATTGTGTACTTGCCAGATTCTAGGAGAGCTTTAAAATACAAGAAGCAACTTGCTTGAGTCAGGAAATAATTTGAAAGCTACAGAGTGTGGGTACTAGTTATTTTTAGGCAGCTGAAAGAGTCTCTTCTCTATAGGAAAAAATGTTATCATTCAGTAGCACACACCAATATACTTCACTTGAGAATTTTTGCCAGATAGTGTCATATGGATTCTGAAAGATTGTATAATATCTCCCCACTTATCCTGATGCTGTTTGCAAATGCAGTAAAGTCATAAAGCATCACTACAGTATTTAGTGTGAATTTATTCTTTCATGTTCTTTTTTGAGATCTAATCAAGAAGTGTGACTATTCCTACTCTGATTGCATAGTCAGTCTACTCATTTCCACAAGTGAAAATGTTTACACTGGACATGACAGACAACATGCAGATGTTTCTTCATAACAAATTCTCAAAAGATTTTAATTCTGCTAGCCTTAATCCTTTACATTTACACAGACTGAGAACCTCTTTGGCACTACACGTGATATGTAGACACACAGTAGTTGTCTTGTAACCTTGCTAAAGAAAAGGAGATGTACAATCGAAATTTCAAATCAAGAGACAATGATGTTAGTGATATTGATGCTTGAAGAAGAAAAAGTGTTCTGACCATTAGGGATCTACTGAATCACTCTGGGAATAAACACTGGGGAAAAGAGAAGCTCGTGCACTTCCTAGATGATGTGCTTTTACCATCCTTTCTGCAAAGGGTCACAAATGCAGTTTCCTCTTTCCTGAGATCTAAATTGGTGCAGTGGAGTCTGCTGTGGTGAAATGATGAACCTCCTCAGCAGGGACAGAGGGCACTGAGAAGGCTGCTTTGAGTATTAGATGGGATACATAAAAAAAAATTCCCTTAAAGTGTGGATCCTAGGCAGTGCAGAATGGACATTGAGTGTTAGTTGTCTGACTTCATTTCTGAATGTTCCTCAATTTTTTCTGCATTAAATTGGACAGAAAGAAAATAAATCAGTTTGTGATATGCTCTTAATCTCTACAGTTGAATAATCTGTAAGGCTAATAATAACTATAGATATTGTGTGACTACTCATTGAGAATATTGTTAGATGCATATTAAGTGAGCACTCACCATCATGAGTTCTGAGTGAAGCCAGAACCCTGTTGAAAATAGAATCAGGCCGTGTAATTAAGGCCAGTCAAGGTAGGGTGGCAAATTGAAGTACCCCAGGAAACTTCAGTTCTCGTTCTTCCTAAATAATGAAAGGCTCAATTATGAAAATGATGCTCTTTATGCATTTTTTATCTGTGTGTACAATACATATTTGTAGTTGCTGGCTGTTTGTGATTGAAAGTCTATTTAATTGTAATGTTGCCTACAGTTTTCCAATGGAAATAATGGGGGGTTTGTTTTTACATATTATGTGGAATTATATCTTTTAGCACCTTTCCAGAATATCAAGCAGCCTATCCTAAGTTTCACTGTGAGCAATAGATGCTGTCCAAAGGAAAAAAAAAATAATCAACACAGCTGATATTTCAGCAGGAACTGCAAGCAGCAGCTACAGTCTGTGGACACATACTTCAGCCTGAACACTCCAATTTCCATTCCAATGGGAAAACATGTAAACTTTCCTCCAAAGGAAATGCTGATTACAGAGGCATGTCTTACCTTATTATCCTCTCCAAAGAGAGCTGATGCAGTGCTTATATCAGCTTAGGAAGTTTGGCTATTGGCCGAGAGAGTACAGCTGCCTGGATCACAGGAGTATGTAGAGGAAGATGAGATTCTCTGTACCACTTCAATTAGGGACATGGGCTGTTTTCTTGCCATCTATTTACCCTATGGGGAATCATGCACACCATAATAAAAAAGAAAGCTAGAAGAGCACTACAGAAAACCTGCCAAAATGAAATAGTGGAATCAAGAAAGGTTCTTATAGCAACATCGCCATGACATGTTGTACAAACTTAAACCCAAGTAAGTAGTTGTGCACAAAATAGCAAAAAACTCAGAAGAGAGCATGTGGGAAAGTATGAAGCGTATGCTTCAGAGAGCACAGTTCATTGTGTCTGTTCCCTCTGACAGACTGAATATCCCTTTCCTCATAGCCATGTCAGAAATACTCTGCAAAACTCGAACACAGATCAGAAGTTAGGTCCAGTGAAACTGCTTCTCCCTCCAACAAAGCAGTGAAGAAAAGCTGTCAGCAAGTCCTTATGAAATTTCATGTTAGAAATGCATTTCCTACCGGACTGTGTGGGAAGGATGAGTAATAGGCTCTCATTGTGTTCCACTTTTATAATCTTTTCCCCCAGTATGGCTACACAGTAATTTTCTGGAATCTCAGCAGTAGACCACTTGCTTTGTAATTCATCAAAATTGGCTATTCTTTATTTAAAGAAGTGTTAAATTTTATTTATGGTACCTCAGATCTGAGGTTCTGGCATATCTGTGTTTAAATATTTACTAGAATTTTCATATATGTTTTAAAATATTTAAGATATGTCAAATAGGAAGAGGCTAGAAACTTGTTTCAGAACCTATGAATAGTATGTACTGTGTTGGAAAAGCATAATTTACTAAAAACTTTGGTGCAAAGGAGTTGAAAATTTTCTTTATAGCTATAAATCTGATCATTTGAAACACAAAGTGAGGGATTGTGATAAAATCCATGTAGTTAAAATCTCTCTAAAAGGAATTAGCTATCAAGGTCATGTTCCTTGAGGGAATCCCATTTCTCTCTCATGATTGATGGTTTTCCCTTTCAGATATTTTTTTCCTCCTCCTATCTCATCAAAGTAGATAATTCCACACTGTCCTCATCATGCCTGATTATTCCCACCTTTGCATTGGCCTTTCTAGATAGGTAAGGTATTGTCTCTCCCATATATCAAATGTGTTGCATCTAGTCTTACATTTCTGTTTCCCCAGACCTTTCATAAACCTCTTCACCTCTCAGATTCTTCTCATTATTTTTTTTTCTCTTCATCAGTCCTTGCACGGTTATGCTTCTGTCTGAATCTTTCTGCTTTTTGTTCCCCCCTCATTTTCCATCAGTCCCACATAAACACTTTCTAGTTTGCTCCTTTTATTGCTTTCGGATTTTGGCTTTCTGACCACAACATGTGACCTCTCCTTCACCCCACAACGAGTCTCAAACCCTCAAGCACAACCACCTCCTGCAGTGTAGAACTTGGCCATGCAAGAGTGTTTCTTTCACTGCCTTACCTTGGGGTGTTTCACCCTGGCACTGTGGCATAACCAGTCCCCTTGCTGGCCTGAGGGAGCAGCTGGTTCAGTGAGCCACTTTCTGCTGTTAAGGTTACCGCCTGCCATTGCTCTTCCAGTCCTCCCTGGGCTCCTTGTGTTGGTGGTGATTAGGTGTTAACAGAATAAAATAGTCTAACACGCTGGAAAAAGCTCCTTCCCATCCACAACATGTAAATAATCCTGCTTTCTGGAAAAGCTATTTTTTTCCTCCTTTGAAAGATGTTGTCAGTAAATTTCTGTGTTGGGATTTTTACTAAGATCTAGTACTAAAGACTAACTTTTTATCACAGACAAGATTTTGCAGAATGGTTTTAGCTATTGAGAGTTGATTAGAAATATAAAGAGCAACAGACTCTCCTTTCTCATTTGTAGTTGTCAAGTATTTCATCCAATAGCAAATCCATTGTGTTCTGCCTGATTTCTGACACCTTAGCACTCATAAAGTCCATTTTTCCAAGGGTGTAGAATCACTCCATGTCCATGATTAACTCTTGATATCTAAGTTGTATTTAAGCTGTATCACCTTATCATGCAATGACATTTCAAGGCCCTTTATGCAAGACATTGTTTATTGAATTCTGTGGTGGCTACTACCAATCAAAATGACCGAGAGCACAAAGGAGAAATAAATGAGCATTCAGTTCTGATTTAGGGCAAAGGAGAGTTAGCATCCCTGGCAGAGTTGGGCATGGAGCAGAGGAAAGACTGGGATACCAGGAGGGGAAATGGCAGTATATCTGTCCACATGTTCTCAGAGAATGTAGGGGGGAGTCAGATCTATTCAAACTTCATTAGAGCGTTAAAAGGGAGCCTTATTAAAAAATGTACTTGGATTAATGCTGAAAAGCTTGGAAAGCAAACAGTGTGTATCACATTCAAGACAAAGACACCTGAACAGTTACTCTAATCTTTACGACACTAGTCATATATAGAAAATGGTGAAAGCTTGTAAATTATTGAGGTTTTGATAATATGAAATTGTCATTCTAAATTCTGAAGAAGCTAAAAGTTCCTATCATTTCTTCTAAAATGAGTGTTTAGAAAGTATTTTGAGTTTGTTCTGTTTACTAGTTCTATAAAAAAAATACACCTTTCTTGCCATGGAAGGGTTCACTGAAAGTATAGACCGAAGCATACACAAAACCTACTTCTTATGTGTATCCTGATGTTAATAATAGACATTTTCAATATGCATCCAGTGTTGTGTTTTATTTCATAACAGGAACAATTACTGACAATAGTACTTGAACAGAGGACTCCAGGTTTCAGAGTGTGACATCTGGGGATTTTTTATACTTTAAATATTCAAATTCTGTGATATCAAAATATTTGTATTTTCAAAAAATATGTTATTAATCTGAAAATATTGTATCACAGAAATACCAAAGAATGGAAGTATAAAGTGGAGCAAAGCTTTTTTTATATTCAAGCTATTAAAAGCAGTTCCTGAGGCAATGAGATAAATATGGTTAGAGCAACACTACTGTAGAATGGGAGCAGTATGATTATTAGTCACATATATGTTGTACACACTTGTAATATACTGTGTCAAATCCCTGTAGAACTGAGTTCTCTATGTCTAAAGTTAATACCTGTGAGAAACAAGAGGAGGGTTTTATTTGCTTGTTGTTTGAAGTGCTTTATTTCTGCATTTCATGGGTGAACTTTTGTCAAAATCTTTGATGTTTACTGTAAAATATTCCTATGCATTCAGCACTGAGATCTGACTTGGGAATAAACACAAAAAGTCATAGTGTCTCTCAAACATTTCTTTAGTTCATAGGAGAAGAATATCTATTCTAGAAAGCAATTCTATTCTTTACACACTATCCTTCATGGGAAAATTTATCATAAGATACACAACACAGAGATTCAGAAACTGAAGCAGATGAAAATGAATTTTACTCTGGTTTATAGAAAAACATGAACTTGCATCAATTTTACAGGATGGAGGAAACAAAAATCTGCAGCAAAGAAATGAGAGTATAAAGACCAAGTGTAGTAAATAGATAGGATTTATCTTTAGATGTTATTATGAGGTAGGCAACAAATCCATTAAGTCAGAGGTGATAAAGTTTGGGTTTAGGAATGAACAAGTTGTGGACATTCAGGAACTCAGATGAAATCATGACAGCTTTAAGATAAGGAAAAATTGTGCCTTAGAATTGCCTGCTTGTTGTTATGGACTTTAAAGGGAACCTAGATGATGAAGGTAGGTACAATGTCTATATTAGGTATCTATTTGATCAGTGAAGCACTTTATTCCTCTCCAGCCTGTCTTTTGTGTGCTAATTTTCGTTTATGTAGCTCACCTTTGTAACCTAAGGAGAAAAAGCGTATGAAGCTAGGAGAATGATTGCTGAAATTTTCTTGTCATTTCAGCTCTTTAGTGAGGACTGTATCAAAACTGAATCATATGCTATAGTGTCCAATATTGGTATCTTCAGGGATAAAAAAAGAAAGGAAGGACAGGAAACCATAATGCCATAATCTACTCAAAAATGCATGGCTGAAACCCCATATGAAAAGAAAACCCTTGCTGAGACATGCAACACAACTACTTCCCATTTTCCTTCTCATTCCTCAAGCAGGGAGCACAGAGACAGCTGTGTGAATAATTAGGGCTCCTGTCAGCTGCTTTGTTTTGCTCTGGCATGTTAGAGCTAACCTCGAGAAATCAGGAAACTCAATATGGATTGTCAGTCCCTCTCCACTGTAATAAACAGAAAGTGTATCTGTACCTTTTCCAAGCATCTGTAGATGAATACAAATACATGTTCAATGGCACAAACAGCTTGCTGAAGACCTATGCATGTAATGTTGTCCATATGTAATTACACAACAGCATTGTTAAGACAGGCTGAAATATGAAATGGACTGTTATAAAGTTTTGTAGTAGTTACACTAGTTTTCATTATCTTTCCTTCTGAAACAGATGTTAGAGCCTCTCGAGCAGAATATTCCCAGTGTCTTTTCATCTCCAAATTTTCTGTTTTCACTATGTCACATCTGCTTCCTGCTGTTCTTTCCTATCATTTCTTTCCTCACATATCAATTTAAAAGTATGTGACACCAGTGCCAGTGAAACATGAGGAGAATTAAGAGTGGCTGCACTTGATAAGCCCAGATGCTAAAAATATTACCCACCTATGCACCCACACTGCTACTTTTGCTTATTATTAGCCTAAGGATATGTGGCTTTACTGTCACTATGGTGCAGTGCAATGTAGACAAAAGCTGGTCCTCCCTGCCCGAGTTCAACCACATTTTTACAGATAGTCACTCTAGGGTGTTGTGAGTGGAGTGGTCAGCTTGGGGTTCAGCAGAGATGCTGGCAACAGAGAGGGTGGAAATGGCTCCACCTGCCAGACTTCTCTCCCCTGTCTTGCACCATGTGCTGCACTCCAAAATGTGGGGACAAGGACTGCAAAGGACTGTGGAGACCCATGCCCTGCTGTCAGAGGTAGCTATGGCACACAAAGCAATAAATGTGTGAAGTTACACTGCCTGACTGTGGTCCTGTCTATCTCAACCCTGTTTAGTGAGATGTTTGGTGTTTTTCAGGCACTGAAGGGAATGATGAATGAGAAGCTAGAAAGGTAATATATTACTAGAGTAAGTAGGAATAAGAGAGTAAGAGGCTGGATTGGATGAACTATGTGAAAAGCAATAAAAGCATAAGAGCAATTTAATGGAAAAGTTTACTTGGCAGAGAGCAGGCAGCGTAAACATACATGCAAAGCTTAAATGCTCTGAACAGATTCATCTTTGATCACTGTGGCAAACTGAAAGTTTTTAAATATTTTCCATTACTGACAATTTATATCTGATTATTCATGACTTGCAGTGAACTGTGAATTAGCAGCATACTTATGATTCATATTTATGACACCTATGATTTTATGATTTATCAAATACTTTTTCACATGAAACCACTGATCGTTCTGTATTACTGGGAAACTTTTGACAATGTGAAATCTGAGGACAGAAGTAAGTATGGCCAAACTTTGCTAATGAAGATTTGGGCAGGGCTCTCCCCACGTGGGTGTTCCCTTCCAGCCTGCGCAGGGGATTTTTTAGGTGAGGCACAGCGTGCGCAGAACTGGCCCCACCGTTTAAGTCCCGAGGTCCATTTGCCACAGCCGAGCGAGCTTGGACAGTGACAGTGAAGTCCTCAGGACTGTCTACAGCACCCGGTACTAACTGGGGCTTACCCTGCTCAGCATCTGAGATCTGACGGGATCGGATGGCAGGGAGGCATTTAACTGCCCGGGACGGTCCCACTGACTCGAACTCACGACCTTGGGATTCGGAGTCCAGAGTGCTCTCCATTACACCACGGGACCGCCTTACTGAGGACAGAAATAAGAATTTAAAGAATCACAGAAGAGTTTGGGTTGGAAGCGACCTTAAAGATTATGTAGTTCCAACCCCTTGCCATGGGTAGGGATACCATCCACAAGATGAGGTTGCTCAGGGCCCCATCCAACCTGCCCCTGAATGCTTCCAGGGAGGGGACATCTACAACTTCTCCAGGTAATCTGTTCCACTTTCTCACCATCCTTCACAGGGATGTGAAATTTCCCCTTCACAGGGACGTGAAATTTCTTTCTAATATCTAATCTAAATCTCTCTTCTTTTAGTTAAAAAACAAACCCCTTGTCCTGTCACTGTCTGCCCATGTAAAAAGTGCCTCTCCTTTTTTTTTTTTTTTTTTTCTAATAATCCCCTTTAAGTGCTGTAAGACCACAGTGATCCTTCTCTTCTCCACATTGAACAATCCCAACTCTCTGAGCTTGTCTACATAGGAGAGGTGCTGCAGGCCTCTGGTCATATTTATGATCTCCTCTGTACTCACTTCAACAGGTCCACATCTTTTGTGTGCTGAGGACCCCAGAGCTGGATGTGGTACTCCAGGTGGGGTCTTAGAGGGCACAGTAGAGGAGCAGAATCATCTCTCTCAGCCCTCTGGCCTTGCTGCTTCTGATGCAGCCCAGCATACTGTTGGCATTCTGGGCTGTGAGGACAGACTGTTGGCTTATGTCCACCTTTTCATCCACCACAACCCCCAAGTAATTCTCCATAGTGGTGCTCTCAATGAGTTCTTCTCCCTGTCTGTACTGATGTATGGGATTGCATTCGCCCAAGTCCAGCACCTTGACCTTGGACTTGTTGAAGCTCATAAGATTCTCATGATCCCAATTCTGAAATTTGTCCGACTCCTTCTCAATGGCATCCTGTCCTTCTGTTATGTGAAATGCACCACTCAACTTCCTGTTTTCTGCCATCTTGCTGAGAGTGCACTCAATTTCACTCTGTCATTGATAGAGATATTAAAAAGTGCTGGTCCCAAGACAGATCTCGGAAGGGCACTGCTTGTCATGAACCTCCATCTGGTCATAGAACCATTGACCACAGCTCTGACTGCATCCATCCAACCTATTTCATATTCATCGAATAGTCTACCCTTTGAGTCCGTGATCTCTCCAGTTTGAAGATAAGGAAGGATGTTGTGTGTTGTGTGTCAAAGGCCTTACATAAGTCTAGGTAGATGACATTTGTCTGTCTTCCCTTCTCAATGCTGCAGTCCCTCCATCATAAAAGGCTGCCAGATTGGTCAGGCAGGATCTGCTCAAATAAAACCTCCTTGTCTTGTATGTGTCTTAACATTGCTTCCATGAGAATCTGCTTTGTCATATTCCCAGGCATGAGTCACTTGGTATTCCCAGGTGAGTCTCACCGGCCTGTAGTTCCCTGGGTCTTCCTTTCATCCCTTTTTAAAAATACAAGTGATACTTCCTTTTTTCCAGTCACTGGGGACTTCACCTGACCACCATGACATTTCAAACATGATGGAGACCTTCCTCAGGACCCTGGAATGCATGTTGTCAGGCCCCATAGACTTGTGCCTTCTCACTTGCATCAAGAGGTCATGAACCTGCTCTTCATGTGCAGTGGGAGGGACTTCACTACCTCAACCCCTACCTGGAAGTTTAGGAACTTGGGAGAAGTGGGAAACCTGACTGCCAGTGAAGACTGAGGTGAAGGACTTGTTGAGTACCCCAGCTTTTTTCACAGCTGATGTCACCAGTTCTCCCTTCTTGTTTATCAGGAGGGTGGACTCTCCTTTTCCTTTGTTTTCTGACTTTTGTACTAGCAGAATGCTTTCTTGTTATTCTTCACAGAAGAACAGCCTATCAAACACAGAAATAATCTGTTTCTCTTTATATAACTCAAGTGTGTCAACCCCTCTGCATTTAAACATCATCAGGATAGATAAAAAGATTTATATCATCCTAACATTTCACTTGGTTACATTATCTTTTCTTTAAATGAGATGTTTATCATCAGCCTCTCCACCTGATTCTAGCTGTGTAGTGTCACGTGCAGTGTTATTGATTTCTCATCCATCTTTTAAATTTGCTTGGTAAGAGGTTAAAGTTTTTCTGTGCCTCAAACTCTTACTTGTCTACAAATTCCAGGAAAAAATTTATCTTGCAACTTCATCAGTCAGCTACTTAGTTTTCAGAGGATTGGGGAAAAAAAAACCCTGTTAAGTATGAAAATTTTTTGATAACATGATTGGTCTTTGTGTTTAACAAGTGCTGACCAATGCAAGACTTTTTTTTTTTTTTTGAATGACCTTTCATAGTCTAATAATGGATTTTTGCTGTACAATTGGATTCTCATTTATCATGAACTTAGTGAGAATTTAAATACATGCTTTGCAAAAAAAAAAAAAAAGGCAAAAACTGTGCTTCCAAGATATTCAGTGTTAATGTTGTAATCATACAACCTTCTGCCCATGTTCTGTTTAGTTCACAAATGTTCACTTGATACTATCCTTGAATCATCTGTTCAGTCTTTCAGCTGTAAGCCCAGTGCATGGCTATATTTTATCATTTGCTTAAGTACTCTTAAAACTGGTAACACGTGTCTACTTAAAATATGGATTTTCATTAAGTATGTATTTGATTTTTTTATTTTTTTCCTGTTTTGCAAAGGGTTTTTAAATGTACTACTGCTTCTGTAACAGTATTCTTAAACATGCCAGCATAAGTCTATCAGGAATAACTAGGTATAAATATCACTAATGAGTAAATAAGTGTTTAATTCTTGTTAAAGTGTATAAGTGTAGAAAATATTTAAATCTTAAAAAAAGGTAATTAAATATGAAGTGTGATACTACAATTACTATTTTTGCTATGTGAGCTATTTATTTTCAAATTGCTTATTATGAATTTGTGTTTTTTAAAATGTCAAAATGTTGAAAGGTGATGAAGTAAGAGAAAATACTTGAAGTAAAGGAGGCAGTAGTGTTCATAGTGGCACTCTTACTTACAGAATGACCAGGTTAATTTGGACTCAGTTTATTGTGTTTATATGTCTGCTGATTAAATCTACACAGGAAAAGATCAGTACTGTTCGCTGGTGCAACGAGCCTGTTGAAATAGAAAACAGAATGGTTCCCTGCTTGTGCGTGGCCTCACTCAGGTTTTTCATCATGTATGTTACTTAATCTTCCTCTTTACATTAATTGCCTATAGCCATGTATGTTGTGAACCATTCATCCATATTTCTTCTGGTCTGCAAATCACATGACTGGAAATTGTATCAAATGCTCTAAGTTTGATCCCTCCCTGTTCACTTTACACCTCTGCCCTCTGAATTGCTTCTGGTCCTTGTGGGGTTTGAAGAAATACAATAGCTGTAAAAACTCCCAGGACTTTTGTGTCCTGCCTTCTAATCGTTCTCTATTTTCTTTCCCATAGAGATGTGTGGCCCCATCACCCATGTAAACAGCACAAAGAAGTCAAATGTTATGACAACATGTTGTAGCAACAGGGAAAAATGTAAATGTACAGTTCAGCTTTAAACTTTCACAAACATTTCCATAAAAACTTACTTAAAGTTTGTCAAAAGCGTTGTGGAAAATAAATGAGCAGCACAAGCAGCCAAAGAGCCTGTGGGCTGTGAAATAAGTATGCTGTGCTTGAGTGACTGTTTACCTGTCTAATGAAAATAATCTCCTTGCTGTCATAAGTAAATACCTCATAACATCCCCAAAAGAAATTTTCCAAAGGGAAAGTGTAGGGACAATATGAAAAAGTCTCCCAGAGCTAAATCTAAACTTTCAAGCTAAGAGTTTGGTTATAGTCATGCCTTTTTTCTCTCTCATTTTTCTATCCTTTGGATGCCCTTGTTTCCAGGGCAAGAATACCTAGGTTTGTGACACAGTAATAAGCCAAAGGATGCTTTGGCCAATCTCTGTTCTGTATGACTTTAGAGATCAGGAGCTCAGAGAGTATTATGTAGTGTGTGTGGTCACAATTCCCTTTACTTGCAGCCAGTGTCACTTTCCCTAATGTTTATTAAGTAGTCTTTAAAAAGTCTGAAAACTTCATCAGATTTGACTCCAAAGAGTCTGGATTTTGGACTATTAACCTGTCTCCTGCTGTATAACCTTAAATGCAAGATATTAATAAATTATGCTAACCCTCTCTTGGCTACTTAGCCACCAAATTTGTGTTACTTTTATTTATTTATTTTTAGACTAATGTAAAGCAGGCTAATATTTCAGATAATGTAAAATGCATGAGGCTTTAGAGAGGTTAAGTTTTTAAGCAGCTTTCAAGGCCTTAGATCATTTTAATTCTGCCTCATTTAAAGAAAGAGGGAAACCCTGGAAAGAGTTTGAACCAATAACAGACTAAAGGTGAGACTGTAAAAGAAAACTACTATAGAGACAAGGACTTGCTCTGGTTAATGTGCTCTGCCAGAGTCACTCTTACCTTTTCTTCCAAGCATATATTTATATGCTCAAAACAGCACTCAGACACTTCCAATATTTACTGGAAAAAAATCCTTGTATTGCAACCTCGATGGAGGATATACTCCTCTCTGAAGATCACCTGAGTATCACTCTTAAGCTTAAAAGTCTGAGTGAAGTTCTGATCCTGCTAAAGGCAATAGGATTTTTACAATTGGCTCATATGCTTATTTTGAAAATTTCTTTAGATTTTGCACAAGTGATCAAAGTTGTGCAACAGACAGGCTCACAAGGTCATGGCATTGCTGGGATGCTTGCAATAAAGCCTTTGGTTGAACAAAGTGTTAAAGTTGTTTCTTTTGGAATTCAAAACAGTTCTAAGCATATTTGCAAATATGTATTATCAACAAATATGTTTTTCACTAAAGAAAATGTCAAGCCTAGAGGGTTAATGATTTTAAAATGAGGATATGAAAATGGGAGCTAGATTGAAAATTACTTTATAACCTCAGTTATAGCAGATTCTGACAATGAAAACACTAATATTGTGCAAATATTTCCTTCTACTGCTTCCTGGTCTGAAGAACCTTCAGGAATAGTCCATCTAGTTTGTTGGGTTTTTTTCTTCTATTGTGGCACAGGAGTGCTGCACTAGACAAGGCTCTTATCACTGGGGAACTGGCCATTCATGGAGACCTTGACTTAGCAGTGTGGCATTCCCCAAGTGTTGGTGCAGTTTACAGTGCATTATTGGTTGCTCTTGCAATTCATGTTTGCTTGTCATGATAGACTGGAGAAGAAACAAAATGGAGTACAAAAAGAAAAAAATAAGGTAGAATTTATATTATGTCATCAGGGAACCATTATTAAATTGTTAAAAGACTTTGCTCACAGTCTGTGATAATTTTTTCACATATCCTACCTAAAACAGACTTTGCAGGCTCAAAATTAAATTAGGTAATCACTCTTGTGATCACCTTTCTCTTATCTTTGCTAGTTGTTTTAAAATCACAAATGCAATCCAACCAACAGGAGGACATAAATTCTAATGGATATATTGTGTTGTAATTTCTACTTGTGCAGTGCCCAACACAGAAGGACATCAAATAAAAATCAAACAATTGATGCTAATAAAGACTGATAAAACATCCCGGCATTCCAGCAGCAGCATCTTGCACTGATAAATATTTTCAGTTTTCTCTTTTTGTTCTCTTTTCCAGTTATAAAGCAAAAGATAAAAGGCATAATAATGAAATATGGTAGGACCTAGAAATTGCTGGGGAATAAATTACTTCTTATTTTTAAAATCAAATGTGAACGCTTTAATAAACAGGAAATTATATTGTGGGGTATATTCCAAGAACTGAAGAGCTGCAGATAAAAAGTAAATATTTGAGAGAGAGTTTGAAGAAAACCCAAATGCTTTTGACTATAATTTTACAATATGTTTGTAAAGCACTATGTGTATCCTGAATAGCTAAGAACTCTCATTTGTTAAGGACTGCTTCACCAAGGTCACCTTTCCATGCTGTTTGCATAGCAGTCAGATGTCAGTATTCAGGGAATATACTACATTATATAGTACCTGATTCATAAACTTCTGCTTTTTACCTCATTTATCATTCTACTGGTGGTATAAACACAGTAAAACTCTGGTTAGCTACCTTTGTAATGAAGTTTAAAAGTGTGGCTGCAAATCTACTCTGATGTAAAAATGACAAGAAGAGCAAAGATGTTAAATTCCAGCTGGAGTGAGTCATTACGTGTTTTGCCAGGGACATACATGGAGAAAGGACTTCCTACCAGGTTTTAGCCTTCACTCTAAATTCAGTCACTTTGAGGGCAGAAAGAAGAAGGGGCTTCATGGATGTGTCCAAATCAGTGTTAGGTGCTTTACTACTATCAAGGATGACTCTGATACACAGAGATGAGAAGTGTATGTGATACAACACGTATTTTTTTAAAAAAAATACAGTTATATATAAACAAAATTTAAAAATTATTTAAACTTAAAGTTTTTTTGAACAAAATCCTGTGAGTTAAATGAAATACAGATTTTTTTCCTTGACGAATCTTTCTGTCTAGGATGCAGTGAATAATTTCCAGCTTTTACAGCTTACTTTTTTAGTTAAAATATATTTTGATATAATTAAAATTAAAAGACAATTAAAATTACTGAAATAAATTTGTATATCTTCATTAAATAGCAGTTTTCAGCAGTGTTTCATATAGCTCTGAAGCTTGATCATAATTCTCTTACCAGCTCCTTCCAGTTTACTAGAGGGAGAGGTTGTAGGTTACAGTTAGGATTTGAACCTGCTTCGTATATGTAGTGATCTGTGAATTGTCTTGTAATGACAAATAGTAATATTGCTGTTAGGAATAACATCTAGCTGTGTCAATTCCCTTGTTCGTTGATCTGACATTTCTAGACTTAGTATTTTGCTGTACATCTGTACTGTGTCCCTAGTGAGTTTATGAGCTGCACAGCTGCTCTTGTGTGCTGTTAGCAAGTGTCTTACAGAGTTCTCTGTCATGAGGTGAATTGCTAGGTTTTGATCAGTGCATTTTTCTCATCTTGGTGTTTAGGACTAATTGGCTATTTTGTTACTATCTCTATGCAGCCCTTATCTCAAAATACAACATGGTTTGTTTATTTTTTAAATTATTTTTAGGAGTCCACCCTTATCCCAAAGAGTAACCATTGTAGGGGATACCTTTTTAGAGGTGATTTTTCCCCACTCTTAATTAGTTTTCTCACTCATCAGGTAAATGAGTGAGTGTGCACAGTCTGTTCTTCGGGACCTTTCTGGAAATGGGTTGGTGATTTTGAAGGTCTTTGGTGATCTTGATCCCCTTCTGCTGGATTTACCCCTGGTTGACTGTTCATGCCCCCTTCTTGACCCCATTCCTTTGTTTGCACTGCTCTTTCTGTTGCACACTCACCATGGACCAGAACAGGAAGTTGGCCCTACCTCTGTGCCTCTTTCCATCCACATCCTGTTCTAACTAGCCCACTTGAGTGGCTTTAGGTGTTTAAGGGATAGCTACATATTAAATCTTTACTGTCCAGGCTTCTATAGTGACTATTAACATTATTTTTAGTAAATATGATTCTTCATCATCATTGCTGAGTCTGTGCTTTGTGGTAGACGATGTCCCAATCACAGCATGTGCCCTGTTTCCTGTGTGGCCACCAGCTGCAGTACAAATCTTTCCCCTTTTATTTAAACAATTTCAGTATTCCCTGGTGATTAGTTTTGCAACAAATGCATGGCACTATGCCACTTTGGCATAGCCCAGAGTATCTCATGATTCATGATTAGAGCAGAAAACTCCAGGGTTTTCTGCTGTGTAAGCAGTACAACTCTCCTATGCAGTTTCATGATATGAACATTGTTACTATCCTATATATGTCTGCATCTGAAACTCTTGACTGTTATGTTTGAGATTGTGCAGGGAGAGACAAGATATCAAGAGAATTGGAAAAAGACAATCACTGCTCAACTGTAAACAGAACAAAGAGAACAATCTGGCAATTGTTGTCAGTTAACATAAATCCTCAAGAAAAATTCTAGAGCAAAATGTAAAATAAAGTACAGAAGCAAAGCAGTAGCTCTCATATATCTTATATTTGTACACTCTCTAGGATACTTTTATGAACAGCCTAGATTATGGACTACACTATGTTTATTGTATCTTGAGGTGATCCAAAACTGGGAGAGACCTCATATGCTGGAAGATGGTATCAGAATTCAAAATGATAATGACAAAGCAGCAGTGCATGTGAAAACATAAAGCAGGAATTATTTACTGAAGTGATGCAAAATGAGGACAGCTACTTTAGTAGCAGTTTTCAGAAAAAGCTGAACATCAGCCCACAGTGCTATGAAAAAAAAAAAAGCAGCACAAAGGCAAAGTACAGTGAGAAAGATGTGTGAAATAATCAGAAATGTAACCTTTGGTAGACTAGCCATCTAGAAAACTGCTGTTTGTAGCACTGTACTTCAAAAACTACGTGGTCCAGTGGAGATAGTTTGGAATAAATGAATGAGATGGATTACAGTTCTGGAAAGTTTGACCTATTTCATTATAGAAAACCACTTTAAAATTGCAAAATCATTGAAGAACTATCATAGCTATTTTTGTAAGTGATGGAACCTCCACTACTGGAAGTTTTTAAGAACTGGTCAATTAGCTCTTGGAAACAATGTAGGTCTCATTTGTTTTACCTGGGGGCTCATTAGATAAACTAGAGGACCTCCCATGGTTTCTCCAAACCTATTTTTATTCTATGATTATTAAAGTGTAAGTTCAAAGTTTTGATCACAACTGAATTATACACCAAATAAGCAGTTAGTATTTGTTCGTGGATCATTATATAGAGGTAGAAGCTCACAAAACATAGAGTTCTATGCGTTAATATAGATTCGTGTGAGAATGGCCGGGTACATCCCCTGGGGGGAGTTTTACAGTGTCTGATGTAACACTGTGGATCATGCATAGCGCTCTGGGGGAAGGCCCCAGAAATGGGATGCTTCAGGGCTCTTTGGTTTATGACCCCTTCCAAGACATGACTGCTGTTTCTCACACCAGCACAGCTGAGCCAGTTATTCGTTCTCAGAAGGGATGAATAGCTCCAGGCCTGCATGTGAATGTACTGATATTTCTCCCAGGGGGGAGGAGGGGAGAATCTTACACCTGAGCCAATTGTGTAAGGGAGGACGTTGTCATGATAAAAAGCTTTATCCCACCTAGCAGGATCTGCCTCTTATTGGCATTTTACCTTATCTGGCTCAAACCCCAGCTTGCTGCTAAACAAAGGTCAGTTTGTATCAGTCATCCTCTGGTGGTGGGTGTGGACTTCCCCTGCACCTGGGCTGTTCTTATGCAGATCAGGGACTTCACCACCACAGATAGAAAAACTCTCCTCCTCCCCTTCAGTTCCTGGGTGCAAACCTGGCAGTCAGCAAAGCACCCTGCTGCTTTCACAAATGGTTGATTGTTTGAGTCATTAACCCTTAACATTTCACTTTCTCTCAAGGAGTGTGCATGATTTCCATGTATTCTTCAGCTTGATAGACACCAAGGTGCATTGTTATTATACAACCTCTTTTCTTCAGAAATTGGGGGACTAAATTCCAAGCACACAAATCTGCATTAGGTTCATAAGTGATTTTTATTCTTGGAAATGAAGTTATGAAGTTAGAAATGCTTTACTGAAACTAAATAAGCAATAATGAATATTGAGAACTTTTGTTTCAGTTGGACAGTTTTGACAAGCCTAGTACAGTTAACCAGATGGAGTTGTTGATGCTGCTGGTGTTGAGATATTAACTAGTGTCTATGATAGACACTGGTGGAAAAATTGGAATTCTTCCTTTTTCAAGTCACCCTTACAGATTTCTCTTATCCATGGCCATTCATTCTTGTACTTCTTCAAGTAAGATGCTGTCATCTGACCTTATTACTTATTTTAAAGATGGGTTCTACCATTTTTTCCTCATATTAACAAATTTGAGGAATAAAGTAAAAACTAATTTAAAAGGAGAAGAATCGGGACCTTGGAACAATTTAACGGACAGAATCTCACATCAACAGGACAGGAGTTGAATCCATTCTTGAGTCTACTAATTGTTTGGAACCCTTAAAGCCAGCATATTGTATAATTTTTCTCCTTACCATTGAACCCATGCCTTCCATGCAGCCCAGTAGTGGTCTTTAGATTTTTCCCCTCTAAACTAAAAATAAATATTTAAGCAGAATGTAAGCATTTTCTGTTGGATGGTTTGTATTCAGCTTGCATTGCTTGGTGTCACCTTAGCGATAAAACTGGGATAGCGTAACAGGTGCTTATTGTCTTTTTCTTCCTCATTGTCTTTCAGAGGCTATGTTTTGGCATATGTTAGTGACTGTCAAGGGGATATTATTGATCTGCTGAGGCATCTGCTCCACTCACATTAATTTGACTGTTCTTTCATGAAAGATGAGTTCCTTATGACTTCCCATTACTACCACTGTAACACTGACCAGCTCTTTGCAGCTGCAAAGGAACATTATTTAAGATGTACCTTTAAATTATGCAGTTTTTGTTTGCTTCTAATTGAGTAACATTCTTCTTGTTGGAATTATCACATCATAAACTATCTAAGAAATAAAAATCTAAATATTTAAAGAGTTAATTTTATTTTAAAAATGCATTTTAACTCATTATTTTTGATGTAGCAGAAAAGAGGCAAAACTGTTTCACAGAATCATGGAATCTTGGCATGGTTTGTGCTGGAAGGAACCTTAAAGATCATCTAATTCCAACTCCCCGTGCCGTGGGCTGGGACAACTTTTGCTAGACTAGGTTACTTGGGTCCCCATCCAGCCTGGCCTTGAACACTTCCAGGGGTGGGGTATCTATGGCTTCTGGGTATTCACCACTCTCACAATAAAGAGTTAATTCCTAATAAACCTACCCTCTGTCAGTTTTAAGCCATTCCCTTTGTCCTATCACTACATGCCCTTGTGAGAAGGCCCTGTCCAGCTTTCTTTTAGGCCCCAGGCCCCCTGGAAGGTGCTCTGTGGTCTCTCCAGAGCCTTCTCTTCTCCAGGCTGAACAGCCCCAACTCTATCAGCCTGTCTTTATATGAGAGGTACTCCAGCCCTCTGATTGTCTTCATGACCCTTCCCTGGGCTCACTCAAGCAGGGTCATGTTCCTCTGCAGATCTCTAGAGCTGGACACAGCACAGCAGGTGGGGTCTCACGAGAGCAAAGTACAGGGTATGATCACCTGCCCTGCACTGCTGCCCAGGCTGCTTTTGCTGCTGCCCAAGATACCACTGGCTTTCTGGGCCATGAGCACACATTGTCGAGTCTTGTCAAATTTCTCCTCAACCAACACCCCCAAGCCTTTCCCCTCAGGGCTGCTGCCAATCCATTCTCCACCCATCCTGTATTTGTATTTTGGGATTGCCCCGAGCCATTTGCCAGACAGTCATAAAAGAGGCTTTAGAATAATATAAGCCAGAAAGGAACCAACTGACCTTCTTACCAGAGGTAATGACTTAATGAGTCCAGGCAATACTATACTTTCAGTGATATTTCTGAAAGAAAAAATATGATCATTTTATTAAATTGAGGAGGAAAATTAGTGAAATTTTACATGCTAAATGCAAGAATATAAAACTGGCAGGCATCAATTAAACCAGCATCCAGAAATGTACCACCAGTTTCCTTCTTTTAATTGAACCTGTGACTCAAAAAAAACACCTTTCCTGTCATCCAACTTGGAAAATGTACTTTTAACTTGAATTAGTTTAATTGAAATAGTCCAGATATAAAAAATCTTGAAGACACAATAATCATAGAGTCCCAGTAACCTAACTTCACTCTTTCTTGAGCTACCACTACAGAGGTTTATTTAACTAAGGTATTATTTTGTGTGTTTTGATTTGTGTCTACAAATACATTTTACTTCAAAAAGGGAATGAAGCTCTGCTTTGAATATCAGTTCTGCATTTCCCTAAAGTTTTTCTTATTCATACTCCTTTATATCTTTGAAGTAGTAAGCAGATTAGTGAATAAACTGGTATGCCAGCTGTGCTCTAGTCTACAGGGACTCAAAAAAAAGAGAAACAAAACTTGTTATAATTTTCTGCTCACTCCTCGTATCTCACCTACCTTGAGAGGTGGCTTGTGAATACCTTGCTATCTTGATATCTTGCCTGTGGTGAAGACAGGCATTTCTCCTAGAAACTTGCACTACTCTCTGGTGATTACTTAACAGCAGTTCCTGACTGAAGTATAGGACCTAAAACATATCAAATAACCATGGTGCCTTACAGATTCATGGGAACAACTGAGTATGAAGCAGGACTGAAGAGGAAGCGGGTATAAGTGGAGGAATACAAGCAAAAGAGGCAGTGAGGTTAGCAATGGCAATATTTGGATTATATGAAAAAAAAGATTGAAAATAATGAAAAATCTATCTTTTGGAGGCAGACAAACAGTAGCCAAACAGATACACATGACTGAGTGACCATTGTAGCAAGTTCTGTAAAATGCTGTAATCAACCTCCACATCTCTGTGACCATTAGAAACTTTTTATGCATATTGCATGTGTCATGATTTACAAGATCTTGTATCTTGGAATGCCAATGAGCCAGTTCTTAAGTCTGATTTTAACCCAGACTTTGTAAAGAAATAGCACTGAATTCTGGAAGGGAAAAATTGTTTTCTCTCTCAAGGCAGCCATATAATTTCTCTAAAAAAGAGTATGTTTCAAGAGCATTTAACAGAGTATTAAAAGCTAAAATTTCAAATGTTGATGAATATAATCTAGTGTTACACCTCAGGCGATACCATTAAAGAAAAATCTTTGGAATACTCTGGAATAGAATGTATAAATTCACATTTTTTATATATCCATAGTTACATAGATATGTACAGATATCTTTCATTAGCAGAAGCTCTAGGCACCCAAGAGAAGGAACTTTACATTTTTATCTACACTAAACTACTTTGACCATGTTATTTTCTTTGCTCTCAGTGAAATTGCGAATTATGTTAGTATAATTATGAGTGCTCTGTATAGGGTCTGGTCTTGCTTCCATTGAACTCAATGGCAAAATTCTCATTGCTTTAAATGGCAAAAAGAATGATCTCCAAATGTTCCTATTATACTATTCACAAGCTGTGCCTTCTTCATGTTAACCAGCAATGAATTTTGTTTGTGAGTGCAGCTGATAATTTTGCATTAAAATAATAATAATAAAGGGATGTGATGACAGCCTGCCATTTTTCATTCCTTCAGTCAAACACTTGATGTGATGGACTATGTGATTTCCTCATTTAATGAACTGCCAGCTGAAGATGCAAATGCTGTAACTGACATAATTGAGAAATGTTGATAAAAAATTCCTTAATGTAATTTAAGAAATGTTTTTAGTGAAATGAAAATTTGTTCATTTGTTTTCTTTTTCAGACAAGTAGCTTTTTGACTTCTGTACATTTAAATTCACCCTTAGACCCTTGAGAAAAGGAAATAGAACAAGGAGAAACAATGCATTTGGTTGTAGCTTTTGTGTTGGTTACCACATGTGCTACAGAAATAAGTAAAAAAAATTCAAATTAGTAGAGTGGCAGAAGGCTTCCTGAAATATGGAATAATCAAAAAATCACAGGCAGCATTCTACTTTTCTCCCTAATTGTCATATATGCAAAAGATATTTTTGCTTCTGCAGAATGTGAATTCCATTAAATCCAAATTACTGGCTTCTCACATGCATAACTGAAACCCAAGAAACCCTTTACCTATTCCTTATCTTCCATTTCTTTCATGGTGAATACTGCCTAAAGCTTTTTACTCCTCTTTTGACATCTTTACTCACCTTGTTGCTTTTGAGGACACTTAGCAGGCTGTATTCATTTCCCTTAACCAACTATTCAGAAGGAAAGACAAGGGATAATGTAATATTAACATGACTTCACAGAAAAATTGTTAACATGGTTCTACTGGTAACTAATATTTGTTTTTCAGATGGCCAACCATGAATATTTATTGTGATTTTATTTTACTTATTTTCTCTGTAAAACTCTGTCACTTGGTATATTGGTATAACTACACAATCCTTCTCATTATTGACTGTAATGTCATCACTTAAAGCAAAGCTTTCCCTGTAACTGCAGGAAGTGGGCTGAGAAGCTGTGTTACAAAGAAAAAATACCTTGAAAACAGCCAGTTGATAAATGCAGTCCCTGGAAGCATCCACCTCTGTGCCATTTACCACTAGATCCAATGCACAGTTTTAGACACCATGGAATTTGATGCATCAGGATGACAAAAAATCACTATGTCTTTTCAAAAGACAGACTCATTGGTGTAGAATGGGACAACCATTAAGACAGGACTGCCAAGTCCACCACTAAACCATTTCCCTAAGTGTTACATCTACACCTCTTTTAAATACCTCCAGGGATGGTGACTCTGGTGTTCCAATGCTTGGCAACCCTTACCCTGTATGAAGTTTTCCTAATATCCATTCTAAACCTCCCCTGACACAGCATGAGGCTGTTTGCTCATGCCCTATCGCTTTTTACTTGGGATGTGAGACACATCCCCTCCCCAAAACCTCGTTTCAGATAGTTTTAGAGAGCAAAAAGGTTCTGTCTTAGCCTCCTTTTCTCCAGGCTAAATAATCTCAGCTCCTTCAGCAGCTCCTCATCAGACTTGTGCTTCAGACCCCTCATCAGCTCCATTGCCCTCCTCTGGACACACTCCAGCACCTCAATGTCTTTCTTGTAATGAGGGGCCCAAAACTGGACACAGGGTTCCAGATACAGCCCCACCAGTGCTGAGTACAGGGAGACAATCACTTTCCCTTTCCAGCTGGCCAGACTATTTCTGACATAGTCCAGCATGTCATTGGCCTTCTTGGCCACCTAGGCACACCCTTGGCTCATGTTCAACAGCTGTCAACCAGCACACCCAGGTGCTTTTCCACCAAGCAGCTTTCCAGCCACTCTTCCCCAAACATGCAGCACTGCATGGAGTTGTTGTGACAAGGGCAAGACCGGGCACTTGACCTTGTTGAACATTATACACTTGGCCTCAGCCCATGGATACAGCAAGTCCAGATACCTCTATAGGGCCTTCCTACCCTCCCACAGATCAACACTCCCACATAACTTGGTATGATCTGCAAACTATCTGAAGGTGCACTCAATCCCCTTATCCAGGTTACTGATGAAGAAATCAAACAGGACTGGCCCCAACACTGAGCCCTGGGGAACACCACTCATGACTGTCCACCAGTTGGACATAACTCCATTCACCACCACTCTCTGGGCCCAGCCATCCAGCCAGTTTTTACTCACTGAGCAGTGCACCATCCAAACCATGGGCTCCAGTTCCTCCAAGGAAATGCTGTGGGAAATGGTGCCAAATGCTTTATTGAAGTCCAGGTAGACAACAGCCACAGCCTTTTCCTCACTGAGTAAGCAGGTCACTTTTTTTGTAAAAAGTAGATCTGGTTGGTCAAGCAAGACCTGCCTTACATAAACCTGCCCTTCTTGTAGATGGGTGTTACATTTTCTAACTTGCAGTTAACTGGGACCTCTCCTCTCCAGGTACCCAGGACTGCTGGTAAATGATGGAAGATGGCTCAGTGAGCTCTTCCACCAGCTGTCTCTGTACCTTTGGGCTGATCCCAATGTGTATTGGTGTAGATACACTTCACTTGGGCTGTTGATTCCTACACCTTTTTGGGGGGAAAAGCTCCAATTCCTACATGACCATTCTTGGACACTTCCATGGTTACTAACACATCAATAAACTTGTGTCTTTGCTCCTGCATGGATCTCCATCCCCTACCTCCACTGAAGGAGCAGAATTAATGACCTCACTAGCTCACTGTCCTTCAAACACTGGCAAACTGTCCCCAGGCTTTTCTCTAGTGATCCTGGGTTTATTTCTTTCCACCTTCAAATATACTTTAAAGCTCTTTCAATGAGCCCTGACAACTCCTTTGCAAAAATCCTTTTTCTCCTTTGAGACAGGTGTACCCTGTCTGTTGCCAGCAGGCTCGCTGTTGTGTAAACACATGATCAAAAACTTTAAATTCTGCTGGTGATACCAGGCTTGGAGCCAGGTATTGATCTGCTGGCTCCTTCTGTTTCTTCCTTTATCATTCCCAGCAGCTGGAAGGATAGAGAAGAACATTGCTTGTGCTCCTGATCCCTTAACAAGTTGTCCCAAGCCCCTGAGGTCTCTTGATTGCCCTCAGATTCTTGTAGCAACTTCATTGCTGCCTACCTGAAAAATCAATAATGGATAATAATCTAAGGCCCATATGGAGGCAGGAAGCTTTCTCTTCACATCTTTAACCTGGTCTCACTCTGGTGCAGATCCGTAAATCCTCACAGCTTTGTCTAAGGCCCTCAAGTCTTGAAAGCCACTCCTACATAAAAGACATGGAACAAGAGTCGGTTCTGCACCAGTGCTCTGAACAAGGCCAGAGGGAACTCAAATTTGAACGCTGAAGGCCATTCCTCTTCCTTGCCACAACAGATGTTTCTCAGAGAGATAAATGTAGGTGGAAAAGGAGGCATGCTACCGATGCCTGATACAGGATCTTAGAGGAATTACATTGTACTGCTTTAAAAG
The DNA here is from genome assembly GCA_026770055.1 of Myrmophylax atrothorax. Classification (NCBI taxonomy): domain Eukaryota; kingdom Metazoa; phylum Chordata; class Aves; order Passeriformes; family Thamnophilidae; genus Myrmophylax; species Myrmophylax atrothorax. The sequence continues at coordinate 97,165,983 of JAOXXN010000446.1, read as the reverse complement.
GGGCAATGTAGCAAAATTCGTTTATGTGTGATCAGGTTAATCACCTGTGTTTTTCTGTACAGTACTGATAAAACATGCTTACTGAAAGCAAAAAGACTACATTCATAATAATTTGAAAGTCAATGTTAATAAGAGCACCTGGTCTGGTTATTTGTCCCTGTCACATCTCATAACCTTAGCTTTTTTTTTTTTTTTTGCTTTTAAATTTGGATATTTTTGTGATAGCTCCTAATTATTACAGAAGTATACTAGGACCACATATGGAATACAAAAATTATGAATGTTGATTTTGCTGGGAACATTCATAGCTGCACTGTGGCTTATAGCCATGTACTTTTGAAAAGATGTTTTAGAACCACTTTTCAGCATGCCATTCTTCATTTTTCAGACATCCATGCTTTTACAAAAGAGATTTCAATATAAGCTTTTACTAGTAAGTAATTATTCTTACCAGTTCCTGAAATGTTTTCTGTGTAAATTAGGATTAAAAACATATGAAGGAAGACGTGTAAAACTTAGATCTTCAAAAATCTTCCTAAATTTTCTTTGGTTTTTTTGTTGGGTTTTTTTTCTCCTATGTATCACTGGTCAGCACTCAGCTAGATGATCCATAAAACTGCATTTGCTTGTGTAACCAAAAAAAATTACCCTGAAACAGTATGTTTTAATTGAGAGTAAAATGACAGTCTCCTGTTTGCTGACGTGTTATAGATAGATGTATTGTTTCAAGAATAAAGATATACAAAAATTGCCATCTTTTAAAGGATATAGGACAAATCTGCTCATTAAATTTGCTTTTTATTTTCTTTTCATGTTTTCTTTGAGAGTGTTTTCAGAAGAGCCATAAACATTGACCCATAGCATTGGACAATACAGATAAGCACTATAGAATATTGCTGATACACTACAACAAATGCTATGTTGTATATACATTGAATTAATAATAACTCTAGCCTGAAAACATACAGAAGTCTTCCCAGGACATTAAACTTCTAAATGCCTACTTTGGACAGCTTGTTTAGCTATAACTTGGATATCATCAAGAAATAGAGTTGGTTTCCCCAAAGCTAGGAGTAGGAGTTTAGTTTAGGTACCTTTTCTTTCTGTTGACCAATTTAGGGAGTGTGAGTACCTAAAGATAAACGTTGTGAATAATCCACAAAGGCCCAGTTGCAAACTTAACATTTGACAAAAACAAGTAAATTAGTTGTGTTACTTTCAGAGTAAAATAATCCCTTTATTCACTGATGGGATTTTCGCAAAGCTTTAAATAATTGTTCTGGCTCAGGTATTGTCCTAATCCTCATTTGCAGTTACTAACATTTCCAGGATGTAGGTGAGGGTGAGGATGTAGGTGTCACTCAGGTATGATTTAATAATTATGATGCAGATATCATTATTTGGAGTGGTAGGAAAGTCATGTATAAATAAACTCCATAAGTAACACCCTGACATTATTCACCTGTTGCATCCACTTTACTACATCTTAGTGCCCCAGTATCAATCACTTTGTCAAGTGGAAAAGTCAAAGCAGAAAACACTGGGACACACACGCTGCCCTTCCAAATTCTCATTTGCTTAATCCATCCTACACAGCAAAAAATAACACTTTAAGTACAAAGTGAGATGGATTAGTGAAATGTGGTGAATGGCAGCACTGCCTTCTCTGACAAAGGGGAGGGAAGACCCTCTGGCACAGATCAGGGGCAGCAGCCCTAAGCAGGGCAGGCACAGTTGCATCCATTCTTCCTCCCTCTTCTTCCTCTGCTCCCATTTTTTTCACAGCCTGTTGTGCACAACCCTTCTTCTTAATTATATTTTCCATGTATTTAGGTTATAGTATTGAATTCTTTGTCCTCTGTTATGTCCTGAAATGGGCTCAGCCTGGTTCACAGGTGTATTCCTTTGATGACCTTTAATTTGCCAGTTGTGGTTTGTGTTCATACCCTCAGGCTCTCTAATACCATACCGTGCTTGTCTTTTAAAGCTTTTGTTATCACACTGTGCTTTAGCTCTCATAGGCACTCGCTATAATCCTGAGATTGCACAATCAGAAAGGGACCCCATTTGATATAGTTATATTTTAAAAACACGTTTTTGTATTTTTCTCTATCTATGACACAAACAAGAGAACTTATTAATTGCAGAGAAAATGCCAAAGACAGCCTCTAAATACCAATGGTTGCTTTTCCCTGACAATTTTCTAATTCCTTCTGTAACTCATGAGACAATATTACCAGCCTGTCATCAATCTTAAGAAGTGTTATCCCACCAGGAAATAGGGCATTATCTTTGATTATAACATAAAACCATTCTGACTTTCTACATTTAAAATTGGTAATAGACATCAATAATGTTTGGATCAGTAATTCAAGGGACAATATATGGCATGAATCAATAGTTATGGGCGGAGTTTTAATCAGGTACTTAAAAATGTGGCCATGTTACTGTAGTCAGTATAGTAAGAACTGGTACTATATTGACTCTACTGTTAATATTTATATTACATTCATAAGACTGTATTTTGTAGATATGAATATATAAGATATCATATAGACTTTCAAAACCTCCACCATTGCATATGTTTTATATTCTTACTCCAAGTGTTGTTCAACCAGCAAGTTCTCTTTAGGTGAAAAGAAACTACTTTTGCAGGATATGGCAAAGTAACATCAGACACAGCCCTGCTTATCCTTTCCTCTCATAGAGTATATACTGGATTAATCATAGCCAGATTTTGAAATTATACCTTTGCCGTCAGTATGTTTTTAGTGTCCTTCTTTGAAAAGTTCTCCTTTGTGAGATATTACTGATTCTCTATACTTTCTGTTTCTTTGGCAGATAAAACATTAATAAATATGGGGCGTTTTCCTTTAACATACTTTTCAGTTTGACA
>JAOXXN010000446.1:97146711-97156754 GCA_026770055.1 Myrmophylax atrothorax | reverse complement strand
TGTTCAGATTTTAGCCAAGGGTATAGAACTGTAAAGTTACTTAAGTGCTAAATTAAAATTAATATCAACAGTAAACCTTGAAACTGGCTGTGAGAAACTTCATGTCATCAGAAGAACCTTCCTGCCTTAGGATGACATATTCTGGAAGAAATATGGCTAGTTCTATTCTTTCTTATTCCTTGATCAGTATTGGACCTTATTACATATTCAAAATCTTTATCGTGCTTAGCCTCCATGTCTTCATGTTCTTTGAGCTCTGCTGGCATCAATGTTTTTGAATGGAAAAGCTCTCCTTTATTTGGTTCCCTCACAGTTTTTGTCGTACTTGCTTTGGTTGCAGAAGAAGGTAATCCAGACTTTACTTCTGCTTCTGCCTCTTCCTGGTGTCAGAGGATTCAGGTGTTCAGTCAGGTCCTTGAAAGTTCTTGTATGCAACAAGTTTGTAACTGTAAGGCATGGAAAAGTGTTTTTCAGTGCCTTTGAAATTCTTATCTCAAAACTTCTGAAGTATCACTTCCCTTCCACAAATACTTGAGAGTTTGAAGTGCTCTTATGTATGAACAGTTTATGTATAAACACATAGGACCAACTTACTCTAAGAGCTCTGCTGACTTCCAAAGTCTCCATCAATTTACCTCATCTGCAAACCTGGCCTCTAAACACAGTGTTTGAAAGCTTATATTGCTAGAGTTGTTACAACACTTTATTTTGTTAACCAGCTGTCTAAGAATCTCATTTTATGTGGTAACTAAGCTGCCAATATATGTCTTTAACCTGTGAATCTAAGGCAAGTAGGCAATCCCAGAACTTCCATAAAGATACACCACATAACTGATAACATAAAATATTTATTTGCCCAGAGGGAGCATAGTTATAATAGAAATAAATATGTAAGGCCAAAAAATATCTATGAATCACAAAACCTGAAATAAAAGGTAGTTTAAGAACAGAGTTTTAAATAGAAGGACACTGACTGCAGCAATATTTTCAAAGACCAAATCTCTTTTGCTCTACACTTTCACGTAGAGAAATTTACTGATGCAAAACAGTTGTTTTACCTAGGTCTGCACATTCTTGTCATTTTTTATGCAATTTTCATAAGAAAGTTATGCCAAAATCTGCTGGAAATGGGGAGAAATTCTGAGTCTTGCTGTGTACCTCATTACCTGCACTGCACCTTTAATAGCACCTCAGGAGTGCTGTCAAGGGCTTTCATGTTCTAAAGCCAGATTTCTTTGAGCAGATGGTAGAGCAGACAACACCCGAAAACAGAAAAATGTCACAATGACTGAGCTAAAATAAATGATATTTGTCCAGTCATTTCCTCCCTTCCCCCATGTCCTTGCAGGTGGCAGGGAACCCTTTTTTCCATCTTGCTTCCAGCCCAGGAACCTCTCAGTTGACTCCTGCGCTGCATCAAATTGCATTCAGTCCCTCCTTGAGCAGCAGAAAACAGGCATGCTGACATGTGCCACTGGCTTTGTTTGCTGCCCTCCCCCCACCTGCCCACCACCTCTGGCCGCAAGTTTGAGACCTCTCTCTCTCTCACAGAACACATTTCTGCACTCCACTGGGAGGATCAGCCCTGCCCTTCCCCTGCATGCTTTACCCAAAGGACAGTGCAGCCACTTGGAGAAGACAAACAAGGGCTTTCTCTCAGCTGTCCAATCATAGACAATCAAAATAATGTAGCACAAATAAAATAGATAAATGAAATATACATTGTCTGTCACAGTTTAATGGAGTTTGGGTTTTTTTAGGAAAGTTCAGAAGACAGTTTGGGGACCAGATGTTGGAATTTGAAATCATACTATGTTTCCTTTTCTGAAATCCATACACTGACATTTCTAGGACAATCTTAGGTTGTCTTATTATGAATATACTATAATATTCACAATTTCTGATTCAAATTTGCCTTTGCACAGTTTCTGAGTCCCATATATAGGTAACAGAGAGCACCACGTGTCATTGAAAAAAGTCAGAAGGATTTTTCCTCTCTCTCTTAACATGATGGTGCTCACTTCCAGAGGAGTGATTGATTAGGTATAAATTAGGGACCTATTCAATGTTTGGTTTTCTCTGAGGACCAATTTGAATTAAAGTTAGCTCTCTGTACATGAATGCTTATTCTTGTCATGAGACTGCCATTCTCACTGTCTCCGCAGCGTTTCTCCTGCAGTTCTTAGGCTATGGTCTGAAAGCTGATGTTAAACTGATTACCACAATGAGCTCTACCCAAGTAATTTCTTTTTAATTTGGAAAATGTCTATGTTATGATTTGCATCCCTATGAATTTCTGCACACAGAATATTTCATCCATTATTGTAAAGAATGATAAATCCAACATATTTACTCACTGCTTCCTTCCAGCCCTGTGCTAGGTTTCAAAATACAGCTAAAACCTTACAGCCTCATAGTTGCTGTCCTACTAGTGTTGTTCTGGTTGAGCTACAAAAAAAAAATTAATTTCTGTACTTTTTACACACTTGAGCACAGGTTTTGTGTGAGCCATTCACACAGTTTCTATTGTTGCTAGAAACAGTTTCAGTTCTTTCTAGTCATAAGTATAATCACAATTTTCTGTGCTTTCACAGCAGCAGTTAAGACGTATGTGAAATGTGGCTAATTGGAAATGTAAACTTTATGAGCACTGTCTGAATTCTTAGCTCAGTGGCATTAACTGAGACAAGAAGGGAAATAAGATTGTTGCATTTAACAGAAAATAGACCTCAGGATTGTGTCCTTCACTCTCCTTCCTTTTGTACTGCTTGCATGAATTTTAAAAAAATAAAAGTAGTTAGGTGTTAAGCTATTATCTTCTGGGGGTTTACATCCCTGCATAAAATGCTAAGCAATGTTCCAATCCTCTGCTGCACCAGAATTCTGGGGGCAGGGGGAAAAAAATTTTCCTGTTTTCTCAAAATCCTTCTCCCTCCCAACAGTGCCACTACCATTCCTTGCACTTTTGTTTGTTTTTTTTCTAATATTTCAGATTAAGGGCTCCAAAAAAAAAATACTTAGGCAGGGTTCTCATTCAGATGAGAACCTAATATTGTACCTACATTCTTACTACAGCATTTGTCCTCCTGATCTTTGCATTTACTTCCTTTGTTTCTGGTACACTAAACAAAGGAGTGCTTAATAAGTGCTTCTCTGTTGTCCATAGTGAAGGCTACTACCTGTAGCTTTCCCAACCTTCACTAAAACTGGAGATTTCTAATACGTCAAAGTTGCATTGCTTGAGAGGAGTGAAACTTTCAGAATAAAAATAACAACAGTGATGTGCTTAGAAATGAAATGATTGTGTTAATAGATGCTTATCACTTAGTAACAATGAAAGAGCAAAACAGGGCTTTATTTCTAGACCCTGCCTATAAGCAAGGGATAGATTGAATTTCTATTGTATTTTATAAGGCAGGTATAAACTTATGAAAGAAAATTCAAAATTGCATATATGTAAGTCCTTTTTTATGTCCATTGCTATCATGATGTTATTAAGGTTTCTGTCCAGCACTGCTTTCAGTCTCAGTTGCTTTGACTCCAATGGGGAGTTTCAAAGGACCATCACACAGCAGTGTGTAAAGAAACATTTTATGGGTTTTTTTTTAACTATGTGAGTGCTTAATTTAGGTTTCAGTATTTGCCATGGTGCTCACCACAATTCTTTATTGCTCTTAGTTGTAATACTCAGTTTTCCTCCTTCACTCATTTCTTTCAGTTTGGTCTAATCTGAATTGGCACAGGAATTGTGTGAATATATATTCCATTAAATATTCCTTCAGGTGAGCTTTAAGGGACCTTTTGAACTTCTATTTTTAAGCTATTTGTATTGCATTAAGATTCTTATGTTGACAAAGCAGGAAATACATAGACCTACCACTGACTGATAAGGACTGATCTAATATTAATTCACTGTATTAGTAGTAGATCCCTGTAATAAAAGAACATAAGCTTTCAGAAAAATTAGGGCAAGAAAAGAACTGCATAGAACAGCCCATCTATCTCCTGCCCCTGCAGGATTGGTGATGCTGAACAGATGTTTGGTCTAACCTGGTTTTCAATGCTTCCAACAATGGGAAGACCATAATATCCCCAGCAGGTCTGTTCCTCTGCTTCACTATCCTTGTTGTTAGAAAGTTCAGCTAATGTTTGACCTGAGTCTTCTCTGTTTCAGAATAAGCTCCTTATTTTTTTTGCATATGAAAGTAGAAATGGATTATTCCTTCCCTTTAGCAACAACCTTTCACTCAGCTGAAGACTGATACTGTACCCTGTTGGTCTTATCTCTGTTGGACTTAAAAGGAAATACTCTTTCAGTCTTTTTTCATAGGTCATGTATTCCAGAGTTCTAACCAGTCTCTCCTCTATACTCTCTCTCCTTTCAAATCTGTACAGACCTGAGGCCCTAATTGATACTGCATGTAAAAAAGGATGACTTTCCATGTCATGTAGCTTCTGCTCTCGCTTATATGTCCCACTATGATGCTTATTTCTTTTCAGAAATAGCATGATATTGCCTACTTGTATTTAAAGTGTGCTAAACTGTAACATCAGACTCTTTTTGTGAAGAACAGACACATGACCATTGGTCTCATAGCTGGTATCTTAGAATAAGTTCTTGCCTCCTGATTGTCCTTATCGAATCAGATACTACTGTGTTTATTTTTTCTTTAAGAGATTTCTTTAGTTTTACAAGACAATTGTATGCCTGTCCTCATGCTGTCCCAGTGGCATGGCTGTCTCAGTGACATCCTGTCCCATCTGATTGGAAAAAAACCCAAACTGATTGCCTATTCAGCAGTATTAAATGTGGACACCCCATTTAACATAACATAAGGAAAAGACCTTAAGTTGCGTCAGGGGAAGTTCAGGTTAGATATTAAGGAAAAAAAATCACCGAAAGAGTGGTTAGGTATTGGAATAAGGTGCCCAGCAATAGGGTGGAGTCACCATCTCTGGAAGTGTTCAAGAGATGTCAGGATGTGGCATTTGGGGATATGGTTTAGGGGTGGTTATGGTGGTGCTGGTTTCATGGTTGGACTGCATGATCTTGAAGGTCTCTTCCAATCTTGATGATTCTGTGATTTCAGCTATGAATGGCTGACTTGATACAAATTTTTGACTTTCCATCAGTTCAGTTTAAGTCATTTCATCTAGAACATGTACCTCACGTTGTCTGTGGCATTGCTGACTGTCATGTGGGTCAGTGTCAAAAGACAAGAAAGTCAGTGCAAGAGACACCTAACACTCCCCCTTACATATAAGACTTTCTAATCTAACACAGAAAGAAATAAGATATACAGTTCTCGACAGATAAAATGTGGCTTGGCACTACTTTTCCTTATATTCTTCCAAGTGCTTATATATCATTACTTATTCTAAATTTTTTCCTTTACCCAGGATTTCTAATTACTACAGCTTTATGACTGGTCATCCTCTGTTCCCTGCCCCTTCCTTTTAAAGGTTTGAGCTCTGTTTTCCCTTTGTAATCTCTTAATACCTGGTGCATTATCCACAAGATATGAGATAATTTAATAGAATTTGTGAAATACATGTTCCCACTTGTCCTACAAACCACAGCTACCAAGGGTGAGTATGCTTCTTCATAGAAGTGATGTGCGAGCCTGCTGCTCCAGGTACCTGTCTCTAGTTACCCTGGGCTGTGCTCAGCCAGGCCAGAATGAAGACACTTGGTGCAAAGGCAATTGCAGAAAGTCATTAAAAGAAAAAAAAAGAAAAAAAAAAAGAAAAAAAAAAGAAAAAAAAAAACACACCGAAAAACCCCAACCTTGAACTAAAAGAAAAAATGGCCTCTAACTAAAAACTCTTTATTTGCCCTCCATTTACTTATGAATGTGCTATAAGTAGCTGTTCCACAAGTTTTCCAGAGTTGAGCATCGGCACTAGTCTAACTTTTTCCAGACCTGTCTTCAGGTGGCATAAATCACCCACTGGAAATGTGTTTTTTCTCTGTTAGTTATAGAAGGATAATAAACAAACAGCAGGTACTAAATAGCTGATTTTTCACAGGCTTCATGCAGACATGGGTATTACAGGAATTTTCTGAAGTTACTTGACAGAGCAGTAGTAGTGCTGGGAATAGGCCAATCCTTCTGAACTGCTTGTTTTGACTGTTATACATCTCCAATTGTTGCCTCTGTACTTTGTATTACAGAGGAGAACTTTAATGTGCAGCTAAAATCTAAAAAGGCCAATATTTGCTATGTATTTGTATTTGTGGTTTTTTTTTCCAAGAGACTGACAACTCTTAGAATATGAGTATTGCTGAATGTAATGCAAAATTTCAATTTTATTTTTTAAAGCTATTTTTAATTCCACCACTTTAAGTAAAGTACTATGCACCAAATTACCAGGTATCATTGTGAAAACTGCCCTCACAGTTAGGATTTGATATAGTATATATTAATTAAACTAATGGAGATTGATGTGATCCTTGCTTTTTAAAGTATTTTATATATTACTGATTACACCTTTTTTTCCTTTGGCCAATGTGATTTAAGATTATTGGAGAAAATATAAGAAAAAAATGAAGCATGTTGCTCAGGGATAAAGTTTGACAGAATATTTACACAACCTCTCCACATTTTCAAGTTTTTGATATGAATTTTTCAGATCGCGTGTCTAAAGGATACTGTAATAAAATAATTACTTAAATGAAGTGAGCCCCTTAGTAAGTAATCAGAAGGGCTGAGGACTCCCTGTTTTGCAATGCCTGATTGTTCTTTTTGTTCTCCGAGGAGACAGCACATGAGATGTAGAATATGCATCAACCCAGATGGAAAGATCCATTTATACCTAACCTCTGTATATAAGCACTGGCAGTAGTGCTTTCAGGGCTGGCAGCTGATGCTTGTGGGTTAGAATCTGAGTGTGAACTGGGAACTGAAATTCATACAGCTGGCTCTTTGGCAGAAAAATGGTGTGATTCTCCTTCAACAGCCTTGTCAACAAAATTATATTGATAATGGAGTGTTTTCCACCTGAAAGTACATGTGCAGTACAGAAGACATTGTTAAAAATTAGGAAACCTTATGAGGAAGAGAATTAGGGCACATGCATATCCTGTAGCTGAATCTAGGATATTCTAGGACAGAGAACTGACACAGAATTCGGAGTAAACTTCTGGTGGAGCAGATAGTGCTGTCCATCCAATGCTATTGGTGTAACTCAGCTGGCACTCACATCGCCGGAACACCCTCCTGCTCTCTCAGGGTGGCTGCCTGCGCAGCAAAGACTTGAACATGAGGGCTGATGAGTTTTCAATGGCCAGTATCTCTTTGATGAGAAAAGAAGTATATTTTATATTTATAAAATGTGAAGAGGAGAGGAAGAGGCCAAGGCCTCATGAGGAAGAGGAGCAGTAGAAATGCAATGTGAGAAGAGTGAGGACTGACTGTTCATGTCCTTGGGACCTCTAGGGATGGGAGCAAAGAGTACATCACCACTGTGGCTCTGATGGCTTAGAACCTATTCTGGCTGTTCCAGTACAGAGCTGAACCTACTGAAGAAACTTATGGTGGATATGATAGGTACACATTCAATGATATTTAAAAACTTTTCAATGTTAGCAAAATCTTGACACTATGCAATAAGCTTGGGTGAAATATTGCTTGAATTTATTTAAAATACATCCGAATAAGAAAGATGTAAATTTTTGCTCAGAATATAGAAGAACTTGAACCGCAAGTTTTGTAGTGCTGTCTCAGAAAAGAAAGAAAAAAGGTAAAAAATCCAAATTAATTTAAGGTTAATGGTATCTCTTCAGAGATTATAAAGCTAATTCTAAGAAACTGTCTTGCCTGAGGCTGCTGACTTCAGTTATCTATCATCATTAATCTTTCTTACACTGCGTATCACATTCACTTGCAGTAAGACAATTAAACTAAGAAATGTGAAAGATACATAGTATCCTCTTTGCTTTATATCAGTGAAATAGTTGTTCTAACAACTAAATCACAGCAAGATTTGTAGGACACATCTCCCCTTTCTCACTGATAAGAAGTGCCTGAAAACAACTGAAACTTAATTTTTGAGCAACTGAAGTAAAAATCAGTGTCTAATTATTTTCATAACACATCCTCCCACAATATTCAGTTGGCCAAGGTTAAATATTAAGTATAACAACAAGGCAAGAATTAAAAGTTGTTTGAACTACTTTTCTTACTTTTTTTAATTTTTTGCCTTTTTTTTGTAGTTTATATATAAATATATATAGTAAACAAAGTTCCTGAAAGGCATGCCATAAAATAAACTGACAAAGCAATGCTACCAAAATAAATTAAGATTGCAAATAGAAACGTGTTACTGGAGGGTTTTTTGAGTTTTCTAAATTGTGTCATTTATTTTATATTATTTATGGGTGATCTCCCGACTTGTGAGTTTGGGGGCTTTAAGGGGTTCTGAAGGGCTTGTTTTTATGGCTTTCATGTTATCAATATTAATGTTGAGTCAAAGTTCATATAATATAAAAAAGTGAGAAAACACTGTTTCTAAAACATTCAACCAGTTAATTTTGGAGGCAGAACTAATTCCATATCAAAGCTGGCTTAAAAAAAAGTAAATTAATATAACTTTCCTATTGTTAGAGATTTTGTTAAACTCCAGAATACATAATATGTAGATATGCTAAAATATGAAAGGAAGTCTTGTCATTTGGAAATTGCACACTGCAGACCAGAACTTGGCCTTCAGATATGGTTATTTTTTTAAATGTTCTGATATTTCTTTTCCTTCTCTTCGAAACTCCTAATTTTTCAAGACTGAGTCTATCCCAGAGAACAAAGCAGTTTCAGTGTGTTTTCTTTGGAAGATTTTTGAAAGCCAAAGTTGGTCAAAGGGAAAGAGACCCACAACAATTTGGCTGCTTGCCTATTTGCATGCCAGGGCCCAGAATTGACTTGTAGCTCACAGATATGTCTCCTGGTTTTAGCAACAGTAACTGACCTGTTCTCTCTGTTTTACCTGTACATTCATGCATTTTACAATAGTGTTCAGAAAAGTCACGCCTAGGGCTTGGGTTATCCATAAATAGTTGTTATTTCATCTAATACTTGAACATATAAAATCTAAAAAATCAAGTAATTTTGATGGTGAGCTATATCCTGTGCTGAAGTAATTCCACTGACTCCAATAAGTTATATCATGAAATAACTTTTGTCCTCTAGTTATATTCCATATGAACAATGTTGAAAGCACAAAACTGCTGAAAGAATGTTAGACCAATCAAGTGAAGCAATCAAATCTGGAAATGCCTGTGGGTAAAAGCCAGTTTAGCCTTTACTTCATTCCCTTGTGCATAGAGATTTTAATTACATTATCACAAACTTTCCCACATGAAATCCCTTCTTTTGTTTCATAGTCTTTTCCTTCTGAACTCAGTGCAATTCTTACCTCTATGAAATCAAAGGGAGTCTTGCAGTCATTTCTGATATAACTCTGGTGTTTATCACTGAAAACACAGACAACTTTCCTAAGTTACAGCTTCAGAAGCAGAAACTGGCCATTATTCAGTGAATGAGACATGAACAACAGCTCATCATGGATGCACAGAGTCTCTGGGCCAGTCACATAAGGGGTAATTTTGCCACTCATTCCCAATTGGACTTGTTTCAGCCTCCAAAACAGTTAGGTCCTGTCACTCCAGAAATATGAACAGGTTCTGCCTCTTTATAGGTTGATGACATTAGGGTACACTGTGTATCTACTAAAGCCTTATACTCCCAATCCTATGGCAAGGAATTCTATTGATTTTTAGAAGAAGTGGAGAATCCTATTACCAGTATTAGAGTAGCACTGCCTCCAGACAGGTGGAGGAAAGGGACAACCAACTGGCTCCAGTATGTTACAATCCAACATCATACTCTGTTATTCCTGCCCTGATGAAAAACTGTAATAGATGGAGTCAAAAGGCGTGGACTAAATGAACTCAGTGGACTTTTTTAGGGATGTTTCATAAACTAAGGGAATACCAGGTATGTGTGTGTGTCTGTGGATAGATAGATAGATAGATAGATAGATAGATA
>JAOXXN010000446.1:97133748-97146192 GCA_026770055.1 Myrmophylax atrothorax | reverse complement strand
ATAGATAGATAGATAGATAGATAGATAGATAGATAGATAGATAGATAGATAGATAGATAGATAGATAGATAGATATCAGGGGAGGGGAAGAGTGATTATGGTTAACTGAAATGTATTGGAAAGTGTAGAACCTGTTCATGGCATAAATTATATGCAATAAATGTGCATACTGTTCTGGTTTCAACTGGGATAGAGTTAGTTTTCCTCTTAGTAGCTAGTACAGTGCTGTGTTTTGCGTGTAGGATGCGAGTAATGTTGATAACAAACTGATATTTTAGTTGTTGCTAATAGTACTTATTCTAAATCAAGGAGTTTTCAGTGCCCCATGCTCTACCAGCAAGTAGGTGCACAAAAATTTGGGAGGGAGCATGGCCAGAGCAGGTGACCCAAACTGGCCAAAGGGATATTCCAGACCACAGAATGTCATTCTCACTGTATATGCTAGGTGGAACTGTCTGGGAGGGACCAATCACTGCACTGGTCAGCAGGTGCAATTGTACTGTACATCACTTCTGTTTCTTGGATTTTATTCCTCTCCCTCTGCCTTTCATTACTATTATTATATCTTACTTCAGTCATTAAATTGATCTTGCCTCAGCCTGCAGGCTTTACCCTTTTCTGATTCTCAGCCCTATCCTACCAGGGTGAGGAGTTGTGAGCAAGTGGCTGAAAGGTGTGTGATTGCTGGCTGGCATTAAGCCACAGCTACTTAGGTAGATGTTTTGGTTTTGGGGGTGTTTTGGGTTTTGGTTTTTTCTCCCCACTAGCTTTGCAGATCTAAAGTACTTAGAAGACTCAGCTTGTTTAGTATACCTGGAATTGTCCTAATATTTAGTAAGTAACCGAATCAACTTTGTCATATAAAGCTCAACTTGGTATTTTACATTTCAACATATAAACATAGTTATTCAGTCTTTTTGAAACCAGACAGGGCATCAAAGGCTCGAAAGATTACTTAATAATAAAGAGCCAGTTTTATCTGATAAAAGGTAAAAAAGACAGGAGAATGAGTATGAAAAAATACTGCCTCTTGGCAAACAGAAGACAGTGAATGATATATCAAAGACCAGACCGAGCTGAGCACAAACCTGAAAGCAATCTCACGTGAGTTAGAGGAAGGGAAGGTGAAGCTGAGTGGAAAATGAGAGAATATTATCTTTTGTTTAGAAATGCCTGCTGATTCAAGAGCTTGTATTTCTATAATTTTCAAGGGAAAAGCAAAGTCACTAAAAACAGGGAAAGTGTGAGAGAAGAGGCATTTCCAGTAGAAGAGAAAGAATGAGATAAACTGAAAGAATTTGACAACAATAAGAAGTAGCTTCTGAAAGGCATGCTATAGTGTTTGACATATTTAGTGGCATAAGGTGGAACGGTTGAATTTAACAGGATTGCTTGCCTTTCCCATGACGAAAGCAGATTTAGAAAAGAACTGCAGTAAAACTGAGCAGATATATCAGCTTGAAGTTCATTTTTCATGAAACTTGTTTGGGGGGGTTTGGGGGTGTTTTGTTTGTTTGGTTGTTGTTTTTTCTTTTTTTCTCCTGGGGTTTTGGGTTTCTTTTTGGTGGACTATTATTGAATTTCTGTTTGAGACTCCTCATTTGTCCAGAACCTACCTCCAGATTTTCATCAGACTATTTTACAGTTATCTCAACATTACAGAAATAGGTTGAATTTTATTTAGCATATTTTTACTTATCTAGTTTATGGTTTTCTGGTCTGCAAAATTTGATAGCTTGATATTTCTGAGAATCAAGATATCACCGTATAATGATGTGTATTATGTCATTGCTTCTCCAGTCATGAAATGCACATGTTTCACAATAATGTGAAATTAGTTGAAGTTTTAACATTTCATATAGGAAGATAATGTGATTAAATGTATAGATAAGATTCAAGTAGACACTCAAAACTCTGCCATCTATTTACTGTCAGATATGGAAACTTTACTGATAAATTAACAATTTTTCAGTTTAAATAAGTCTAAAAAGCCCATGGCTGTCTGTGTTACCCACCTTCTTAATTTGGAAACTATGTTGTTTCTCTGTAGTTTTTCTCAGACAAAAAAGGAAAGAGTTATACTTGCCTTTTGAGCACAGAAGTGAGCTCTGGCCCAAAGTTACAACTTTAGGTTATTAGCTCAAGAATAGTGCTGTACTAACTACAGCTCCACAGACCCTGGATTTAAGCCGGATCTAGTTCTGGCTGGACTGAAATAAAATTCCAAGTATCCTTTGAAAAAATTAATTAGAAATAAAGCTATCTAGAAAGTTTTACATGTCTGTCCATCCCCATATGTTGTAAGATGAGGTGATGGGGAAGAAGACTTACCTGGCTGAACAGAGAGCCTTGCTTGGAACTCGGGAAAAACTGGAAAGTTTATGAACTTTGGAAGAAGGTGTGGAAAACTGATGAGGACTATAAGGATGTCATGCTTGAGGCTAAGAAGGGAGGAAACTAGAAGGACCAAAGCCCAACTAGAACATAATCTGGCTACTGCTGTAAAAGACAATAAAAATGTTTTTATAAATACATAAGCAACAAAAAGGGGGCTAAGGAGAATCTCCATTCTTTCTAGGATACAGGGAAAAGAATTACAAAGGATGAGGAAAAGACTGAGGTACTTAATAGCTTCTTTGCCTCAGTCTTTAACAGTGAGACCAGTTGTTCTCCAGGTACCAGCATCGTGAAGACGGATGGGGAGTGGAAGGAAGCTCCCATAATCCAAAGGGAAATGGTTGGTGACCTCCTACACAACTTAGACACACTCAAGTCTGTGGGCTGAGGCCAACTGTGTGAGGTTCTACAAGGCAAAGTGCTGGATCCCGCCTTTGGTTCACAACAATGCCATGAAGAGCTACAGGTTTGGGGAAGAGTGGTTGGAAAGCTGCCTGGTGGAAAAGGACTTGGGTGTCCTAGTTGACAGCCATTGAACATAAGCCAGCTGTGTGCCCAGGTGGTCAAGATGGCCTGTATCAGAACTAGTGTGGCCAGCTGGACTGAGGAAGCGATTGCCTCCTGTACTCAGCACTGGTGGGACCACATCTAGAATCCTGTGTCCAGTTTTGCAGCTCTCATTACAAAAAATATGTTGAGGTGCTGATCCTTGTCCAGAGAAAAGCAGTGGAGCTGATGAAGGGTCTGGAGTACCAGTCTGATGAGGAGCTGCTGAGGAAACTGGAGTTTAGCCTGGAGAAAAGGATGCTCAAAACAGAACCTTTTCAGTCTCTACAACTGCCTCAAATGAGGCTTTAAGGAGACAGAGTGGGGCAGTCTCATCTCCCAAGTAAAAAATTGATAGGTCATGAGCAAACAGGCTCATGTTGTGTCAAGGGAGGTTTAGATTTATTGTTAGGAAAATTTTTTTCACCAATAGAATCACCATCCCTAGAGGTATTTAAGTGGTGTAGATGTGGCACTTATGGACATGGTTTAATGGTTGACTTGGCAGTGCTGGGTTAATGTTGAACTTGGTGATATTCAGGGTCTTTTCCAGCCTAAATGATTTTATCTCTTTAAAGTGTTGGTTGTTCAATGATCAGCTATGCATAATTTTAAAAATGCTTCGGAGCTCAAAAATGTTTGTGGACATGTTAAGGCACTAAAGTACATTAGCTAAAAGAGGTTCTTTCACCTCTTTCATGGCTAAGCCAGCTACACAAGTGGAGGTCACTGGGGAAAATGTGGATAATGTTTGTAGTGATCTTTCTGAGAAACTTTTTCATTTGTGTGCTTGTTTTAAATAAATACACATATGTACACAACTGTGAGCTGTCACACTCACAGTTACAGTGTGCTTGTAGGTATAGTGTGCCTTCCTGAAAGTGTTTGGATTATCACATGTGATGAGGACAGCACACCTGTGGTAGTTCTCTGGGAAATCCTGGCTCAATATGAGGCAGTAAAGCTGTGATGAACTGCATGGGGTTCCAAATTACAGTACACCTACCTGTGATGATAGGTGTCCTCCATCACTGCTATCAAAGTGCTGGTGAATGCTGCCTAAATAGTCTCTGTATTCAGGCAGAGTGGGGTGCTTCTGGTGCTGTTAGTGCAGCATTTATCACCACTGCAGGAAGTCGGGGCTGGGATTCCATCCATAATGTACTTCTAAGTTTCCTGATGAGAGCTACATTGGAAAGAATTAATGTTCTGATCTTGAGATGGCTGTATGCAACTGTAGGTTCTACAATATATTTTAAGATGCTATTTAAAACCCCTGCATTGAGTTTGTATAAACCAGGCCATGATTATACTAGGGAGAATGATGCAGGCAGATTGCTTGAGATCAGCAGCAGAAGAAAATTGATTAATGATGGCTTTCAAAATGTTAGGAAACTGCTTTGGGATTTTCTATTTTCCAGTAGTGGATGTTTTTGCTTAGTTTTTTAAAGTGAGAAAGAGTAAAGAAAACACATGAGGAAAAACATGTGGAGGAAGAGAAGCAGACCATGGTCCAGTTTAGCTGGCCAGAGTTGGTAGATCCCATTTATTTTTTTCTTTGAAGTGTTACTCACTATGAACCTACTAAAAGAGCACAGCCAAGTCAAAATAGACCTAGAGGTTATGTTTACCATCGTCTCTCTTTCATATCTCAAGTATTTTTATATAATTTAAAATATTTATATATACATAATATGAACTTTTATTCTGTATAGATGGTGATGACATTTTAACTTAGAAGCCCTTTGAAATACAGGTGCTGGTACACAGAAATTGAATTACTGGCTGCTCAGTACAAGAAAGACTTGAGTTCCTGGAATGAGTCCAGCAAAGGGCTATGAAGATGATTAAGGGACTGAAGCATCTCTTGTATGAGGAAAGGCTGAGGAACTTGGACATCTTTAGCCTGGAAAAGAGTCGACTCAGAGGGGAACTTATCAATGAATTTAAGTATCTGCAGGGAGGGTATTGGGAGAATGGAGCTAAGCTAATTAAGATGAGAGGCAACAGACAAAAACTGGAATACAGGAAGTTCCTTGTGAAAGTGAGGAAGAATTTGTTACTCAGTGAAATAGATTGCCCAGAGAGGTTGTGGAGTCTCCTTCTCTGGAAGTATTCAAAAGACATCTGGACACAATCCTGAGTAACACGCTCTAGGATGACCCTGCTTGAGCAGGGAGGTTGAACTAAATGACCTCCAGTTCTCCCTTCTAACCTTATCCAATCTGTGATTCTGTTAAATTATTCTAAGGAAACTAAGGACAGCACATTTAATTAATCTTAGTTATCCAAGGAAAGTGAATGCCAGAGTTAACTGTATATTAAGATAACTTTTTGTTTTAATAGGACACTTTAATAAACCTGGAAGTGTATTTTCTTCCTTTATCATGTTGATTAGCATCTTTAATAATGTGCATTTGGTAGTATTATCAGTTCTAGTAATTATTCACAACAATTCACAACTACTATGTAAGGATAAATTGGTATCTGGATAGCAGGATTTTAGGTCTCTTCCAGCTTCTTCTGCTAAAGCGTATCACGTAGCAGGGGAGAGGCTGTATAGCATAAAAGAGCCTTCTGCATGAATGCGTGAGTGATTTCTTTAGGTATCTAGGTGTATGAGTGGAGAAATTTGTGAGGATACAGTAGGCTGCAGAGAGCAGCATGAAGCAGTCTCCAAAGCAATGATAAACTCCTGAAACTGTCAGTCTGGCTGTCACTGCAAGAACTGAGAAACTTGGGGCACCAGAAGTTGGACAAACCAGGACTGGCAGCAACAACCTGTTGTGTAAACAGGACCACATTTCAGAGGGTGCTGCTGCCACAAATGGCCAGGCTGCTGGATTTCATATACATGGGATTAAGGGAAGGACCCTTTGAGACACTTTCTGGATACCCACCTAAGAGCCTGTGTGCTGCTATGGCTCCATGGCCTCTGCACAGACAGCTGGTGTTGGCCTCCAGTCATGCTCTGGTGGGTAACTGAGAGTGAGTGTGCAAGTGCAAGAGTGAGCTGTGTGAGCAAAGACTTGAATGGGCAGTGTGAATGGTTACCAGTTATTAATAATAACAGATGGGTTTTATTAGTGAAAGCTCTCCTATTATTAAAGCTCCCCTAATCAGTGTTTTTTGTAATATGTCTCCTGGAATTCGGTCCTCTCATGAGGAAAAATGCATTTCTTTCTTCTGTTCTGTCAACACTGAAGCAACATGTAGTCATTATGTTCTTTCAACAACTGGTATTATCTCACAGAATCACAGAATGGTTGAGATTAAAAGGGATCTTTGGAGGTCATCTGGTCCAACTCCCTTACTCAAGCAGGGCCACTCACAGCAGGGTGTTCCAAGACCACATCCAGATGGATTTTATTTGCTTTGGGAAGGAAACTCCCCAGTCTCACTGGGCAACCTGTGCCAGTGCTTAGTCACTCTCATAATTAAAAAAAAAAAAAGTTGTTTGCTGGTGTTCGGATCCTTTTGTGTTTCATTTTGTAGCCATTGTCCAAGTTCTTGCTGAAATAGCATAGCTCAGAAGGCAAAATATAAAGCTGTATAATTAACATACGATTTTAAGAGAGGAGAAAAAATAATCGGTGAGGTTTTGCACTAGAGACTGACAGGACTAAGTTTATTTTTGTCTAGGACTTACTTTAACTAGCTATTTTAGAGATCGGAGGCCATCAAATTTACCAATTTGAAAACAGTCTAAATCCATGTCTAAGTCATTGTCATTTTATTCTTGTGGATGTCTCAGATCCACATCCATATTTGTAGATTTTTTTGAAAGATTCTTGTGGTGAGATTCAGTTCTAACTACCTACATTATAGGTTATGTGGGTATGTAGCTGTCTAAGCTCACACTATAATTATTAGAGATCTTGTCAGTGGAAAGAGCTGTTCTAACTATTCATCTGACCAAGTTTAATTTCTACTTTTCAATGTAATTAATTGACTCTATTTCAACTACTTCATTGGAGCTTATGGAAGCTCAGACACATAGCTCACATGAAAACACCTCTACTGAAGAAAGTAAGTTTGAATCAAGTTCTTAGTGATATCACAGAAAGGAAAGCTGATGAAGTGATACCCTGGTTAGCAGCATCAGTGTGATCTACTGTCTCAATATGATGCAATTTTTTATCAAAAAATTGATGTTATAAAGTTGAATCAGAACAATAAATAGGTTTTGGAATGTCATATTGTTTAGTCTCTGTAACTAACTTTCAGATCAATTTTTTTCTTTGAATTATTTCCAAAAGTAAAAATTAATTCCAAACACCAGCACAAGAGATCTGTGGGTTTGTAAGATGGTGACTGCACTATTATGAATTCCTTAGTGCAACCTTTGTGCTAACTATTTTTTTTTTTCTTCTCACTGGGGAAGTTCTCACAAAAAAGGTTTACATTTCCATTAAAATGATAATTGTGCTGTTTCAAGGACTGGTGGCAAATGAATGCAATAATATATCAATGAAAATAATAGAGTGCCTGAAAACAGTTTCATTGCTGTAGGTTAGGGGCATAGTGACAGAAAATGACAAATAGTGCACACCCAAGTTGAAGCAAAAGGACTGTGCAAGAGTTGCTTCTACTGCAAAACCAGATTTTTAGTGAATAATGCACATAATTTCCAAAGCTGAAGGACACTCTCTCTCTCTTGAGTCTAATGCAAATAATTGATCACCTACTTCTTGTTTAGCTTCTGGCTTTAGGTTTGGGTCATCATCATGGCTAGACTTCGTGTATGCAGATTTGGGAAGGGCTCTACCTATGTGGTTGTGTCCTTTGACCCTGCACAGGGGATTTTTTAGGTGAGGCACAGCGTGTGCAGAACTGGCCCCACCCTTTAACTCCTAAGGTTCATCTGACATGGCTGAGCGAGCTTGGATGGTGGCAGTGAACTGCTCAGGACTAGAACCTACAGCCCCTGATACTCCCAGGAGGTCTCCCATCCACGTACTCACTGGGGCCAACCCTGCTGAGCTTCCAAGATCTGACGGGATTTGGCATCCAAATGGCATTTAACTTTTTGGGTTTTGGTTTGGGTAGTACTAAATTAACCCCCAAACCTTCGTGCAGCCAAACTCACAATTCAAATCCAATTATAAGTTACATGACAACAGTTTTCACTGACCTTATTGTCAAAACTACAGTTGTAACTTCTGGTTGATACAAGTCAGCTTTCATCTTCAGACACTGCAGCTATATGTCGCTCTTCAGTCTCTTCTTTGCAACCAGCCTTTTTATTTTTCTCCCTTTGTATTTCAAATATTATGAGCAGCTGGACTTTATTCCATTCCTTTTGTTTAAAGAAGGCTTGGGCTTTATATAATTCATGGTCCAGGTATTGTGCTCCTGAGTTCTGCTGCCAATTTATGGGCTTACAGTGAACTAAGACTGAGTCTAACTGTGGAAGTTTAGCAAAGCAGAGACACTCATTTCCTGCTGTCAATATCTATTAAAACACTTCGAAGCAGGGCAAAATCTTATATTTTCAAAAGAGCATGATTTAGCATTCATTTAGCTTCTCATAACCTTTCTAAGCAGGTATCAGCTCCAAGAGGTGGTTTGCTATTTCATCATCTCGTTGCCAATGCCATGGAGAGCCTTTAATGTTAAATGACTTAAATGTGCTCTGCACATTAAATATGTTTTACTGTGCACTGTAAAAATCAGACCTTCCATTCATTTGGCATTAGTATTTTGGCAACGCACGTCAGTGGAAGCTATACAGTGCTTTGATATTTTATTGTAAGCACAGCATGAGGAATCCCACGAAAGTGGAAGCAAAGGTTGACCACTGGATTGTGCTGTGAACACTGTTTTTGAAATAGGAGGAACAGGGCCTTGGAGGCAAGATATAGAAAGGGCTATATCTTTGTTAATCAACTCTAGGAAAAAATAATTAGCTTATTGGCATGAAAATCTCCAACATCTGCTTTGCATTGAGCTAGTGAAATTACTATAGTGTACCAAAGAAAGGTACTGCCTGCTGAGAAGTACATACTCTTTTCCTTTTTTAAAAAATCATTCTATCTGTTTTAACTCAAAGTCAGCTTTATCATCAAATCACTGGTTTTATTGCTTAAATCAATGAATTCTAGTATGAATCAGGTCTGGATTGCATGAATGTGATTCATTGCTAACTGCTACTGAGGACATGCTAGCTACATTGCCTTAACAAGGGGATAAAAACATGTGTCACTTTTCTGTACTCCACTTTCATTTCAGATTCCTGCTCTTTGCTTAGAAAGTCTTATGTATGAAAACAAAAGTGAATAGTAACAAATCAGAACAATCCACTAAATAAATGGAATAGAGGAAAATTGGGTTCCACATATTCAGGTTTAATTAATTGACAATCAGTCAAAGAAACTGAGAAATCTTCTTAACAATAACAGGAAATTATGATTTTTCTACTGCCCTTGGAGTCTGCAGAATAGTAGAAGAAATCTTATGGCAGAGACTGAATACTCCAGTTGTTTCAGTCACAGCAAAGGTTCCATTCCATTATAACTGCAGTACTTGCATATATTGAAGTCTATCAGGGAAATGTTGCACACTGTATTTATCTTTATATGGGAAACTTTACATTGCCTGCCTATGCAGTGTCAGCTCATATCATTCTTTGTGAAATGTAATGATGGAATTGGGGCATGTGGATCATGATTTGTGGGTTCAATATACTATAAACTCTTCTGATTTCAGCTAGCAAAGTAGGTCTGATTTTATTTAACGGTTCACACAGGATACATGTGCTTGGGTGACAAACTACCTTGTTTTCAGTTGGTAGAGGTTGACTTGTAAGAAAATAAGAACATCCACAATTTATTTCATCAGCTTAACACAAAGTATTACACAGAAGCTTTTTATGCTGGGACTAGAGCATAATTAATTTGCATTAACTTATCTGCATTGCTTTCAGAATAGCATTTTTAACAGTGATTGCTATTGCAAGTTACAGTATGTACATGAACTTTTCAGATACAAGTCTCACTCTTCTAATTTGGTTGGGTTTGGTTGTTGTAGGGTTTTTTAATCCCAGTGTCTGAGTAGATATTTTTTCACTATTACAGAAAGATGAGATTTTTTTCCGCTCCTGTTCTTTTTCTTTTGCATCAGGATTATTTCATTACTAAAATGACATAGAATGGATGTTTTCAAACATTTTATTGCTGTGGCAAAATGTGCCACAGGATGAGCACAGTGACAGCATTTTGTGCTGAGTATTAGATGTTTGATTGTGTTGATTCTGATTTGCATGGTGGCTGCATCCAGTCTCTGTGCTTTCAGGGAGCTGTCACTGCGTAGCTAGATACTCCATTTATGCATAATCTGGTTTTGGTGTGGTTTTTATGTGCTCCTAGGGGTCAACAACATTCTTCTGTCTCTCAGGCTCCCAAAGAAAAAATGCCAAGGATGTTGTTTTTTCTTCTGCTGTAGATTGTGATAAAGTTTGGCATGATAAAACTTGAGTTCCCACATACTGGAATTGTTAGGTAATGCATTGTGTTCAGCAACCTGGATTTCAGAAAGCAGTTCTCTCTAGTGCATTTATCACATTTTGGATTGTTTTTTTTCCCATGGTCACTTACAAAACTAAGCATGATCTCAGTCCTCAGGAAATTTATCTCGCTTAAACAGTTATAAATTATTAAAGCCAAGCACACTTTCCTCCTACCCTTCAGTAGAAGTTCCTACTGCAGTTCCAGGATTTCACTGGTAAATACTTTACCAATAAGTTTTAGAATCAGTTACTGTGTTACGAGAAGTTCAGGATTCCTGTAGCCTAAACCATCGCCCTAGATTCTTGTATCTATTGACTGTTACAATCAGGAAGATGAAGTAATTTAAAAACAGTACTAAGAGGGTTTTTTCCCAAGCATTGCTAATAAATACATTCAAGTCCATTAAATGCCAAGAAACCTCACGTATACACACATATTAGGGTAGATTGATCAGCCACAATCTGTCTGTTGTGCTTTTCCAAGAAAGTGTAGCTACAGCATCTCTGTGCCATCCCACTTGTCAGATATGGGAGGAAGGACAATCTGAAGGTCTTAAACATTAACTTGATGAGTTAATTGGGAACTGGTGGATTGCTTCCAGCAATAGGGCATGTTTTTCAAATGTACTCACATCACTGTCTTGCATGACAGGACACTATCTAAGAAGGCAGGTTTTTGTCCATGTATGTCTGACAATTAGCCTTATACCTTGGTAATGCAATAGCAATCCCAGCTGGTATTGTGACTGTGCTTTATGAGAGTCAACTACTCTTCTGGTTATAGATTTACAAGTGAATCTCTGAGTGTAACTCCTCAAAGTTGCTAAATTAGTCTCTGTTAAGAACATGGAATTTCCAAAAAGCAAAGCACTTTGAAGATGAAATTCTGAATTCTGAGCCCAGTGCACATGGGAGAGGGATCATTCTGATGCTGCCGGTGTCACTGATGCACCTTCCTGCTCTCTCTGCAGAAGGGAGTCAACCAGGCAAGGCCTCATTCATGCTTTGTAGTGTCAGCAAGAATACTTCCAGCTCTCTTCTTTTTTTTTAACAAGATAAATTTAAAAAATAAAAAAGAATGAATGACCACTGGAATAGAAAAAATGGGGTCTGTTATTTGTTATGATCAAAAAAGAAAATCTTTGTTTTAAAATGGTATAATCAGAAAAGCATTCTGCACATTTCTAACTATTATTCTTACGTACAAGGGCAGGACAAATATTTATACTGAGGATAGGAGTTTCTGAAATCAGAGGTTCATTTAAAAATATTGTAAAATTCCTATTTAATTGTGGTTTGTCTGTCTTAAACAGTAAAATAAATTAGCTTCTCATAGTGTTCAAAGCTTTCATCTTTAGATCTTACTTTACATTTTTACAGAACTATGGAGAGGAAAACCTTCATAATGTAATCCTAAGTGTTTATTTTTGTTCTAATATGTGTATGATTAAAATTTGATGTTGGTGATAATGTGATATTTGGTGCAAGATTTGCTTTTGACTTTTTGTGCTTTTTAATACCAAAGTAGTGTTAAAGATTATCTTTTCACTGTTTTAATTGCAGATTTGGATTCTCTAACAGGGCATGCATTTCCAGGTAAAGTGGACAGTTAGATTAGATTATGTTATTTGTTTGTTTTATACTGAGTATATTGAGTTTTCTTGGGGGGAGGGGGTAACCAATTTATTTGGTGTGCTTCTGACAACAGTTTGTTACATGTGAAAATCGTACTATTAAGGGTTTTTTTACATTTCGTTGTATTATATATCCATCTTCACAAACACTATTATGTTTATTATTGGGAAGCCTTATTTAGGACAAAAAAACCCATAAGCTAAAACATGTTTCTTGTTCCATTTCAAAGTGTATCAATTTCTCTATTCGGTTTCCTTTCCTTAAAAATAGAAACATATTTTAAGGTGAATAACTTTTTAAAATGTAGACAGTGAAGCAAGGACAACCTTCCTGAGCAAAGCAAATTAATAAAAAGGACT
>JAOXXN010000446.1:97081787-97099032 GCA_026770055.1 Myrmophylax atrothorax | reverse complement strand
TCTCTTTTTGCCTTTTTTTTTCCAGAAAGTCAACTGCAATTGTGAATTTTAATTCATATCTGCAATTGTGAATTTTAATTCATATCCCTTTGAAAGGCCAGGGCATGAGAGCCTTGACATGCACCAGAAAGCATGGCCAGTGGTACTAACTTGTCTCTAGGAAATTGAGAATAGGATGTTTAACTCATGTTTGTGTCTTAAATGAAATATTTATCACAAGAAATTCAGGGAAAAGGATGTTGAAAGGTCAAGTTTTCCATTATGGTCCAGCAGAGAAATCTTCAGAGAATAGTTGAGATAAAAATACTACTTTGTTGTTAATCTTGCCATGCAGATGCTTCATTTATTTCAGGAAACTGTGTCCAAGGTAAAAATACTACTTTGTTGTTAATCTTGCCATGCAGATCCTTCATTTATTTCAGGAAACTGTTCTAGTGCTATTCAACCCCTTAATCCCATTGACATTCACCTACAAGAAGAACGCTTCACAACTTCTAGTTATTGTTTTTCAGTTAATTAATTCTCCCACAATTTAGATGTTCTATTGCTACATGCTCAAAAGCAGTTCTGAGAAAGTAAAATCTTCTCAAAACAAATTGTTGTGTAGCTTTTCCATTTTCAGATTAATTTTAAACAGATTATTTCCTTTAAAAAAAAAAAAGTGAATCTTTCCCTCATTCCTACACAATAAAAGTTACAACTTTTTCTGCAACTTCCAGGTGCCCTGTCTGCAGCCTATGGGCTGGGAGAAAACCTGAAAAATATTTTTTGTAGCTTTCTGGTTGCTCAGCCATATGTAACTTGAGCCTTGTTGTGTTTTAAGTGTTTCAGACCTTCAGTCAATGCTGTGTTTGACTCCTGTCCATCCTTTCTTTGCATTTTGGTCATTGTCATCCACTCACATTTGTTTTCAGGAATGAAGGAACCCCTCACAATGAAGGAAGAGGTCTTTTATCATGAGTTTCTTTTCTGGCAACTAAAGCAATGTTCCTCTTCTCTTGGGTTTCCCTTTGCTTATTTCTATACCTTACAGAGTATGGCTAACCTTTCTTTTATTTTTCCTCTAAGACTTTGTAGTTTGGCATGTTGGTGTTATCCACAGAGAGCTAACACCCCAAGTCCAGCATCTGGTCCTTTTTGCACAAAACACTACAAATGCAGAAAATCATCTCCTTGTTATAAACATAACACTCTCCAAATAGAAGAGAGAGAATGGAGATGGTATGTACTGCAAACATACTGGCATCAGAAAAGTTAAAAAAGATGTCAAAGGATGGTCAGAAAGCAAAAGACACGTTCCAGGTCTTTTAGTACAGTGCAGTCTGTATGAATCATGAAGAAGAGTTATCAGCAGGAATGCCAGAATAGTAAGGAAAAGAGACCACTGAAATGAAGAAATGAAAAAGATAAATGAATATAAAAGGTTTGTGAACTGAGCACATCTAGCCTCATTTAATTTTAGTTTTGATGCACAGTGATGAAAAGTTGGATGTAAACAATTTGTTGTAGCAGAAAAAGGCCCCAAGTAAGTAGTGACTCAGATTAAAGGATACTCGGAAAACTACTCTGAGATCTGAGAAAGTGGCAATAGAAAAGACCTGTTATTTGTCTGGTGAGTCATTTCTAATGCAGAATATTATCTCCATAATATATTTTTCTATGTATTTAGTTACTTGGAAAATAATCAAAGCGAATTTTTAGATCTTGAAAAGCTGTCTTCAAGGCTTTGTTTTGTTTTTCTCACAAAGTTGGCTTTGCCTAGACAAAGCAAGATATTTGCCGTGTTTGAAGAGAGAAGTCTCAGGATTCTAGCCATGTAGTAAACTAAATTGTATTTTTATTGCTAATGATTGAAAGCAGAAAAACAAAAAGCAAGTGTTAGAACTTTGGAACCCACACAGACTCGGCAAAATGCACATTAATTCAGCAAGCAGAAGCTGTTGCCAATTAAAAAATGACAGGTTCATTTTGGACAAAAGTGTGGTTTTTGTATACCAGTTACATCATTGATACCAAAAGATACCTGAAACTCAAAACTAATGTGAAAAAAAAAAACAAAACAAACAAACCAAAACCAACAATTCCCTCTAAGTTTTTTAAAAGTTACTTTTTTATTGTCAGGGGTTTTATCAGATTTAACTGATTTTGACTTGGAAAACCCTTCAAATCATCTTCAGTCAGACTTTTAATAATTAAGAGGTAAGGTTAATATCTAGTCTTTAAGTAGCCATATAGACAAATAAAATGAAACACAGAAAGACTTTGTGTCCCTTAGATCAGATCATGTTCAGTTACATGAACGTCTTCCATGTCCCAGATACCTGAGTGTTCATTTGTATTAGTTCTTGACTCTGGTGAAGGAGAGGGACAGCACTGCATTCTTCTGTGGCTCAGGGATATTATTATATAAAGAGATAAACTGATGTCTCATGTAAGCACTGAGTTACCAGTCAGCAGATTCTGTTGATTAATAGCTAAGGAATGGTTAAAGCTTCTTTGGTTCTTAGACTTATACTAGTTCCTTTTAAAAGACATCCTTATTTATATTCAGCATTATCCTCCACCTTCTTTTTCCATGAATACACTTTGCCATTTCCTTTCAGGCAAACTCTGATTATTATTTTTTTCAGGAAATGCATTTTTTTCTCTTTGACTTCTGACACAATATATTTTTTAGACAAGTAAAATCTGTAACTACCTAGGAATTGCAGTTCACTTCATGAAGGATATTGTAATTCTTTTTAATTTTAGTTCAATATAAACCCCTCCAAAATGTAAATTTTTCAGCTAAAAAGATTCTGACAGAGTGGGCGTTTCCTATGCCAAACCTGTCTCAGATCTGCAAGCGCTGCTTGGCTGGGTCTCTACGCTGCAGCCACACTCCTAGAGAGCAGAGGAAGGGACCCAAGGGAAAATGAGTTTGCTGCTGAATTCTGGTGAAGCTTTGCTGAGATCAAAATATCTTCATTAAACATCTTAACTCCAGGGAACAAGAGGCAGAAAATGCTGGATATTTTCTGGGCAGCACTGGTGTTAAGATTTCTTTTGGTTTTGGCGTGAAGCTTTGGCTTTTTGAAAGTGCTTGATTGGCATGAACTATTTCTTTCTCATCTGCTCATGAACTGTCTTTTACCTCATATGCTTTACTTTTTAAATACTTTTCAAGTGAATCTTGGCCTTTTGCTCATTCCAAAAATGCAGAAAAAATAATACTCTCTTTAATTTTGCTGGTATTAACATTTTTCTCACCAGTGGTATATTCATAAGCAACTGTTGTAATAAACATACTGAGTTTTAGGGTATATTGATGCATCATGGTATAGAAGACTCAGAATAATGAAATAAATGTACAATTAATTGAGAGAAAAAACGCAGTTTTAATAGCTAATGAGAAAATCTTGAACATGCTCAGATAAATAATCTCTGATACAAATATGCAGTTTTAAATGCCAGTGAATGTTAATTACTGACAATTTAATAAGGAAATAAACTGAGGCACAGCAGAAGTACAAAGCAAGAGTGTCTGTTGCTTTTCTCAGCAGATAATTGATAGCTTTAAAATACTAACAAAATCCAAGCTTGAGGCATATAAGGCTATTATAGGGCCTATTATTTCATGTAGAGGTGAGTTATGGACACATATTGAAAAAAATTATCTTCATGAAGAAGCCACCATGAATAATTTGGATGCATAATAAAAATAATAGATATTTAAAAAAAAATCTAAGAAGAAACTCAGGGAAGTGGTACATGAGGTGAAATTTCAGCAATGAAAGTAGTCTGGACGTGTAACTAGGAGGAAAGATCCTTCCAATTATCTTCTGAGAGGTTATGCCCCTGTTTTTTGACTTCATGTCCATGGAAAATGGAAACTGTTGAGCAAAATATAGAATTTATTAATATGAGTTACCAACAATAGGAGAAATATATTGTTGACTAAAAATGTTTGGACTAATAGTGGGAAGGGCAAAAAAATTTTCGTAGTTGTGAGAAAGACTCTTAGGATCAGGAAGACAGTAACAGTGTCATATATAACCTACAATGGAATGTCTTAAACATTTCAGACAGGAAGGATTCTGGTACCTCTTTTAAACATGATGCTACTGCTTAGTATGCTGGGTAAAGATTTTTCCAATTAACACTTGGAAAGAAGGCAGTAGTTTTCTACCACTATACCTGTAAAGTTTATATCTGATAATCTGATGAATCATGATGTAAGGCAGTTTTGTTTTTCAACCTGATGTTTTCCTTTCTATAGATGTATCATACTCCCCCTAATTATGGTCAAATGGATAGAAGAAAGGCAAGAATAGTGGGAACTACTAAAGCAGGCATCAGTGGCTACTTGTAAAAGTTTCACAAGTACTCTTTCACAGAGTTTACAACACATGTCATAATACAAACAGCAGAATAAAAAATTCTATGGCACTTTCTATAAACTACAGACTGGAACACTGAAATTACTTTTAATCATACTTTCACATGTTCTGTTTAGTCTTAGATGCATCTCCAGGGGACCTTCCTGTAAATGGAAATGGATTTGGGTTTGCATTGAATATATTTAGGCATTGCGGTCCTAAATACCTCTGCATTTCCATGTCCATTTATTTACCATTAATGGAAGGTTAGTGAGTTCATTTCCAGAAGTTCTTAAGTGTGTATTGTTCCGATATTTAATTGCCAGTTACTTGAATCATGACCCATGCAAGAGATATCTGTATCTTCCTACTTATGGCACCCAAATGTTTATTTCTTTGTTGCTTTTTATTAACTTTTCTAATGTAATTTCTTATCCTTGAAGTCATTAATTTTCACTGAAAGAAAAAAAAAAAAGACCAAGATGAAAAATTCTGTGACTGCATTTCCAGGCTACATCAGGGTGTCCTAACTTTGATTTGAGAGCCTTGCTGTCCCAAATTGTGCACTTTCTTCATGAACTGTTTTGATAATAACAATTCTTCTAAGTATTAGAAATATACAATACTGTCATACTACTAGCAGTAACCAGCAGAATAAGTCTAGTATTAATTACTTCTTTCATTAGTTCTATATTAAATATAGCTTTGTAGCATCAGGAAACCATGAGCTGAGCAATGCATACATATAGAGATGCTGTAAATTTAGGAGACTAGTATTTATAATCTATAATCTCAAGATGAGAAAATAATAAGAGAAATTACTACAACACATAGTATGAGCAGTGATTTACAGATACCATACTAGTTCTGTGCCTGGGAGTTCTTTTAATTGGGTTTTTCTCATTATTTACAACTTTTAATTGGAGATTTAAGAAGAGAGATGTTGCCAACTGAAAATCCAAACAAATGAAAACAGCTGGGAGTATTTTAGAGACTGGTGGGTCTATTTGGGGCTGGTTCCATGTATGCAGAACACCAATAGCATAACTTAATGAATGTTGAAGCAAGCCCTGTCATGCTGTCCTGGAGGACATTATCCATGGACATTTGTATCCTGCTATCTAGTGCAATTTCCATTAATTAGTTCAGCAGATTGGTTGATGGAGTTAGCTCCAGTAGTGATGGCAACAAAGCTGCCCTTGTTCAGCGTTCAGTGAAGGTTTTACCAGGAAGCAGTGTATACTCTTGGTGGCTGAAGCCTGACTTGCCATTGCTTAGCAACTGGTGATTTCTAACCAGATTAAAGTTACATGTGCAGTAATCATTCTTAATAGAAAGGCATATGATTCTAACAAATGTGTGTATGTGTGTGAGAACAGAGGGCTGAAGATGGACATAAACACACATCAGCACGTGGGAGATGGAAAACTACTGGAGTGAGCTTGATAGCATAGGAGGGTCTGCCTTCACTTCCATGATGATGTAGTAAAATTCAGGGTGGTGGGGGAGGGATTTGAGCATAAGATTGTGTCTTTTTGTACCAGGGAAAGCATTCCACCAAAATATGTCACGTTCTGTTTCTTTCAAAGTGGCAAGTTTTAGTCACTGATAATTCCCCTTTTATCCATAAATCCAAAAACTTTACATGGAGTTATGTGGAGAAAAACCCTTTTCCCCTCCCTTTTGTGGAATGAGCTGTAAAATACAATTGTTAAGATTGGAAAAGGGTTCTAAGGTCATTGAGTCCAACTGTCCATTGAGTCCACCATTTGAGTTATGCAAATGATGGTCATTTCAGTGTAGAGAATATTCAAACAGGTATTCATCTTATTTGGTGGATTGAACACTTGAATAGAAAACACTTTTTCCACTATCACAGGACTTGTCAGGATTGCAAATTTTCAGAACTGCAACAAAAACGGGTGGTAGGCTGACCCCAGCCAGCAGCCAAACACCCACAAAGCTGCTTGCTCACTCCCTCTCCCACGGGACAGAGAGAAAATAGAAGGAAGGTGGGAAGACTTATGGACCAAGATAATGACAGTTAATAAAGAAAGTAAGATCTGCACATGGCACCAAAAAAACCAGAGGAATTCATTCACTACTTCCCATCAGAAGGCAAATATGCAGCCACTCCCTGGAAAGAACGAACTTACTCACTCATAACAAATGCCATAACCACAAACATCCCTCCTTCCTCCTACATATGGGCTGACATGAAGAAGGTAAGCTTTGTCCCAGCCAGGCACAGAAAAAATTTAAACTTTTCTCTTAGCTTTTCCCTTTTTTTTTTCTACTTGATAGTTTAGGAGGTGTATGACCACTAGTGGCAACATGAGAAACCCTAACACATTTTTCTGCTTTTTCTGTTCTACTTGACATTACTTGACTTTTGGCATGGTGACTCAGCCTCCCTCTGTCTTAACAAATGTTTAACCATTTAAATTCATTTCAATAGCTCCAAAAAACAAATTAGAAAAGATCAAGGCCAAAACATCTAGATACTTTGAGTGCTTGATCAAAGTGAGGGACTTGTTTTCTAACCCCAAACCTGACCCAGATACACTAACAGTAGACAGCTGCTTCTCCTATGCTGCATCAATGTCAAAATTAGCAAGTTCTTCTAAGGCAGATTTCCTTTTCTCTTTGACTGGAAGAGGAAACCTTCATCATAATTGATACATTCCTGCAAATAAATTTAGGTCTTAATGAATTTATATTTTCTAAGAATAGGGAAAAAATAAGAAAAAAACCCAAAACCAACAACAAAACCCCAACAACAACCCTCTTCCCCTCAAATTTACTTATCCACCAAGGAGTAAGTGATGAAAAAATTCCTCAGGAAATCCAAAAGGATGAGATGTATAAATAAGGTATGCTCAGAGGTTATGTTTTGAATAAGAAACTGCAGTCGTGTGTACAGCTCAGAGCACAGCTGTCAGTGCTCCCATGGGTGATTCTCTGCACCAATTTGATGGGAGATGATTTCACGTGTAAGAACTAAGGGTGCAGCAGTCAACTTTAACTTATTAAATACTTTCAGTGATGGCAACTGATGGCTAAAAAGTCATTGACATATGCAGCTTGTCAGGATGGCATCTTTTTGCTTATTTAGTTTTTGCTGCCGCTTTCACACAGTCATATTCCTCGTGCCATCTGTAAATGTATGGTGTGTTTTCAGTGCCTTTGCCATTTTCCTTTGGACTGACTCCAAATAAATTTTAACGAACGGAAGGTCTTGTATGAACAGAGTGCATAATTCAACTCAAATTAGCTTTTTGCTCAGAGGCTGGAGAGTGAATACAAAAACTTATATTACTTTCAAAATAAAATCATTAGTAATCATTAAAGCAGCATCCAAATGCAGACGGCATTACAGCTGCATTAAAAAAATGGAAGTGGAAGTCAAACATTACTCCTAATCACTGCCATTGTCCTGAAAGAGCAGAAATTAAGCACTGATTTAAATTCATTTTAAATCCCATTACTGAGAGGCGAAATTGCTAAAATTGTGGAGGTCTTACTTACGGATTTCTATGGAACAAAACCAGCTTTGCATTCTGAAACACTCACAAATGTTCTTAAGAGATACCGGAATGACAGTATAGGAACTATACCCAGTTGCATAGGTGAATAATGGCCATGTTGAGGGAAGATTCCCAGTACTGTCTTGCTGGTATGACTGGACTCTGATGGGGTGAGAAGTTGACAGGTTATTTTGTTCTCCTTGCCCCTTTCATTCTGAGGCAACAAAGGAGAAGTGAAAGTTTTCTTGTGATGGACATCTCTCCTGTGGGAATTGACAGAAATCACTCATTCATTTTCAGCCAAGGCGTTTGTCACTACCAGCCTGGGCTTGACTTGAGCACTGCGCCAGAAATTAAAATCTCAATATTCCATTTGCAACTTCTGGACTTTCTGATGACCCTTTTTATGGCCTTGAATAAACAAAGATATGAAGAAGCAAAATGACCCTAACAGTAATAATTTGTTTTCTAATGTGAGCTCTAAGATCCTTAAGATCCTTTTTCCCTGAAAATGCAGCCATGGCTGAAATACCATATGTAACATCCCAGCAAATGCTTACGGATGTCCCAAACAGTTACTAAAGTAAGATGGTAAAAAAATGGATTGCAATTGAAAGATACCATGTTTAAGGTACTAAAAATGCAGGAATGTAACTTTAAATTCAATGATGTGTTAGTTTCCTACATATTTTGTGTCTGTGTTTGCAAAATCAAAATGAGGGCCCTGCCATACCACCATGTTGTGGAAGTTTAGTAAGTCACCATGTGTCTGTTCAGACTTGATAACTGAACATATTTACACTGTTATCATCATCATGGCTTGGCTTCGCGAACGAAGATTTGGGAATGGCACTACCCACGCTTGCTGCAAGCGTGCTGGTGGCTAAAAAGGCCGATACGAGACAGGCAGGTCTGGTCACAAAAGGCACAGAGGAATGTCTCTTTAGGTGATATTGGTGAGGAACTGTTCTTTCTGTGTTGTCTTTTTTCCTCAAGACTGACTCTACGTGCATTCTCAAAGGAAGCAGCAGCGTCGTGAATGGCATCTCCATGAATCCCGATTGGAGGCCAGAATGGACCATTGATGGTAGTCAATATGAGGTGTTGTTTCAGGGAGTCCTTGATGGTATATAGCTGTACGTGTTCTTCTCTTACAACTCTAAGAACACTTACAATAAATCCTAATTGCAGGATTCTTCAAATATTACATGGAGATAATAACTTTGTGTAAATATCAATGTTTTTCTACTTCATATAAATTACAACTCAATGTGCTGACAAGTTTTCAAGACTTTAAGAGTGAAACATTCGTGGTGGGATTTTTTGTTTTGTTTTGGGGGTTTTTGTGGGGGGGGAGTGGGAGTTGTTTGGTTGTTTTAAATTTTGAATGCTCTTGTTTTCTTTTGAGATTTTTTGATGCTATTCTCGAGAATTAAAAAATGCAATTACCAGGCTAATATTACAACAAAATAATTCCTTTGACATTTTCTCTCTCATTTTGTCCCCAGATGTTTTAGTAAATTTGATTGCTTGGTTGAATTTCAAATAGATCATATTTCCTAAATATATTGTAACAAGACACTTCTGATTTGTATATGGTTTCAGTATGTTTATATGCATATGAAAACAATGCAAAGACAAAGAATTAAGTACACCATTGATCATCCTCTTTATAGAAATATCAAATTACTAAATACTGCATTTTATTAATGCTACACTTGACTCTTCCTGCTCTTCTGCTCTGTTGTAGTAGTGCTCCTGTGATTTTTATTGCATGTCTGTTAGGCCTTCCAAAACCAAGAAATAAATTCTCCATAACTGTCTCAAACTGTCTGACATTTTAAAGTGCTAACATATTTGAAATAGTTTCCTATATCCTGTACCCCTCTGCATTTTGTTTAATGTCTATGTCTGCTGCAAATTAGGACCATCTTTTTTCTTCTTTTTTTTTTTTTAATTTACATTTGGAGATTTTACATTTAAATTTCACATACTGCTTTTCTCTAAGACCCCTCTGTTGTACAGCTATTGCTTTCATAGCTATTGAGGTTAATTTGGGTATATTTTTTTCCCTTCCAGCAGAGGTTTGTGGTTTTCCTGACTGAAATTATGAACAAAGGTTGGTTTAAATTTAAAGCAAGATAACAGGCATTCACGTGTTGGCCATAAATGCTGTTCAAAGATGTATTTCAATTATAGTTTCTCTTTTGGAGTATGTATTTCAATAACACAGTGCACAGATTTTTTTTGAGAAACAAATCGCTTCAAAATCTTTGTTACAATTGGCATTTTGTAAAATAAAATCCTTAATATGTTATGCCAATGCTTTCTCCATGTTCTATGCTAGAACTCAGCTAAAAATGTTCTTATTGAAAATAAAGGTACTAATGGTGAAAATGAAGCATGAATAAAACAGCCTATGCAAATACTGTAAATTCAAAGAAAAAGAAAACTTCTTAAGTTCAATGGCACATTTTATTTCAGAAAAAAAAATAAAAATTTTTCTTTCTTGAACTTGCAGATCTGTCTGAATATTTACCTTGGTTCAGTTTCCTCTTTACACTCTGTAGTACAGATTGGCTGTCTCACTGTCTGTAGCTCTGCCATTTACAAGAGTTGCACTATTCAGCTGGAGCAACAGAAAGATGCTTACGAATATTTTCAGTTTGAAAGCATCATTCAGTCCTTCTCTCAATCTGCTTATGTAACTTAAATATTTTTAGTGACTGGTAGTTCAAAGCTGCTAATGTGTTGTGTTTTGAATGACAAATAGAACACACTAAAACCAGGATTACCCTGTTTTCTTAAGAAAGTCTTAGGAAAATTCATGCAGCTCTGAGTGAAACTCTACCCTGCCTTTAGCCATCCAAGTATTTCCTTCCTTGTACAGAGGGCTGAATGATTCACTGTACCCAGAATCTCTGTTCCCCGGCAGGTATGAAGCTGACGTGACTACATAACACAGCCAGAGAACAGAAGTTCTACTCAAGCTGAGAATCTGAGACAACCAGCAACAGCTGCAGAAAGGAAACTTTCCTCCCCAGGATTTATTCATGATATATGGTCTTGACAGCTGACAAAAATGGTATCCTTTTTTTTTTTTTTGCATGATATCTGAATTGCATTGTTCCCAATTGTAGCAACAACCAAGGAATTTTTCACCAGGAGATGTGGAGTGAAACTAGACCTATAGACTGATAGAATAAGTAAATGATTTAATAAAACTGAATTATTAAAATAAAAGAGCTGTATCTGCTGAAAATTAAGAGACCAAGAAAAAATGTTTGTGTTTTTTTACTCTATAATTTTACCTAAGCAATGAAATTCCAGTTTGTTCCTCAGTCTGAATTCATCCAAGAACATAAAAAACCAAGAGATTGACACTTGTGAGTCATGACTCCACATTCTCCCTAACTTTAATAAGCCATTTGCTAAGCCTCAATTTCAACCACTCTTCTACTCTGTCTTCAGTTTGTTAAGAGAAGTAGGCACTTCCGAAGCCCCTCTCTTTGGTGAGAAGTGTCACTTTCTGGAGATGACCCTTGTGACAATAGTGGAATCAAGCAAGACAGACTCTTTATTTTTTGATGGCCACAGCTGGGTGAAATGAATCCCCCTCCAGTCTACCTGTCTCTAGCAAATATTTTTTTTTTAAATTGTGACGGCTTTTGTTCATTCCAATGTCTTCTATTTTAATCATATTTCCTTATTACTTCATCTAAACCACCACAGGAAGTGTAGAAACTGAAGTGGGGGTGTGAGACTGGGAGAAGAAATAAGAAAGGCTATGTAAGGGTGGGGTCGGCACAGAAAGAGAGCTCTGGTTACAGAAATCAGAGTTATGTCAAAGTGAGGGAAACAAAGAGAAAGAAACATAAACTCAGGCAGTCTATAAAAACAGAATATGGCACTGTAACACTCCAGCCTCACAGCTTCTGGCTCACAGGCCCTACCATGATTATTACTTTAATGTTTATATATATAGATATATAGATATATAGATATATAGATATGTAGATATATATGTAGAGGGTTCTTTAATACCTTAGAAAAACATTCAGAAAATAAGCAATGGGTTTGTTTCCAAGGAATTTCTTTATTGATTTAAGGGAGAAAATAAGGGAACTTGGCACTGGTTCCAATGGGCAATACACAAGCTAGACAAAATGTGCCACCACAATACCAACTCTGCACATGTTAATCTACAACACCCAAGGCAATATTCAACAAATTCACCACACTTAAATCCAATCCCTCCAGCTCTGAGCCATCCAGAGCATCAAGAAAAGGTGCAAAGAAAAGGAAATAGATGGACCAAGAAAAGAGAGAAGGAGAAAAAGGAAGAGATAGCCACCAGTGAGATTTTGTGGCAGAACAGCTTCACCCATGTGCAGGTGGCAGGGCTGCAACACGTGGCACCCCAAAACCTCTGGTTTTATCTGCTCTAGTCTCTACAGCCAAACTCCCAGGCAAGGCCTCTGACCCTCCAGCTACTTTGAGGTCCCAGGCCAGGGTGAGAGGTCATGTTCTCCCTGCCCCTGCCAATCCAAGCTGGGTCAGGGGCTCCAGGAGCTGTGGGGTGTTATAGTATTCCCAGGCTGTTTGTGAGTGGCAGCTGCTCTGGGGCTTCTCCATGTGGGCTTCAGGGGCCTGCCATGAGAGTTATAATGCCACCCTACCTCTGTGAAGTTTGCCCCATCCCTTCCCCCTCTACACACACAGAGCCCACAAGGTGGTTCTGACCCAATAATAACTTATCTGGTGTCAAAGAAATATTTGAGAAAAAAAATCTTACAAAAGTCATAAAAATTTATTATATACCTTTCTCAAGCATATCATAAACAGGAAAAGTGAAAATGGAATTGTGGAGTCAAAAGAAATGTTCAGAGAATATAAGACTATGACAGGAAAAGATTAAATGCCATTCATATTGTAATATAAGATCACTATAGGTGAGCTTGGGAGGAACTTTATGGAGGACACATCAGAAGTCCTGCCTGAAACTGAAATTCCAATAAAAGTTGTAAAACTCAGAAATTTTATAAAGGAATTCAATGTGCTTCTCTGACCATTGCTCATTTTTACAAACCATCTGACAAGTAAAAAGAAAAAAAGACAAAAATATATTTCTATCTATCTATCTGTCTACGAACAAGCATAAAACATAGGACATCTGTTTTTAAAGGGAAATTAACTTTGGACTTACTGGAAAAGAAAATGCAAGGAATTAGACCGAGGAAACAGAGCAGTTGTTTTGCACGACAGATTTGCCATAGGACCTAGTGCTCATATGGTGTCCATGCAATGTCTGTATACTCAAACACAACAGGAGATTCTTTGTGCAACACCGCCAGTTTACATGGCAAACAACTATGGCCATCTGGTGACCATATACTTTCACTGTACAATTGACATTCGCAATAGTTCTGAAGAATTTGAAGAACATGGTATTCACAATGGTTTGAGATGAGCCTTAGCCAGTAAATATGTAATAAAATGCCATGAAAAATGATTTCCTGAAACTCTCAATTGGAGGTCAAAATAAAAAAACCTACCTACACATCATCATCAGGGTAAAAGATTCAATACTGGAGTTTAGAACAACATCTAGCTTACAACTACCAACTCTGATGTTAAATTTTCGTCCTTAGGAGGTCCATTGTAAAATGCCTAAACAATTTATTTTGCTTTTTTTGAAAGACATTTTTAATTGAGTTATTCATGCTAAATGCATCTACAGCTATGTTACAAGAAATTACAATATGAGGCCTTATTTTCCTAATTACTGTTATTAAGATTGTCCATTGTCATAGACTTACACTACAGGAGGTTTTGTCTTCAGAGGCTACAGTTCAAAACAAAGAAAGCCCTCACTTTATTCAGTGATATCTTTCAATCAT
Source organism: Myrmophylax atrothorax (assembly GCA_026770055.1). Classification (NCBI taxonomy): domain Eukaryota; kingdom Metazoa; phylum Chordata; class Aves; order Passeriformes; family Thamnophilidae; genus Myrmophylax; species Myrmophylax atrothorax. Next base: position 97,085,247 of record JAOXXN010000446.1, on the reverse strand, counting down.
TCTACTGATTTTAGGACAGAAAACAATATTCATTTTAGAATTAAGCCCCACTGGAAAAGACCACCTGATTTTTTTGATAGATTCAGTTCTGTTTTTCATGCATGTCTGTGCTGAAAAACTCATTTATAAATGTGTTGCACATAGACATATGCTCAGAAGTCATCCTGTTAGCATGAAAATAGGGAATTTAAATAAAATGTGTTTTCATTGATGACATTAGAGATGAAATTGTTCCATGAACTGAAGAGCAGATAAAACTGGAGTTCCTATGTATTTTTCAAACCTGTGCTGTCACATACTACAGTAATCCACCATCCATCTCTGATTTCTCTACCAAACTACTTAAAAAAATCTCTACACAAGGTATCACTTCCCTCTTGTATACTTGACCAGAACATCCCAGTTTGCACTTCTGACTTCCAACAATGTGAAGAGCAATGTGTGCTTTCACTATTCATGCTGATGTTTTTCTTTAAAATCAAAGCATTAGAATGTCTGGGTCCAATGGACCAGCAAAGAGACCAATAAATGGATACAGTAACAGTGCATTCTCATCAGCTCCATTTCCCTAGGAGACCAATTAAAATTTTTGATGGACTCTGAAAAGTAATTTGTGAAGTGGTCTGGATAGCTTAAGGAAAAAAGAAGGATTCTTCATGCCCAAGTCACAAACAGCTTAGAATTTGACACCAGGATCCTTGGAGGACAATAGGTTAATATCCATCAGACTCAGATTTTTCTTTTTTGCACCTTAAGTGGGAATTACTAAGGTGGAAGCTCACCTCTGATTTTGAGTTGTCTAACTGGTATTTCTATATTTCAAGCAAGCTAAAACTTTCTATGTACAAACAGAAATGTTTTAACACAGGTTTAGAAGCCCTGTTTGTTAGCATAGCCCAAACAAAGTGAAAGAGTAGAGGGAATTCCAAGGAAAAAAAAAAAAGGCACCACCTCACCCCAGTAAAAAAGTGAGAAAGCCAAAACTTCTGAAGAATTAATTGCCACAACATTTCACTTAAAAATTAGAAGACAGTAGCAGGAAAAAAAGTAACACATTTAAGAGAATCAAAACAATTGCCATGCAGTCTTTTGGGTTTTTTTCCAGACAGTTATCAGGGTTTCTGTTAGCACCATGCAAATATTACATAATATGGACTTTTTGATCTGCTCCTAGTTATGTGTAGTTCAGTTTACGTCAAATTTCCTAGCACACTGGACTACCCTTTCCTGAAGACTTACCTGAATTTTTTTTTGTTGGAAAAGCATAAAACCTATTAAACTCCTTATCTTTACAATCAAATAAAAGTCCAAAGAAAAAGACAACCATAGAGCAAATGAGAAGAAAGTGTCTTAGTGGACTTCTGAAATGTGCAAATGAGATGTGTATTAGCTATGTAAAGGAACAGAAAAAGCCTGCTCTTCCAACTGGACTCTAGGCAGATCTCTTTGAGAGGAGGTTTTGTGTTGTATTCATTTTTTTGCTTTGATACAAAGATTTCCAGATGTAACATTGCAGAGAGTGCTAAATGACCATTTCTGTTTGTTAAGGTTGTAGGTATTATTTTATTTTGCTTCTAGATGGAATTACATATATCAATTCTATTAAAAATAGGACAATTGTTTTACCAAAAGTTATGAAAAAACCTAATGTTTAAAAAGGCTGTTGACAGTTGCAAATAGGCATTTATTTTTGTCATCAAGCTGCACGTCTTGTGAAGGCTCAGATTTTAGGGCCAAAAAGGTCCTTGGGAGCATATCATATGACATATACAGGCCAACAGTTACTGAAGCACTGCCTTTGTTTTTAGGTTCATCCTGTGTCTTACGATTGCGTCGATCAGTGTCCAACTTTTCTCTCTCTGAAGCAAGAACTCTGCTACAGGTATTTTTTGCACAGAAGGAAGGGTGCTTCATTCTGCCATCTTCTTCTTCAGAATTTTCATTTACTTTCTTTCTTTTTCTTTTCCTGTTTGTGTCTGTTCCTCCCCCCTTGCCCAGATTTCTCAGCTTTGATTTGCTCAGCTTTGTTAATCAAGTTTCCTCATATCCTAGGACACACATAGAACTTCACCCATTTCTGTAGCATTCAGTAGTTTAGGACTATTCTCAACATTGTCTCCTAACTTTTTCTGAATTCTCTATTTCTTTACAAAGCCATCTCCCACTTTTTATTTTGTGGTCCCTCTTAATCCCCTCTGTTTGTTCTGATCCTCTTTTTCCATCTAGTGCAGAATTCACGGTGAACGTAACACCTTGCAGCTGGTTGTGAACATTTATATCTCTGAAGTCTTACCTATTGCATCTTCTCCTCCCACTCCCTGCCATATTTAAATATGCATTCATTAACTTAAAAATCTGATGACCTTCCACAGGGCATGGCTGAGCCCCCCATGTGAGGTGGTGGGAAAGTGTATTCAAGAACAGACAAAATCCTTCACAGCAGTGAGGAAAAGAATTATGGGAAATAGCCTTGTGAACCCTGGGTTTTAGAAGTAGGGCAGGAGGTGCTCCAGGAACTGGAGTAGAGGTTCCACTGTAGTCCATAGAGAGGACTCCATGCTTGAGCAGGGGATGAGCGAGGGGGAAGATGTGGCAAAGAGGTGCTTTTATGGACTGACCACAACATTCACTCCCTGTCCCCTTGCACCCATCAGGGCAAGGGTAGAGGAGTCAGGAGTAAAGGGGAAGCAGAGGAAAGGTGTTTAAATTCTTGTCATTGTTTCTCACCATCCAAATCTATTTTAATTGGAAATAATTTAAATTAATTTCCCCTGGGCTGAGGCTGTTTTGCCAGTGACAGTAAAGTGTAAGTGGTGAGGATCCCTGTCCTTTTCTGGACCCAGGAGCCTTTCCATTTACTTTCTCCCTTGCTTTGTTGAGGAGGAGCAAGAGAGAAGCTGGGTGGGTGCTGGCACTCAGCCAAAGTCAATCTACCACAGCCAACACTACAGCAGACAGATTTCCATGACACAGAGAAACTTAGAAAGGTTTACAAAAAACTGCTATTTCGATAATAAAAATTTCACAACCCTTCAATGAAAGCTTCACTTTTGGGGGAGGGCAGAGGTAGGGTGAAATATGACATTACTTATTTTCCATAAGCAGGTGACATTTTTGGAAAAAAACATTTAAAAGAGGAAATAAATAAAAACACAATAAAGGGGGCATAAGAGGCTAATTATAGGGCATATTGCCAATTTGCCAGTTTATTTTTCCCTTAAAGAGCTCTGTTTGAAGTATTTACATTTTCAGTGTTACAAAAATAGTACTATTTTTAATACATACTTTCACTGGCAAGCCTTATTGACACTACAAAGGTTGCTAAGAGAAACATTACATGTATTAATGGGTTGACCCTGGCTGGATGCCAGGTACCAACTGAAGCCTCTCTCCCCCTCCCCTCTGCAGCTGGACAGTGGACAGAAAGTACAATGAAGGGTTTATGACTTGAGATAAGAGC
>JAOXXN010000446.1:97071613-97081687 GCA_026770055.1 Myrmophylax atrothorax | reverse complement strand
GTCTTAACAATGTTTAAGCCATTAACCATTTCAGTCTCTGACAACAGCAAAATAACATCACCGCAAAGGGGAAACAATTTCTTTTTCATAAGGTTACATTTTTCTATTATCCTTTTTCCAGGTGGAGAAGATTGTGACATAGTCGGGATTTTCTCAGAGGCTGGTGAGCCACACGAATCCAGAAAATCAGAGAGTTTCTTAATTTGGTTAGAAGAATGCGTTCCTGTTTTCTCTGAGCTTGCAAGTGTTTTTATTTTGATCTTTTATGTTCTGCCCTTCTGAGCCTCCATAAATAAGATTCTAGAAGCCCATTTACTTCATTTGAGACATTTTAACAGAATATTGAACAAAGCATTATGTCCTCACAGAGAACTACTCCATAATATATTTATGGATTTAAAAACTGATATATGCTCAGATTGTATGGCTTGATGTGCTTGAGGAAGGAAAGACCTAATGGATGTAATTTATAGTAAGTGTGTGAGATTGATACCCTTGTTTATTGATGGCAGTAATCTATTAATATTTGAAATACAGTTCCATTCCCATTATTTATATGTATTTTACAAGGTAACGTAGTTTTATTCTGTGATGGTTTATCAGTAACATCTGCACATTTCTACTAATTATATTTTTATAATGATATACTTTAAGGCTATACTGTATTTGTCTCCACCTTTGAAATCCATAGGTAATCATAAATTCAGAAGTTTAATGAAGTGGGTTTTGTTTTGGTTTGTTGGGTTTTTTTAAGACAGCAGAGCGGGTGTAGCTATGGAAAACCTACAATTCAAAAAAGCAAATAAATGTGAAGTGAGAAATCAAAGGATTTTAAAGTCACACTGGATAGTTCATGGCAGGGAAAAATTAGTTTGCTAGCTGCAAATATGTCTTTGAGACAAGATACCTACACTGTGCAGTTCATCTTGCTGAGTTCAAACTGTGTAACACTAGTATAAAATCAGAACTCCTTGCTAGGGTGTCTGCCTTATCAATATGCTTAAGCAGGATTTATACCCAGAATCTGGAGTGAATGTATCCACATCTGAATTTCCATTCAGATGGGAAAACAAAGCTACAAAATGTATATATCATGTTTGACATTAAACTCTTCAGGACATCACCACTTCTGTTTCTAATCTTGACCAAAACTACTGTCTAATTGCTATAAAAGTTTACAAGAAATAGTTCTTTGATATGTGCTGTCTGGTTGGATGTTGCAAGTACATACAGATTCTGAGCAAACTTTGTTAAGTCCTTTCTTTCAGAATGCTGCCAAAAGAGGTCACTTTGTTTTTGTAGCCCCCAAGCAAAAAAAGGACTCACATAGGAGACACAGACTGAGTTTGTAAGCCTCCTCTGATGGGATTCATGAAAACACTCAAACTATCATGTTATATGTCATCAGAAAACAGAGAAAGTTAGGCATATGAACCAGCATCCCTTTCTCCTACCAACTTAACCAGTAAGCTACCTCTTTCTGGTCTGAGACATTTTATACTTTTCTACCCAATCATAACATGTGCACAGGAGAAAAGAACCCCCTGGAGACAATCACAAAGTTGAGGATCACATGCTGGGGACTCATAAAACCCAAACCATCTACACAGAGGAGTTCTTTGACAGCAAGCACTGAGTATAGTCTAACATTGTAGGATAGTCCCTACCAACTCCTCAACCCTTCCATAAAGGGATAAGATTTCACCACACCTCTGTTTTCAGGTTATTTCCTATTGACTTGTTAAGACTTCCGGAGCACTGCTCTGAAATACACATTGTCCTTACAGACTATAAAAGTAAAAAGAGCCTACAGCTCTAAGGTTTATTTTACAGTCCTGCACCACACCTTTGACTTCCACATGTTCATGTTTATTGGTTTGAATACTCAGCCTTAAGTAGCATCAGGTAAGCTCTTCGCAGTACTCCCACAGAATAAACCAGAAGAGCACTGAAAAGCCTATTTTTCAAGAGCAATCTGACGTGATCATTACAGTAATTACTACTTTATTTCATACTGGTTCTGTGTTTAACTTACTTACAACTTGCTTTTAATGAGGTGATAAGTCTTTCAATTAAAGACAAATGCTGCAGAGAGAACTCTGCTCTTTCCACATGTGCTACTTAACAATTTCTCTTTCTCCACGTCCCAGCTGCCAGCAACCCCTTGCTTGCTGGAGGTTTCCACCCTTGCAGAACAGTGTCTGTGACTGATTCCTAATTCACTTCTGGCAAACAAGCTGCATTAATTTCAACAGTTCATGTAATAGTTTGAATTAACTTCATTTATTTTGCCTGATCTAGATTAGGAATTTTTGCAGGATCACTTTAACCAGCCACAACCATAGGAGGTGAAAATTTCAAACAATCCAAGGCAGACACCCTAGAGGGAGAAGGCAATAACATCTTCAGCTGGTGCTGCTGCACTCAAAAGGGAGTATTTGTCCATAAAGTAAAATGCAGTTGCAGAGCCAATAGTACTGGAACTTTTCACTACTGAATTACCAGATATTATTGATTTGATCTGAATCAGGTGTGGACATATAATTGCATTTTTGTCAAATTAACCACAACAAGCAATCTCTGATCCAATATAAAGTTATCAGAAATTATGTTGCATCCAAAATAAAATTGGCTTGGAAAACCACAGGCAAAATACATTAAAAACACTTTGGGAGGGGAAAGTAAATTTATATTGCTTTGGTATGTTGTATTTGATATGTATGTATGCAGTTCTTTTAACCCATATAAAACTACCCTAAATCAAATTGACATCTTATGGAATCCCATTTTGACGGAAGTTTGTTCTGACCTGTTCTGGTTTGGGGTTTTGTTTCGTTGCTTGGGGTTTTTTATAGTTTATTGTAAAAGAACTCATGCTTCCAATTGTTTTGAAGGGTTCAAAGATCCCCTTGTATGTGAACAAGGGTCACTTCATAGAAGAAAAAGGGGAGAACTGGTCCCTGTGTATCAGTGATGGTACGGAGTCAATAGAGCAGATTAGAGTATCAGTTGTAGGAAACTCCTGCTAGTTGTAAGAAGATCTGTAACAGCATTGTTCATATGAAACACTGTCTTACTTCTTAAATAAATCTGTGATAATTAAACACATTGAGATCACTGGGACCACACACAGAATAAGGAGGATCTCATAGCAGTGTAAAGGACCACAACCTGACACATTTGTACCTCAATGGAGTTTCTCATTTATTCTGAAAGGAAATTTATGCATGTTGCTTTGATTTTTACATTCTTTTGACCCTCCCAAAGTTCAAGCCAAGAGCAAATACTTCCATTGTTGATGTCTTAAGGAGTTTCATTATTGATCACATGTGTAAGTAACTCAGTGATTGGGCACTGTGTCAAGAACATGGTTTTGAAATTACACCATGAAGATCAAACATTTCAACACTTTAATTATCAAAAATTATAATGCTGCTTGGGGCAGATGATCATAGGGATGACAGATTTATCTTAAATATTGCTTGCCTTGACTATTTTTTCTAAACTGTTATCATTAGATTAAAATATACAACTGAAGGATGAATCAAAATCGAAGTGACCAAGCCTATTGCCCTTGATGTAGAATGGTGTGCTGGTTTAAAGGGAAACCAGCAGGAGAAATGAACACAACTCAAGAGAAATTACAAGTCAGAGTTATAATTTAACAAAAAGATTACAATAAATACAATGATACAGAGAAAAACTTGATTTAACCCACAAAAACAAATGTATAACCAGCACCCTGGGACATGAACAGATTGGTGTTCATTAGCCCCTGTGCTGAGCGCCACATGGTCCCCCGACTACAAAGTCATCATCGTTAGGATTCGCGAACGAAGATTAGGGAAGGGCACTACCCACACTTCCTGCAAGAGTGCTGGTGGCTAAAAAGGCCAATACAGGATAGGCAAGTCTGGTCACAAAAGGCACAGCAGAACATCTTCTTTGGCGATATTGGTGAGAAATGGTTCTTTCTGCGTTGTCTTTTCTCCTCAAGACTGACTCTCAATGCGTTCTCAAAGGAGGCAGCAGTGTTGTGAATGGTGTGTCTCTATGAATCCCAATTGGAGGCCAGAGTGGACCATTGATGACAGTCAATATGGCCAAGGCTGAGGTGTTCTTTCAGGGAGTCCTTGTATCTCTTCTTCGGGGCTCCTCTCATGAGGCAGCCGGTGGCGAGTTCTCCATAGAGCACAATCTTTGGGAGGCGGTGATCCTCCATCCTGGAGACGTGCCCTGCCCAGCGCAGCTGCATTCTCATCAGCATGGCAGATATGATCTAATTCCAGGTACTCTTGCCCCCAGGCAGATAGGTACTTACACCAACAGAGCTGATATGCTTAGGCACATTAAACCATCCAAATCTGATCAAGCATCGAAGCTAATATTGAACCCTTTTTTGTTGGATTTTACAGCTGTAAGAGTTCTTCTAAAGAATGAGCTGGATGTATTCCACACCATGTATTGTTGCCAGGGCAGGAAAAGGCCAGGCTGACATCTGTCCAAAGCACCTTTAGTGTGTTTCAGATACAGGAGTAGAAAGAGTCTGTGTGTGTGGTGTCAGTGACCCTGGCTTTGTGTGGGTATTTGCCCACATACAGACCTCAATGAGAAATTCTAGTAGGGAGCAGGGTTAGAAAACTATTTTAGTTTCTGGCTCAAGAAGGATTAGCATCACTTAAATGTGGAAGAAATTTAGCTTGTTCCCTCCCAGTGTGGCATAACTGCAGCTAGCAAGGTCACCTGAACAAATAGCTTCTTTGCTGAGACCAAATATTGGTGTTCAGTTTCTCAGTTCCTTTTTAAGAAATCATGACAGTCTGGCTTAATGTCATTTTGCTTTAGGCCCTCATCTGAAGAGCCTGGCAACCCAGCACTTCCCTTATTCCCTGGAAAGTGGGGCTGTACTGTCTAGAGCTGTCCAGTCCTCCTCACTAACAGTAGAAGGCAAGGGTGCCCAGGCTTCCAGGTGCTTCAGTGAAAAGCCTATCCCTGAGAACTGAAATGAAAACTTCATCATTTTCTGGGAGATAAGTCCAGTGAACTTCAGGATTAGGAACTCACCAAGCATGTTTACACCTTTTGCAGCATCCTAAGTATTGATTCTGCCCACTCAGCAATAGACAGCTTATAATTTTGCTCTTCAGTTTCACTGGCCATGCACAGAATTGATTCTCCCTCAACCTCATTTCTGTCTGTGTCATAGAGAAAATCCAAATAACCCAGCAGCTGCACAGGTTGTAGCTGAATGCCACAACCAACAAATGGAAAGGTCCACCTCAGCCCCATTGTATTTGGTTTTAAAATGTATGAGTCACTAGGTCTGTGTAAGCAATCACAGAAATATCTGCTGCATATTACACAGTTGCTAGAGCAACCAGAGAGGACTCGAGGAAGGTTGGACCCACTGTGCAGAGTGCTAAACAAATGCATTAGTGAGAAAGCATTCTGTGCTGAGGTAGTTGGCAGAAACCTTTCCTTTGTAAAGCCCAATCTTCTTGAAACTGAAACTGTTTATGGGTCAGTTCCAAGCAAGTTCCTTCTTAAATTAAAAATACAGGGGGGAAAAAGAGATTTTCAATTATTGAAGCAATGCATTTTTACATTTTTGGAAGTTTTATTTTTCTAGCTTGAACATGTGATGCTTCAGATTTCTTTTAATTTGTGAAAAAGGCCAAAACTGTATAGAATTAATTTGAAAATACACGTTTCTTTCATTTTAAGTTCTCACTTAACAATTTTATTAAATTTACGTTATTTCTAAGGGATGCTTTTATAATTTGTAGTTGAAAATTGCTTTGGGAAGGGGGAAAAATTTATTTGGGCTTTCTAATTATTTGAAGTCCTCCACTAAAGGCCTTGTGGTATGAATAACCCAGTAGAGCACATAGTTGGGAGTACACACAAATGCACAAAATCTCCAGGGTAGCTTCAACCTGTGACATATTACTAGCACCTCAAGAGTATTAGCACTGAGGATGGAAGAAGCAGGAAAAAGAGAAAGGAAACACTGGTGGAGGAGGGTTAAAAGGAAAAAGAAGAATAAAGCAGGGCTATGAAGGAGATGGAAAAGAGAGGGATATGGGACAAGGGAAAGATGAGAAAGATGAAAGGAAGCAGATAAGAGAGCAACACTCGCATTGCAACTGCATGGGAGGGGGGAAGGGAGAAGAACTAATGACCAGTCACTAGAAAGTGCATTAAATCTGAGGGATTAGTCTTCAGCAGCATCTACAGGATGACGAAAACACAGGGCAAAGAAATGAGGCAACCTGATCCACAAGTCTTTGCCTGCTACAGCTGCTCTAGATCCGTGATTCTTTCTAGGAAGAAACTTTGTTGTGGTTAAGCTACATAATATATATTATGTAATCATATTTGCTAAATAAAAACCCCCCACCATCTGTCAATCATACCACCCCAGCATTTAAGTGTTCACAGAAATCCTTATCAAAATTGGCTTGTGTAGGAATGAAACCCATACACATCCTATCTCCATTTATATAGAGCTTCATCATCTAATGTCAAAAGGCCTTATTGAGGGGTTTCACGACTGCAGCTACTAAAGCTAATTTCAGTTTTTAGTGGAATTGCTGGCTTTGCCCTCACACCCCATTAGGGTCAAAGGTTTTTCATGCTAAATGTCTCCTACCATGATAGATCAGTATAACAAATGCAGTTGTTCTCTAATGTTAAAATATCTTATTTGTTGAACATTTGAAAGACAGGGACAGTGCTCAGACCTTTTACCCCACCATAAAACAAATTGGTAAAATCAGAATGCCATGACCTGTTGATAATAATTGTTGTATATCTGGTTGTGGTTTCTACCATAGAGAAAAGTAAAATATAATGATAGCATATCTAGTTTTAACCTGAAAATGGAAAGGTTACAAAGCCCATGTTCTTTCAAACATAGTTTAATATTAGAGATCTCAGTCATTTTTAAGGAGAGTCTTAAAGAAATGCTTTTCCTCAAAGTGAATATGAAATATATTGAAAACTAAAGAGTTTTCTGGGGTATCCGGAAGTCTCAGGTTCACAGGATAAGGATCATGATTCACAGTAATGGCATAATTTAATTTTTAATATTCCCACTTTTTAATATAGAGTATTTGGAATTCCTCTCACAGATCCTGAAAAGCAATAAAAGGTAAATAGCTCAATCAGGGTCTTGACATAATCATTCAGATGTGAAAAATCCAGGAAAAAAGGGCTTTTAGAAATTTCTTAGACTGCTTGAAGCACATGCACAGCCGTGTCTGAACACATTGTCTTATCACTGACTTACTCTTTTTTTGCTTGCAGTCACTTGTTAATTTTGATATGGAGAGATAGAGTTATTTAACTGAAATAGTCATTTAAACTCCAGAATGATTGAAAAGTGACTCTGCTTTAAGACTCCACAGCATTATCCAACCCATTTTTGCATTTATTGCTGGAAGTGGGACAGAGAAGAGGAACTTGAAGATCTTCGGGGTAAAAGGGATAAGACAGCTCTGAAAGACTTCCAAGAAGCAAAATTATTCTGATGACTCAGGAAAGGCTGCTATGGGGTACCACTGCCTTTCAGGGTGATCACCATAATACTGCTAACAATACTTGTGTTTCCTGAATGATTTTCATCTGCCAAAAGCTGGGAAGAATTAGTGCACCAAGACTAAGATGATCCCTGACAGCTTATGTGCTCCCCTGCAATATATTTCATTTTATTCTTTTTCCAAGGTAGGACCTGAGGGACACAGTCAGCTTCCTCTCCCTGATTTATTAGGCTGTGTGCCTGGCTACTCTCTCTGATAGCTGATGCCTGGTTTCATAGCCCTGCTGTCTGGAATTATGCTGTATAAAAGTGAACAAGATGGATGAAAGCAAGAGATCAGGAATTTCTCGGTCCTACTCGTCAAGGGGTGGGGAGAGTGGTTGGCTTTGGTAGTCTTGGTATTAACCTGAGTTAGGTAAAATGCTGGGATTCTTCATTATTTATTACTGTAATTTATAGGAGAAATATGTTTGTGTTTGGAAAGCCAAACAAATTATCTCTCCTGGGCAAAACTTAATATGAGTAAGTTATGAAATGGGTAGATGAAAATATTAAAAAATAAAATAGAAGAAAAAGCAATCATACCGAACATCATTCCACAGGAAAAAGCCATACTATAAAGCTATTTGAATTTCTGGCTGTTGTGTCTGAAAAAGGCATAGCAGAGCAACAAAAATGTACAGAGAAGAGTGAGAAGGATGATGAAAGATTTAGAACAGCTTTGCCATGATAAAATACTAAACAGATTGATTCCTTAGTTCAGAAAAGGAAGGACTAAGGCAGGGATATGGTAGATGTCTACACAATTATAAATGATATAGACCTAGTGCATAGGGCTCGATGATCCATTATTTTTCACAACCAAATAATAGAAGCACCTAATTTAATTATCAGGCATCTTGACAAACAAACAAAAAGGAAAATCTTTTTCAAATAAAGCATAATTAAATTGTGAGGTGGACTGGTACAGGATGCAGTAGAGGCTATCAGTATAAATGGGCTCAGAGAAGATTAGATAAATCCATAGAGGATAGATCCATTGGTGGCTATTAGAAATGATGGTCTAGATTAAACTTTTGTCTCAGGAAGTCCCTTAAGTGCAGATGGCGGGAAGCTGGAGAAGTATTCTAGGCAATCTATGTATTTGCCTTGTTTCCAGCAACCTCCATTTTGGGCCAGTGCTGGAGCCAGCATGTTAGGATGAGCAGATCTTTGCTGGATTCATCAGGGACATTTCTCTGTGTGTGTGTGTGTGTGTGTGTGTGTGTGTGTGTGTGTGTGTGTGAGAGAGAGAGAGAGAGAGAAAATAAGAACAAAAAAGGGAAGCTGTGATGGCAAAAGCAAAAGCAACTTAATTAAACAATGACTTCTTACTGTTAGTACTTTTCACACAGGCCTTTTGCAAAGGAAACCACAATAACCTTAAATCTGGTACTATCATCTTTAATGTTTATTTCAATCAGAGTTTTCCCTGCTTTGCTGTATATTTGTTGCTTATCAGCATGCTATCAGAACAATGGATGAGAATATTGTATTGATAATACTGCCACCTGGTCTACTTCTGTAATAGTCAATTATAAAGTGCCAGGACAAGGCAAATAGGAATTTGCTTATTAGAAATGCTGGTCAGGGAGGTCTCTGCCTGAGTTTTAGACTTGGCCAACTAATTTTCACTGTCCCAAATAATTCCCAGGTGATTAGCATGGGCAAGGGACCATTCCCCATCATAATGTGGATGGAGACAACTTGTTCTTGAAGTTATGGCTAGACCGCACCAGTTGACCTCATGGCCAGAGAGCTTCCACCACACCTAATTTACTGTAATAGATGTTATAATATTGATTGGATGTAACCTCTTGAGGATCAAGTGAGGAAAGGAATAGGTCTGCCAGAAGTGATTTTGGCCACTTGGGGAAGGTCTGAACCAATCCAATTAGCTGTCTCCCAGGAGGGGTTAGGGGTCCATAACAGATCCCATGCATGCAGGTATTTGTTCATTTTCCTTAGGAATGACCAGACTAATCACAGTTCTTAGTTCTCTGTTCTCATGACATAACTGGAACAGACTGGGGGTATCTTTGGCTAGGGTCAAAGGCCACATGCAAGAAGTGCTTTTATTGTATAGCAGGCTAGTGGACTTTGAGGTACAGGAGATTTCTCTTCTAGATCTCTACATATCTCGAGTCTGGGAGAAGTGATTTTGTTTTCTCGGATCATGGACTGATACAGTAAGTGTCCCATATTCATACTCTGGACACATTCTATGATCTGTAATTATGTGATCAAATGAAATTGCAGAATAATTCAGGTATTTTAAGGCCTGTGTTTTCTTTCTTTCATAGAAAACATGAAAACATTTGCTGATGACACCAAGTTGGGAGGGAGTGTCGACCTGCTGAAAGGCAGGAGGGCTCTGCAGAGGGATCTGGATAGACTTGAGAGATGGGCTGATTTCAGTGGGATGAAGTTCAATAAGGCCAAGTGCCGGGTCCTGCACTTTGGCCACAACAACCCCATGCAGCACTACAGGCTGG
>JAOXXN010000446.1:97042327-97071513 GCA_026770055.1 Myrmophylax atrothorax | reverse complement strand
GTGCCATGATCTAGTAAATGGACTGGAGTTGGCCCAAGGGTTGGACTTGATGATCTTGGAGGTCTTTTCCAACCCAATTGATTCTATGATTCATCTGTTGTGAGACTTAATATACCAGGTGCTACAAGACGGAACTAAAAAACAACAGCTACCATAGGGAGCTTGCAGGCTGAAAGAAATACACATAGAGTTAAAAATTGGTGTGAGGTCCAGTGTGGGTCAATAATAAATAAATTAAAATCCAATGAACTGACAAATTCTACATCAGTTCTAGTTCGGTCTTAATCTTAAATTGTGATGGAAAAGGCAGTTACTTGATTATAAGTCTTGCTGATGTAAACCTTTTAAAGTATGTGAGCAACAAGTCCACTGAGACTGGGGCCTATTTTGTAGATGGATATGTGATGGAAGAAGTACAATCAGGAGGTGGAAGCAGCATGTCTGGTTATTAAGGATAGAATGAGACATATCTTGGAGCAAGACTTTGGAGGTGAAGAAACAGAATTTCTACTGATAGGGCATGTTCAGATAGTAAATTAAGAGGTTAAAGTTGAGATGATAAAATTTGAAGGATAGGCAAAGTGATTATTCTCTGCCATAGCGCACTCCTTTGCCCAGATTTGGCCCATACCAACCAGTGTTTCCCTGGATAATATCTCCTTAGCAGGGTATGGAACAGCACAAGCCAGAGCATGCTCCTGACAGACATCCAGCCTGTTCTGAGGACAAAAGGTATGCATGCCAGCTTGGTCTTGGATGCTGGCCTGTGTTATTTCCCACTGTACATGTAGTAGTAGCTTCAGGGCTGAATGAACCGTCTGGATCTGTCAAGCTGGTTCCAACTTAGCAATGTCTTCTGATGTTTCCAAGCTTAAGACTGGAGAACTTCAGCTGTGAAAGACTCCTATCACAGTTTTGAGTGTCATCTGTGCAGTGTTACACTGGAATGCATGGACAGATCCATCACATTTTTAAAGAAGAAAATGAGATACTACATATAAATAACAGTTTGTGCTCTCCTACTTATGCAGATCACAGCATCATTTTACTATACATTCAACTTTCACGGAAGCAGACACCTCTTCACTCTTAGAAACTTTCATTTTTGTGACTATTTTGAAACCTGTTGAGAGTGAAGACTTCCCACTAATTTTTTTAGTTTCAGTTTCAGAGAAAGGTTCTTGCTTTCTGTTTAGACCAGTCTGTGATGCATTAGTTTTTATATTGATACGTGTCCCTTGTCTGTGAACTGTGTGTTCCATATATTGTTTAAGAACTTCTGTTGTAAATCATCCTATTTTCATAATCTCATTTTTGCAATTCATTGCCCATCGAAGCATTCCATGCTAAGAGCACCGTTTTCTATGTCCACTAGTGTAGACTGTTCTACTAGTAGGTAGCAAAGGGTAAGCAGAGATACTGTGGATTTATGAGATAGAGAAGGTGAATGACATAAAATGACACTTGCATTTCAGCATGTGCAGTAATTCTGTGATAATCTGCCTGACTTCAGTACTATGAGATATGAAGATTGCATCTGTGCTCACGAATGAAGGATGTGCTTTCCCTTTCTATGGTCAATAATAAACCAAATTATTTCTAAGAAAAATTGAAGCAATAAACTAAGACCATGTCTGTTACTGAAGGAATGAGTTTGAAGTACAGTTTAACCTCATACAAAGATTATCTTTGTAATACTGCAAGAGGCACTGAGACTCTAGATTAATTTATGCCTCGTAAGTGCAGAATGCAAAAACTGAATCTCTTCAGGGGCTGACCGAACTGACAACAGCATTTTTAAAGGACAATATAAATAATAAAATAGTGATGTGAATAGGTATAGTCATAAAAGATAAAGGAATAAGAAGTCCTCATGCTTAGGAAGTAAACTAATCACTAAGAGCTCCTCATATCCCTCATACAGATTCATAAATTTAAGGGAATCACAAAGGAATTCTAAGTTTCTTTGCAATATTTGCAATTGACCGTATTCCAAACAGAATACAGCTTTTCTTTAGGAAGGAAATTCCATCTCTTTGTACTCCCTATAGGCTTTTCTAGACAACATGTTCACTGACACTAACAAATGTATTCATGTAGGATATCTACAAGAAAGAAATTAACTCTAATCCTAATTCTGCTGGAAAACTGAGACAGAAAGAAGTTAACTGAATTGTCCAAATTTGCACAGAATGTTTATAGCAAAGTCAGAATTTGACTTATGAATCCCATTGCATGACCTTTCCCTTTATTTTTAAAAAGGAAATTTATTATTTTCCTTTTTTTTTCTCCAGCACTTCAGACTGACAAATATTTAGTCTTGTTTAGCCTACTCATAACATTTTAGTCTATTTTTGGGCAGAGTTTGTTTTAGGATGCTAATAACTTACATGGGAGAAATAATGTTATGCATTCATTCCATAAGTGTTTCTGAATACACGTGCATGATAGACCTTTGGAATAAATTAATAGGTTTTCAAAAATATAGAACTACTGTTTCAATGTAAATCTTCTTTTTTTTCTAAAGTTGGAAGTAAGTTCCCCTAGTCATTTACAAGAATGTAAAGGATCTTTCAGAACATTTTTGTTATAGCTTTTGTTTGATTCCTTATTCCTGTGCAGCCACATTAGAGGACAGGCATATGAGTTATACAATATAGGCAGATCATTTGAGCAAAGTCTCCACGGAAACTGCCTAATTTGTGCTTTTATTTAATTAGACTTGTCCATTACCTCTTCAAATGAAGTTTAATTTAAACTCATATGCCAGTCATTTTATAAATTGTGTATGACTTTTTATCTGTCGCTTACTGAGATCTCTGGTAGGCTGTATTTTAACAGAGTGGGTTTATTTAACAATTGAGTTTATAAACAAGATGTTTATTTGACAACTCAGCTTATCCAACATTGTTAACAACCTTGAGACTAATTTTCTATGCAGTATCCATGCTATACTACCCATTGTTATCAATTATATATTCTTAACCTCAGGAATTGTCAAAACCTCAGAGCAATTACTTGTGAGATCCACATGAGTACATTAACTCATTTTGCTTCCTATGAGATAATTGGGGAAAAATCAGAGCACAAATAAAAAGTGTAACCAAGACCAAGAAATATGCAAAATGCATGTGTTTGTGAAATGGAGCATTGAAACGGAAAAACCAGTGTGTCTGTTGCAAACTGCACCAAAAAAACCTGCTTGTCTGATACAGACATTGAGGTACTCTTAAGGAAAGTCTGAGCTGGTTCAAACATACAGGAATGTCTGCCTCAGAGTATGACAACATGAACTGATGTGAGTTATTTAGAAGTCATCAGTCCTCGGTTGAGGACCACAAAAGCCATGGTCTGCAATACTTGATTTTATCTTTCTCTAAAGAGCTGATGGTTGAACATATAGTGAGAGGCTATGGAGTACTCCATAACTCCTCAGGTGTCTGTGCTTGTAACACACACAGATGGAAAAAAAGAGTGCAGTCAAAGGCTGTATATACTCAATAATTTCCACTTAGCTGAGACACCAGCAAACATGGAAATAGGGGAAAAAAATAAAAATCATTGAAAAGGTAGTATTGAGTAAATACATGAATGCGCTACTGTGATATTTTTTATTCTAATCTATGTATTCTTAAGCCAATCTTGTACCTTACGGAAGTGTTACTGACCCAATTTTTCATATGCATCTCTGTTATAGAAATATCTGAACTAAGTGCCTGGTCCAAAATTAGTTTGTATTCCAGTATGACGAGAGTGCAATGCAGAGGCAACAAACTGCAACTCTCAAAGAGGTATACATAGGGTAGCTCAGAGCTTCACTCAGGCCATTTAGGTGGTTTCTGCATTCATACAGAATATACATAACACCTTCCTTTTAGTACTTTTCGAATTAGAGAAGTTATGTCTGGCATAAAAGTAAATGTTATTGACAGGAGAAAGTCTCCATCACAGCAATATCAGAGTTCACAATAGCAAAACTGAACTGGTTGTGTATAAAAGGTAATAAAAGTGGCCTGAGAACCCTAAGTGGAAAGTGCTAAAGGTGCAGTTAAAGGACTGACAATAAGGATTCTTGTGGAATAAACACATGAAGGGTAAAAGGAGTAGAATTCAATGTGACTAAGAAAAGCTGGAAAGAACAATGTAAACAATATTATAAAAAAGACATTTATGAATGACACTAGTGATAATAATTAAAGAACACTGGAACAACTGGCAAAGAGGGATAGATACTGCAGATATTAGCACATCAGTAGCTTCACATTATCAGAGATGCTGAATGGTAATAGGTATCACTGAGCGGATTTAAAAACTAGTGGAGAGTTTATGTCTGGATATAGAAAAATATCAGAGTTATTAAATAGCTACTTTGTTTCTGTCTTTTCAGAAGAAGAGGGTGGCGATCTGCTCAAGTCGGGCTTCAGTTTTCCAGGGACGCCAGAGGAGGAGCTAGGTACAGATACCATCTCTGAGATAACTGGTACTGCTTGTGCATCCAGAGGCTGGGGGCACAGCCGTGGGGTGAGGCAGCAGGAGGCTGCTCTGGGGTACAGCCTCCCTCCAGCCACAGGGCCCACAGCAGGCATGGCACCAGCTGGTGTCAATGAGAGTGGCCAAGAACCTTTGAGTCACATCCTTTTGGGAATTTCTCACCTGCTCTATAAGGTTAGAGAATGGAAAGCAGAATAAACCATCAGATTTGGGTAACACCCACACAAACAAGAATTCAAATGGAGAATTACCAACCTTCCTTCTTTTGTCTTTTTGCCTTACCCCTTAGAGAACATACTAATTGCAGACAGAGTACTCAATGTTACCTTTTCAATTTGAAAAAATAACAGAAGCAAGAAGAAATCAGAAAATCTTAAAGCCCATGAGTGAAATTTTGATACTTCTGACTTACAAAGCTAGTAGTAAAATGTCCCAGTGGCTTAAGTTTAGATTGTGCATTTAGGTTGTGCAAAATTGAGTTTCTCTTCTCGGAATTTCATACTCAGATTGTCACTGGTTTATGTGAAATCAAACAAAATTTTTATTTATATGCAGTTACTTTATGTGATTATTTTTGGAAGAGAAATATGGAAAGTGGTTTCTGTGTGTTTGCTGGTTAAAGCTCCCTTTATTCAGTGTGAGCTTACTTACATTTTAGAAGTCAGTGTAAAGTTATTTTTCCCTTTTTATGCATATGCTCATATTAATACATTGCAACAGTTTACTTTGTGTTATTAGGATATTTTTGTAGTTGACAAGACTGCCATAAACTCTCTCCCTGATTGTATCATTGCACATGGCTAGGAAGATAAATCATAGTTACTGTATTAAGAAAAGCTACCCGAGCAGTTTGAACAAGATGCATGGATTCAGGCAGGGGTTGTTGTTATGTTTAAACAAGCTCTTAGAACAGGACTTTCTAAAACAAGTAGTGTTGCCACTCAGTGACACTCAAAACAGGGAGTTCCACCAAATGTGTAAAAAATATCTGTATTGGACTTAATGTTCAAAAACAAGTGAAAAAAGCTGCAGGATAATTGGACAGAAGGATGTGTTAAGGAAGAGACTGAAGAACTTTCAGGCAGTTTCTGCCGTATTCAAAAAATTGAAGAGGGAAGATACAGTTAAACATGACGCTCCCTAGGATTATCACAAGTGGACCCTATGGAGGAGTCATGAAATGAGCATATCTCTCAGCTTTCTTGGACACTTGAATTTTTTCGACCTGCTATCCCCATTCACAGCACACAGAAAGGAGTTCAGATGGGTTAGAATTCATCTCATCTAAGAGCTGGAAATTAATTCAGTTGTAAATGTCTAAACTGTAGATCTCTAGAGTTCCTTTAGAGTCAATGAAGGGTGATAGACTTTTCCAGGACATAGCAGGTTTGACCTACTTAAGAAGCTTAATGAAGAGTGAGATAAACCATGCCCTAGAATTATGTCAAAATTGTTCTCCTTCCTGTTTGGATGAGAAAGAATTTCAGCATTTCTGAAGCCAGAGTAAATGATATATACGTCAACAGTAGTTAATGTCAGATGTCTATAGGAGCACGGGCCCTCAAATGAAATAGCTTATCCAAGATTGACACAAAGATATATTCTATCTGATCAATCCTCCAGCACCCTCACTAAGAAGAATATAAGTGATTAGTCAGAAAGGAGAAACAGGAAAGGAAAAAAAAAAATCACAACCAGGCTACAAATAAATTAAGTTGGTTTCAATAAATTTCAGCTATTTATGGCCAAAGGGCTGAAAAAAATTATGCCAAAAGCAAGAGCGAGGAACAACCCGTTCTTACTCCTAAATTATGTGTCCCTATTGGAATTCTCTGAAAGTAGGTACCAAAGATCTCTAGATAATACATGGAAAGAGGTGGGTGGCTTTAATATTTTCAGAAGAAAATCCTGCCCTCCTAACTGCTAAACTGTAGATGGCCAAAACACAGGGACTGGATGTTATGATCTGGTTATTAAAATTATTAGAGAGATGCCTCTGCCTGAATTAAGGTGCAAATGAGACCATATGCCCAAGTCAATAGCACAGATTTTTATTTAACAGTAAACGTGAGGTAGAGAGAAATAGAAAGGAACAGGGAAAAGATAAGGGGCAGCTGTAGTGGGGAGTGGAGAGAAAGCAAGTAACAGAGAGGTAAGTATCACCACTCCATGGATTCTGACAGAAATATTCTGGTCTTGTCAGTGGTGAGGGTACCAGTCTCATCAAAGTGATGCAGTCTGGGTCAACCAAGTGAAGCCCAAGATGGTAAGGGAAGCACACAGAATACAGAGTTCATAGGGGTTTATATTCTGCTTAGGCAAGGTGGAAATGCCCTGGTACCTCCCCTGGGGCTGGGAGTTTTACACTTGATCACAGGACCTTTCAGGAGTTTTTGACGTCTTCTAAAATGTTACAGCTGCCTGTTAAGTCAGTGCAGTTGAGTCAATTATGGTCCATTATGGCCCGCCAGCAGAGATGAGTACCTTCAGGCTTCCTGTGAATGTCCTGGTCCTTCCCCAGAGGGGAGGAGAGTTTTCACAGCTGAGTCATTTGTGTAAGGATTCACTTCACAGGATTTACCTCTATCCTTATCTGATTCAACAGCCAGCTTGTAGCCTGATTGAGCCACTAGCATTCCAGTCTCTCTCACTTGTGGGTACATTCTTCTTATTGGACCTGGGATTACTGGACAACAGTATCACCTTTATGTTAGCTCAAGTTCCCATACCAGTCCAAATTAGTAGGCATCTTCGGGGAGGAGTGGGCTTCAGTGAGAAGTTGCTTCTTTGCACAGTTTGCTACAGTGTACAAAAGTCTTTCAGTGATTTTAACAATGTTTAAGGCATTTACCATTTCAGTATCTCACACTGGATGCCATCAGTAAAAACAAATGATGTCCCATTCTCCCCTAGAGAGAATCACTGAAACTGGGAATGCTTTTATAGAAGTTGTGACATAGTTAAATTCTGTGTAGACAAGCTCTGTAGTTACAGCTATGGTAGTGTTGCAGCTACTGCCATCTACAGATGGATAGGACATATCTGTCTGTCTTTCTGTCTTTATTACAGTGTTGTGTTCTGTCATTTGAAGATTTGAGTTCAAGTCCATGGACTAAATATAAAAGCTGCAAACTATTAGCTCTTTCTCAGTCTTCACTTTTTATTGCTGTTGGATATGTATAAAGTTAAATATTCATTGGAGAGAAATCTGGTTCTAGTTGAATACTGTAATCACTGAACTATGGAAATGGGCTTGCTCTCTTTCTGTATATACACAGTCCAATGACTACATCATTATTTTGTATGAACAGCCTCAATCTGAAGGACTACTAGAGACTGTAATTGCTGAAGAAAACACAGAAAGGGCTTTCCTGGAGAAGGAAAATAGTTTCCCAAGTCAAGACAGAGTCAAGATTATATTCTTTGAGGTAGTTCTAACTGTCTGGCCATTCATTATTCTAAACTCTCACTGTCCCAGGGAGCTTAAAGTTACAATCTCTCTGGTACTGAAGAATCTCTGTCCCCAGGCCCTTATTTGTAAAATGGGTTTACTATTACCTAGTGAGGTTTTGGTGCTTTGGTGGGGATTAATTAATCTTTGCACAGTCTCTCACCAGAGTGAAAATGCTAAATAGTCATTAAATAATATTATTAATAAAATGATCCACTGCCTTAATTGGAAAAAGGTATCAAGGGATGGGATTGATCTCAACTCTTTTACACTATTGATTCTATAAAATACTTAATTTCATAAAACAGGCAGAAATGTGATGGATTCCTTCAAAAAAAGCTTATCCAAGTGTTCATAGACTGTTTTTAAGAACAATATTTTATACCTTTTTCATTAACATTTATTTGTTAACAGAGATCCAGGTGATAAGTATTACCATTACAAGATTCACACTCACACCAAAAATTCCTATTCTTTTCACTAGTAATATCTCAAATAAGCAACCGGATAAATGTAGCAGGGCATAGTTGTGGGAGCAAGAGATCTGACATGCATGATCCCAAACACGTCACTGTAAATCGCATGGAAACCGGTGTTCTTCCAGTTCCCAACTTTCATCTAACTGGTGTTTATATTATATGAACAATGTTAGTGTATTAGAAAATAAACATTTTATAAAACTTCTCTTTTCTATGCTATCTAGAAATTTCTCAGTCTTATTTACTTTAGACCTGTAAAGGCTAAGGCAACATTTTGCTCTGGGTGTTACAAGAAAATAGTTTTAATAACACATAGAAAAAGTGAAATGCTTGAATGGCATTCAAATAGTTAAAGAAATGTGAACAAGAAAGATGAGATGAACATCTCTAATTAAAGATTTGACTAGGTAGTACCTGCACAAAGAAAAGAGGGAAAAATAGTATACAACGTTGGGGGGTAGGAGATGGTTCCCAGAGGTCCCTCCGAGCCAGAGAGCACGAGAGAGATCTGTTTACTCAGAGAGATGGGAGGTGAAAACTGATTTATTGCACAATCACGAGGGTTTTATAGGATTCTGAGGGGAAGGTGATGGAACTTGAAGAGGATTGGGTAAGGGCTCAGAGGAAAGGAGTGATTTGGGCACACAGCTAGCCAACAGGGGAAACAAGGATCAAACCCAGTAGGAACCAAGGGATTGGTGATAGTAGATGGTGAGATAACCAATGGGGTTAGGGCACAGG
This sequence comes from Myrmophylax atrothorax, assembly GCA_026770055.1. Classification (NCBI taxonomy): domain Eukaryota; kingdom Metazoa; phylum Chordata; class Aves; order Passeriformes; family Thamnophilidae; genus Myrmophylax; species Myrmophylax atrothorax. The sequence goes on along the minus strand of JAOXXN010000446.1, from coordinate 97,062,351 downwards.
CAGAAACCAATAGGAGAGGTGGGCACGCTGCCGGCAGCTAAATTGGCATCTCGAAGCAGAGCGATCCCGAAGGTGGGGCTGCCCCGACCCGGCCTGACAGGGTCAGAGATCCTGGCAGGTCTCGGCTGCTGCCGTTGGGCAGCAGCAGCAGCACAACAGCGGCTGAGCTGGCAGCGTGGGGGGGTGGGACGCCACTCGAGCGGGGCAGCTCCGACCCGGGAGACAGTCCCTGCGCCTCAGCGACGCAATGACTCCTTGGGAACAAAGTCTCAGGGGGAACACACTGGAGGGGTGGCAACCATGTGAGGGAGGGTGAAAATAAAACCTTTTGAACTCAAACCCACACAGTAAAATGCATAACTTTCAAACTCCCACTACCAAAGGCTTTCATGTTTGTAGCTGGTACAGTCTGGGCTGTTCACCGGTGCCATCCTCCGTGTGGGTCTGTATCAGAACTTCTTCTTTCCATATTTCATAGTCTGGTTTGTTTCCTACAAAATAGATTATTAAGAAACTACTTTGACTCCTTTTTATACCTCAGGAAAACATTTATTTTACATAAGTTTTACACATAGCCATTTCTAATGTCAAGCAAAGAAAAAGAACTTTCACTAAAGGCTTTTTGTTTCAGTAAATTACTGTTTTCAGGAATAGGTATTATGTTAAGAAAAAGGTTGAAACCTGTAAAATAGGTTGCAGTTACTAATAATGGTCTTAACCTGCCCCAATTGCAAAGTAAACTATAAGGGAGTTTAAGAGCAGGTTACAAAAATGCATTTTTATTTCACAGTTGATGCAGTTGTGCTTTTGATTAATTTGTAAGGTCCAAGTGTCAGACAGTAACTCATGGTTATTCAATCACTGTTGATTGCATGATTGTGCCATTATGACCTTATGTGTTGAAAGGAAGAAAGGATATAGCCATTCTTGAAATGAAAGCATAAATAAAGGCCTGACTTTTCAGTCTGTCTGTCCTTCTACCATGTTATCCAACTTTACTCAGTGCAATCAGTGTCTGAATACTTTTCACTTTTCAAGAGGTTTAGCCTTATGTACCAGGCACAACAGGAATTTTTCCGAAGGATGGGGGAGGGGTGGCCAGTGAGCTCTTGGCTTTCCTCTTTGCCATATCTAGGACTCAATCCACCTTCTCACAGAGCATTCAGGGATGGTTAAATGTGAGTAGACTTTGACTGGTGCTGGTAGGACTTAAGTCACAACCAGGGTTTGGCCACATGGAGTAAACTGCAACACTGACACTCTGCCCTGTAATTAATGGGCATAATACTCTAAATTCTTAGATGGGCATTATCCCAGAGACTGAATGTTTCCCTGGTTTCTGACACTAACTTCTCAGGTACAGAAGTTACTTTTACTCTTGTGCTATGGAGAACTGAAGTAGGGAGTCAGCAAGAGATATCCACAAAGGTTAACTGCAATCCAGTTAGGCCAGGTCAAGCCTCTCCATGGCAACTGACATCACTTCACATGGCCTTATCCTGATCCATGCAATGAATTTATGGCTGGACAGGAAAACTTGACTGCAGATTTTCCAAGCTAATCCTTTATCCACAGGGCTTTCTTTCTGTCATGTAGTAAAAATATGTAGCCAGGTGCTTTGGTGTCACATTGTAAAAGTCTTTTAAACTTACAAGACATTTTAAACAGGAGGTGCCCCAATATAATTCAGTGTCACACTGTTATTTGCTTATTGTGACTAGATGAATAGATACTGCAAAAAATAGCCTTTTTTAGTTACTGTTATTCTGTTATATCTCTAAATAATTCCACTTCGTATCCTTCCTTTTTCAGTACCCAGAAACTGTTGTGTAGAAGCTTACTGATGTGATGATCAAGATCACAGAAAATACGTTAAATTAATGAAATAATACGTTTTTCAGAAAATAAATTTCGAACTTTCAGTTATGCTTCAGAGCTTGTTCTGTGAATTACTTTCAGTTATAGTACAAAATCATATCATATGGTCTGAGCATGATATAAAAACATGCTAATGGTCCTGCATTTTAGTTATAAGCTGTTGGCAACAAATGCTTACTAACAATCTGCAGACCAGAAGCTATTTCTAAAAATTAAATACCTCATAATATCAGATAAGTCTGCAAAAATCCCATTAGGCCCAAGGTCAATTCACAAGCAGGGGAAGATGTTTGTAAGGATGCAAGATTAATCAAATAGGATATTTGTTATGAATTATTCATTCATTTCTACTAGAGAATACAAACAAGGTTATGTATTCATAAACAAATATTTCTGTTCTAAATTATTTCACACAAGGGATGTTAACAAAGGAGGGACATTTTTCTCTCCCTCATGACCTGCTGACCTCTGTAACACCTGGGTGCATACCTGACATGCAACATTTACTTTCCCATAAAGAGTTCAACGGCTGCAACAGAGATGAGAGACTGACTCATCTGACTGCTTTGTCCTGCCTCCCTTCCTCAATGAGTGTCTTAACTATATTGTCCCTTTTCAACAGGATAAATGTACAGCCTTTTAAATGTATTCCCATGATGAGCAGCTTAAATGATGTGCTCTCCACTTCCCTAGGAAAAAAGTTACCCATGCTCTACCTCCCCTCTACATTCATTATAGGCTGCTTAGGCTCTGTTGGGAGTGGGACAATTCATTGGCACAACCAGGGTGTTGGAGATAGTTTTAGCATAGACCTAAATGACTGCAGTTTTCTCTCACAGTCCTGGGCACACAGGCTACTGGTTCAGTCTCTTCCTAAGGGGATTTGCACTAGTGTAAGCAGGGCAGTAGTATGAACACTAGCAAATATTGATAGTATGATCCCAGCTTTCGATGGTGAGTTCAGTGATCACTGTCATTGTGCAACTTCATATGTTTTTTCCACCATTTTACAATATCACTTCTTTCCATAAACCAGAACACAAACTAATTGAGATGCCCTGTCTCAAACTTGGCCAGCGTGGGGGTACTTACACCATTATCTCATTGCAGGAGCAGGGATCACATTCTGACCGTTCACTGCCACATGGAAAATCTGTGTGCTAATGGTTGTGGGAAAAGGCAATCAGTGTTTTCAGTGTTTGTCACAGACCCAAAACAGAACTCAGCCAGGCAGAAAAGAGACAGCACCCTGATTTGAAAAATTCCCAATCTGGAGGTTATGAAAGAGTAAGATTATCTGCCTGTTACTATGGCAACAGGTTTAAAAGGGAACTTGTCACCAGGCTGCTATTTCTTCCTGTACCCCATAGGAAAGTCAGGGTGAGTCCTCCTCCATCTCAGTGGGTTAAGCTGAACAGAAAAGTTCACCATACAATGACAAAGCAGCAAGAGGCAGCACCAAGGGTGTACAGCTGAGCAGATAATGATGAACTCCAAAAAGTAAAAGAAAAAATTCTTTTGGCTCAGACTGAGGCTAAAACTCTAAAATTTTTGGCGAATCAAAAGGCTGCAAAGAATGGATGCTGAAGCAAACAGAAAATTGAATAATTTTCTTCAGTTCTGACAATTTAAAAACTGTATTGAACATTTAAAAAAGGTGATTTTGAAATATTTTAAATTTAACCATCATATGTAGCAATAATCAGTGCTTTTGAGAATTAATGATTAGATTATTTCTTTCCCAGAAGAGCCCTCTATAAAATAAGTAAAATCTTTAAAATACATCCATATTTTAAAGAAATAATAAAAGGCAATCTAGAGGGAATATATGCTAAATATTTTTGCTTGGATAGAGGAGCATTAGTTTTTGCAGTCCCCTCAGTATTGCAGAGGATGGAAAACCTCCTCTGTAGTATATTACCATGAAAAAGGACAAACTCCTAGGAATTACAGAAACACTAAGAAAAAAAATTAAGGAATATCAGCATTATTTCTTTTTTTTTTTTCATTTTTATTTAAGAATCAATGATAAGTATTTCTTATTAGAAAAGAAACATTGGAAATTTGGTGGTTCCACTCAGGTGAATAGTTGGGTCAAGTAGTTTGGATCCTTGGGCTTAAACCTTGGCCCTTGTGCTACCATTGACAGTATTTCAGCAGAAGCAGTTTCACTTTCCATGCCATCATCTTCCTGACTGTGGACCCTTCCAGGTTTCTATCACATGGATTTCAGTCCAGCACAAATTGTGCATTCTGCAAAATACAGCCCTGATTAGGTGATCTACCTCGAGTAACATAGGTGTTGTAGGTAAACTAACCACGAACTTTTCTCAGCAAATATTTAGAACTAATCCCAGCCCCATGAAGTTAATGAGGGCTTTGTCACTGCCATCAAAGTGACGAGGATTTCCCTTGTACTTCCAGAGTGGTGTGTAGATTCCTGTGTATACCTTTGGGTTGTACCATGCAATACTTTGGCTTTCTTTTATTGCTGAGAAAATAGTGGCAGTTTTATGACACCAAGGGAAACTGATTGTCTCCTGGCTTAATAACTGGAAGCAGCAAAATTTTCTCCTTCAGGAAAGGAAGTCCATAAAGCCAGGCACAATAAGGAACAAAAGAAGTGTAATAGTGTTGGGCTAGCTTTTCTGGTCTCTATTTGGAATCATTATAACCAGTTGTTCGATGATATTCACATAGTGAAGCCCTGGATGACTCCATACAACTATATTTTTCCAGAAAAAAACTTATGTGTTAGTTATTTTAGGTCAATCTCATCAAGATACATTATATTTTTTTAAAAAACTTCACTGATCATCCAGATTCTGTGAAAAAATATTAGTTGTAAATCATTTTGTGGACTTACCTATGTCATAGCACTCTTGAAAAGGTGAATAGTGGCAGTGTACTTCAAAATTGGAAAGCATTGCTACATACCAGTCAATACTAAGACATCATACACTTCAAACCAATGGAAATTAATTTTCCTCCATCCTGAGGACTCTCTGCATTGCTCCACTCCGTATCGTGGAGCTTCTTGCAAATGCCATGTTGCCTCTCATGAATTTCTGTCCTATCTTTCGTTGTGGCATGGACGCAATATTGTGCCTCTCATCCTCGTCATACAGTCCAAGTGCCCGTTCTTTCACCCAGGTGTTAGATGTCTTCATTCCTCAAATACTGTTTCCACATTTCTCCTTTATCACATATAGCATGCCTTGTTCTCCATGCCAGGCAGTCAGTGTTGTAACCCAGCTTTAACATGTTCCTGGTCACAGCTTTACCCAGTGATCACAGCTCTCTCTGCTTTTCCTCCTCCTGGTATATTGTGCTGCGTATCTCATGAAAATCAATACCCCCACCAGCAAGCCCACCACTGCAAAGATTCCATTGTTGCTCATTGACTATTACTCTGCACTCCTTTTACTATATACCCTTTTCTCATATCAAGCTTATTTAACTCAGGAATGAATCCCTTGCGATTTTGGATTGCCAGTCTCTTAGCCTTTATTTGAAAGATGGATGGAGTTGAAGATGAAACTGTCATGCTGAACAAATATGATTGGGTGCCACCAAACATTTTCTCCACCTACAGACTCCTATGTAACAGTGCTGACTGTATTGAACAAATTGCAGCACTCCATGTGCTTCTTACTTCCCTTTGAGTTTTCTGACTTTGCTCCAATTTGGTATGTCCGGGACACTGGTGCTGTTTTAAGAATAGATTTGAATGTTCATTTTTATCTAATACAGGAGTTATAAAAAACCATCTTACCCTTGGTCATTATTTGTCATGTGGTTCCACTGAATTAGCTTGGGCTGTCAAAATATTTTCTATCATTTAGCAGTGTACCATGTGCCTCACATCACCTAAATTTATATATTTATGAAGTAGGTTTCTGCATTAGAGCTTACCAGTAACAGTTTTTGCCTTAGTCAGCAGAGACAAATACGTACACGAGAGGAGGTATTCATCTGATGCTATTTGGACATGTACTTCAGCCTTAAGAAGAATCATGCCAGTTTCTCACAATCCAAAATAAAAGCACATCCAGACTGCATATTTGTAACAGACTTTGGGAAATCATATCTGTGTATCAGATGGAAGAGTCCTATTTACATACCACGAAACTCTGAGGCAACAGGTTAACTGTACGGACTGGACACAACCTCTGGCTCTGTTTAGTCTCCTCATGTAAACAGGGCCATACATGCCTGCCACACAGACTGCTCATATTCTGGGTAGAGAAGTATTTATTTTTCAGTTTTAAGTGTCAGAAAAAAAACAGGCATTCATGTGCAGCCTGTGTTTGTTTGACCGCTTTGGGCAGTTTGATGTTTAGCTTTAGGTCCTCAGAGCCACCTACTTCTTCCTCTTGACTGTGCAGGGAGACTGAGTGCAAAAAATACCTAGTTGCAACTCTCTTATGAGAGAGAATATTACTTCTCTTTGAAGGGGTACTGCCCTTCTAAGTTTAGTATTTCAAGTAAGCAGTCTGAGAGGTTAGGTAGAAATTCACAGAAAGGTCAATGTACTGCTTGCATTGCACACATATGCAAAACACAAGTCATCTCTAAAGCTGGAAGTTACAGTAAGGTACTCACTCATCTTTATGATATTATGTAAAATTTTATGCAAGGTGTTGCGCTACATAAATAGACTGGAAATATCATGAGACTGTTGTAGAAGCTTAAGGAATTTCCAGAATGTTTTCCTTGCATTTGGCAGATTAGTCACTCATCTCAAACCCTGAAATATTAATTTTCAATTTTAGAATAAAACAGAGAAAAATAATATAACAAGTTAATGAGGAAACAGTGCTCATCTAATATTACTTAATGAAGACCTTTGACAGACAATTTTCCAGCTACAACATTTTAATTATCCATTTTCATATTTAATATTTAGTTATTTGATTAATATACCCATTTTTACAATATTTCTTTTTTATTAGTTTTAGGTTAGACTGTGAGTATATATTTTCATAATGCATTGCAACACTGAGTCAATGGCATGAAACAGCAACATGCAGCAACCTGGTTTGTCTACTACCTCTTTTTGAATGCTAGATTAGTTATCTCTTTTCAGCAATGCATTTTCCTGGTTATACTATGCAAAAAAACCTGTTTCTTCTCCAATGAAAACAGCACAGATGTTTCAGATGGGAAAGCAGTTTACCAAGGGGCTTATAAGGTTAAAGCAATTTGAATTAATTTCTCAATAGAAAGAGAAGTGCTTTGTTGAAAATAAATAAATAAATTTTTTTAAAAAGCAAAAATCGGGCATTATTTAGTAGTTCCAGAAACCACTGTTATGCTCTGAAAGCTTACTCTCAATATCCAACACACAGAAAAATTTGTGGAGACATGCACTTCCTTTGAATATTAGAGAAGTTTCAGTGGTTTTGTATTGATTCTGTTTAGCCAACAGCAGTGTTCCAGGATCTCTAGAAATGCACAGCTCTTATTTCCCATTACTTAAAGGATTTTAGCATTTTTACCCTAGAACATTAATAGTAATTCTAATTCATTATTTCAAATATTATTCTTGGTCCTTGAACCTCTCTTTCCTTGGTACTGACTAGCACAAGGAAGAAGCCTGAATGCTTTAAAAACTGTGACCAGACCGTGAAGACAGGTAAAACAACCTCTGCTTGGAGGAAGAAGGCAACTCCTTCAGCATCAGAAAGTCCAGAACTAAAAGCAGGGGCAGGAAAGAAGCAGGACAGGACATGGCATAACAGGAAAAGAGTTTAAATAGATGGGAAGGGATGCAGAAATCCTTCCATCTGTCGAGGTTAAAGGTTAACTTATATCTGTACAGTAGTCTCTGAAAAAGAAGAGCTTTAAGGGATTTTCAGGGGTTTGGAATTACTGAATTTCTGACATAACAGCCTATGTCTTGTTCTAGGTCTGCTCACTGCCCCCAGTCTTTAGGTATTATCTGACTATCCATTGAATTCAATTGAAAGATTTCTTTTTTCTCTGAAACTTAAAAAAAGCTATTCCTATGCTCACATGTAATATATTTTTCTCTGTTTCTATTCCAATATCTCTTTGTCTGCTTTGGGTTATGTTTATTTGTTCTTCTGTCTCCATTTAGCTCTTTTTGATACTGATGTTGGCACTTCTATATTTTTATAGTGATTGCCCATAGCAAACATAGGAGCTGCTGTAAAAAAAAAATCTTCAAAAACATAGACTAAAATTTCAATCCAATCTGCCATTATTGGGTAACTCTGGAACTATTCTGCTGTACCAAAGTATTATATTTCTTTTTAAAATATCAAGGAAAAAAATTATTACTGTAGCTTTATGAAATTTTTTGTATCAACTGAGCTGTGGACATTGACTGTATACACACTTTTAGCCCTTTTAACATGCTAGAAAAGCATGTTAGCTTAATTGAATTTTAAGCCAACATGTTTTTCTTTGCATTTCTGGCAAGCTAAAAGCTACCAATTACACTGGTCTGGTACCACACAGTAATTCATTCAGATGCAGCTCAACTGTTTCTTCAAGCCCTGAAATATGTCTCCTGAACAAAGTTGAATGAATAGTGAAAAACACAAATTATACATTATAATTAAAAATCTAAATTTTCAAAAGGTTTGTATTAAGAAGTAATAGTTCTCAAGGACAGAGAACTGGTCTGATGTCCTAAGCAGAGTTAAAACTTAATTGGAGTGATAAATTTAGATGATGCACATATAAGTAATTTTGGACTTTATCTAGTTTTAGTTACTCTCTATGACTGATTTAAGAAGGGAGAATGACTTTTGGCAAATGTTGCCTTCTTAATTCAAGTTTTAATTATTTTGATTTAGCTTATTAAATGCCTATAGCAGTTTCTGTCTACTGTGTTTCAATCAAGAGGAACTCAGATATTCCATGAAGCACATAAAATGCTATATGGTTGTGAAAACAACATACAGAAAATTGTGTTTTCCTATAGTTGCACTGAGTTAGAGTCACAGGGGCTTATGAGGGCTGGAAAAGCTGTTGTTAGATTACCCATTGCAGTGCAATCAAATCATCATGTCTCATATTCCTAGGGATGTAAGAGGATGAAAACGTTTGAAGCCTTCTGGGCTATGTTTGATTCTGCGTGAGGTCTAAAGAAATCACTAGGGACTAGCAATTCTGTGCTAGGGAACTCATTTAAATGAGTTTCTTACTCTCTTTCATTCTGGATGTCTGCCATACCCTTCCTTTTTTTGTCTAAATTCACCACTGAGTTGTAGTGCAAGTTACCTTCATTCATAGATGTGCAAGATTGTGACAAAAAGGCTTGGGGTTGACTCTCGTTGTGCTGCCAGTTTGACAGAAGAGCTTCCTTCCACCTCCCTCTGGCTCATACTTCTGTGATTATTAAGGACTGAAAATCCATAAGCACTTTGGAAAATGTTGCCTGTATTCCAATATCCTTTTCTGTAAAAGAACAGTATATTCCACATGGGAGAGTTTGAGTTGGAAGGGACCTTTAAAGGTCATCTAGTCCAACCTCCCTGTAATGGGCAGGGACATCTTCTACTAGAGCAACCTCTTCCAGTGTTTTACTACCCTCATTGTAAAAAATTTCTTCAGTCTATCTAATCTCATGGGATTGTAAAAACTAATGCAGTAATCTCTGTCAAGTGCTTTGGGTACCCCTTATGGGAAGTACTGACTAAATTCAACACGTTGTCCATTATTATTTCCCTGATAATGTTTGGTAATATTCTGAGTTAAGTACCACTAATTACAGGACTACTTATGTGGCTGAATCCCAATGCACTCATAATTTACTACCTTGTCTGTATATAGTCAAAATTACGTCATTTCAGAGAAACAATTTCGTTTCCTTTTTATAACTACATTTATGCAAGATATCATAACCTAAAGAGTACAATAGACTGAGTAATCAGCAGGAGTAAGTTTTTATTTCGATACAGTAATAGCGAAGAATTAAGTAAAAGAAACTGACATGAAAATAAAATAGAAGCATAAAAGGATATATGTGCATACCCTTCGCTTTTATGCCATGATAAACTCTGGAGGTGATGTTTGGACCCTTAAATCCATCTTTGACTTCAGTGTGACAGGATTGTGCCTAGGCTGAAGAATGCTTTACTGTTTATTAGTTTAATGCTGCATTCATTTTAAAACATTATCTGAAGCTCTGTTGAAATTAGGGTGTAATAAAATTATCAAAGCATCTCCCACAAGAGAAAATATAGAGCATTTAGGTTATGAGATTGCTGATGCTACAGACTTGGTAACAAATTGCCTTCTGTATTAAGGGTATCATGATATAACACATATTAGTTGAATAAAATTAGAGAGATATGGGTATTGATCTGTTTCATGACCATATCCAGGCATTGAGTTTTCACCAGCCATGGGAATATGATTTAGGAAAGCTTTGTCACAGGCTTCAAAACTCCTAAAAATGCTGTCAGCTACTGTGTTATCTCTACAGCCCAGTTTCCAGTGTCCAGCTGATATGCTTTGGCTTCCATTCTGGTTGAGGCCTTCAACTTGCTTGTATCAAGCACCTGTGTGAGATGATTTAGATTCTTAGAGTAAATTTGCAGAAAGGCCATGCTAAGTGGGTTGTATAAACAGTTACACATCTCTCTGATCCTCTAAAGGATTATCTTGCATCCTATAACTTTGTCTGCTTTTGAAATGTTTCTTAAATAAGAGGAAACTGAAGAGGAAAAGTGAATGAGAAAATTAAACTGAAGTATTTCTGTGGGGTTTTTTACTTGTTGTTTGTTTTTTTAATTTTCTGTTTGTAGCATTTGACAGCTGCAAGAAATTGCATGAGAGAAAAAGATCAAAGGCTTAAGTATCAAAATCTTTGCTTACAAGCTACTCTTACTTAGCAATCATGCTTGTATAATAACCACAACATGGAGCACATGATTCATAGGAACAAATAATCAAATATAAATCGAGTATATAAAAACCCATAGCTTGTACCTCAAGATATTTGTTTTATCAGAAAAAACTTAGAGTCATTAAAAATATATTTTGTAGTTTGGTAATAAAAAGGGGAAAACTGCCTAATAGAGAAAACTTTATATGTATGGGAATAGCAATAATACTTCCGGACTAAGGACAACAGATGTTCAAATAGTATGAAATTCTTATTCAGAAACTGTTTAGTGATACAAACTGTAGCTTCATTTCAGTATGTTCATATCCTTTTTCTGTTTGCTGTTTATTATTTACATTTATGAAGAGTAAACTGAGGATCATGAAGCTGAGATTTATTTAAGAAAATAAGTTCAATTTATAATGCAAAAATGGTTCCATCGAGAAATAATACATTTAAGTTAAGATATCCAACTGTGAAACCAACGAAATAGAAACTAGACCCATGTAGCTAAATGACCAGCCACAAAGCTTGACATATGATTTATAAATATCAAATAATAACCTAAATACTTGAATGTATCCATTTAACTTGAATAAATTTACACAATGAATAGCTTCATAACATTTAGAACTGCAACACAATTTTGCAAGAAGGAAGTTGCATTCACTTCATAATTTGCTCATAATAAATAATTTTAACCAGTTCTAAAGTGTTGGATGAAATTCCATGAATGGTGAGACATTTCATCAAGCTCACAGAGAAAAAAAATGTTTAGTTTTTCAATATACTTGGATTTTTCAAGAGAAAAAAATGTTTAGTTTTTCAATATACTTGGATTTTTCAAGTTAATCTTTTAATCAGACACATAACCACAGGTTTTATGTGTTCTCATGACAGACCAGCAGTACTCATGGTCGCCTTCTCAGCACTTCAATGAAGAAAGATACTCTCCTGCTCCGAGGAATATGAAAGGATTATCTGGTAGTCGCAATCAACCACAGTTATGTTCAGCTCATACCTGTGGCTTAGCATCCCCTGAAGATTGTGAACATACCCACGACCATATCCACCATGGGCAGGAGCCAAGGCAGTCGTATCTTCTCAGCCCCACGGAGAGTTGCCCGCTGGATCACCATCGTTGCTCGCCACGCAGCTCCATTCATTCTGAGTGCATGATGATGCCCATGGTAATGGGCGATCACATGTCAAGTAGCACTTTCCCCAGAATGCACTACAGCTCACATTACGACTCAAGAGACGACTGCACCATGTCTCACGGTAACCCTAAGATTAACCGTATTCCTGCAAATCTTTTGGACCAATTTGAGAAACAACTTCCTCTTCACCGGGATGGGTTTCACACTTTACAGTACCAGAGGACCTCAACAGCTGCGGAACAACGCAGTGAGAGCCCAGGAAGAATACGCCATCTCGTTCATTCTGTCCAGAAACTTTTTACTAAATCTCATTCTCTGGAAGGATCATCCAAGGGCAATGTAAATGGAACAAAGGGAGACAGTCGAGGGGACGATCATCATCACGGGCACCATTCCAAGCATAGCAAAAGGAGTAAAAGTAAGGAGCGAAAACCAGAAAGCAAGCATAAATCTGGAATGAGTAGCTGGTGGAGCTCTGATGATAATTTGGACAGCGATAGCACTTACCGAACCCCTAGTGTGGTAAATAGGCACCATGCAGATCATATATCCCATTGTTATCCTGAGGCACTCCAGGGGCATTTTGGGGATCTCTCACTGAAGACTTCCAAAAGTAACAATGATGTGAAGTGTTCGGCTTGTGAAGGGCTACCAATGACCCCTGATAGTAAATATATGAAAAGGAGTTCTTGGTCAACGCTTACAGTTAGTCAGGCTAAAGAAGCTTATCGCAAATCATCACTGAACTTAGATAAGCCTCTGGTTCATCAGGAAATCAAACCTTCCTTGAGGCCATGCCATTACCTTCAGGTAAGAGGAAGATTTTCTTAAGATTTGTAATGAAAAGAGCATCACAGTATGTGCCATAATCGTAGTAAGAAAATACGAGGACAGTAGGTATATCTCAAAAAATTTCTGTATGGCTCACCTACTATAGATATCCCATGAAAGTGAGAAATCTCTAGCTCTTGTCTTTGTTTATAGAGCACAGATTAAAAACTATAAAACCGGTGTGATATAAATTAGTTTCAGGTCAGTGATTGTGTTTTAGTCTTTGGAGTTCACACCGAACACCTTGATAAAATCCATATATTACACTAAAAAAAGGAGCAGTTCTCCCAGCAGGTCTAAGGGCTAGAAAAAGTGTTTCAAATACATTTGTGAATGAGTGGTTTTAAAAGCAGGCTGTGTGGAATCCTATTTCTGTGTTCTTCTATTCCTTTTCTCCATGGTTTTACAAGTTACAGAATAAGGGATTTACTGCTGTACCCAATTGCTTTGTTGTGGTGACAATCACTCATGTATTTGCTTTTAGTGTTTGGGTCACCCAAGATCATATTGAACTGACTCTCTTTTGAGAGCACACTATAACAACATGTTTGTTAAAAGTTACATGGGTACCTCAGGGAGATGGCCCTCAGACTGCTTTTGGTGGTGTTCTGCACACTTGTTTTCTCTAGCAGCAACCAAGAAACTTCCACTTTGTCCTACATTTAAATTTTTATGCCTTCTGCTTGATGACATTTGCCATCCCCAAGTCATTCTAATGTAGCTATTTATCACGCTGCTCAATGATTTGGATTGTAAAGTCACATGGGTTTAAAAAATAGCTTCCAAAATACTATTTTTAGACATTTACATCATTTACATGGCCCAGGTCCAGCATAGTTTCATCACAGGTGACAGTAGCACATCAAATTGCAGAGAGAACTGTAGTGGGACCAGAGCAGAAAGAAGGGGGTAGAGGTGAGGATAACTTCTTCAGCTGGCTTGGTCACTGGAAAAAATGAAGTTTACAAGTATTCTTCAGTTTTTACCAAGTACAGCCTGCAAAGCCCACGTTGTTCTGCATATGTTCTATTGCTTTGGGGGGAACTTCTCTTTCTCCAGAAATTAACCAATTCTCACATTAACACGGGGAAATCTCTACTCCAGATTTATGTATTTGGAAATTTTCAGTTCCTCTGGGCTCTGCAGAAACTGACAAACAGAGAATAGCAACAACCACTACACTTCTGTGCAGAGCTCTCTCCCCTTGGAGCTATAGGAGTCCAATAGAAATGAGTCACACTTGAAGAGCCAGATCTTTTCAAATGCATAGACATCCAGGATCAATGTTCTCTACTGAAACAGGGAAAGTTTCTCATTGCAGAGGAAGTAAAATAAATTGCAGCCCTCCTGGCATTACCATGCAAATTTATTCCAATCTTGACTGACAGCTGTGATATTTTATCATATCCAAGCACATTCTCATGTATGTAAAACAGACTGCAATTCCCTGAAAGTTTTTGATCTAACTCAACAAGCCAGAACTGGAAATGCATCATATGCAGACTTCCCCTTGTGTCTGTGTTCTAAAACCACACGTACAAACAGTTCTGACATTACAGAGAGGTTTAGGTGTGGCTAGCTTTTCCTGTACCACTGCATAGTATTACACTTATGATTCCGGTTCCTTTACACCTCTGCTGGGTTTTGTGCTTTCCTTCTCTATCATGTTTCATTGTTTCTTCTTCCCCTCCTCTCTACATCTCATTTGTGTTTGTAGAAGCCATCAGTTTTCACTTTTCACCTGCCTTCTCCTTACTCCCAATTTATATTAACATTCGCAAGTGAATATGAAACACTGAGTTCACTAACTAACTTGGTTATCATTGAGCTTTAGAACAAGCCCAGTGACAAGCTTAGGGAGCAGAAAAGCACATTTTTTACAGAGTAATTTTTTATGCTTTTTATGGATTGGGATGACTACAGAAAGAAATTTTCATTCAGCAATCAGGAAGATTCATCCACTGGCAGGTTCATCCAACTTAAAATCTAGGAGATGTGAGTTTGAATTTTTGCTGTGCTGAAACTTTGTGATCTTTGTTTTTAAGCCCCTTTAAAAGCTACCTAGTACCCAGTGCCTATTCATAAGGATCTTATATTGGAAATTTGTTAAATCTCAAGTGCTCGGTTCCTACCATAAGGAATCTATACTTCTGTCCAAAGCAATAATACAAGGAATTCTATAAAAGGAATATTCTTATTACAAAATATTAAAGTAAAATATATGTTCCATCTTATCTGAATATGCTATTCAGATCAGACTGAGCAAGTGGCTTATTCACTAGCCCAAGGTCAGCAAATACATTGAAGGGACCCCATTCTGTCAATGTCATAACTAAATGCTTAGCTTTGAAACTTCTACTTTGAGGGATGCTGTGCTGTCACACTGTAATCATTAAAACCAGTGATACATTCCAGTATTAGCTGTGCCATGAACTTTCTCTCTGACCCAGGAAATGTAATTTGTTAATCACTGCACACTTCAATTGCTCTATCTGCAAATCTGAAGAGGCGTATTTAACTTTTCTTATGGCAGTGCAAGAAGCATCACTGAATAATGATTGGATAAAAATACTCATTAGGTTCAGAAACTGAGAAAAGTAGAGAAACATGTCAGGATCCCTAGCCAAGAGAGTTTGTGCCTGACTCTAGAGTAGATGGCAATGAGAATTCAAGGGATTATGAAGTTGATTATGCAGCAGCAGATTTCCCTAAGGTACACAAGTGAATAGATTAGCATAAAACCCCAAGGCCCTTCACAGAGTCTCTGTGTTTTAAGTATTACAGCACATGATATTAAAAGACATTTCTCCTGAGTCATGTCAGCTATATATTTTTAATTCTTTTTAAAATAAAGCTGTGAAATTATAGTTCTTCAGTGTTTTTATGTATGAAAACATACATAAAAATAATTAAACATACCTCAGAATGAGAAAAATTAATTTTATATGTTTATATGTTGATATTATCAATTTATAATATATATACACTAACTTTTTTCTACTACCTATGTATATGAGGTTTCACAGTAGCCAACTCACTTTCCTATGTACTAGTTTTCTTATTATTATTTATTTTCAATACCTGTATAAAATATTGCTACTTCTGTTTTCCACTGGAAAGTTTTTATATACAGAGTCACAAACTGGAAAACCATGCAGTGTCTTAGGCTTGTGCTTGAGAGTTTGTTTTCTGTCTTATTTTTCTGGACTTCCATTTTGTTTTCCACCATAATTACTGAGCTGCTTTTTCCTTCAAACTGAAACTCTGAAGAGTAAATAAAGGAATTTTCTCTCTAAGAAGGTAGCTTCTAGCAAATTCATGAATTCCTGGAAACAGGACCTGAGAAAAGAGGTTTTGAAGGTGTCTGCACATTATATGCTTCAGTCACGTCCTAGGGTTGAAAGCACGTATTTCTTTAAACTGGTACATCTCCAAGCTTAATCTCTGGCTTCTCTTTTAGGGTTTCACATTCCCTTCTCCTTTACCTACAGTCTTTGCAGCTAGGGGATTGCCTTGGAGTGGGAGTGTCCTGCTGGAAGTCAGAGGTGATTCAGGGAACATGCCTTCTTCCAGCATGAGTGGTCATCTAATCCTAAAGTGAATAGTTCAGGAGAACTAAATTAGTTGAAATAAAGCTGTATAAAATAATGATTATTTTTTGCATTAAAAACACAGATCAGGTTTGCACCACTCCTGCTACAGTGCAGGAGGTGGGAACATACAAAGAGAAGAGACACGGAAAGAGTGGGAAGACTATTGTAGGGGCTGTAATGTCAACCAGATGGTCAACTAGCACCTCAAGAGTAGAGAGCAACCATTTGTAGCTGTTCATTAACAGCATTTATCAGATCATATCTTATAAATGGAAGTTATTATGCACAGGCCTTTAATTTCTATTTTGAATGCAGACAAATTGAGCTACAAATGCATTTCTGGGCACCAAACACTTCTGTCATCTCACTCAGCAGGCAGAATAGCCCTGAGTAGATCATGAGTGCAGTAAAGCGCACTTTTGTATAGTTTTAGCTATAGTTGCTGCTACTGTTTTGCATGTCATTTTAATTTTAATGTAAAATATTTTAAGAAAAAGATAAATGAGCTGTGAGATCTCTTCTGTCTTCATCAGCTGTTTTGGCTAATTAGGTTCCACACATGTACAGTGCAATGACTTTGATTAATTCCACTCTGATATGAGCACTAGCGAGGAGCAAAGATTTTTAAGAGAAAAAAAATGGATATGAAGTAGATAGCTGTGTTATAATAATGAATACAAAAGTGTCACTTACAGTTTCCAGAACTAAAATAACTTTAAATGCTAGTTAAAGAAAAGTAATTCCTACAATAAAGCCAAAGATAGGCAAGAGTATAACACTCACCATCACTGTAGTTCTGGAGCACAGTGCTGTGTATCACTGATTAATATTCCTTCCTCACCCATTCAACAGCCTGCAAAGCAGCAAGCAATCGAAGTAAACATACCACAAGGTACAGTGAATGAGTCAGCACCAAAAAAAGAAATAGCATGTTGTTCTAAAAATGGCTTCAGCCCACTCCTGTCTTCCTAGTGCATTTAAGTACTAGCGTCATCCATTACAGCAGTGGCACTGCTAAGCATGTGGGTAATAATGTCAGCTGTGTACTCTACAGAATGAAAGAAAAGCAGGGTTGGTATCATTAAAAAAGAAAAAGAAAAAAGCGACAGTTTCAACCAGGCTCTTTTTTGGTTTAAGCTATGCCTACATGGTGAAAAGCTTTGAGGATGAGCTAATGGATATATAGGCCTTGAGCCCTCAGTTACATTTTTCCAGGAACTCTCCTGGCGACAGGACAGATTCCCACAAATGAGACCACTGCCCTTGTAGGGCACGCTACTGCTTTGCACTCTCCCTCTGGTTTGCAAGGATGGATGGATTTGAACTCAATGCACTTTTCTCAGCACTTCATCTTTGTGAGACTAGGTTGTATCTGTTTTCTTGACATAAACCCCATATATGAACTACAGAAACTGCATCCAGTACTCTGCCAATGAGTGCACAGCGTGGAGTTAGACAGAGCTAGCAGATTTTTGATACTTGCGTCCAAATGACTATCACCCACGCTGCCTCTCACAATGATTTATGACCAGCCACCACTCAAGAATTAACTGGGCTGTTTCCACAGCAGGAAAAGCTAGTATAGACAGTAGGGGAGCAGAGTAGTCTGCATCCTAAATCAGCATGGACACATACTGCACCATTTTGTTTTCTACAGCCCATTACAGCACCACAAGGATGTCTCTGCTACCCCTACACCCTCCCAGTCAGGAGTAGAGATGTGTAAGAGAGACATGTAATGTCCAGACAATAAGGGAAATGATGGGAAAGTTAATGCCCCACAATCCATTCAGTGTTAATGTCAGCCTGAAACATGTTGTGGAACATTAAACAAAAAGGAGTAATAAAACTGACACTTCCCTGTATTTACAGAATGCTGATGGGTTTGTGTATTACAAATCCCAGAATACTTCTTAAATACCCTTCCAAGGGGGAAAAAAATAATGAAATACATTCAATCAATAATAGTGTAAAGCTCTGACCAATCAGCTGTCTCAAATTACTGGTATCTTGAATTATGTTGATCAGTAATACAACAGTGCGCTGCTTCTAATGCCCATGTATTAGGATTCTCATATTGGGTAAAATAAATTGCTGAAGCTTTTTTCCAAATAAGAGTAGAAAGATTTCAGAGTTAGTATTTTCTAAAAGCTGCCAAAACAAGTCCCTATTACTGTGGAAATGTCAAAGATAGGAGTAAAAAGGGAGGCCATGATCCCACTGCCCTTTAATCAGGGAGAATTGTCCTCCTTTATAATGTTAGTAGCGTGTTGGCAAATTGTTTTTCAATGTTCACTTCACTGAAGCTGAAGGGTGACCTTTGCAGTTGTTACTCAAAGGTGTCATTGGTTCTGAAGAATTTTCAGCCAGGAGTAACTTATTATTTTATACACTCAGGCCAGTTGCATCTGTCAAACATGACTGCCAGGAACACGCACTCAGGGCTGCACACTCTCCTCGGCAAGCCTGCGGCAGACCCAGCTCCTCTCCTGAGCAGTCCATGCCATTTTTCCTTGCCAAGAGGTGACTGTAAAAAAGTGCTGAAGTATTCACAAATATTGCATTGGTTCATTTTTTTTCCCCCTCTGGTTTTGGCCACCTTAGAGTGCTGTGCTTAAAGGTTGCTTTTTAAATTGGAGTTGCAGATGTATTTAAATGCTTGTCTATATGGACAAAACTCCTGGTACTTCTGGTGGGGAAACATCTTTTGAAAAGTGTGCAGGTAGTCAAGTGTTACATAGTAGCTAGACAGAAAAAAATACTCATTTTGCTCTGGAGCTAATTAATTGCAGTCCTCTGGAGCTAACTGTTCAAAACTGTCAATCATTAGTTAAAATCAGAAAAATGGATGAAAGGCAAAGATATATATTATACAGCCTTTAAAATTATTTATATTTTCAAGACATGCACTTTTTTTTTCACTAATAGACCTATAACAAATAGAAAACAAGAAAAATATAAGAAGATATCATTTCCTTCTCAGATTAAATAATACACTGTTTACAGGCCACTTTCTGGGTCAGCCTTTTAGGTTCTTCCTCCTCTAGCCTTATATCTGTGCAACACTGGAGTCCTTCTACATCCTTAGTCTCTGTGTTTTTAGAGGTGCTGTGTATTGTAAGTATGCTGGGAACACCTCTCCTTTTCTTACTTTAGTGGCATTTTTGTCTCTTACTTTATACTTCTGTGACCTTAAATGATCTATGGGGTCTTGCCCCACTAAGGAAAACTTGTAGTTAACTTCAGTGGCTGATAGTCCCCTGGGCCTCATTGCTGTCTGTCAGTCAGGCAGGCCAGTTGGAAGATATATTCCTGGCTCCCCTTCATCTGTAGTGAGAGACAAGCTGCAATCCAGATTAGGTCTTTAGCCTTTTGATGCTTGGCTTTAGCAGAATTTACAATTAATTCAATTTATAGAGAAAGATTTAAAGGAAAATGCACCTATGACCTGGCCCCAAAAGGCAAAGACATAGGAAAACAAACTCTGGGTGCATGACTGTGGCAAACTAATTGGCAGAAAAGCTACATTTTGTGACAAGCATGCAAAGTTCCAAGTTGATGTTTCTGTGGACTTCCATTACTAAATAATTGCTACCTTATGCCATCAAACTGTATAGTTTCAGGATACTTTCCTTGGAACTTCCTCCTGATCCTCAACACTGTTATGTGGCTCAGCCTCTCTTGGGCATTTGTTTTCAT
>JAOXXN010000446.1:97031503-97041984 GCA_026770055.1 Myrmophylax atrothorax | reverse complement strand
TTCCACTGAGACTCGAACTCACGACCTTGGGATTCAGAGTCCGGAGTGCTCTCCATTACACCACGGGACCGCCCCCAAAGCTGATGGTAGTATTATTTTAAAGTGGCTTAAGCTGACCGCAAAGTGGTGTCCAGGGTCACCAACCAAAGGAAATATGCAGCAGACTGGAATCCAGGTTTCTTGTTTGAAATCCTACTGGTTTTGTGTCTTAGACTGAGAGACTATAAACAGGTTCTTATTTAAGTACACGCCAAGCCTCACCTCATATCAAAGTTCTGGCACAAGATCTCAGTGAGCTCCAGGCTTAAAAATGCTAAATCACTTCCAGTGTGGACAAGCCCATGACCTCCATCTGACTGCACCGTGTTCCACCATGTCAAAACAGCAGAGTCCAGAGGGTCCCAGGGAGACTCAATAACACAGCAGCAGATTTGCAGGTGGCTGAACTGCAAGGTCTGTGCCGTCAGTATGAGCACAGATGGTGATGAGGTGGGAACTTGTCCCACTTTCATCCAAACAGTATAAACAAAGCCACAGAGTCCTCACAGCACTAGTTACAGTGTTTAACCATCCTTGAATTCACATGATTTCTGGAGAACCAGTTAGGAAACATAGTGCTGGTTCTTTTCTTCTTGGTTTTTTTTTTTATTCATCCCTGTTGAGATACGAGTTATAAAGCATTATTTAAGTGAAAGGAACACTGTTCTGCAAAAAATATAGAAGTGGTGACTAAGCAACCCTGATTACACTAAACAGAAATCTTCTTTCCGTCAAGGACCACTTAGTGCAGCTTTGGTTGGAACTACACATGAGCAACTAAAATCAGGCAGTAAGTAATCCTGGTAAATGATTTGCCTATTCAAACATCTCCCAGCTGTCATAGTATGTTTTTGTTCTATGATCTGCATGGGTGTCCAGTCCATTACCAAATCCCAAATTCCTGAAGTCAAGTTGTCTTCTATCCAGTGCAAACATGCATTATTTTGGGCCTGTGCAATTTCTTTCCTCCTCCTGTAATACTACGGCCGTTTGTAGCAAAGCCTGGAGAGAATGGCTGGCAAGGTAAAGATGACTCTTCTTTTCTCAGATTAGATCCTGCCTTGACTGTCAGTGTCAAGAGACTTTTGGGAATACTGCAAGAACTTGTTTTGCTTCTGAGCTGCCAAGGAGTTCAAGGAGTAGAAGGTGGCATGTGAAAATTAAAGCTAATTATGAAGATTGGCATTTTTAATGGTGAGGAGGAGTCCCTGGCTTGTTTTGCAGAGATTTTTGGATGGCTTCATTTTATAATTCATGCTCTTTGAACAATGAATCGCACATTTGAAAAAAAAAATCAAAAACAAAACAAAAAACCCAGAAGAAACAAGTCAAAAGTGTGCACTGAGAATGGTGGTGAGTTGTAGACACAAGGTTAGCTACCAAGGAAACAAACTTCTCTTTTCAGATACTGCATTCTTCTCTCCTGCAAAAAGCCAGACCAACAGAGTCTAGAGTCCACAGACAGGAAACAGAGAAATGTCTTAGCATCATTAACTTCAGAAGAAAATTGTTATAATTGGTCAGTGTTCCTTCTTCAACAAAATTTTTGAAAACACAGGAGGTCCAGCTCCCACCTCCCACTGTAATATGAAGGAAACTTTCTACCACTGCAAAAAATCATCTTTGTCTGCTTTCCAATATTGTAATTTACTTTCATCTACTTGCAGCTGTGCACAAAGGTCATTTTTCTGAGGCTGTTTGAAGAAGATATGATTTAACAGAAAACCTCGTACCTGCATTTCATAGTGTCTGTTTCTTTTTTTTTTCTTTCAAGTCATCTTCTTGACCAGGCTGAGAAAGCATAAAATTACAAAAGTTATGTATCTCCTACGTATTGTTTCATACCTTACCCTTCTTTACATCATTTACATCATCTAATTTCATGCACAGACAGCTCCTGCTTCTAGTAAAATGTGAGATTTATGTTACTAAACTAAGATTTAAGTCATAATGAATTTTTCATTGCATGTTACATCTGCATGCCAGTGAAATTTCACAAGACTCCTATGGGGTAGGTAATCCTCACTTTAACCTTTGTGAATGAGAAATATGAAGAAGTGATAGTCATCTCCCTCAACTGAAGCCATATATTTAGAAGTGTTTAATTTTAGATAGTAAAGTGATATGCCAGGTTTTAAGCAGAATGGCAGTTTAGAGGTGAAACACCTTTAAAATTCTGGGAGCTGGAAGCAAATGCCTTAGAAGTGGGTGGAACAACAGGAGCAGATCTGTCTTGAAATGTCAGTGGCTATTCCCAGTTTGACTACAGCAGAATCCAGCAGAAGGCTGGATTTAGAGAACTCCAGAGTTCCTTCCAACCTCAGTGATTCCATGACTTCTGTTTTGTTCTGGAGGTTTGGTGAATCTATCCCTGTTTTCCCTGACAACCTGCTGTTGCTTACAGACAGAATCTGTGCTTTCTGAGAATCAGAAGATTGACTTACTGCTGAAGTCCAAAGGTCCAAAATCCTTCTGACAGGCCAAGTCTGAGCACAATCAATACACCCAACAGGAAGAATAGAAACATAGAATCATTTAGGTTGGAAATTACCTTTAAGGTCCTTGAGTCCAACAGTTAACCAAGCACTGCCATGTCCACCACTAAACCATGTCTCTGAGCACCACATCTACACATGTGGTGCAGATAAATACATCCAGGGATCCCTAAATAACACCAGGGATGGTGACTCAAGCACTTCCCTGGGCAGCTTGTTCCAGTTTAATCAAATTAAAACACAGTGTGAAATATATTATGTAACAAAAGAAGACAAAGAGAACTTCTGTAATCCAAATATGTACTGTTTCTATGAAAAGGATATAGAAATCAGATATAGAATAAAATTTAGAAATCATCACTTTCATGGTCATTAACAGGTCATGTGACACTTTAGGTATTTAGCCAAAATTAGTAGTAAGGGGTATTTTAAGACATGAACTTCTAACAAAGAACAGGAATAGTGACATTTCTTCTGAAAAAAAAAATAAAATTTGTTTTATAGTAACATAATTTCTAGAATACCCACTGTGAGATGACAGTTCACTTTCTTCCTTAGCTTGTACAAGGTCAAACCCCATCTTCTCAATTTCCCAGATTGCATTCTGAGCAGCAGGATATACGCCAGTTTGGAGCAAAGGGACGTCTTTCTTTAAGATGCTCCAGGAGTTTTACATAAACTCCCTTTTACATAAAACTCAGGCGAGTGTTTGAGGGGCTGTAACTAAGCTCCCTCCTTTGAAGTAAATGCCTGGATCATGAAGCTGCATCATACCATTTTATGAGCATGAAGTCCCTCTCTTCTAACCAGTCCTCCCCAGGCAATCTGTGAGTGCCTCATGAAAAGGCCATGAGTGACAAAAGAGGAAGAGAGCATAACAGTTTTTTCATCAGCCCTAAGTCTTCTTCCTGAGCTCTCCAAACATTATTGATTAGGAGGTTAGCAATAAGGTCTCCCACTTCCACAGCTGTTTCATCATGGTAGGAAGGAATAAGGCTGCTAAAAAAAAAAAATCTGAACTTTTTCTTCAGCAGATTATTTTAGGCTGCGAATGGGAAATAACAGAAGGACCTTTGTGCTACCTGTAATCATGTACAATAAGCCTGAGAAAGGAGAAGCATTTGAGATTTTTCTTCACACTTTACATTTTGATTGCTAACTAAAGGGACCTTTTGCATGCTACTCTGAAGGAGCTAACTCTTCTTAATGTCTTTATGGGGAATTTAGGGTTCTACCTAAGGTTCTGAAGTCCACTCTCAGATCAGCTACATAAAATGTAGTAAGTGTTAGGTATCAGATGCTTTAATAAAATTGACCTAGGTGACTAATGTAAGATATCAGAATGAATCAGTATCAGAACAAATGAAAGATCTCAAATTTTCTGAGCCTGGTGCTCCTCACAGTAAGAGTCCATGAAATTTATGGAAGAGGCTCATCATTCTCTGTAATAGTTATACGCATAGCAGCAGCCAGACCTTGTCAGCTGGTTGTTCTTGCAAACGGAAATTCGTATGATAATATGCAGTCTAACTCCTCTGTGGATAGAAACTACATATACAAGGATTCATGTTAACATCTAGAACAGAAGGAAGGCCTTTTTAGGCATTATAAATATCAGCACTCTACGCAAGTAGATAATTAGGGTAATTATTCCAAATTAGCAGCTGCAAGTCCTGCAGATGGGAATTTCAGGAGCTGGTAGCTGTTGTAAGAAAGCATTTCTTCAAGCTGCAAAGCCTTTCCATATTTTGAAAAATATATATTCAATGACCCTCATACATGATGTTAAACATTTTTGTTAGTGTTTCAAAATAAAAATCTTTCCTGCACTAGTATAATGCTTCTGCTGTTCTTTAAAGCTATGTTGGGTCTGAGATGGCCTGGATTTGGAAAGATTTTTCCAAGTATTTAACCTTTCAGCTCAAGTAAATGAAGAACCAGGCTAAAGTGGGACTCATATTTTGCTTCTTTCTCAGTCCATGAGGAAAAACAATGTCAAATACCCTTTTGTTGGCTTTTGAAGACAGCAAAAAGACCAGCTTTTCTCCAAAGCTCTGTGTGAAACCTTCTGAGAGAAGACATTGTCAAACTTGCTCACCAGGTTCCAGAAGCATTTTCCCTGTTTTCATTGTATTGTGTTCCTTTGAGCAGCTTAAGGGAAAATAAACAAACCAATCATATATTTTAATTATGAATAATTTCTATGCAACCTTAAATGTTTCTGTGATAGCCAACAAGTTGGTCTAAATAGAAAAGGATTCTTGGTGCCTATGTGTGTACCATGAGCATATCAGAAGCATGAATAGAGCAGAGCTTCTTGTTTTTAGCTTTGGTCTTTAGCTTTTGTGAATTCATTTAACTTATGGATATGGAAAGCGAAAGAAATTTAATCAACAGAAACAGCAAAGCATAAAACTGTAAGATTTGCCCTTATCACAGTGAAGAAGCTTAATTTTTTAGATACTGTAATATGAAAAATCAACCCTTCCTATCTTTTAAAGTAAGATTTCAACTTCAATCAACAAATAAGCCTGTGTTTACTCATTTAAATCCAGTCCTTATCTAATTATTTGAACATGGAATTTCAGAGAGAATAGAGTTGAGAAAGTAATAATTTTCTGCATTTGAGTAAGTAAAAGGTTATTGATCAATGTATTTTTAAACTTTCTATTTAATTATCTTTGAGCTAAAATGAAGGCAAGAAGTTTCAAGCTAAGATAATTATTCTGTGAAAAAGTTTTGAGTTTTTGAAAATAAAATTAATAGTAAGACTGAACATGATAATTCAGCATTAGTACTGAAAATTGAACAGTGTATCTTGTAGTTGTCCTATGTAGATGCCAATAACTTCTTTTTCAGCATTTTGCTTTTAGCAATGCTGACATACAACTAATAAAGAATATTTAGAAGTGAGAGTATGTTTGTATCATATCAACTAATAAAAATAGCTCCCTAATTCAGATTTTTACAGTTAATAGTATTGCCAGCTGTAGATTAAAAAACGATTAAGAAAATATATTTGTGAATACCTTTTAGGTCTCCTAGAATCTTAGAAAAAACCTTCCTGCAACATTCATCTCATATATACTAGGTCCTAGAAAAGAAATTAAGATCATGTATCATATTTACAGGCTTCAAGTTTGGGAAGATTTTTGAGGCTTCCTTTCCAATCACCATCCAAAGCTGAATGATGTGAAAAGTTTGTTTCTTTGCATGATCTAACCCATATTTCATTTAGATTCATGCTCTATCCTATTACTTTGTGTAAGAATATGACTCATAATTTTTTTCTTTGATAGTTATCAGTTATCTGATAGTTACCAGATAGTTTTTTCTGATCTGTGCAATCTATTTCATCTTTTCGTAGCTGACTTCATCTTCTCTCTTTTTTATTTTTTTTATTGTTTTGTCCTGAGCTTGTTTCTTTAATGGAGTATCTTTATTTTCACTTGTTCACCCCCTTCTAAAACTTCATTTTTCCCTTAATCCCTTTTTAAGACTCAAAGCACCAGGTCTGTTCATCTCGTGTGTGTGGCTAATTCGTCTGTCTTGAAAGGGCAGTAAAGATGACAGGCAGATCAAGTTAGTTATTTAAATCCAATCACCAAGACTGCTGAAACCAATTGGACAATTTGCTTCAGCTCTGCACTGAACTCTGCCTAGAGATTCTAAAGACTCAAATATGTTTGACTTAAAAATCTTTATTAGACATTGTGCTTTGCAGAAACTCCTAAATGTATATATAACTGGAGTTTCAGATTTATAGTATAATGAAAATAATGCCATTATACAGCTTAATAGATATGAAGTCATTGTAGTGATAAAGGGTTTGATGCTGCCAAGTGCATCAGCCCTGGTCGACTGATGAACTCTGTCAAATCCTTCTTTTTTACTATGAGTCCTTATGATGCATTTCAGAATGCTGCTTATATCCTTTAAGTTCAGTAAATGTTTAAGTGTGTTTCTGGATTAGAACCAAAGGACTTAGCACCTTGGAAGATTAAACAAAACCAACAAATCACAAAAACAAACAAACAACCTCCTCAAAAAAAACCAAAACAAAAAACCAAACCAACAAAAAAGCCAAACAAAAAACCAACCAAACAAACAAAAAAGAAAACAGAAAGCAATACTGGCAAAGACAGGCTCGTTGAAGTTTATGCATAAGTCTTAAAAAAAGGCTTATTTCATTTTGGATTGGAAAATTTACTCCTGCTCAGTTCCCTGATGGTGTGGAGACATATCCATCCACCAGCTGACTAGCAGATTATCTGACTCCCAATCTTACTATTTGGGAAACCACCTAAACAGCATAAAAACAACTGCAACCACATGTTTTAATTGACTGCTTGCATTACCAGTGTATTACAGTCTCTAAGTTTCTAAATAAGAGAAAAGGCAAATTACTACTTTTGGGGTTTTTCCCCACAGAAGTTTTCCCTAAATCATAATCCTATCCATTTATGACAAAATCACAGCTTAGTTTATCTTAAATACGATTTTCACCTTCCTGAAAGGCCTTAAAGCCCCATATTAGGAGTGTTGGTAATAAACTCTGAAGTGCTCAGCTTTCAGTGAGTTTTCAGTCTAAGATCCCTGATCAACTTACTCTTATCAGCTGAAAATCTGTGTGCAAAGTGTTAAGAGGTGAAACTAAGCTCCTTCTTGCAATTTAGAGTATGTCTACAAATGGATGTTGTAGCTCAGGTCACAATCCATGACTTGGTTGTTCCTTGGGTTCCTATATTTATAAACTGAAAATTTCCAACTTTAAAGTTGGAATTAAATGGCCAGATCATCTAGGCACTTTAAAAAGTGCTGTTTTGGAAGAATAAAATCTTCAGTACTTGTCTTTTTTAAAATGAAAAAATGAAGGAAGTATTTAAATACATGAAAAGAATAAAGC
Organism: Myrmophylax atrothorax; assembly: GCA_026770055.1. Lineage (NCBI taxonomy): Eukaryota > Metazoa > Chordata > Aves > Passeriformes > Thamnophilidae > Myrmophylax > Myrmophylax atrothorax. The sequence goes on along the minus strand of JAOXXN010000446.1, from coordinate 97,034,544 downwards.
ACTTTCCATGCCTGTGTTTTATGATCCCCATTAGGTACCTCAGGATGAATGGGGAGGATACCCAGCTGGTGGGAAAGACGAAGAGATCCCCTGCAGAAGAATGAGAAGTGGGAGCTATATTAAGGCCATGGGAGATGAAGAAAGTGGAGACTCTGATACTAGCCCCAAGACATCACCAAAACTAACAGTTCGACCAGAGTCATTATTAAAATCCATTGGACAAAGACCACTGGGAGATCATTCAAAGTAAGCTTTGCTATACCATGTTATACATCTTTCTGAAAGCCACTATGACTTGGGTAATTTTTCTTTGTCTTACTGGCACTGGTCAGCATCCATAAGAAAAGAATGACCTATAGTTAAAAAGGTAACTTGTGTGGTTTTATTTTAATTTAGCTACAGTTTCTTGTGATTACTGGATGAAAAACTACCATCTTTCTCCATCCAGGAAATAAACCTGTTATGTTTACTGAAGGAAATACATGCATATTTTTGTCAAAAGTTCAAAATTCTAAACTTATCTAGGATTGTTTTATATATCTTGGTTATTTCATTGTTTTTTCTCAAATAGAAAATACACTCTATACTAGATATAATAGCAAATATATTATTGAACCGTATATTTGGCATCTTACACCTTTTTATCAGTATAATGCTTTATGTATCAGCTATACTGTACCATACTGATTTAAACACATTGTGGAGGATTTGGTTTGACTGGATTATTTTTCATCCATACTACCTATAATATGACATCTTAAATAGCTAAAGCAAATCTTAAAACTATAGGGAAATATGTAGCTATATATGTTTTCTGATAGATCTTTATTTTTCTTGTATTTTTATCCTTTCAATATATCATTTTATAAGTAAACTGTAAGTATACTTGTGTGGAGAGTTTCAAAGTAGTAGCCAGATTAAAAATCTTCAGCTTCTATTAATTTAACTAGGCATTTCTCATGACTTAGAAAATTGATCTTTTTGCCTAGGACATAAACTGAAGAAATTAAGAAAGGAACCTTTGACCGAAGGTTGTTTATTGTTCTATACTTAATACCATGTGTAGTATACCATAGTGACTCACATTTTCATAAAATAAAATAAAACAGAACAAAAGCCTTGGGCAAAAATCCTTCTGAGTTAATTAAATTGAATTGTTTATCTTGCATTGTGGAAGAAAACCATCAGCTTTCACTATTACTGATCAGGAGAGTTTACAGCTTTACTGTATCATGTAGCTTGGTCATTCATATCAGTAGGCTCAGTGCAGGTACACAACCAAAGGCACCTGTGCCATGAGCTGCTGTAAGATTTCTGAGATAACTTGAAACAAGATATACAAATCTCTGCTCTTGATTGGCAACTAAAATACCTTATGGTGTCTAAAAGGGGACCAGAGACCTATGTTTAGGCCACTGAGACAAATTCTGAATGTAAGTCTGAAGGATTCACTAGAGTATTATGTCTGGTGAGGAAATCAGGCCTACAGCAAAAGTACTGCTGGCCTGAGTACAGAAACCTGACCATGTGTGCTGAGAAGGTTTTGAAGTGGTCCCTGGCAAACATGTCCCCTGGGTCTGTTATCACTGTTCCAGCCACTGCCTGGCTGTGTTCTGGACACTGGTGTAGGCCAAGTATCATTCCCAGAGACAGTCTGGGTGCAGCCATCCCAGTTTGGGAAGGCATGTCTTACTACAAACTAAAATCTTTCCTCAGATGCCATTCCAACTTTCCAAGTGCTTAGCTCAAATAAAATATATTCTATGCTGCTCTTTGTTTTCAGCTATGATTGGACCACCCACAAAGGGAATCTGGGTAGCAGCACAAATTTTCCAATGCATCGCAGGTCTTGGTGGCTGCCCAAGACCACTACAGCTTACAAACATGTCCAGACAACAACTAAACATACATACTCAAACAAAGAATATATTTTTAAAAAAAAGTATTCCTAATCTGTTAAATCTTGAAGGCAGGTGGTTATTAGTGGGTCAATACCAAATATTTTGTCTTTTGTCAGTTTTCCACATATTGCAAATACACCACACAAAATATAACTGATTAAAACAGGGGTGCAATGTTGATGCATATACTGGGGGCTGACAGCTGTGCCTGTTCATGGCCCCAAAGGATTTCATGGCATACTTACCACTAACCACAGTCAGGAAAGGAGGAATCTTTTTGTAATACTGTGAAATATTATTAGGGGCTCTGCTGAGAATTTGTCACTAACACTGCACTAGAAATAATTGAACAGCCAGGCTGCTGCTGCAAGATAAATTTTAAATCCTCAGTTTTTCCTAAAACTGAAGGGCCACACCTTGAATCTGCCAGCCTAACATACACAGGTTTTTCCAATGAACTTCAAGCAGAATTGTAACAATTGTTCTAGTTCTTGTATGCCTTTCTACCAAAAATCTGGAAATTTCAGCAATCTTAAAGCCGAGAGAAAATTTCTTGTCACACAGAAATACAAAGTGCTGATCCTAAACCTGGGTTTTCACCACAAGCCATCTCCTCCCAATATATCTCTGTCTGGCACCCTGTCACTGTGGTTACCTTTCATGTCTGGCAGATTTGTGTGAAGGATGTAGCAATGGATAATGGTTGTGGAGCCTTCCTTGCTCCTCCAGCATGGCTCGCTAATCCCCACAGTGGTCCTGCACACAAGTACCACTGATCTTGCTGCTGAGCCAAAAGCCAGTGCTTTGAACTGCATTCCTGCACGTATAGCAGGGCTGAATAACATTCCTGGCATGTGTTATGAGAAATTACATAATTCAAGATGTCATCTGCATTGTCTGGCTTTTTAGGTTGTTTATGCATATGGAGGGAGCTAGTGCACAGATTTAAAATGGTGGTTTAGTTCTCTTAATCCTGTGCTTGGGTGACAGTTTAGCTCAGAACTGGAGTCTGCCAGAGCATCAGTACACCTGTAATAAAAGCTGAATATTGACGGTTTTGGCAATATAAAAATATGCGTTGGCTGCAAAACAAATGTAGATAGACTTCATATGAATAAACCTAGTTTTCTATCACTATCC
>JAOXXN010000446.1:97012749-97031493 GCA_026770055.1 Myrmophylax atrothorax | reverse complement strand
TGACATGTGTGTATGTTTCTCCCTTGAATTTTATCAGGCATCTTTGCAAGGATTTTTTTTCCCATTTAAATTCTCTTTCTGCTTAGACAAAAGTAAGCTCTATTTTGTTGGTTTATGTTGCTCAAAGATGCAGCAAATTGAACATTAAAAGTTTATAAGCAAAAGTTTATAGTTATGTCTGCATAAACAACATACAAATAGGTAAATGTGACTGATATAATACAAGTATTAAAATTCAGAAATAATTCCTTTTAAATTGCTTTTGGAAAAAAATTATTTTATTCCAAGCAGGAATGAAAAAGAAGTGCAGAAGCTGCCACTGCTGGTTTTATACAGCTGACAGAAGCAAATCACAAGCCCAACCACTGCCATCTGATCACCAACTCTGTCAAACTGGGCTGGCACAGCCAGCATGATCGCCAGCCCACTTCTAGCCTAGGACATCTGGCTCCCCTCTGGATAGTGCCCAGGCATGTTTCAGGGACTAACTGTCCCTGTCAGATGCAGCCACCTCTCTATAGGACAGGAAAGTTCAACCATATGGGTCAGTTGGCCAAAGGGTCAGGTAATGGGCGTGGCTTACTTCTTAGTATAGCGATAGCATAAGAGGCTCGATTTTTTCTGGATTTTTCCAAAATTAAATGTGCCTAAATATTTTGAATATTCTTTGATGATAAATGCATTTAAATTCTTTATTTATGAATGCTGTTTCAAAAAACTAAATAGTAAGTTGCACTGCTTACTCCTATAACATCAAGCTGAAGGCCAGTGTAATTTATTAACATTATTATGAAATTGCTTTTGAGTGAAATATAATGCAATAAGGCTTGGTGGTGGAGACAGGACACGTACCTGAGTCTGCTTCCTTTCTACTTCTTTCTTTCTTGGAATGGTGCCAGTAATCCTATTTAATGTGGAAATGATCTTGACTCCCATTAGTCCAGGACAAAAAAGATTTTAGTTTTTTTGGGGGTTTTATTTTGCACTATGATTAGACACACAAAATCTTTCGAAATGCTAAGCCCTTTCTATTCAGTCCATGGTTTTCTGCTGTGCTGTGATGCTACTGGGGATGAAGTTAAACTATATGGGAAGGCAGATTGCAGAGGTAGCTTGTAGAAGGCAGGTTGCCTGCTGCTAGTTATTTTCAGTAAAGGTCAAAACAACAGTTTATGGAACTGATAGCTGAAACAAAGGTAATGTCTGTCCTAAAAAGGTTTTGTGCAATCCCAGAAGAGAGACAGTGTCCTGGGTTTAAGTAAGTGTAGGCCTAAATTTAGGCTTTAGTTTTAGAGCAGACCTTAGATTATCAGCTGACTGGAGCTGGGTCAGTGCAGCTGGCACTGACTCCTACTGGCCAGTGGTATTCCATACCATATTCCGACATCATCTCAAATATAAAAAGAGAGGGAGGAGGAGGGAACTTCTGTCTCTTCTGGTCATGGTGTGGCAGTGGCAGAACGCTGCTGTCCTCTGTGGAGTCAGGCCCAGCATCACCTCACCACTATGTTATCTACAGGAAGTAAATGTTTATTCTTAATTTTCTCTCTGCTTGTGTCTGTCTCTTGGGAGGTTGAGCTCTCTGGGGTGTTTTGTGGCTGGGGTGGTGGAATCTGTATTACTGCGTGGCAACTTGGTGTGGAGTTATTATTGTTTCTTTTTACCTTTATTTATAGGTGTCAATTTTACCTCTTTCTATAAATCAGTTAAGTTTTGGAGGGTTTTTTTCTTCTCCCTTTTCTCAGCAGGGGAAGGAAGCTTTATTACTTTGGTTTATATCTGGCACTTTGCCAAGGTTTCAAACCAAGACAAAACCCAAATGATTTGTAAGAGTATCCTTCCAGTATAGTAAAGGTCATTTCTCTTTATTTATGACAAAACCAAGTAAAGCTGAGAAGGAAGCATCAGAGACACTGGGATCCAGGAAGCAAAGCAGAAAAGAAACCAGGAATTTGGAACTCTGCAAAAGAAAAACAATTCTGTGACTGAAGATAATATTCTGGTTATTTGATGCTTCTCATTTTCAGGAAAAGAGTACTTAATATACCAATTATGTAAATGAACAGAGTAACGCTGTATAAATAGCAAATTCCATTTTCAGTATCTCCTTTTTGAAGTGTTGCAAAAGGCTCTGAAAACCATCTAACCATTTAGTTAAAAGGGATAACAATAGCATTTAGCCCAAAGTAAACACACTCTATTTGAAGATCATACTGGTATCACTCACACAAATGAATAGTCATGCTGTGCTGAAGTTTTCCATTACTCTCTGAAGTGACTCACAGGAAACTAAATGCTGCAAACATGAAGATGATATAGGTTAAGCTACAATGAAATAAATTCAGTGATAGCAATATGTAGTTCTGTTTTGTGAACCTCAATGGCAGACTCTTCTATGTCAGCTGGTAGTCCAGACAACTTAAGCTGATGGGTGGGCAGACAGAAGGACATGTGAGCAGAGAGATAATACAAAAATATAGTGTTTCAATGAGGCAGGAAATCTGCCATAGCACAAATGATTTGAAAAATGTCCACAGTAAAATACCAGTGATACTTTGGTTTGTCTTGACTGTGTTCTTCAGTTAACCACCTGCAAGGTTTTGGCCCTTGTATGGAACGAGTGGCTTAGACTCTGAGTCACAGTCACAAAGTCTCCCTTGGATGTTTAACATCTTTGTGTTGTATGTTGTTTAAGCCCATAGCACACCTGAAGAGCACAATGCATGTCCATATTTCAGCCCCTCTTATTCACAGTCAGGTATCTCAACACGAAACACTTTATTCAGAATTTTAAGCTAATATGCATAAATAAGAAATTAAATGGTTGACATCTTGTGTGGGCTTATGGTAAACAAGGTCAAAAGAATGACCTTTGAATGCTCTCCCCCTTTTCAGAGTGAGAGACTGCATCTTTCCATGGCCTTGCTAACTTACCTGTATCTGGACTGTTATCCAAGGCATGTCCACATGTTCTGTTCTGCAGACTCTGTTACCGCAACAAAAATGTTGCCAGAGCACACAGCAAGGGGATTAAACTGCAACAAGAATATCTGACAGCACTTAGCTGCCAGACCTCTTGGCTCGGCAGGAATCATGGAACAGCACAAGCTACTCAGACATGTGGGAAATCTCCATTAAAAAAGGAAAAAAAAATCTTTCCATTTTTCAGCCATTTGTGCTAACCTTAACATGCTTACAACAAGACGAAGTGAAAGCCGAACAAGAATTTTGGAAGCAGTGCATGAGAGCAACACTTTGTCTTTTCATCCGTCTTTGCCCATGACAGTGCAGACACCATTATTGTTTAGTGACAAATTTATGGGTATTTCTCCTAGAGACATACCACCTGGTAAGTGCAGAGAAGGCTGTGGGTAAGTGTGCACATGTAGAGTGGGCGTGCTGCAAAAGACATCACAGACTGAGAGTTAAAGCACAGCTTCCTTGCTAGAGAAATTAATGTCCTATTTCAATATTATCCATTGCTGTGCACCAGTGATGCAAGCCTTTTTAAATTTTTAAGATAAACTTCAATTTACCATTAACTCTTCTTCTACATTTTAATTAGGAATGGTTTTGAAGCCTTTCCTGAGAAATATTTTCAATAGAAGAGATGGGGAAAATCACTAGAAAAGAAATCCTCATCTTTTATATGCTTTTTATTTATCTTTTATTTTTCCCCCTCAATCTTCTGACTCTAAAAAGCCTCATTACACACTTCATTAGTAGCTTTCTGAGGCCCTATAGTGTAGTAGCATCTACTCAGAGTCTCTGAGGGGTGAAATTGGAGATTTACTGAGGAGAGTTTGAGGGCTAATTACAAAGCCTTATCAACTAATAACGCAATCAGAGGGCCACAGGCACAGAGATAGTGTTCTCTGTTGCAGTCAATAAGATCTGGGTTAGATTAGTCTGCAGGGTTAAGAGGGAATGCTGACAAAGGGCAAGACAGTCATCTCGTTACCTAGGAAGCACCTTTTATGGGGTCATAAGACATCCCCATCCTTTCTTTCTTTGCAGAATAATAGGAAATGCTCTTAAGCAGTGTTTGGCATCTTGTTCTCTGAGAAACTAGCATAGTGTGAAACCCAGGGAGTCATTGAGCCCAGATATCCTGCCTCACTGTAGTAAAGACCATTTTTATGTTGCAGGGCTGAAATGTATTACCCTGGATTAGGGATGGAAAGGGGATCCTAAGGCTCTAAACAAAGTGCAGAGTCTTTTCAGGAATAAAGCAGGCTTTTTCTCAGCAAGATGCAATTATGTGATGGATTGTGGTGAAAATGCAGTAAGATTCAGGCCAATCTCACAAGCACAATACTGACATCCAAAAGAAAATATGTTTCTGGTGCTTATTGATTTCTGCTTACTTTACTTTTAATTTCAAGAGGATCAAAAGCTGATTTTCTCATTTGTTTATAAAGCATCATTACAGAAACATTTCTTCAGGTAAGGATTTGAAAATTAGGATGCTTTTGGTTAAAAAAAGCAGAAATATTATATATATTTTAACTTTTACCAATTCTACTCAATTTTTAATCCAGAAATTACATAGTCTCACTAATATCTTTGACTTCAGCATAACAAGGTCACTTATTTGGTTTAGATGTATTGGTTTTAATGGACTTCAGTGTGTTTTTGAATAAAGGTCATGCTCAGATGCTTTACTGATTCCTGAGAGTCTGTAGTATATATTTGTTTGAGCCAGTTATGACTTTTCGCATGATACATATATTGATAAGTACTAAAAGCAAATAAGAAAAAAAAAGTGAGATAGCTACCTGAAGAAAGTTATGAATATTTCAATTTCATAAATGGATTTAGGAACATACATCCAATATTTGAGTTTTGCTTAGATCCTTAGATCCATTCACTGAAATGCTACATGATGCTTGAAATGCCTCAAAGTTTTTGCCGTAGCATCTGCCTGAATTTGGTTGATGTTCTCCAGTTTGTTGTCTACTCTGCAGGGCAAGCTCAAAATAGGACATTGGAACAAGACTTTTAGGATTAGCTATGGATTAGCTATATGTGCAAATCTGTCACCTTTTACAAACAAGAACTCTGAGTTTAGATTTTCCACATCATATTTTTTATTACATGCACATTTTGAGTGATTTGGAATGCAGGCTTGCTTGAGCCTACATCCTTGCTATCTTTGCAAGGAGTGATCAAACCACCAGACTGTTTAACTATTCTGATGATTTCCTCTCATTCTCTTCTGGTTCATGTTGTACCAAATCCCTAAACACTTAATGATGATAAGGGTTCTCTCCTACCAGTGATTAGTAGGCATTTTGTAAGGATGGAAACAGCAGTCTCCACCTCTTCCCTAGCACATTCCTGTAATAAATCAAATGTGCAATATCTTTCAGAAACATTTTTTTAAAAAGGTATGGGTCAGTGATGATATATATAGGCACCTTAACAATCTAATTTGACCCATATTCTCATATGTATCAATGATCAAAAAGAAGTTTCCGAATGGCAAAGATTAGAAAAGAAATTCTTTGCTACAAATAAGTACATGAGATTTATGTGCACTCTCAGATTTTCAACCAGACTAAATGTGCCTTTTCTCCCTTCCAAAGGGAGAATCAGACTGTACACTCTGATTTCTCCAATGGGCTTCATGCAGGCACGTCTGGGCCCCTTTGCAGAGCTCTATTGACTCCAGCAGGGCTCCATGGAGTTACAGTACGACTCGCAGCTGCTATACAATGGCACTGCTAGCTAAGCTTAATCATTAGATTCTGGTCAATGAGTTATTTCATGTATCTAAAAAGACATCGTTAAGGTAGATCCAGAGAGAGAAATGAATATCCATTGAAATGCAAATCTCTCAATAAAATAGGTTTTGATAACTGCCACTACCTTGATAATCCTAATGCACGTCTCTTTTAGGCACCCAAGATGAATTCTTTTACAAATTTTATCTTTTTGTTCCAGAAAGATTCTTCTGAATTGCACATACTGATTTAAATGGAAGTGATTGTACTTTCTTTAATGTTCCCATTCAGTCTCAGATTTTTGGACAAATGTAGGCATGATCATGATAATAAAAAAGGTATGATTTCAGAATATGACAATTCCAAAAATTAATTTGATGGAAAATGGACTTTCTTTATATTGGATGCTCCATGAATAAACCTGATAGACCCATTCAGAGTCAGAAGGTGACCTTCTTGCTGCAACTTTTAGAGCCTAGGAAGATTTTAATTCACTTTCAGTACCTTCTTGGCCCAGGGTGCACTGGTGGCTGAACATTTGACAGAGAAGAGGTTCTGTGGGGAGTTATCATTATTTTGACCTTGGCAAGTGTATGACATTTGCTGCATTTGTTGGCATCATGACTGTACTTTTTTAAGCAAAGGTATTAAGTTTATGACAAAGTATGTGATGTCAATCACTTATTAGAAAATATTACAGATAGAAAAAAAAAAGCAGTGTGACAGAGATCCATTTCTCAGGAGTTATACACTCCATGCTTCCCATAGGGTTGTCTTGGTTGTCAAGTATTACTGCTCAGTAATTTGAACTTGTGGGGAAAAGTTAGTGGGCTTCTCCCCCTGTACTCAGCATTGGTGAGGCAACACCTTGAGTACTATGTCCAGTTCTGGACCCTTCACTCCAAAAAGGACATTGAGGCACTGGAGTGTGTCCAGAGAAGGGCAATAGAGCTGATGAAGGGTTTAGAGAGTGAGTCCTGTGAGGGGAAGCTGAGACAGCTGTGGTTGTTTAGCCTGGAGAAAAGGAGCTTCAGGGGAGACCTTATTGTTCTCTACAACTGCCTGAAAGGAAGCTGTAGAAACCAGCCTGGGAGATTGTCTCTTCTCCCAGGCAGCTAGAAATAGGACAAGAGGATATAGTCTTAAGCTATAGCAGGGGAGGTTTAGGTTGGACATTAGGAAGAATTTCTTCACAGAAAGGGTGATTAGACATTGGGATGGGCTGCCCAGAGAGGTAATAGGGTCACTGTTCCTGGAGGTGTTTAACGAAAGACTGAACATGGTACTCAGTGCCATGGTTAGTTGATGGCGTGGTGTTCAGTCGTGGGTTGGACTCAGTGATCTCAGAAGTGTTTTCCAACATAATTGAAATTCTGATTCTTTGTTTTGATCCTGAGTGAGCTATAAGATTTCAAACTATTTCACCCTCTAATTCTGGTATTTCAAGACGTCCTAAAAGTGAAATCATGTTGTTTAACTGCCTTTTCACCAAATGACAAAAGAATCGTCTTCTACAAAACATGCAGTTCTTGCATAAATACTGCATGATGCAGTACTGTGCACTGTAATTCTAGCTTACAGCAATACTCATCATCCAGCCATGACAGAAGTCATCAGGAAACATGCCAGAAACCATCCTGGGTGTTCAACATCTGATCTCAGTGATGACAAAGCATAGGCTGAGTGCTCCGTAAAGTGATAGACTTCAAGTGAGTAGTGCAAGGTGCTGTCTCACAGACCACAGTGGGTACGCCTCAAATTCCCAAGCACTGTATGCTGAAGTCACCATGCTACTTTAGACACAATTCATGGTTCCATAAACTTTCCAAAAGTTATATAAAGCAATGAAATGCAGGGTGAAAAAAGAAAAGAAAAAAAAAACAAAAACAATTAGCTGTCTCTTGTCTATGAAGTATCTAACTCCTTTTACAAATACACAGTTAATATAGTAGGAAATATATGATTAAGTCCTTCTCTTATCACTATGTGCCCTTCCCTTATCATTAGCTAATGTGTGATTGCTGGCTTCTCTGGTGTTTTTTTAGAAGATCTTGAACAGGACAACTGTGAACTGGGACTTGAAAAGGATTCTAGGAAGCAGTAAGAATTAGGATCTGGGCTGGTCAAGAATGAGACAGAGCTGTTCTTGGGGGTTCTGGGGTTGGAGGAAGGGGCAGCTTTCAGGTAGGAACAGCAGGGCACGTGAGGTTTGGGTACAGAAGCCTGCATTTTTGCAGACTACAAAAATGCAAAAAAAGGGAGGCCATCATGCAAGGCTCTTAGAAACTCCTAGGGACTGCTTTTAAACTGCTGCCTCTTCCCTTATTCTTTGTCTTTTGTTGTTGCTGTTGTTGAAATAGGCAGCCTAACCTCACTGCCATTCACTCTGTACCTGGGTGACATATTATCCCAGCTATGCTATCAGACAAGCTATCAGATACACTGTCCTAGATAAGCATGTCATCCTGTAGCTCACTTTATGTGGTTATGATCCAGTATTTTTCTTCCCTGAACACACTCAGGCAATCTGCTGAGTGCTGAAAGTGCTCTTGCAAATTTAGCTATCTTCGCTGAGAGTCCTAAAGCTTCACTTTTAAAGTAGGGGTTCTCAAGAGCCGCAAGGTTACTACATGAATCTGTGATTTTCCCAAAAACTTCTCTAGGTTCTGAGCCTTTCTTACAGCTAAGATACTTCTCATTAAATTTGAGACCTTTTCCTAGCTGCCCTGAACTTCCTCTGAAGGCAATGGAAAATGGAAAGCGACTCTTGAAGGAAAAAAACCTTTTAAAGGAGATTTCTCCCTAAAATCATGTCTAGTTGCAAAACCAAATGGGAAGAGAGCTGGCATAGCAACTTAATTTTTGCCATTAGTCTCACTCTCTTCCTCCTTTTCTATAGTGCTGAATTTTAGAGTCACCTCCTTGATGTTGATGTGGATATTTATTTAGTGGTTTTGGAGATGACCTGTCAAACCATCTCATTTGCACACGCTTGCCTTGTCCTTCTTCAGAGATCAGCTGAGATGTCAGATCATCTATGCTACTAGAAAGCGTAAAAGAAAATTATTTTCTTTTGTCAAAGCAAAAGAGCTTTGATGTTTCGGAAATTAAGGACAAATTTTTTTTTCCTAAGCTTTTGGATAGAGTGGATGTCATTTAAAAAGTCAACATTTGCCGAGGTCAGATGTTGACTGTGTTTTCTAGCATTGGGAGCAACTTACCCATGTATTTCTGGCATTTTTGTTCTGGATCACGTATATAGCAAGGTCATAATTTTCACCATACATCCACACATTTATCCTACAAGATAACTTTGAGAATCTATCTTAGAAATAAAAACTAATAGTTCCTTTTAGACAGAAAAATTTTAAAGTATTAATCAAATGAATGTAAAATTTCTTTTACAGCCTAATTTATGTATCATTTCTTTTATTTTTTTCTCCAGTTCTATGAATCAATTAATCTCCTCTGATAAATGAAAAATTATTTAACTATCGGGTGATGTCCAAACTCATTCATCAGAACTCAACTACTTATAAGTACTGTGACTTCTTTCCCTAAGAAATTATTGCTGTAGAAATTGTTGATTGTCTTTAATCATAGCAACACCTCACAAGGAACCAGAATGTGATTAATTAAATACTAGGTTGTTGAGCATTACTTGGCTAAGGAGACAGTTACAAGGAACCAGTTTATATGAATTATTTTTAAGTAGTTCATACGGTAATTAATAATTTATAATTCAATTATATTCCTTCTATCTTTTCTTAATGTGGATCATGCTTTAATGAAATCTCAAATGTCTCTTTCACAAACTGTTTATGAACTCAGAATCCTAGATTTTGCCCCTTGATGATGACAAGCAGAAGGTCCAGGGGGGACTCATCTGTTTTGAAAAATGCTAAAGTAACAATACCAAACAGATTACTGACAATACAAGACAGGTTAAAGGTCTCTCCACCCTTGTGAGACCTCACCAGGAGTAGTATGTCCAGGTCCGGAGTCTTCAGCACAAGAAAGACATGGACCTCTGAGAGTGGGTCCACAGGAAGCCACTAAGATGATCAGGGGGCTGCAGCACCTCTCCTATGAAGGCTGAGAGGTTGTTTAGTTTAGACAAGGGAAGGCTCCGAAGAGACCTTGTCGTAACCTTCTAGTACCTAAAGGGGGCTTAAAAAGAAGAGAGAGAGAGCGATGTTTTTTGTGGGCAAATAGTGATAGGACAGGGGGGAATCAGTTTTAAACTAAAGGAGGAGAGATTTAGATCAGAAGTCAGGAAGAAATTCTTTACTGTGAGGGTAGTGAGGCAGTGGAACAGGTTGCTCAGAGAAGCTGTGGATTCCCCATCCCTGGCAGTGTTCAAGGCCAAATTGGATGGATTTTTGAGCAATGTGGTCTAGTGGGTGGCATCCCTGCCCATGGCAGGGGGATCAGAACTACATGATCTTTAAGGTTGCTTCCAACAGAAGCCATTCTGTGATTCCATGACTAAGTAAAGCATATGCAAAGAATCAGAATGACACAAAGCAGGTGTCAGTCATCAGCCTGCTATCTGTAGAGGAAAGGAAGTTCAGTTACATCCAGCAACTAAATGTAGATAACAAGGCTCTACGCCACCTCACTTAATCTATTATATTTGTCCTCATATCTATGGGAACAAAAAAATGCTGCTACAGTTCTTGTTTTTATCACTTAAAACCAAATTAGACCCACTATCAGACAACTATCTTAATCACAGAATCATATTGACTGTAATGACTTAATTAACCTCTGAGCACATGACTGCAATAATCTCATACATTTTCACTTCAGTTTTAGCAGTTATGCATAGTTTCTACGTAGTTCACCTCTGTCATGAGGTTACAAAGATATTCCATGGAATGCACTGAATAAAGATAGGAAAAAATTGAGTTTTTTCTCGAGGGAAATTTCTTAAGAATTTGAAAAAATATCTGCCTCGAACAAAGACGAAAACAAAACCCTTCGTTTTTTATGCTTCACCAGCTCTGTTGCTTTTCTCTGGACATGCTCCAGCAAAATTTATTAGGCAAAATTTCTTCACTGAAGGGATTATCAGCCATTGGAACAGGCTACCCAGGGAAGGGGTTGAGTCACCATCCCTGGAGGTATTTAAATGACATGCAGATGTGGCACTTAGGGACATGGTTTAGTGGTGGACTTGGCTAACAGTTAACTGTTGCACTTAATGATCTTAGAGGTCTTTTCCAAAACTAGATGATTCTGTGAGCCTAAAACAGCCTGTCTTAGAGGAGCAGCTAGCCCAGCCATTGGCAGATACAGTGAGGAAGTGAGGCTGTATCTGTGTTGACATTGAGATGGGAGAACACATAGAAATGCTTGAGAACAGATCTCCCAAGTATGAAGTTGGAAGGGTCTCTAAATCTCATCTGCTCTTGCAGCTGATGATGGGAGGAAATATTGGATCATCACATGTCAGACTAGGGCGGTCCCGTGATGCAAAGGAGAGCACTCTGGACTCTGAATCCCAAGGACCTGAGTTTGTCTCAGTGGGGACCGTCCCCTGGCAGTTAAATACCTCCCTGCCATCCGATCCTGTTAGATCTTGGATGCTAAGTAGGGTCAGCCCTGGTCAGTACCGAGTGCTGTGACAGTCCCGAGGACTTCACTGTCACTGTCCGAGCTCGCTCGACTGTGGCAAATGGACCTTGGGACTTAAACGGTGGGAATCCACTGCACAGCCTCGAAGGGCACAACACGTGGGGAGAGCCCTTCCCAAATCTTCATTTGCAAAGTTTGCCCATATATATACATGTCAGACTTCAAAGGACATGGCCACACAGGGAGATGGATCTTTTCTAGTCAAAGCCATAATAAAGTGTCTGAGATTTCTCCCTGAAATTCCTTGGGGATTGCATCCAGCCCAAACTCAGGTTTGCATCCTCTTAATGAGGAAGGCTGAGTCCTTCCTCAAGCACCAGTCTATGGTCACACTCAGTGTTTGGTAAATACAGTCTGAGAAACAAGATCCTGGTTTGTGCCTCATCTTGCAGTAGGAGTTGAACATGCGGCTTTCTCATTCACTGAGTGGTCTGGTCCTTCCAGAGGGGAAACTTCATTCTTTACAGGGAAATTCCCAACATCACAACCACTGCTGGACAGACCAACTCTGCCAGCTCAGCATGCAGTAATTGTATGGCCAATATTAAACATTCAACTAGCACAAATTTTAAAACCACCCGTTTACCACATGAAACCAAATATTTTCTGGGACATTAATTCATTTCTGCACAGATGTCTAAGGGAAAGTGTCTTATGACTTCTAATATCTGATTTTCAGAGTTCTGCGAATTCTGGTGTTCCATGTTTGCAACCTTACTTTTTTTTATTCAAAGCAAAGTACTGCATTTCTTAGGTTTACTTAGTTTCCTGGAATGATAGATAAACAATACAATAAAATCAAACATGAAGACTAGCATACCCTTGGTGTGAAAGCATACTGAAAGGGGCTCAATGTGGTGTTAAATTCCAGTCCTCCAAACTGTGGAGGAGATGTGTTGCAAGAAAAAAATCTTAGAGCTTTGTGCACTTGGTCTGACTACGTTATTAATTTATTTTTTTAGCTGAACATGGAGTATTTTAATCTTTTGTAAAAGTATATCAGTTCTTTGAAGATAAAAGGTCTCTTGATGCCTAACACCCTGATGAAAAACAGATGACAAGTAGAAGATTTTACCTGTGAAGAAAGATTTTTAATTACTTTGGTTTGTGCTTTAGCTCTGGTTCTTGTTCCTGTTGACCTAGACATTGTCTTTTAGTACAGTTCAGTGTTAATAGTCAGGGGGATTGATGATGTTTAAATACAGCAAAGACTTAAAATTTCATATTGTCTAGGTAGCAGAACTACAGACAGATTCTCTGTTTGTGCTGAGGCATTTGACTACAACAGATCTATGATGCTTTATTTAGAGTAAGATTTGGACCCTGGGGACTGGGTTTGTGAGTCTCATACAAATTACTGTCTTTAGTGTCCTAATTGATTCCATCTGTAGTTTTACACCCTTTCCTTTTTTCTTCCTCTTTCCTTTGTAGTCAGAGCTACCTTCAAACTGCAAGTGACGTGCCTGGGGGTCACAACCTGGATCCCTCTGCAAACTACAATTCCCCAAAGTTTCGCTCAAGGAATCAGAGCTATATGAGAGCAGTGAGCACGCTCAGTCAGGCCAGCTGTGTTAGTCAGGTGGGAAATTCTTGTTATAACTTTTCTTATAGGTTAACTGCAGATGTGAGAGTTGTTTCTAGCTGATGGTTTTAGGGGTTTGGGGTTTTTTAAATTTATATCAAACTGAAGATGTGAATTGTCAAAGTAATTCAGTTCTAAGGAAAGTAACTCAAAATTTCAAGAAAAGTACTGAATACTATAGGCAAACAGACACTACCACACATAATACTTTCCATTTATTTTTTTGTTAAAAATTTCATTGGTATTTTCTTTTTCAGTCTATATTAAATAGTTAAGAAGATTCAGACTGAGAATGAGGAGCACACTCGTACAATACTCATCCTCTGAAAATACCTACTCTGATTTCAGTAAATGTGGATTGCCAGATTAAGGCACAGATAGAAAAAATTATGCTGCAAAGGAGCAGTGATTCATCTCTAAACTCCATCCCTCACTCTTCTTGGGTGAAAAAAGAAGTCCCATCAACTATTCTGTGTATGGAGACTCCTGAAAAGATACATTTTTTTCCCTACCGGTTTTATGTCAGTTAGTTAGTACTAATTCCTGTTGAAGTGAGATCTGAATCAGACCTGAAGTGCAAGCAGCCTTATGAAGTAGTGCATGTTCTCTTTAGCAGAGAGCTTTACATAAAATTCCCAATGTTTCCTATGTTTATTACTCGTGACATTTCTTCCCTGTGTTGTTTCATGACAGGTTGGCCCTGCCCTCTTCCCAGATGTGTTACTTAATTTGCCTTTGACCATTTAGTGAACCACCTAAGGGTCTACATGTACAATGGTCATATTAAAAGAGAAATCTTTTTAAAGCAATTTTATATTCATTCATACTCAATTTGTTTTGCATGGTTATTCAGGCCTGGATAAAACTCATCTAACTTGAGGCTTTTAACTGAGGCAACAACTAAAGCTTCCTCTGTAGTTAATGAAGTGAAAGACTTTCTTCCAGGACAATGCACATCCAGAGTGGGCTGAGAGCCCTCTGGAAATGCTTGACAGTATCCACTGACTATAGAGAGCTGGGAGGGACTAGTCATGTGACTAATGTCCTTCAGTCTAAACCTTTAATTTATGTGAGGTAATTCTATGTATAATCTTGAGTAAGTCACTTTGGAATTAAAAACAGTCAGTCATTTTCCAAAACTTTCATTATTTTTCATAGCTCTGTTGTGAAACCTGTCCCCATCATTCTTGTGCCTTAGTTTTTATCATGCTGTTTTGGTTATTTTCTGTTTTTGTTACATTCTGCTTTTGAGAAAGTTTCATAGTGATTAGGTCCTGCATTCAAAGCAAGTGCTGTTGGCTGTCACCTAACAATGCTATCATACAGAACTATTCTGCCTCTTTGACCATGTCTGTGCACTGAGACGTTCACTGAGCTGTCCATAATGACTAATGGGTTTCAGCAGTGGTTAAAATTCTTCATTCCAATGTGCATTACCTGGAAGACATCCCCAAAAGATTTCATTTGCAGGTAGTTTGCTCAATTGGCCAGATTAACTAAATCTGCTGTATATAGTTCCTTACTTTTCCCCTAATCTATGCAACTTTATGTCAGCCACATACTTCCTACCTCACAGTTCAGCTGTTTCCAGACCAGTAATAAATGCATTTAATAGACATTACACACAGCAAATGTATTAAATATCAAGTTCTGAACCTTTGCTGTTTCCCATTCTTTTTCCATGACACCATCATGTTATTGTCCCATCTATGTAACAGCAGTTGATATAATTTGTGTTATTTTTTATGTCTTTTTGTTGTGAGATCCTTCTTTTTTCACTCCTGACAAAGGGAAGAGTCAAGAAAGATGCTGACTTCCATGATTTATATTATTAATTTAAGTTTAAAACATTTTATTTTTCTATTCTCAATTACCTTAGTTAGAAAGAACTGGTTAAAACTTACAGTGTTTATTGACTAAATTACCATAAATTTCCTTATCAATGATATTGCAAAATAGTTCAGAGTAAGAATTTTTTAAGTCTTTTCAAGATTGCATTAGTCTACTTATCTTTATTAAAAGAAAATTTTATGAAGGGTAATGTAATTCCTTTCAGAAGAATTTTAGTAGCTGAAATGTCTTACTCAAAATTAAAATATCAGTTATTCATAATCATCAGAACCTCTGTATAAAATTTCCATTTACTTAACCAAAATCCTAAACTGACTTTCTTTCTATAATGAATAAAGCACTAGGAGTACTTAGCAGCTGTGTAGAAAATTATCAGTATATCGACTGGATGTGCCATTTAGTGATGCTATGAATTTAACTTGTGAAATTATTCATAGTGATTTGGATTTCTAGCACTCTCTTTTTTAAAAAAAATATATTTTCAGAAAGTCATGCATTTGTCTGTCCAGTGTTAACTTTCTATCCAATTTTGGATAAACATAATATTGAATTATTCAGATATATTTACAGGTAGTTAGGACTGACTTCAGTGAACATGTTAAAATTGCTACAGGTAGAATTTAGACACTAATCCTCAAAACTGCAACACAGGGTTGCCTACTGAGAGGTTCCATAAACCTGGCCAGCCTGCCTGAACCCTGGTTATTATGAAAATTGCCTAAAAATCTACAGTGCTGCATCATGCCCAGCCTGCAAGGCAGGGTCAGCAGGTAGATGCTGGGTCCTCCCAAGCTGTGCAGGAAGCTGGAGGGAACTGCTGAAATACCCCAAAGTATTAGCCTACTAGGGGTGCACTCAGGCACATTTAGGGTTCTCCAGGCAGGATTCCTCAGCACACTTGGTGGCAGAAGTATCAGACTTCAAATAATGCTGCTGAAAAAAAGGTTTTTTCCATGGTAGTTGAGTCAGTAACCCAGTTAACCAGGGAGTGAGTTTGGTTTAGGGCCCTTCTCAGCTAAACCTGGTCCAAGCATTACTTTCTCATATGACCACTTTTCACTCAGTGTCAGACAATAGTTGTTCTTTCACGTGCTTCACTGGACCCAGCTCTAGATGCAGTATTTCTCAAACCTTTCAGAAGCATCACCTCCTCTGAGCTTTTACATGTCTTCAAGAATGAGATACTTCCTTGAGCCCTTTTATAGTGAGAGGAAGATAACCTGCCACACAGACTAAATGTCCACATGAGTAGTAACTTTGCTGATAAGTGAGGAGCCCAGGCAATCCACCTTCATCTTTTGAGGCTACTATCAGCATATTTAGTTTCTGTTCTCCTGTCAGATCATGTATTTCTATCAGCACAGGGTATTCTTGTTGGCTACCATTTAACCATGTATTTACAATCCTCTGGCTATGCCAGAAGATATTAAATGTAAAATTAATGTATGGCATGTGTGGTGCACTTAATATATACATGTAAACAGCCGATGCACGTTAAACAATGTGAATGTGATCAGAAGGGATTACTATACTTTAACTATTTGCTAAAACAGTTCTTCATCAATGTACAGGTGTCCATTTGAGATGTTGAGGCCGTGATGATCACAAAAAAGCAAGTCAAAAATCAAATGCATTGTTGTTGTTTATTCAGATGAGTGAAGCAGAGGTTAATGGGCAATTTGAATCGGTGTGTGAATCAGTGTTTAGTGAAGTTGAAGCTCAGGCAATGGATGCCCTTGACCTCCCTGGATGTTTCCGAACAAGAAGCCACAGTTACTTGCGTGCCATTCAGGCAGGCTATTCCCAAGATGATGAATGTATACCTGCGCTGACATCTTCCAACATCACCTCAACTATCAGGTCAACCACAGGTAAGCAAATCTACATTGACTTTTACACTGTTCTGCACGTAAAAATATGTCATCTTGTTTTGTAAAAGGATGTTTGACACTGGAAACAATTTCCCTTTGTAGAGAAAGTGTATGATACCAGTATTCTTAAGATCGTAATACTGTATCACTGTGGCTATATCTAGGAATAAGCTCCTTCTGGGTAGAATACTGCATGTATAATATAATGGACCTGATTTTTTTACCTCCATTTCCTGTATACAGTCATCCAGGTGCAAATATATAAATACAAGTGCAAATGGTAACATTTAGATATTGTTAGACATTTATGTGGTTTATCGATCAAGTAATCAACCTTTTAAATGAGATTAGTTGCAGTAATTCTAATTTAGGTCCTTAAAGTATCAAGAGAAAAAGAGAAGCAAGGTTAGAAATATTTCATCTAAACACTTGAAGACAATTAATTGAAAAGGGAATTAATTACTTTAGGCAAGGTGTAACCAGTTATATCAATACCATGAATTGTAAACATTATGGCAAGTTTCACGTATCTGCAGTTACTCATCAGTAACCATTAACATTCACTGTTATAACACTCACTGTTGAGATCTTTTAACATTCTTAACTTTCTTTTCTCTAAATAGTTTCTTAGCAACTATGATAACTTTATTAATTTTAGAATATTAACATATATTGGTAGAGAAAAGATTGCACAGAGAGCAGTAAAATAATTAAAATGAAATCTATAGGAAATATGTATTCTTTGTTAAGGGCTGCAAATTCACTTTTATGTTTCCAAATATGTTAATGCCAGTTCCTAATTAATATTGTCCATTCCACATGCTATGAAATTGCAGTGCAGGCTACCCACCTACAAAAGGTAAAAAGGAGCTCAAAATGTATCATATAAAAATACTTTTGGAATTATTTGTTTGACATATCTGTTGTATAACAGAACAGTGGGAGCTTAGAAAGGAAGTAAGCTGCAGTTGAGTAACATGCATTTGGATTCCAGAAGTAGCATAAAATGTTATTTTATCTTAAGCATAGTATTTTAACAACAAAATACATAACTTTGTGTAAAACTGGAAATTGTTGCTTACAGTGCTCCCTCTAGGGATGTTTCTGTCCTTCAATTAATAGAGATGCTATCATGATACAAAATGAGATTTTACTGCTACCCCAGAGACTAATTTTCATCATTATCATATAGTACTGTGTGATCATTATGAAGACATCTTCAGTGGCAAAAGACACAGATACTTACTTTGGTGCCTGAGTCCACGTACTGAATTGAAATACCTTCAGAATTACTTTGTTTACCAAGTGGATTGGTTTTAACCTAAGCTGTCTTGAGTTTCTAGGCTAGATAATTCCAAAGTTCTCACTGATGGAATTTATTTTATTTTCTCTAGAATGACAAAGCTGAGTAATAAAATGTGTTTGGGAAAGTACAGGAGTAGTAAGTAAATAAATTTGCATCACAGTATTTTCATACTTTTGCATTGATTAGCAGGCTGCTGGTTACATACTGTGGTTCTGAAAACTTTAACCTTCATTTCACACATAGCTTCTCCCTCATCTCAGAAATGATTTGTCAGATACATTTTCTTGCCCATGTATGCAATTATTCTTGTTTATTGTGGTGAGGTGATATTGACATTCTAGAGAAAAAAGATTATTTGAATTGTTTTCCTTATCCAAACCTGTTTCCAAGCTGTGCACTGTATAGTTCTGTATTCAATATGTCATCTCTGTACCACTGAGCAAGTTTGTCCTCAGCCTCTATATAAGGTAAATATTCAAATCAGAAATACTTTTCAGATTTACATGAAGAGTAAGGGTTGTGTGATTCACCTTTAATCAGACATTTGAGTTGCAAAATCAGTTCTTGTTTTTAAAACTCTAGGGGTAACCCTTCCATTTTTCTCTCTTCAGCCCCTGTCACTTTGGAGGGATATACTTCATTTCCGATCATTACTGTAATTCAAAAAATGTCTTACTTTTCCTTCCCTCTCTGAAAATTATAAAAGAAGCAGTTGCCTGAAATGTGAAAATGGTGTTGGCAGACACTTGACATTTATATGGGCTTCAT
>JAOXXN010000446.1:96981109-97008814 GCA_026770055.1 Myrmophylax atrothorax | reverse complement strand
TCGACCCTCGCCTGTCGCTACAGGGCTTTGCAATGTGGGTGAACCCTTCGAGCCTGCGCAATGGATTTTTTAGGTGAGGCACAGCGAGCACAGAAATGACTCCACCGTTTACTCCTAAGGTTCATCTGCCAGGGCCGAGCGAGCTTGGACGGTGACAGCAAATACCTCAGGACATAAGTTTAGTTAGAGTATCCTTCTCTTAGATGGATAGCCTTAGAGGGCTAAGCGAGCTCCGTCTGCCTGGGTTTGGAGTTAGAGTTGTCCCTCTCCTACGATGGTTGTCAGAGGGCTAGCAAGCCCATCCTGCCCATGGACACACTTTCTCTGATCCTTCAGCTGAGACCTGTCTGTCATGGGAGACCCTACCGGAGGCACAAACCACCGCCAGCATAGCTCACAGCCTCATGAAGGCAGGCAAGCTTCTCCTCTGCAACAAGGGGGTGTCCCCAGAGAAGATAAAATATTATATCAATCCAAAATATTTCACAAAATCAAGCCTCTTCTTCAAACTCCTTACATATCCCTAAGGCATCCAAGTGCTGTTTGCATATCCCTGCACAGTTCTGCTTGCAAACAAAAAATTTTGTGTCTACTGATACTAGTACATGGACAGTGCAAGGGTCTCCCCTAAAATTAACAAGTAACACTAAGAAAACAAACTATTAAGACATATTGTGATAACAGGGTCAAGAGTCAAAGGACAGAAAGAGCAGTCATCACAATCTTCATGTGAATTATTCACACAGTATCAGTGGAAAATTGGTACTGAAATATTTCAGTTTGAAGACTTTATGATTTCATAGTACACACTTCAGTATTTTGCTGAAATGAATCCTGGGCAAGACAAATGCTAATGTTTACCTATCACCAGGAACAGAAGCGTTTTTGCAATCTCTCACATCCCAGTTCCCCACTCTTTGCAGTTATAACATATAACCACATCAACTCTGTCGCAAAAGATTAGAGAGTAATGGAACAGACACATTTTAATTCAAACTAGAGCCCTTGCTCCTGAAAAACACATGAAACACATCCAGAGCTAATACTGCCTATCTCACTCATGAGAATTGGCACCTCCTCCAGTGACTGCAAATGCATAGGAATTCAAGCTCAGCACTTAACACTGCTTTCACAACTTTCACAGCTCAATTCCTGTAATTTCCTGGAACTGTCCACCATAAAATAATGAACTATTTCTGTTGGATATTGCCTAGTTCTAGAAGTGGCTCACATAAAATGCAACATTTAAGGTTATTTTTTCCACAGAAATTTTAACAACAAAATTGTTATCACTTGCTCACACAGATTAAAGTACAGTGGGGGCTTTTTTGGCATGACATTCTTTCCACAGACAGATCAAATGAGATGGCTTTATTGCTCTGCACACAGTTGTCATGCTCCTAGCAGCCAGAGGCACAAGAGGAGTCAAGTCCTCTAGACAGCATTATGCACTTCCTAGAACAGCATGAATACTGCTGCACTTCCTTTCAGTTTGAATATTTGGTCTAAACCACCTATCACCTGCACACAGATGAACAGTGGAACAACACAAAATGTCAGCATGACAGCTAACAAGAGGAAGTGTCCTCTCCAGTCAAGCCAAATATATAAATTCACCAGTCAACACTACATTAAGTATCTTAGGGGGAAAAAAAAATCACTTGAACTTTGACTTCCTTTCAACACGCTTAATGATGCTGTTCACAGTATTTTAGCATCTCACCGGGGTTTAATACAATAACTGTGCCAAGCCACTGTTGCAGTACTCTGTGTTTAACCCTACAACAGCCCTGGACCAGCACACATGACTGCTGCCAACAGAACACACACTCAGGCAGTTTCAATCTCAGCAGAGAACAGGCCTGAATGTTTCCTCTCGCAGTACTGCAAATGCTTGCAATAAATTACTTACAAAATATAGGCCTGATTCACCACTGCATTACACATTTGTACACAGCTGACTTCAACAGAATTACATTAGTGTAAAAGAGAAGTAGGGGAGGGGTGAAGAAAGCCCTGTGTGCAGATAATTAACCATCTTTTTCATTGAACCATAATATACTTCCTCCATAAACTGGCAACAGAACCAATCAGTGTACACATTTCATTTCAAATACAAAGTAATTTTAGGAGCTAGCATTATTGTACCATTTGAAATATTCTCTGTTCTCATCAAATGATTCCCCCAGTAATTGATGTCATAAAGAATATCTGTGTTAAGCTGTCTTCATTTCCACAGTTTTCAATCCTTATGATGATCAATTATTTATATAAAGACTAGATGAAAGGCAAGATTGTAATGACTCCAAGAGATTTAAGAGTGATATAATAAATCTTGAAAGCAGAACTCAAAGGGGTGACAGTAACGAAAGCCAGTACTGGACGATCATATTTTCCTATTTTTAGAAGTTTCCCTTCCTCCCCTCCCCGAAAAAGATTACCAAATCAGCACCTCATCCTGCAGTCCTCCTCCTTTTGTGCCAGCAATAAAACTTCTTTTTCCCCATGAGATCCCCGCCACCCTCATCCCTTTCTGCCTCTTCTTCCCTAAGGACAGCAACAAACATGGGCTTTTTCCATTTTATCAGCCCAATCATTTTGATTGCCAGAATGACCGCACTGAATGCCAGGGGTAATTGCTTTATTTAATCTTTTAAGAAATCTTTCTTGTAGTAAGTACATTAGCACACCTTTATCCCACTAATGATGACTCAGGGCTTCAAAGTTTACATTTGTATCCAAACTTTCCAAACCCATATGGTTGGCTTTGGTCCACAGCCACAATAAATAAGACTTGTCACCATTTAGTATCCATGACACATGTAAATTAAAAAGGACATATACTTTTTCATATGAATCTTATCAGATATGAAAAAGGAATCCCACAAAAAAATACCAATGACTTAAATAAATCAAAGATTTGAACTATGCTTTCCTCTGCCCTCCTTTGCACCCCGACCCCTCCCCCCCATTCTCTAAACAGATTCAACAGCTAAGGATCACCAGTCTATTTTCTATGATGCTCTGAGCCATCAGACATGTCTAAGCATGCGCATTCAGACCTGCTTCCAAGATAGCTTCCAGCCACGTTTAGGGATATACATCCCTATTAATTATTCAAACAAACCAACCCACACCAAAGGATATCCTTTGCATTTGAGAATAAAGACATTGCCCTAGTCTTACAGGTCTTCATGGTTGCAGTAATTCTTTGTAGTAACTTGGACACATGCATTAGGTATTAAAATAGATAATTTATTTATAAGTATACGTTGCAACTCAGACCAATGAGTTGGGCAACCAATTTTGGAGAACTGTAAAGAACTTAATTTTCAAATTTGCTCTTCATTGCATGAACCCCAAGCTCAGTTGAATGGTGTCAGTTGGGACAACAAAGAATCAATAATTCTTTAGAGTTAAGGCCAAAATCTGTGGTTAAATATATGGCAAATTCCAAAGCCTTTAAGAAATAAAAAGATTCTCACTAGCATTTTGTTTCAACAAGCACTTCATAATTTTATTACTGATATTAAAAAGATGGATAGTAGGTACACCTTGCAACATGATCTTATTTTCAGAGTGTACTAAAAAAAGTGTTTCCCATAGTGGTAGAAAAATGATTTGACAAAAAAATTTACATATTCTAGGATCAATTTTTGTAGGAAAAGGATAGCAGTTTTCCTCAATTAAGATTCACAAAATATGATCCTAATTGATTTATATAACAATAAATGTAGCCATAGCTATAATTAGTGCCAAAGTCTTTTGCCAATTTATTTCTTTCTCTCCTTTGGGATTTCTCCTTTTCATAATACACTTGCAAGAAACAATAACTCTTCAAAATGTCTGCATGGAGTTAATTCTAAATGATAAAGCAATCCAGTCCAGAAAGCAGCTAAGATTGAGCTTATGTCAACAGGTAGAATTTACAGTCCCACAAAAAGAAATGTTTAACAGTCAACTATTTAGCTGCAATAAATTAAGACTTTCACTGTGTTCTTCTTATCACCACAATCTAAAGATGAAAAGCAGTATATAGTAGCTAATTTTTAATTTTATTTATTACCACAGGCAGGATTTTCTAGTAGTATTCTGTTTCTTAATGTGAAACTAGGGATCAAAACTTTATGACGACCTGAAGCTGATTTCTTAATAGTTTTGATTTCCTGCTCTTCATAGTCACCATAAATCTTGTTTTCCTCCTCAAAACTTCAGATGTTTCTAACTTCTTATCTATCAGCCTCTAAAGTGCTTCCAGACTCCCACAAATGTTTTAGCAGACTCCACAGGCGTGCTGCCACTTTGCTAAATGTCAGGCCATATATCTCTTTTGGGGGAGTTCCCAACGAAGAAGCCATACTATGGGAAAAATATGTAAGTAGGGAGGACCCAGAGGCCCTCCAGTCTCGGCTGTATTTAAAGTCTGAACCTGTTCTGTCATCTGAACTTGCATAGCATACAAACTGATTGGAGAAGCCTGTGCTTAAACTCACCTGGCTAAAGCAAGACTCAGACTGCAGCAATAATCCGTATCTGCAATCCTGGGGTCAGGCAAGGCTATGGACCATGCCCTCCAGTAACGATTCCATGATACTTTGCCATGGCATTGCATGACTGATCTCAACAGGGACACAGATTATGGACCACATCGTGCTTTATCCAAAATGCTGATAGCAGAGACATCATCCTGTAGGCATTGGTAAGTTCCCAGCCTTCAAATTGGTTGTCTTAAAAAGGAGGGTGGGGACTGATGAAGAAGAGCACAGACACTGGAGAGCAGTGTGAGAAGGGAAAAGGAATTTGCAAAACCATGTTTCATCACAGCTTAAGCATTTGAAAACTAGAATCATAGTGAAATATTTTGGATTTGCCCTATCTTTGCTCTTTACAAATCTCAGCCACCAGAACAGGTCAATAGAACAGATACTGTTCTGTTCTATCTGATTTTGATATGTGGTTGAATTGCTTTCAAGTGTTCTCAAGGAGCAAACCCAGGATATTTTTCCCAGCTTCCCTATGACTTGTCAGGAATCGTCACAGGTCTAGCGAAACTGAGAGCGCAAAGTCAGATGGAAAAGACAAGGAACTTAGAATGCATACACTGCTATTAGAACTGCTTCTGTAATACAAAATGCTAAAGCAGTGGAGCTCAGCAAAGCCATTCTTTCACCCAAAAGTAGTATTTTTTTGTTGTTTTTTAAAAGCCACATAATAAAGGATATGCTGGTACTGAAAAATAAGCAGTGTAACATGAAAGGACAGTACGGTATGGAACAAGAAATCTTGTGTGACACACGGGCTCCTGATGTGAAAAATGGTTTAAGATGCCATTCATGACTGTGGTCTGCAGTTCTTAAAGAATACAAAGTGAATATACAAAGGGCTCCTCTCCTTTGATAGCATTATCCTTTGAAGTGTGCCAGTATGTATGATTAATATCTAGCAACCTAAGGGATAAGGTGCCACATTTGTGTTGCATGAAACATGAAATGACACAGGACTCATTGTCATGTTTCCTGATTGTACTTTCATGTTCAGTTATGTTGGGTTTCAAGCTGTTCGTTTTGCTTCTGCTGTTTGCTTGGGCTCATATGAATAGTTCAGTGTTTGTGTCATGTGACTATTGCCACACATGGCAGAGTTTATAGTATTTTATATATTCTTCTATTAGTAGGTGCTGAGAATATCCTGCCTTATCTCTGCATTTGACTCCCAGATGCAGCATTCTCAGATAAAATTCTCTTGTGTGAAGCAGAGCTGAATGTTTACAGATGTGTTTGACAGAACTAGCTTTTCCTCTAAAAACTCTTTCCAAATCTCATTTCTCATAGTAAAATGAAGGAGAGGTCATAAAATGGGAATTCATGTTTGATGGGAAACACTGTGCTAAGAAATACCATCATGTTGCGAACAGGAAAAAAAAATGTGAAGAAAAGTATATGATGTCATTGGAGACTGTTGTTTACCCCTACAAAATTAGAGAGGAAAGAAAAAAAGCAGCTGCAACCCTCTTTATTTAACTTCTCCCACATCCAGGGCACCCTGTCTCAGATGGATGCTTCACTAGGTACAAGAATAACAGACTATTTTCCCCTAGGAAAACTGGATGGTCTTTTGTGGGCCTTATTTATTTATTTATTTTACATTTTTAACTTTTTTTTTTCTTTTCTTTACCATTCTGTTCTACCCTCAGCTGCCAGGGTTCCTGCTCCTGTCTCTGACCCATTTGCAACCTTAGGCATAGGCAGTCAGTTGGGAAGCACAGGAATGAATTAACATTTTCGGGATTTCTTCTCTTCCCACACACCCTAACATGACTCTTTGCTGACGATACAATGAGTTGCACTGACAGTTACAAAATTACCCTTCTGATTCCAATTATTTTTCCAAGCAGATGCTGTTAGCTTGCACTCCATTTGGATGCTTTCTTATTATTTACTAAATCACATTTCTCAAGGGCAGGACCTGCCTAGTATCAGCAAAGGGCAGGCAAATCTACATCTGTTCTCAAACCCCTCTCCCACTGCTGTTGATTCTCACTGCATACTGCTCCCTCCTTCCCCCTCTCCGAAATCTGTGCCTCAACATTTTTGTCCACTTTGCCAAGTCCCTCAAACATCTGCTTCCTCCACCCCTGCTCTTGTGCTCAAGAATGTATCTGGCAAAAGCCTGTGACTAGAATGACTTTCCCCACCAGAAGCGTATTCCCTCTTATGGTCTCACCACAGCAGAACACCTCTCCCAGCACAAGTAGGTCTCTGAACTGCAATTTCTAGTGAAGTCAATTCAGATATTTGTTTTTCTCTCCTTCCCTCTTCACTGCACAGAACTGTGGCAATCTCTCAAAAGCAGCTTAGCAGACCACGACTCTGACTTCTCACCAGTTTACCTTTGCCTCCAGAGATTTCCCCCACATCTCTTCCATATGGTCTCTACTGCAGGTGTGCAAGTTTCTCATCTTTTTTCCTCCAGCCAGCCCATGACCAACCACCTCCTGAACCTCCCCCTCAGGCTCTGGTTGCATTCTTTTTTACTCTTTTAAAATGGAAATATAGAATAAACTCTTCCTCCTAAAACACATACACAGAAACTAACCACACAGAAACACAACAACTGAATTCTTTCATCTCTAAGCTCATTCTACGATGTCAATACCATTACACAGGGGTTTTTCTGCACACTCCTTCCAGCCAAGATCCTTTCTACTGTGGCTTTCCTCCTCACATTTCAGTAAAGATGCTGTCATTAGAGTTTTAAGAGATTGTTTTGTAGACAAATCTAACAACCACTTATTCCATTTTGATTCCCTCTATGGATCATTATTTTCAACACTCTCCAGTGCATATGTTCAAATAAATATTTATGTCTTCACACCCCTAATTTCATTGACATCATATTCCAATTGCCTTATTTCTTCAACTGATCCTTTAGAAGGACTCCCTCATTCTTTCCTCCATTTTCTGTGGGACTTCTGCCTTGTACCAGATCAAATTTTGTTATTCTTTAACTTATTTTGGCCTAATTTCAAGACTAAAGACTTGTTAGTTGACTCCCCATGTTTACAGCAGGAATCTTTACCAGCATCACTGAAACCTAATGGGTACAGAGTCATCAGCTAGAGCTCAGCGTAACTTCAACATATTCTTCCTCTTTCCTCTATTTTAAGAATTTCCCATCAGTCTCTTGACGTCAATCACAGCGAACTACACTACATGATTACTAGCCTCTCTGTGTCATAAATTTAAGATTCTCTTTGCCTTGAGCTCTTTAGTCTTCACATTCAGATCAGGTCTAATTTTCACAGCTGAAACTCCCCATAGCTCTCATCCCTTTGCAGTTTGGCTGAAAATCCTTCTTTCTTCATCGAACTGAAGTAGCCTTGCCTCACTCTAAAGCAAAGCAAATTACAAAGATCCTTCTTCTAGCTTCAGCTCCAGGGCTTCTTTTTAAGCATCCTTTAAGTTGCTGCTCCTTCTTTGCTGCATTTTCTTTTCAAATTTTCTGATGGAACAAATATAGGGTTCATTTGACTTCTGAGGGTGTAGAAACATCAAGATTAAAACAGACATGAAAAACTAAACCAAAAATTACTCACTACCCTCGTCTTTTTTTAAGTTGAGCAGAGCTCATGCAACAGGCAGGAAGGGGTAAAATAGCTTGGGAGACCAGGCAGCTGGTCTCATCAGAGAACCGCACCCAGCTGTTTTGTATATGGGACAGGAAGAGGAAATTGGGAGCTAGAGTAGGAGGATAATTCCCTGTTCAGAAGCTTAATGTGAAAAGACTGTTGTATTAAAGGCTGTATTTGGTTGTACTACATAGAGATTTGAAAAATTAGGAAGTATTGTCACTGTTGCATGGATAAAAAAGGAAAGCATTTTCATTTCTTTTTCCTGTGGCTTGTGCCTTTTCCTTACTGTGACACTTTTGCTTTGAATGTGTATTGCCAAGTGAGCTGGTTTAAAGGTAAACCAGCAGGAGAAACGAACCCAACACAAAAGAGATTATAAGTCAGAGTTACAATTTAATAAAAAGATATTACAATAAATCCAATGATACAAACAAAGAGAAATTGGTTTTAAGCCACAAAACCAAGAAGTATGACCCAGCCCACTGGGGCACAAACATAATGGTGTTTGTTAGCCCCTATGCTGAGCCCCATGTGGTTCCCCTGAGTCCAAATTAAAAACAAGTGAAAAAACTGTTGGTGCAGATGACAGTCGCAGTCCAGTCAAGGTTCTGGTCCTCCTCTGGATCTGATGAATGGTCCCCCAAGTCCCAAAACCCCCAAGAATTATATCCCCTCAGGTCCAGGTGGGACCGCCCAGTACCTCCCCCAGGGTGGGGAATTACACAATGGGTGATCTGACTCTGTGAGTCATAGGGTTTTTGGAATCATTGATGGCCCATTAGCAGACATGACACCTCAGGCTGGGTGTGGAGGTGCTAACGACTTCCTGGAAGGAAGTTATCACAGCTCTTATCTCACAGGTATCTTTCACACCCAGCTCACACCTGAGGGGTCAGATGTGCCCTGGGCAGCTACTGCAAATGGTCCATTGTTAACAGTTCTTGGGAAATGGCATAGAGGGTTTGGAATATACAGTTTTGGTCACACCCACACAGTGATAAACTGGTTCCAGCTTGCTGAACCAGGACAATGTATGATTTTCATTTATTTCCTCAGTTATGAGATACTTATCCAGGTGGTTGTTATGATCTTCTTAACCCAATGCACTAGGACTAGGAAAACCCAGCCAAATGAAGGAAAACCTCTGCATGAAGTAACATCTCCACAATTTCTGTTGTCTCTATAGAAATCAGTTCTGAGTCTTAGACAATTTTATTGGTATCCATTGTTAAGTAATAGCTGTCAGTGGAATCCGCAACTGGTATGTTGAGTCCAAATAACATACAGGTACCTTGAGTCCAAATGAGATATAGAAGGCTGTGTTCTCAATTATAATTTGCCTATTGACTTTGCTGAGTTACTGTTGGGGCTCTGTGGAATTATCTGTCGCTCTACCTCTCTGCAGGAAACACACTAAGTATCTCTGGGAGCACTTGGTCTTCCTGAATTAATACTTTGATGCTGTGCCAACTTATGTGCTTATACTTTGAGAATAAATCATATACTAACAAACAGTGAGCTCGGTTCTACACTTGGATATGCACACATAATTTTCATTTCTCTGGGTGTATCTGGGTGGCATAATTAGTCTTTAATTCTTTTAAACATATTGAAGTTCTGCTGCTATGCTGACACTGCTGTTCAATAGCAGCTCTACATGGTAGAAATGGCCTAGGGAGACGCAGGGATGAAGGTGACACAAACACTTTGGTTCAAGGAGTTCAGTGGAGGATGGCCAAGGGGGCATCACAACTGTTCATAAGTCTGAGATTCTCTGAGATGGAGTAAGACTGTGCTAATTGGGGCTGCCTGGCCTCTTCAGGCTGATGAGGCATGAAAACATTTGGAGCAGTAGCC
This sequence comes from Myrmophylax atrothorax, assembly GCA_026770055.1. Taxonomy (NCBI): domain Eukaryota; kingdom Metazoa; phylum Chordata; class Aves; order Passeriformes; family Thamnophilidae; genus Myrmophylax; species Myrmophylax atrothorax. The sequence continues at coordinate 96,998,826 of JAOXXN010000446.1, read as the reverse complement.
AGGAGCTTTTCATAATTTTCATTCACCCTGGTACAGGCTGTCTTCAGAGTCAAAGATAAAAAATGAAGCCAATGACTTCCATCTATGGTTAGTTTAAAAAATGTGTAATGAGTGTTTCTCTTTTGCTCCTGCTGTTCTGTGCTTGACATAATTCCTCCATAACCCATTGGATTTGCCAGACAGCTGGTTCTTTCTTTATTAAAAAGGCCATTGCTGTTCCCTCCCCTGGTAGAATTTGTCTTCTAAGCTATTCTGTGCACAGTTTTCTAAGCTTCATTTTCTTATGGAAAAAAAAATACAATTTATAAGAAAAAAATGCAAGGAAAGTGAATCACTGGTTAATGTTTGAAGCCTTCCTGGCATAGTAAAAGCTAACAGTGGGAGACATAACTCTCAGCCCAACTATTTAGCATGAGGTTGCCAGAAACTCTGGTGGGTTTGTGTAGCTGTGGGAAGCTCATAGGTCGGTGAGCCTGGAAGCACCAGTTCATCATGCTGGTAGTGAAAAAGAAGGCAGGACCCCTCTCCTGCCAGTGCTTCTCCTTCTGGATTCAATGCTTGCAGTGCTGGGTATACAGGCATTATCTGACACATTTCTGTGTCAGGAAATTTATTCAGACTGATGTCTACCCTAGAAAGGCAATTGATAAGCCTGATACTCAAAATGCACTTGAGAAGCTTTTTTTTCCAGGGGATCAGAGAAAATAAACATACTGATGACATTCCTAGGGCATAACCAGACAGAATTAGCCTTGACCAGGCAGGTTAGTTGAATAGTCTGGGGTTTGCCTCCAAATTAAGACAACTAGACAGGGATGGTATTATGCAATCTAGTTGTCTAAGTTCCCATGACAACAAACTCTGATTAGTTCAAAGACAATTGGCTGGCACTATTTGAGACATTTGAGTCATCACACAAGACCTAAAACAGAATTGCATCATTCTGGACAAGAGGCCATTGGCTGGGCAGGAAGGCCTAGGAGCTCTGAAAAGGTATTAGATACCTATGATTTGGTGAGTTTGGCTCAGACTGAATATAGTGTATGGAATTATTAGGCACCAACAGAGAACCAACAAACTCCAGCCTACATTGTGGGGCCTTATGGTACCTTAATAGCACCTTGACAGTTACCAACAGAGTCTGTACTTGCTGGAAGGGAAGCTTCAGTCTCAGTTACATAGTCCATTAAAATATACACACTAGAAACCACAAATACCAGAGCAATCCAAGCAGCTTACTACTGCTCCTCAAGGGCAACGAGAGGGCATCCAGGATTAGGGAAGATACTGAGTTTGAAGAGAGTAACCTATCACTTGGCTATCTGAGACTGAGTACAGAATATTAAGTACATATCAGACTCATGATTTTTATATGCATTTCTTTACCTTTTGGGATATTCCTGTGACCAGAAAAATACCTGTATTTCCACTTTCTGTCTCCTTCCCCCAATTAAAAAATTATACAAATTTCAGTCTTAAAAACTCATCTCATGAATGATAAATGATATATATGTCTAAAATGTAGCTGTCAAAGGCCGTCACATTAATATCCTATTATAGCCAATGAATACATAACTCCTGTAGTACCGTTATCTATTATGAAAGAAATGATCCTCTGGTCATCCCTATTTCTCTTTATTGCCAATAAAAATAGTCTATGATGATAGCATTGTACAGCTAGCTAACTTTCATAAATCTGAGGCAAAAGTCAAACCTATTTAAATTGCATTATAGGATGAAAACAAAGATTAAATCCTGGTTCCACACAAAACAAGGATAACTGAGAAAGTCATCCTCTAAGTTAGAGGGCTGAGAGATCAAAAGACAGCAGTATCCTTTTCTGGACCTACATACAGGGCTGGAGGCCTGCAAATAGCTTTCTTAGCACTGGTTTTGACACTGATGCTGAGTCCATCTGTCTTGAGTAAAAAGATTATTTCATTTTACAAAAAAGTCCACTCTGAGATTGAGTCCAGACTTGTAGATCTCTGTGGATTAAATTATTTAAAGGTATTAAATTATCTCTAGTTAAAATATTTTGTAGTCACTTAAGTTCTTTAATATCAGATTATTATCATAGTGTAGTGTTAAAAATATGAAATCTTTCCTTAAGGGTAAGTGAGCAAATCATTTTTCTTATCCTATTCAGCTTAGAATTCCTTCCCATAAGTTAAATAAAATCACAAGCTACAATAGTTACTGTAAGAACAGAAAATACAAAAAAAACCCCAATTATAAGCCTATATAATATGTTCATGATGGGCTTTAATTGAATTGAATGAGAAGGGTATATGGGAGTTCAAGAAGAAATTCTACTGAGAAATATTTTCACATTTTCTATTTTATTTCATTGTGAAAAGAGTAGCAAAACAAGAGTGATTTTTAGTTTCTGGAACTCTTTTTTCCTCTTTGTCTCCTACTGTTTTGATGATGTAAGAAATGCAATTTGTATTCCTGAAAAGCTGCACATACATTCTGAAAATGAAATATAATTAAAGGAACATTTTTCTTTCCTGCAACCAAAAACCTGAGATGGTGTTCTTTCATGCAGTATTTTAGAGGCACATAGGAACTGTTTAGAAGAGCAATACAGCTGTCAGCACTTTGCTGTGCCATCTACAGGATGCTGGTTAGGCTATAATTTCTTGCTAATTAACTGATCCAAAATAGAACCCTTTGTAACTAGTCCATCAGCAATCTATAAGGCTTGTGTTGCCCACATCTCTTTTAATTTTGGCAAAGGCCTACAGTTTCTGATCTTGATGTCCTGTTTGATTTGCATTTCTGTTTTGAGACTAACATTAATTACACTGTCAAAACAGATTTCATCGTTTATGTAACATGGAGCTGCCTACAGACCTAAGTTTCCTCAATATGGAGGTAACATCTTGCACACTGAATGACTTGATTACAGTATTTCTTTTTATATTTTTCTTCTCCTGAGAGACTGTTCTGCGTACTTAGGCTCCAGCTTTTTCCAAATTTAGTGGTCGCATTTCCACTTAATTGTTAGTTTCCTGTACAAAATCAGATAGATGTACAGAACTCAAGCCTAATGGGATCTACTCTGAATATTAAGACTAATCTGAAGTATGCACAGATTCTTTTTTTTTCTTTTTTTTAATTAACTCATCCAGTAGTTTTGCCTTACCCCAGTAAATTCTAATTGAGGTCATGTGTCATACTAATAATTTAAGTCTTTTTTTCACAAGTGCTATTTAGAGATTTTTAACAGAGAGGTATCAAAAAGAGATGCTGTTTAAAAAGTAGTTTTTTATATGGCATTTATTTCATAGCAGTGTCTCAGTGGTATGCTATTTTGAAAAACTCTTTAAAAAAGTTTTATATACACAATCCTTGTTTAATGAAAATAATATGTTAATATAATGGCCCAGATCCCGAGTTGGTGTGAATCGATCTGATCCCACCAACTTCAATATCAACAGTGGAATTAACAGCATGGTCTAGTCCAGTGCCTAAAACTGTGCAATTAATTTAAAAACTACATAAATACAGAAGGGTTGCTTTTCACACCCCTGTTGAGCTATAAAGGTACCGTGGGCCAAGCTAGTACTGGCTGCTGTGTGGTAGCTTCAGCAGAGGGGATCAAGGAGCAGGAAATCTGGTTTCAGTCATTAATGCAGGCAAATTTCACTCAGGTTTGCTTTACCAGCCAGTTCACAGGGGATGTGGAGCAGGGAAGATGAAGCTCCCACCTTTCCAATGAACACAGGGAACAGAAGACAGGAGAGATTTTGCCCCAGTACTCAGCAGTTCTGTCACAGGGACAAAGCTTTTGGCTGGACTTTATCTCACCCCTTTAGGCATTTCAGAGAATCATGGTATCCTTAAGGTTGGGTAAGACCCCCAAGGTCATCAAGTCCAACCTTTGACTGAACACCACCATGTCAACTAAATCATGTCATCAAATGCCAAGCCCAGCTGTTTATTGAACACTTCCAGGGATCGTGACTTTCAAAATCAGATGTCCTGATCTGAGCTAGTTGTCCTTGATTCTCTTTATAGCTGACAGAGAAAAGCATAGGATGATTCATTTCCTGGTTAAATAAGCATCTAAGATGGGCGAGAATTGCCCCCAGAATTGCTTATTTTTCTTACAGTAGTTCTAAAAGAGATCAGACAACTAACTTAGACCTGGATGACTGGAATTTTTTCAGTGACTAATGTGAGGTGAGATAGCTTCTCATGTATAGTTCTCAAAAACTGTCTTGAAAGTCTGATGTAATTCACTGTTATTAAAAGACCCTACTTAAAACACTGGCACAGGATAAATGTAGCATTTTGCCCCCATCGATTATGGCAACATGAGACCACCAATTAGCATCTGACCTTAGGTTGTAACAAATACCTAGGTTTGCCTAATTATAAGACATGTAAAATGATTGCACAGGAAAAAAGGTTATAAAGTTCTAGATGCTTACTACCCAGACAATGCTTTGGGTTATGTAGTTTAAATAAAATGAGCCCATCATATAAAATGTGCTGGTAAAACTCATCTGGATATAAGCAGTCTTTCCAAGAAAATATCTCATAAAAATTTCACTCTGAATATATCACTGTTTCTTACTGCTTAATCTGCATAGGAAAAAAACGGGGTCTTTTCACAGATATACAAGCTCAAGGCTCTCTACTGAGAAACTGTCTGGTCACTTTACTGGCTAGGATTCATCACAGAGGGCTGAATGAGAAAAGGGAAGGAGCAGGAAGATAGGTTAATAACCAAAGTATCTCTCTGATTTTGTTGGAGAAAAACTTATTCAAAATTCAATTAGAAGAATTATCTTAATTTAAACCAAAATTATCTCTAGAATTTCAAGCACAGTATGACATTTCTAAGTTTTAATGACTACTTTTTCAAGGTTTGAATAACCTTACAATTAAAAAAAACCAAACCTCCTCTCAATTACCTTAAAAATTGGGAAACTCTTGAACATGGAAAACCCTCAGAAATTACAGGTTCTTTCACAACCAGAGCAGCAAGCAAAGACGTGGACCTATCCACGGAGCAGCAAAGTGCTAGAGAAGACTGGAGTGTATGTGACATATTTTACTCACCTGTCCTACACTCAAACACAGCTGATGTTTCAACTAAGTACAAAGTGAGTGTGTTTGTGAAGTACTTTGAAGGACTTGCATTTACATTCAGTTAGCAATGGCTAGGGTCAGGTGATGGAGCAAAACGTTCTTTTTTTCTGTGCAGCCTGAGCACACACTGCTGTAGCATTGAAAAAGAAAATAGACCCCAACCCCCATTGTAGGTCTTTCAGGTAGCAGCTGATGGCATACACTGAAAATGGCAAATGGCAGGCTTCGATCCAAACAGACTGATTTACCTTAAGCTGTTCCCCCTCATTCTAATAGATCACTTTTTCTTAATTAAATATCAGAGGCTACGCATGTCAAAACTAAGCATTTCTAAATCTTATTGTTATGACTGAACTTTAAAGGTTTTACTCATTCAAGGAAACCCTTGGCTAACATTTCAGAATTTGACTTAAGGAGAGCAGATTTCCTTTGTACAATTAAATTGGTCTGTTTGACATTACCATCTCCTTTTAACAGTGTTTGCCCTTGGAGACCAGTGTAAATGGAAGTCGTAAAGAAATACAAAAAGGACAACAACACCCTATCTTTTAAATAGGGACTTGTATTCTTATTTTTGACACCCTTGGCTTAGTAGAAAAGTCATCAAAGACTTAATTCCTTTTGTGAGAAATAAACTCTTTCAGTGTCTGAGATTTTTTTTCTCCAAAATCCCTTTTGATTTCTTAATGGTCTTTTAATGTTCATCCTTCTTTGTTTTGAGAAGTAACTGTTAGGCATACATACATACATTTTTATCTTAAGAATAACTCAGAGGTTCTAGTGACCATAATGGAGCACAATGAAGAGATTTCAAGGCATTTCAAGGACAGTCATGTTAGCTGAGACTTTCAAAGCCTTTGCTAGAACAGTGTACACCAAGGTCTAAAGACTATTCCAGTATCGAGTACTCTTTTGATACAGAATTAGATTTGACTGTGGCCTTTCATTATGAGAAGGTCTCTTTTTCCTCTTCTGAAATGATTTTCTAGTTGACATTCACCTTCCCTGCGTAAAGCAGATCTAGCACCATCGTGTTTCTCTTGGTGCTGTGGTTCCTCAGAGAAGCCCTGTCTGCCTGCAGCAACATGCCCCTGGGAGCTCTGCCTCCAGGGCAGCTCCATGCTCCCTGCAGAGTAATTATCCTCCTTCTGAATAAACCTCCTTACAAATGAGCAAATCCAGTTTACTCCTGCCGTGTGTCATAAGGGACAACCGTTTCCTTTAATTGATGGTGCTTTCATGTAAATTCATCATCCAGTTAACTTCGTGATCTCAGACTAAATAATGTTATTTTGACTAAGTGCTTAATGGTCATATTGATTTGTAAAAACCCCTCAGGTGATTCTATCTTGCAAATGGACCAACAGTGGTGATTTATTAAAAGGCTGCCTTTTGAAAAGGTGTTCTGAATGTCACCTACAGCCACTGCTATTTCATCAAATATATCACATCTCTCCTTCTGCCTTCTGTCTGTGAATGTCTATGGCTGACCTGAAGTTATATCTAAATTGAATTATTTTAGTAATTTTATTTCTAATACAAACTGTGTTGGCACTGAAATACAGGCTGCAATAACAGTACTCTTAAGCAAGTTTAGACAAATGCAGTGTAGATTAAGAGAGATATTCTGCTTCCAGCTATATCGATTACATTTTTAAAAATCCCATTACTTATGAATTGTCAGGAAATCTCCCTCAAATTTGTATTGTGTGAGTCCAAACTACCAAACTGCCAGTTCTCCACTACTGGGATTGTCTTCTTGGCTACTTTGTGGTATTGCCATAATGCCTGATACTCTGGTCCTGACTGGTGTTGCCTGGCTGGCATCACAGAGCACATAAGCAAAATTAATGTGGTTTACAGAACAGGTCATTTGTAGCCACCTGTGTGTTAACTCAGCACTGATAGGCAATCTTGTATATGTGAAGGTCATCTGGCAGTTAACATATCAATCATGACAAAACCAATTTGACATTTTACGCGTTTTCCTGACTGGGTGACAAATTAATGCACGTTATGCTGCATTGCTACCTGCTCATTTATACCTGGTTTGTATCATTGTTTAATCGGACCCACTGTGGAGCAGCACTGAACCATTTTGTTTTCTCTCCATTTTTCTAACAATGTACTTCTTTAAAGGAAAATCCAGTGGAACCAGTTCCACATGTTAATGTTGAAGTGGGGCAAGTACCTTAACAGTTAATACTGTGACTCAAATGGAATTTTGAAATACCCATATGGGTTAGAATTTGAACTGGGGTTTGCTATTTTTAAATATGTAATTGATTATTATAAGCTGATAGATGGAGATAGGCTGTATCTTATTAACTTTAAAAAATATTTTTTCCACTTCATTAAAATAGGCAAAAGCAAAATTCTACTTTTTATGTCAAGCTAGCATGTGAATACAAATGGAAGGAAAATTTAATTTCTTTTTCATAATTCCTTCTGTGTTTAGTTTATTAACGAAAAAGACATATTTACCTCTTGTCATCTACTTTTTTTGCCCTTGCATTTCAGAGCAGCTATAGATTTTACAAACCGATTAGCAGTATGGCAGAAAGCTGTTGCTTTTACTTTGCTTGAGCCTCACTGCTCAGCATCAGGACTGCTGAGAGAAATATCAGAAGTGTTCAGGATATGCATACTAAAACCCCTCAGAAAACTAAAGAAATCAGAAGCCTTTGGTCATCTTCCCTGAGCACCAAAAATAACAGAAGGTTATCCAGGATTGATATTTTGGATGTCCAAACATGGAGCAGATCTCTGCATCCCCGAAGTCCACAATTTAAATCAGCCTGAAGCCATCCTGCAGCAGCTCTGCTCTCCTGATGTTCTGCTCTTGCACACCCCTGCCTCATGCTGGTCTCATCCCCCACCATTGTGGTGCTTCTGATACCCAGCTTGTTCTGACCAAAGACAAGGATCCTCCATCCCAGTCTTCTTGTTCCTGGTTAGCTTTCTGGGTGCAGTTACTGGGGCACTGTCTTCAGCCAGGATTCAGTGCCCCAGGGCTGCACTGACCTTCCTGTGGGGATGGCAAAATCTACCACAGTTCTGGAGTTTGCAGAGTGATGGACCAAAAAATGGGAAAGACACGAAGCAGTGCTGAGGTTTTACATACTTGTTTTGAACTAATAACTACTAAGGCAAATAAAACTTGCATAGTAGCAAGTGATGCAAAGCTGACAGGAGGTCCTGTCCACCAGCATATGAAGGGGATGATAAATAAAAAGAAAGTTAATTTTCTATTAGGAAAAAGAAATGTTTCTACCCATATATAATGTGTGGTGTGTACAACTGCCAGGGCCAAGAATTGGACATGATAGAATAACATATTACTGTTGATAACTGGAGTATTGACAGATGTAATTATTAATGGAAGCAATTTGAAAGTGACAAAAAATTTCATGCTTCAGATCTTAAGGCAATATTTATTAGAGACCTAAACCCAAGCATGAATGGTGAACTATGGATTACTGGGTCACTTTCTCCTTTACCAAGCCCCTAATCTATTATGTAGTCATCTCTTAAGTCAGCAACACATACCAAGTTTGTCTGATACAAGTCTTTGTCACATTATTCACCTAAGTTATTCCATTTACTTTACTAGAACCGCTTGAGTGATTAAAGCAAATAGAACTTCATGGCAAGATTTGCCTCACAAATGCATGCCTCCATCTTCTTACCTGATTTTGTTAGTCTCCAATTAGTCCCAGATTTCTATGTCTCTGAAACTGTTGTTCCAGATATGAACTCATTAACTGTGTAGAGATGGATTTTTTTACTCCCTGCTCAGTACTTGATCTCTGCAACTGTAGCTTAGGAATTAATTGTATTTCTTCTTGTCATAGTCCAATGTAAATATGTAGCCAGTTTCCAAAAACTTCCAGTCTTTCTCCCGTTTTTTTCTCCTTGTTGATTATCTGTGGGATTTTTAATACCTGTTTAGTGTTCATGATCAAGTGCTTGCCAGAATACTGAAGGTACTCTAACACTTGGTGGCTTTAAAACATGACACCTCACTGAAAGAATCAGAAATTTCTAGAAAAAAATATTCAGTCCCAGGGGGAGAAAAAGTGGGGGAGGAGGTAAAATAAGCAAGTGGGTTTGGTTTTGCCATGAGGAGAATTTTTCTTTTTCAGAAATGTAAATTAAGTTAGCTGTGAAGGGTTGCTACAGAAGTTTAACATTTATATTCATTAGACAGAGAAGTAATCTGCTGCCTAAGTAGTAGGGATATACTTGGTTGTGATGTTTCATTATCACATTTACCATATGTTTCTTTATTCACTGCTATTCTTTTGCATGAAGACAAACAGTAAAAAACAGCAAAGTAGTTATAACAGTGATAACTTATGTTATAGGTAAAACTGGGTTCTTGTGATGGATAGCACTCAACCTATTTCACCTCATTGTCTCTATTTCTTATGTTTCCCAGCATTTTGATCGCGTGCCTCTACATTTGCAAGCAGATGATGAGGGAGCAGCATTATGGCAACTCTTGTAGTGGAAGCATTTCTTAGAGCCACTGCTTAAACTAATTAGACAGTCTTAATTTCCAAGCTTTACGGCCTCTCCCTTCTTCCATGAACTTTGTGTATTTTCTAAAGCATCTGAAAAATATTCAGGTTTTCTTTTTTTGTAACTGTTGGTTACAAAACTCACAGAAGATAAGACTGGTGACAGGACAATAAAGTGGCACTTCCAAAAAAGCACAGTCTCAGAATCTGAAGAGCATGTTTCGCTGTTTTACATGTTTCACTCTGTTAGAGCGATTTAGCTCAGACCAAGACTCTCTCTAAATCTTTACCAGAAGTGAGTGGCATCAGTAGTAATTCAAAGTGTTCTTTAAATGAAGGTTTTTGCTGCCTGGCTCAGCCTTGCTCTGCTTTAAGTATGATCACCCTTTTATTTATGACTATCAAGAATCAATATTTAAGAGTCATTTTCTCTAGGCTCACTTTTCACATAGGTTAGCCTGGTAATACAGGAGGCTCAGCACTACCAGGGTGTTAATAAATTCCTAGGCTGCTTCATTCAGTCCAGAAAGCTGCAACATAGCCCTATATGAAAAAGGACAACTGGAGAGGCTGACTTCATCACTCATCAGCCCACATTTTTGTAATAAGAAGAGGAACTCTTGTAGAATCCTTTTTGGACTCAAGTAACCCCAGTTCCAAGGTTGCCTGAGACACTGTTGTAATGTCAATGCATTTAGTAGCACCAGAAAAAGGCAAACTTTTTCCTTAAGTCTTCAGTCACTCTGCATGTATAGATCATGTTATTTCAGCATTTTCTACGCCACAGAATCGTAGAACCACAGAATGGCCTGGAAAAACATAACAATTTCCTTTATCTTCTTATAATTACACAAGAAGTGAATTGGACTTGGTTTCTCCATAAAGAAACACAGAAAGACAAATCACAATACTTTTTTTATGAATTGTTAGTCTTATGAATTATGATTATATGTGCTGTGGGAAAAATACTCTTTCTTAACATGAATGCTCTTATTAGTAACAAAAAAGTATAGTGGGCTTAGACAATTAGAAAATTCAGCTGTATGATATTAATGACTAAATATTAATCTCTATGAAATGTCTAAAATTTTGCAAGGAAGAAGTATTGGCACAGTTCTACATCTAGAGAGCTTTCTTGGATGTTTTATTGAGGCTTATGCTGCAAGACAGAATCTATGTTAAAGCACCCTCAATACTGCTCTGCTCATCAAAGTCTTAGTAGCTTTGCATATATTATACATGTTTTACACACCTTGAATTTCCTTTTATTAATTGTATTGTGCATATTTTAAAAATATATGCTTCTTACACAAGTCAGTAACCAACCTTGCTTAATTCCAACCAGTGCACCTGGAAGTATTTTAAAAAGCTAAAGTGTGGCATACCATAACATAGAACTTACTGAATAATATTTTGTTTCAGTATATTGATGCCATTTTCTTAATACACTGCATCCATACAGAGCTCACAACTCATATGATAAGAGGGGGAAAAAAAATCTTCCTTCAGTTCTTTTATGAGCTTTATCCTGTGTGGTAACAACCTCAGAAGCCCCAGTGTGTACCTACCCAGCACAAGTCTTAACACTCATATCCTCACTAACTCTCATCTTCACTGTAATCTGGGTCTCCCATTTCCACCCCTTCCTTCCTTGCTTAAATAAAATGTTTCTGTGGATACTCATCTGACTCTGCAAGAGACTTTCAAGTAATAGTGAGGTTTACAAAGAGCACTATGTTGCACCATCATAATCTTTAAGTACCACAATCTTAAGGTGATTTCTGTTGTGAAGTTTCCATCAGATTAAACTTGATTTTTCTCTTTCTTCCTTTTTTCTCATTTTATTTTTTCTTTTAATTCTTTCCATAGCTGTAACTTATACAAGTTACAAAAAAACACCACCACCGGTACCCCCTCGGACCACTTCCAAGCCACTGATCTCAGTCACGGCACAGAGCAGCACAGAATCCACCCAGGATGCATATCACGACAGCCGGACTCAGCGGATATCCCCGTGGCCGCAGGATGGGCGAGGGATGTACAACTCCACCGACAGTTTGGACAGTAACAAGGCCATGAACCTTGCCTTGGAGACTGCAGCTGCACAGCGCCACGCGGCCGACAGCCAGAGCACCTCCATCCGAACCAGCGACAAGGCCATTTTAGTGTCAAAAGCAGAGGAATTCCTTAAGAGTCGGCGTTCCTCTATAGGGATTCAGGTAGCCTATCATTAACCTCTGTCTGTGATGAATTGTTTGTCTTCTTTCTGTAAATAGCATAGAATGAGTCATTCAGCTTCACTGGCTCTAATAATCTAACAAACAACCCCTGGCTGCTTAGCATTAATTGTAATTCACATCATGGCAGCATGGCTGTGCACAAAAGCCTTCGGCTAATACACTGTACCTGGAAGAAAATGAATGAATAAATCTCTAGGGAGGTTACCTGTCATTAACACTTGATATGAAAATTATACTGCAGAGCTACATGTGAACAGTGTGTTCATCTCCTTCTCTCCATGAACTCATAGTCCTTTTTACAGAACTATGTCAGCTTTAAAATGCTTGAATGTACTTTTTCCATAATCTTTTGCTTTTGACCTTGGGAAATGTGTAATGCCATGTGTTCTTCAGTTATTTTACCTAAAAAGAGCCCCCTCGCACTTACTTTTAGTTGTACTGAGAAGACAGTACCAAAGAAGAGAAAAAATGTGCTGGTGTAGATACAGCACAATTACAGATGGCAAGTAGTGAAATTACATTAATAAACACAGTCTTTGAGCATTCTTCCATTTGTCCATCAAAACCCACAATATTAATTTCACCTGACAAAATATGTCTTAGACTGTGAAAAGCTCAGTCAAGTTCTGTTGTTTCAGACGAATGAAATAAGACAATTCCAAATGCAAATTTTGATTGCTATTCCTTCTGCTAAATGGAAAGTGCTAGATAGGTAGCAATGGTCACTTGTTTAAACCTGTAGGAAATACCAAGTAGTAGCACAAACCAGAAATCTGAACTTACAAAGAATGTAAAGTCGTTTGAGACATGAAGAGAGATAAAATGAGGCTTCTGTTCTGATAAATATTTCCTTTTACATCACTGGGGTTCGCTTCTGTGCTTAAAAGTCTCTACTTTTTGCTAGATCAGCTATAGAGGAAATGCTATTTATTTTGTCATAGTTATAGGTAGTGCGTAGACAGCAACATAAGTCTTAAGATAGTAGTCCACGTAAAAAAAGCCCAGTAAGTGGCTGTGTATTAGAAATACACAAGAATTTACATGAAAGTATATTATTATCTTTAAAAAACAGTAATTCCATTTCCATTAATTCCAAAACATAGTCAGAGAAAACTGTTTGGCTTAAGCATGTCAAAACTACTGATTGAACTTCACAGGTTAAGGTTTTAGTGTGGTGTCATTTTGCTGTTCCATCATGTATTGGACTAAGGGGCAAGGACCAGCTTTGACAGGAAGCTGTTTGTCCATTTCTCGACATAGAAGTATTTGCTTCTGATTCTTCAGATACAGAAGAGGAGAATGCAATTTAACAACAACGGCGAAATATTAAGATAGATACTTTTCAAATGTTTTACAAAGTAATTAGTGTAACCTGAATTGTTCATGGAAGAGGCTTAGCAGATAACACAGAAAAGCTCCACGGAGCAGCAAGTAATCTTTGGTACCTTTTAGCCCCTAACCTGATGCCTACTCTTTAGAAAGGAATAGTATCTAGTGTTATTCTTATCTCACCTTTACAGCAACTGTGCACAATGGTATTTATCAATGTTGGTGTCTTGATTTGGTCAGTCCTGGTATTCCGGTAATTAATTCTGGAACTTAGATTACATCACTTGGTCTTGTTTATTACTGCAGGTGATGACCAGAACTTGTCACTAGGCTCTGACCCTTCTTTCTGTGTGCTATATTTAATACTATATGCTTATCATCCCCCAAAACACCTGTGCAAGGATTTGCATGAAGGCAGCAGATCTTCCACAGCAACTTGTCATCTGACACTTGGCCTGTAACATTGGTCCTCGGGTGCACACATGGAAAAAGGCAAATGTTTGCAACAGCAGTTCTTAGAAGGATGACCTGTTTGTTATCTTTAGGGAAGTACAAACTGCTTGGTTGTACCATTTGGCATTAGATAAGGTTAAATTTGCAAGAGTATCCTGAGAGCACATTTTAGTTATTTAGGATTTTTTTAGCAGTAAGTTTCAAACTTCACATTAGTGAAAAAAATACATTTCTGAACTATTTTTAAATAGGAAATGTGTTCTGTTGTATTACTATTGCCAAGTTTGTAGAGGATGAAAACACAGGGTAGAACTTTTTATTGTAAACTACACACATAGCAATTTATGCACTCAAAAGACACTTGAAATATTTAATTTCTTTTAGACTTCTGCATCAAAGTACCTTGGAAAAGGATGTTTTTTATTTGCATATTTCCTTGATTGACTAAATGACTTGTTTTCTTATTAGGATTCCATGCCAGGGTAATGCATTGAATTTGCATTTATTTGCATGAATTAATTTGCTATCAGGATGGTTAATTTGCGCATTTTTTAATGTTCCATTCCTTTAACACATTGATGTGAGAATGCTTGCCAACAGAGCTTCATACAGGAGCAGAGAGGCACAAAGATAAAAAGGGACCACTGCATGTAGAAATACTATGGACCCAGCCTAGGGCTCCCATGCATTTGATACTAGTAATTTGTGTAGTGTACATGTAATGAATAGAAATCAATTTAAAAAGTCCTGGAATACTTAAGCATGTGACCGTAGGATTCATATTCACATGCACAGAGAGCCCAGCTCCTAGGGAAGCACTGAACTTACTGCAAAGATTAGTAGCACCCATTCTGCAGGGACAGAGAAAAGAACACATGCAGTACCCATCTCATTATAGGTTAGTCCTATCCCAGGTGGGAATTTTGAGCAGGGAAAAAAAGAAAAAAAAACAACCTGATTTTGAGGTTAAAAATTTAGTCAGCACTTTTGAGAATATATATATAAAAAGAAAAAAACTTGTAATATTAATAGGAATAAACTTCATGTCTATCATATCATGATTTGAATTAAAATGGAGAGTAGACATTATCAAAAGTAAAATAACTGCTAAGTCAGAACGAGATTGTTGCTGAGATATTTTCCAGGATTTTCCTTGCTCTTTTGCACACCCTGGTATAAATGCTAATGATTAACATTCAAAATCTGCTCTAGTTATAAACCATTTCATATTAAAAGCATTTGTAACATGAAATATATGAGAAAACATGTCAAGAAATTGCTCCTTATTTATTTCAAGTATTTCACAACATACAGTCTTCTGTAAGTCATCTGAAACATACAGTTTCTTCTCTATTTAAAAGGCATCAAGGCTTGTCAAAATGAACAGAAAGACCAGAAATGAATGAAATGGAAATGAATGTTCTAAGTGTGAAGGCTGATTCATGGTGGTATTTTTGGAGACAAGCACTGATTGTAGCATAGAGAATGGACTCTGTCATCTTCATTTATCATGAGGAGATCACACTTCCAAATACCTAGTGGGGTTTTTTTTTATAATTTCCAGAATCTACATTAAACAAATCTTATAAATCAAAGGCTGTATCCAGGAGGATTAGTGCAATAACTTGCCTGATGAATTTTTTTGTGCCAAAAGGGGATCTTCTGCACAATACTTATATATATATATTTAGTAACATTATTCATGTCACATGGTAAAAACCTTGTTCAAGATATTCTGTAGTGTCAAACCAGAATTTCCCTTTAACACAAAGCATTTTTAGCCACATGACATAGGTACTCAGATGAACATCTACATTTATTTTGTACTGTGTAGGTTATAACATCCTTGTCAGTGCTCTACTTCAGTGTATACGTAGCAATCAAAAGAAACATTCTCATTGATTACACTGGTCTTTGAACCATATGTGATCCAAAGTTTTCAAAGTAAGTGTTGTTCATATTCCTCCTAGAGTGACTGTCAGATTGTGCTTTTTTGAGAGAAGTGCATGAGGTCCTTAGCCTGGAGAAGTCAGTGAATATTTATTGGTTCAGTGCAATTTGCCACTTAGCATTAAATGCACCAAAAAGTTATGAGCAACCTCTACTCTGTGCATTAATTTCTTGCTACAATCTCATATTAATTTGGCAGGAGTCCCATTTCTAAACTCTGGCATATATTCTTAGCAAAAAGTTATTTGTTAAAAGACCAGAGGAAGTTTTCAACCTGTTTCGTGATATTCTTGTGGTAATTAGCACCTACTGTGCCATTCCATGTATTTGAGTAGTCCAGATGTTCTGCTGGGAAGTAGTGGAGCACAAAATGGAGTTCTGTGATGAGGCACAAAAAATCTCTCAAGCATGAAAGTGTAGGTTTATTTTAGTAGATTTCTAAAAATTATTTTGAAAGAGTATATTTTTTTTGTCTGATAAAAGTATTCCATCAGTTATGGAAAGCAGTAGCAGTGAGTACTATAGATTTATTTGAAGTATCTTCCCTACTTTGAAGTCACTGCATACAAATGAGATCTCCCTGTACTTAAGAACAGTTATCTGAATTCATAATTACATGTACTTGATCTCATGTCAAATGTAGTGTTTTCTACCCTTTTTTACTCTTGTTAACACTAAGAAGCATACGTAAGAGAGTAAGAGTGAATTATTTCCCTTCCTGTACATATCAGAGAGATTGTTTATTAAATTCTAATAATAGAATAAATTAGTTACAGCAGTGAAAACCCATAGAGGACAGGGAAGTCACATAGGGAGACATAATGTGGCCTGAAGGACTCTTACTACTAATGTTTATGAGAGAGAAATGAAAGTCACCAGGTTTAAAATCTGTTTTCTTATGCATTGAATATATTAACTTCATGTCCCTTAGAGACAGTAGGTATAGAAGCTTAGAGTGGAATTTTTAGGATGCTGCAATGTTATGTTGCAGTGCTCATGTTTAAGTGTTTGTGTTTAAGAGCAGAATAATGCTTTAATACAGAAATAAAGGTTGATTTTAAGTAGTTAAAGTTATCAGTTAAAAAAAGCACAGTAAATACTTTGAAGGAATAATTTAGTTCATGCATCCTTTTCTAAAATGAGTGCCAAAGAACAAGCTAAGATTTATTATAACAAGCAATTTATTTGCAATAGTGATTTAAATTTATTAAAATAATTTGTGTTCATATGAACTACATGTGGATCATTTATTACCAAGGCAGTGCCAGTATCTCATAGTTAATTTTCAAATTTTGAGCTGAATTGGACAGCAGTGACTGGCCACAGAGGATTGATAGTACTGTCTGCTCCTTGTATCAGCAGGAAAGACCATGGAGGGGAGTGTTATGTCTTTGTGAAAGGTAAGACACAGAACATGGAATCATAGAATACTGTGAGTTGGAAGGGACCCACAAGGATCATTGATGAGAGAAACATAATCTCAAAATGCTCCATGACATTTGCTATTAATATTATAAACCTTGTGGACATAACCCCATAAGACAACATTTTTCATGGCATAAAATGCCAATCTTTAAAGAACTTTTAGCTCTTTGTTTGCAATGACAGAGGATGATGATGTACTGTATGAGATCTACTCTTTTCTTCTGCTTTTTGTCAATGACTGGCTATTTTTTCTTTCCTCTTCTGTGTGAGACTCCCTCATAACCACACAGAGATATAATTTTTCACATTATTTTGCTTTACTGAAATTGTAGGCCAATTTGCAAATATTAAGGCTTTTAGAAGTCATGCAAGTATTAAAACAATAATAAATCAAGGAGAATAACTACAGATTTATTAAGACTTGAGTTCCAAGAGCCACACAATCAAAGCAAATGTATTACTTTTTCTCCTTTGCTCATTTCAATCTAGTCTGGCCCATCAGATACCTGCTGTTTTCTAGCAGGAGTCTTTATAAAATCTGTCACTCAGAAATATTATTTATTTCTTTGTTTTTTTCTTTATGAGTGCAAATTATTGTCTTATTTCCCACTTTTACCTGTGTTGGCATTTGCCTCCATTTTCCATTTGCTTGGTTGTTACAATATTTGTAATCCTAGATTCCACCCCCCTC
>JAOXXN010000446.1:96940487-96981089 GCA_026770055.1 Myrmophylax atrothorax | reverse complement strand
AAAAAAGAAAAAATTGGCATTCTCCTGCTGTTACAAGACACAGTGAGAAAATGAAAGCATTAAAATATCAAGGCAATCATCAGGTCATTTAGTTAGTGTCAGTCTTGGCAAGCTGGAGGGAAAGATAATTTGGCAAGAGTTTATATTTAGAGGTAAGTAATATAATTTTTATTTTGATACCTAGGCCATCAATTTTCTGATAATTTTGTTTTGAATAAAATTTTAGAGTGTATCACTTCATTTGTACCTGTGGATTCTAGGTGTCAATTGCATATTGAGTAAATTATTCAGGATTATATCTCTAGGTGAAATGCTGGTAAGAAAGCACTTGAAAACAGATAGATGAAAAGGATTTTTTCTCAATGTGTTGCATCAATGGAAAGATACCAGCTCTTCCAAAATATAAAAGGTAAATCTGCCTCCACACATCAAAAGCAGAGCTCAAAAGAAGACCAGTTATTTGCTACTGACCCGAACAATGTAGCTGTCAGAAACAGATATGCTTTCGACATGCAGTATGGAAGATGCAGTTTTGTTGCAAGTCTGCCTGCTTTGTTCCAACAACATCAACTGGACAAATTAATGTTCTCCATAGTGACCTTTCCTTGTTTATATCTTTAGCATATCATGTTTCCAACAGCACTATACCTGAGCTGATGAGACATCTCTGTGGAAAACAAAAGTCTGTTCTCTGTCCGTTGGCCATTGCTCTCCTCGAGTGTTACCAACTATATGTTAGCCCCATGAGTATACCACTGACCTTCCTTAGCATATGTCTGTGTTCAGAAATCTGGCCTCCACCTCATCCCCCAGGACACACTTAGTAGGTACCAAGGAGCATAGTACATACAACAGTCATCCTAAGGATATCACTCTGTGAAGGAAGTACAGTGCTTTACAAGGAACTGAAGGCAAAGGCTGACGTGTGCGTATGTCAACTTGGCTTCATCTGTCTGGCTCTCCTCAGGTCTTAATTGGCACATAATGTCCTATCTTTCCATGCTGAGCCATGTGAGTGAGCAGGAGGCCCTGATAAATCCTGTGTTCCAATCTGCTCCTCTTATTCTGTCTGGCCACCCATAAACATTTTTTTCCCTTGTCAAACCTTAAGGCTTGTTGTCATGTGGAGCCTGTACCTACATCACTGACACCATCCTCTGGAGCTGCAGTTCATTCAAACAAGTTCAAGGATCTTAGTCAACAATCCTACAAGTGGAAGTAATGATGTTGTTTCTCTCCTTTGGACCCAGTCCAATAGAATAATAAAATACAATAGAATCATAGAATGGTTTGGGTTGGAAGGGACCTTAAAGATCATCTAGTTCCAACCCCCTGCTATGGGCAGGGACACATTGCACTACACCAGGTAGTTCAGGGCCCCATCCAACTTGACCTCAAACGCACTTCTGGGTATGAAGCATCCACAACTTCTGTGGGTAATCTATTCCAGTGTCTCACCACCCTCACAGTAAAGAATTTCTTCCTAATATAGATATCTAAAACTTACCCTCTTTCAAGTCATGTCCCATTATCCTATCACTACATGCCCTTGTGAAAAGTCCCTCTCCAGTTTTCTTGTAGCCCCTTTAGGTACTGGAATGTTGCCTTTAGGTTGCCCCTGAGCCTTCTCTTCTCTGGGCTGAACAACCCCAGCTCTCTCAGCCTGTCTTCATAGGAGAGATGCTCCAGACCTCTGATCATCTTTGTGGCCTCCTCTGGACTAGCTCCAAAAGGTCACTGTCCTTTTGTTGCGGTCCCCAGAGTTGGACACAGCACTGAAGGTGGAATCTCATGAGAGCTTCATTTGATGCAGCCCAGGATGTGGTTGGTCTCCTGCGCTCAAGTGCACTTTACCAGTTCATAATCAGTTTTTCATCCATCATCACCCCAAAGTCCTTCTCAGGGCTACTCTCAATCCTCTCATTGCCCAGCCTGTATCCATGTTTGGGATTGCCCTTAACCTTGTCGAACCTTGTGAGGCTGCATGAACTCACCTATCAAGCCTGTCCAAGTCCACTGGGTTGGCATTCCTTCCCTCCAGTGTGTCAACTAAACCCCACAACTTGGTGTCATCAACAAACTTGCCTAGGGTGATCCCAATCCCATTGTCCATGTCACTGTCAAAGGTGTTAAATAATACTGATCTCAATATAGACACCTGAGGGACACTACTCATCACACAGTGATCTCCACCAGTCACCCAGCTGTCTCCACACAGACATTGAGTTTCACCCTTTGAGTGCAACCATCCAGCCAATTTCTTATCCACTGCGTCCACCTATCAAATCCATGTCTCTCCACTTTAGATACAAGGATGTTTTGTGGGACAGTATCAGATGTTTTCCACAAGTCCAGGTAGATTACATTAGGCACTGTTCCCTCATCCACCACTGCTGCAACCCTGCCAGAGAAGGCCACACAATTTTACAGACATGATTTACCCTTACTGAAGTCATGCTGTCTGTCCAACACCATCTAGCTGTGGTCCAGAGCAATTCAGAAGTATTGACATCAAGTCTACCCAATATCTGACTATGCTGTCTTCAATGAAATCCCCTAATATTCTCTATCCACTACTAAGACTGGAAATGTTCAGGAGATCAGGTTTCCTATATCACTGTCACCTACTTTAATAACCTGAGCATAGGAAGAAATCTTGATTTTGAGATCAGTCTTAAACATACCTATAGTGTCACTTTCCAAACTGCCAAATGCTTTCTATAAAACAGAAAATACAGTCTCCTTTTCCACTCTCCTCCTTCAAAAAGTGCTTGACAGTGACTCTATCTGAGATCAAGATTAACTTCTTTGGATTTTTCACAAGTGCTGCATGATACATCCAATATGGCTTGGAAGACCGTGGTCTTTGCTATGTTAACAAGATGTTCCAGTCTTCTTATCTCCAGGAGATGAAATCCCTGGTTAAAAAGACACCTTTTCATGGCATTATTTTTTGTAGTTTGAATTCAGTATATTCCTAAATTATGTGTTTATACCCAGACTGACTGGTTGCTTTGGGGAAGGATCTCAGTATCATTGTTCTTAGCAAGTTTAGACTCCTGATGACTCCAGATGATTTCAATGTCAAACAGCTTCCTCCAGAAAATGTTTCCTCACTTCAGACATCATCTTCCTGCTGGCACTCACACAGGGACACTCAGGAGCCAGTCTAGGCATTTTGTGTTGTCTGCTCTTATTCACTACAGAATCACTGAATCTTAGAATGAGTCAGGTTGGAAGGGACCACAGTGGGTCATCTGGTCCAACCACCCTGCTCAAGCAGGGTCATCCTAGAGCACATTGCACAGGATTGTGTCCAGGTAGTTCTTTAGTATCCTCAGTGAGGGAGACTCCACAACCTCTCTGGCCAATCTGTTCCAGTGTGTAGTCACCCACGTAGTGAAGAAGTTCTTCCTCATATTCTGGTGGAACTTCCTGTGCATGTTTTTGTCCATTACCTGTTGTTCTACTGCCTGGCAGCCCTGAGAAGAGCCTGGCTCCATCCTCTAACACCCTCCCTTCAGATACTGACATACATTGATAAGGTCTCCTCTCAGTCACCTTCTCTCCCTTTGAGAATAAGTTGATTCACTCTTCAAAACATGTCCACATATATTTAAGCTCTCATCACAGTAGTCAAAGCTTCAGTTTTAACTCTGCTCTCCCTCAACAGGCTACATGGGTATCCTATTCTTGGCCCAGTTAATTCATGAAATGAAAAACAACCTGTCTCTAATGAATATGTTATATATGCAGCTTTCCTCACAACACTGTAAGGGCTAGGTGAATGCCCAGTCCCTCGCTTAGATTTGAACTAGTTATTTAAGGCTCTTTTGGACTATTCTGTGCTATAAATAAGGCTGTCTTTCCTGATAGATATCTCTTGTGCTAAGAAACTGGACCTTATGGCTGCTCTACTTAGAGCAATGTTCTTGCAGGGGAGGCTGACCCTCCAAGCAGCTTAAGCTTCTCACTCATGTTGCAGCCAAGACCCACTGTAACTAGGAAACCGACTTGCCCGTTTTTTCAGTTGGTTGGTTTTGCTTTTTTTTCCCCAAAGCTGCTCCTCTGTTATGAGGCTTTTTTTCACTACCAATGTCAAGAGGAATCTTTCTTTTTATACGGACAACACCAAGTCTTGGAGACTGTTAGTAAGTCTGATATTTCAGTTCTTCAATGCACTGCCCATCCAAGTGAATACAGGCAGCTTCCATGCAGCTGCCAAGGTGGAAACAGATGGCAGCATGTGTTGTCCCCTAATCCTCATGCCAAATAAATGGAATTACTGGGAAATGTGTCTTTCCCTGACAGGCTTCACACTGATAGCCAGAAATTTTGGCAAACTTGTGTCTAATGCTACACTGTACAGTTCAAGCATGCCATTAACATTTACTAAAGCGTTCTTGTCCTAGCTGTTTTCATTAACATCTCCAAGACTCACACACAGGTATATATGAACATGTAGTAATTGCTGTCTGGAATTCCCTTCCATGTGAATGTACATGGAGCTACAGCTTAAAGATGGGAAGAGAAGTTACCAGCGGGTTCTTCAAGAAGTATAGTTGACATGTACACTCCCTTCCCGCCCTCCTTCCCCCTTGTCTCTGAATCCTTTCAGAAACTTGGTGGGACACAGCCGCAAAGACCATCGGGCTCTTTTCAGAGGTGCCTGTGACTGCTGCAAGAGGAAAAGTTGTCATGTCTTCATCATCAAATATATTCTTTGAATTCACACCTGGAGTGTGCATATTGAAAAACTAGTTGCTGCTATTATTTTTTACTTAAGAGTGAAATTATCATTCAAAAGGAAAAGTCACTTCTGCTCTTTTTCTTTTTTCCTGCCTCTCCCTTGATTCAGTATAATTTGCATACTGCAGCACTCGCTCTGTCTATGTCAAAGACTTGGGGGCGGTGTGGTGATGGGGAGTGTTACATAAAATCCCACAGAAACTTGCAAAAGCAATGTGGTCTCAGTCATGAAGAAAACTCTACTGTGAATATATTTTGGTAAGAGTATTTCAGAAGGGAATACTATAAAAAGTGCATAAATTACTTGCTTGATATAGCATTTTCAGGACTATGTTATTAAGGAAGGTGAGATAGGGCATTTTGCTGTGTCCCTCACATAATTTAATGGTTTTATATTTGTCAACACAGTTGTCAGTAAAATTTCATTGCACCATTTCTTTTTATCACTTGCAAGCTTATGGGGCTACTTAAGATTTTATTTTATTTTGTAAATCAAGAGTATAATGAGACTGGTTTATAATAATATAAAAAGGGGCTATCCTGTGGATTCCTCCTTTTAAGAACAGCCCTTCCAGACCGAGCTTACTCCCTGCTTCCAGCAAACTGAGTAACTGCATCTGCTTAGGTTTGAAATAGGGAATACTGTAGCAGAACAGAAGTACTGGTGCAAAGCTTTAGTAAGACACAGCACCAAAACAATGATACCAGGCTGAATACCTATTGCATTTATTTTACTGTGCCAGGTGTTTCTTAGCAGTAAGAGATTAAATATATAATTAATTTTGAATGAGTGTGTGTGGAAATAGTGCTGAGTTGTCAATGCTCACTCTGCAGATGTGTCTTTTGTGTTGAATTAGGTGGAAACAGCAACTGATTCAGATACTGAAAGCAGAGGCCTACGGGAATACCACTCCGTTGGAATACAAGTGGAAGATGAAAAACGGTAATTCAAGCATGTACAAAAATCTGCAGTCTTTTATAACACAATACACATTTGTAAACAGAGTTAATAACAAGCATCTGGCAAGTGCTGTCCCTAAATAATTCACAAAGCCAAATTTCTTATATGCATGTTTGTGGTTTGGTAAAATTTGTAGAGATAACTTAGCAGTTGCTTCATGTTGAGCTAAATTTCTAGTTTTTAATTGGAGGGAAAGAAGTAAAAGTATTAAATTGAAGTACTGGCTTAATATAATTTCATTATTGCCAAATCAAATACAAAGAGCTATATACTGGAACAGTCCTCCTTCGACAGGACTCCTCATGCTGATCCGGGCTTTCCGAGTCCACACAAGGAGATATAGTGGTTAGAATATAATCCATGGTACCTTTATCCTAAATTAGAATCAGCTTTTCAGTTGTTAAGTCTGTCCCTAGTTTTGCAAAGCTGCTGGCCCATCTATTAACCCACAGGTTATCCCTGGCAGGCACTGTTTGTCAAGTACTGTACTGAGACCATTATCTCATTTCACAGCAACTATCAAATGGTATCTGGTGGCTAATTGTTTTTTGCTATCATTGACTAGAAGTAATTTGAGGCAATAGGTTCAGATGTGAAAAGATGTCACAAAATGTCTTTGCTTCTCTATCTAACTTTTTAAAACAAAGCTTTTCTAAAATATCACTATTTGGTGTTATATAACAGTAGAAAATCAACCTTTAATGGGCACCCTATAAGACAAAAAATACCCTAACCCACAGTCTTAAACCTGCTGCTATTATTTTTCTTTTATTAGAGGAGTCTCAAAACTCTTAACTTAGCAGATTTTCAGATTTTATCTAACTACAATTCTTAAAATTTGAAAATTTTTTATATATGTACTTTACAGATTTCTATCAGAAAGTTCTAGTTCTGCTAGTTATTTCTAGTTCATTTGCTAATGATACATGGTACTTTGTAGTATGAGAATAAATCAATATTTTCTTCCAGAGATAATTTAAATGATTTTCCTTTTTATCCTTGCTTAGATCAATGCTGCTGCCATGCATTTTGTTTTTCCTCTCTGTTGCTGCTCACTGTCTTATTTCAGAGAGATACGCACAAAGGAAAAATATTAAACATAAAGTCCAAGGAGAAGAACAGAACTCACTCACTGAACCTTAATTCTGTGCCTCTGTACTATCACATATTTTATGTGTCTTAATCTCTGTTCTTTCTTCCATCTTCACCAAGGCATGGACGATTCAAGCGCTCCAACAGTGTAACAGCAGCTGTCCAGGCTGACCTGGAACTGGAGGGTTTTCCAGGACACATCACCATGGAGGACAAGGGACTTCAGTTTGGCTCATCATTCCAGCAGCACTCAGAGCCCAGCACGCCCACCCAGTATAGTGCAGTGAGAACTGTACGGACACAGGGACTGTTCAGTTACAGAGAAGATTATAGGACCCCAGTTGACACGTCAAACCTTCCACCACCAGAACCCTGGCTGGAGCCAGCCATTGAGACAGTAGAGACTGGTCGAATGTCACCTTGTCGACGGGATGGATCTTGGTTTATGAAGTTGCTACATACTGAAACTAAGAGAATGGAAGGATGGTGCAAGGAAATGGAAAGAGAAGCAGAAGAAAATGATCTTTCTGAAGAAAGTAAGAATATTTCAGTATCTTTTTTTATAGATGTCTGCTAAAACAAGAAATATATTAGGATAAAGCTGTGAGCTGTGTTTTTTCCTTAGTCATGTTGTAGGACCAGACGTTCGATAAAACCATAAGACACAACAATGCTGTCCTGCAACTGACTGCACAAAGACAGCATTTCCCAGAGTAAGGTTTTGTGGAAGTAGCTAAGCAGCCAACTCCAGAGTCAAATGCAGGATCAAAGTCTGATGTTGGATACTGCTCAGATGCTGCAGTAGCTCCATCCACAGCTCCAACTCTGATACATCCTTTCCATTCACTTCTATGGCTGCAGTGCTTGACCCTTTGCCAGAGCATGCAGGGTGGTCCTAAATGAACATTGGTTTGCTCTTTTCCTGAAACCTGCAATTGTTCCTCTTATTAATGATCAGCCATTTTCAAAATGTTTTCATTCCTTTACATGCATTTCAGCCTGTTGGAAGAACAGAAAGGAGTAGGCAAGAACAATAGTTAAAGCACTTGTGCAGTTACACGGGCACATGCATTATTAGAAAATTCAGCTGCATTTTCTTATTACAGTTTTGTCAAGAATCATTATTATTCTCTCATGTCCTGTAGACACCTTGAAAGGAATGGTGGGATAAAGTGAAAAATAATGTAGACTATTTTGGAACAAGATCCAAGCCAGCAGTAATGATAGTAATATATCAAAGTGGTCCTAGCACTCAGTAGCCAGCTCCTTGGGACTCCCTTTGAGGTCAATTATCCTTGTTCTTCAGGCTCAGTTTTATAAATATTTCAATCCCTGACAATCTGAATTATTATCTCAACTGAGATTTTCAAAGATCACAAATTAGTCCGTATTATTTTTTCTTACTACCATCTTTCACTGCACTCTTACAAATTTTCCCATCATCTCTGAGTACTCCTTCCTGGTCATCTTCTTTCCCCCTCAATAAGTTCTTGCTATGATCTACCCTTGGGTCTTGAGACCAGTCAGCATGGTGACTAAAAGGCCAATTTTTATTTCTTGTGCTGACCTTTTCAAAAGAAATAATGTTTGGGTTTCCATCATCATTTCTTTTTGTATTTTTTACAGTCTTATTTCTCCACTATGTTGTGCCCAAGTCTGCCAAGTAACAAAATAGGATTTGGGGTGGAAGAGTGTGTAAGGCTGTTTTTCCTTCCTTCAGCATCCACTGCTTTCTGGACTGTAGGTTTTGTCTTTATTTTCATCATGGCAGAGCTGAGCTGAGAGTTTTCCTCTTGCATTGATACTGTGAAGACTTTAATACCCTTCTAGGGGCTGTCGAAGTATGAATAATAAAATATTTTGATTTGAGTAGCCTGTGTGAGAAGTTCCAAGCCTTCTTTCATAACAGTTATTTCTCCCTACTTTTTACTGCATATGTCTTATTTTTCAGTTTGCCACATTTTTGCACTGCTGAATACTGACATTTCAATGCCATAATTAAGAATCCCTAAGCACCTGCTTCCCAGATCACCTGTTACTGATGTAGGGGCATCAGTGCTTTTGATCTGAAGCAGAAGTTCAAAGAGCAAGACTTTGATCGCCTTGGAAAGAGTAAAATTATTTAGGGGGTAAAGGGGAGAAACACACAGGCAGTTAGACCCTCTTTTTCTCCAGGACACCAGTGAGACATCTGCAGGCAAGGGCTGGACTTCTCTTATCTCCTTTCTCTGCAAAGCTCTTCCTCGTGCACAGCCCTAGTCACATCTGCAGCCATACGTAATGAGCAGTGGAAACACACTCACTACAGTACTCCTTCCTCACTCAGAGGCATGGAGAGGCAGTTAGCAATGTTTTTCCTTGGAATGTGAAAGTAGCACTGTGTACTTGGAGGAGCTGACTACCTGTCCTCAGGTGCAGAACCACCCTCCTTCCCACCATTTGAAATTATACTCTTGCACTCCAGAAGTACTCTGAAACACCTTGCTGCATGGTGAAATGGCAATCAGGAAAGTAGTTTTCAGTAAATTGTATGAAAGACATGAAGACAAAATGTACTTCAATAATTTTTATTAATATTTGGAATTAGTGACATCCTTTTAATCTGGAATATTTCAGTCAGAAAGCAAAACATAATATCAGGACTTTGTTTCCCCATCTGTAGAGGAACTCTAATCTGTAAATGAAAGTCTATAAGAAATCTGTAAAAGGAAAATCTGTAAAAGGAAAAAAAAGAAGAAAAAGAGCAATTCCCTGATACAGAGTTTATAAAACACAAACAAAATTGACCCTTGAAATCCCTTTTTTCAAACTAACAAAAATGGGTCAATTACTTTTGTTTGGGGGAAAATTTTGGCCTCCCTAATAGATTAAAGAAGTTATTATGGAATAGGTCTATGTAGCATATGCAAACCCAGAAGTTTGTGTTTATCTGATTGTCAAAAGTGAACCCTAAATTTCTGAATTTCCATTTTATGTGACTCATTTCGAGATCTTCCTGAAATAATTTCCAAATTACATTACCTTTGAAATAGTATCCCTTCACCTAGTAATGCTTACATCAAGTAAAAGGAAATTTTCAAAGAATTAATTTCACCAAGGTAATGAGCTTCACAGCATTTTAAAAATTCAGTGTGAATAATTTTTTTCCGAGTCTTTAGCACATTTTGTATCCCCAGTCTGAGCTAAGAAGCTTGAAAGATATGCATCCACGAGAACTTAAGTTTAATGATATCCCAGTATGAAATGTGTCTTGACATATTTAAACCTTTGCCTGAAAATACACAAAAATGGCTGAGCCACAAGCAAGTAAATAGGGGGTTCCATCTTCCAGCAAGAGCTATTGTTCCCAAAACACTTCACAGAAAAGTTTGCACATCCAAAGTGTCTTTCTTAATGCTGAATCATTTCTTTTTGGCCTGGGCATATTAATAGTACCTGAAGGCCAAATACAGCTTTGCATCTCATAGGAGAAGGCTGTCTTTATGATACCAGTTCTATTTCATTTTAAACATGGGAAGAGTTAAAATAAAACTGCATTTTAGAAAACAATTTCATTTTTGACATTAGCACAATAGCTCCGAGATTACCGAAAGCTGCCTGATGACTGTATTGATTTTTTCTTTCACTGTAGCTTTTCTCACATAACATTGTTTTAAGAACTTTACTCATCAAGTCTTAGAAAAAGAGAAGATAAGCATTGCAGCAAAAATAACTTCTCTCTCCTTTTCATAGAGTTTGTTTATTTGGTCAGTTGGCATGAATTGTATTTTGAAGTCTCTGAAAAGTCTATCTATTGTTTGTGGGGGCAGTTATTTGTGTTCTCAGTGTTTATTAGAGAGAGAGAGAGAGAGAGAGAGAGAGAGGTAGAGATAGGTATGTGGCTGTAACTGTTCCCAGGGTTAGTCATCTGATTATTTGCACTAGCAGGGTGCCTCCAAGCAATGATATGTGTTTCTCATGGGTGCTGACTGGAGCTTCAGTTTCACACCTTGAAAATTGTGTTTGGCTATTACTGGTGTGTAGGTGATGACAAGAAAAACACTTTCAGCTGTCACAAAGCTATTGAAGACCAAGAGGGTCAGGACTCTGCCTCCAGTGAGTGCTGTGATGGCAGCAGGGAGAGCAGCTCAGGGAGAGGGAGAGGGAGAGCACTGCAGCCAGGAGGGAACCACAGACTCCACTTACAGCTTGTGGGCAAGATATGGCAGAGGGAGGAGACATCCTGAGCTTCTTAATGCCACAAATTGGACTGCTGGAATACTTCATTATAGGAAACAGCTGCACAGAGTTGCTCTCACAAAAAAATACTAAGGTGCAAAAATTAACTATAGTATAAACTGTTCCAGCAGAAAGGTTGCTGGTATCTTCTGCACTATGATTAGGAGCTCTGCTGGCATAGCTACACAGTAAAGTAATGTCTAGTGGGGGAAAACAATAGGCATTAGAAAGAGTGAGAGCTCAAAGTATCACCCTTCTGTCCCCTTTATTCCATGGATGGATTCTGGATTTTTCCTTGCTAATCATCTGGCTGATATTTCCACAGCACTGCAAAGCCTTTACTCATAGGGCTGAATAGTAACCGAAAACATAGAGTTAAATTTCTTGTCATTTTTTTCAGAGGGAAGGGGGAATAAAACCCCCTCACAACCACTTTATTTTAGAATATTCATCAGTTAATTATCCACAAAAGCTTTCGTAGGTGTTTGACCAAACATGGGTTATCCTTTAACCAAAGAGAAATTACTGACATAATTTTCAAATGCTTTTAACAGTAACTATTGAATTTTACATTTGGAGTGTTGTGAATGGCTGGAGAATGTCTTAATTGTCCTGATACAGTCTGTAAAGTCCTATATTGTAGAATCCAAGAATTCCTCCTAGCATTTGTATTTTCTTCTGAAATTTTCTTCTCTTTGAACTCAGCTTTGTTGCGGTAAAAAGCAAATTTGCAGCAAGTCCCACTTGGTGCACAAGGATCCCATTGTCCTATCTAACCTCCAAAGCACTGCCAGCTAGAGGCTGTGTTGTTCTAAAATGCCATCTGACCATTATGTATTTATTTTGTGCCTACATACTCTGTTGATCGTGAAAAAAGATATTTATAAGATTACCAATTTAGGTTTAAAGATTAGACAAATGTCATGTCCTACTTTGAGTTAGGAGGATGTAATAAATAACAATTTCAGGGGTTTTTTTTCCAGGCATATTTTCTCAGATTGTTTGTGGAGCAATTTATTTACAAGTATAGGAGGGGAAATGGAATGATAAAATGGAATGAATATTTAAATTAAAAAACATAATTTAAATAAACAGCAATGAATGCCAGAAGCAGATTAATTGTTAGTAGTTTCTCACTGCCGGTGCAGCAGTGGCGCAATTGAGCAAAGCTTTTAACCTGTCAAGAACAGAATTACAGCATCAGATTATAATTGGTTTCATCAATATAGACCCCTAATCCTTCTACCTTGGTGATATCAAATCATTTTTGATTACAAGACTTTGTAAAATTTTTCAAGGAGTTCCACATATAAATATTACTAGCAATTTTGTAATATGATTACTGCAGGGGAAAAGACACCATTGTGTTAATTGTGCAGTTTACACAATCTCTAACCAGGGTGTAAATCCTGAGTCTGCTTTTATTGTAGTCATGGTCAGGATTTTTTATATGTTCAGAGCAGAAGTCATACAGAACCACACAAAAAAAAAAATGAAGTGCTTCATACACTTCAGGGAGCAGAATTACGGTTGTGTGACCTTTTCCTGACATTTGGGCAAATATAACATTATCTTAATGGTGGGAGGTATATGGATTATATGAAAATTATATCTATTTATGCATGTTGGTAGATTTTATCATCATTTATTTAAAAGAAAAATGTTCTAGGCATCACCAAACATCTCAATCTCTGCAGTCTCTAACATTCATCATTCTTTCATGGAGATAATCAATCTGCACTCATCAGAATAATTCCCCAATGCATGAAATTAATAACAAGGCTTTGAATGTCTATTAATATTGTGCTAAAGATTATGAGTTGAAGTGTTTTAATAGTTTAATTTAATTACAGCAAAGTAGAGTAGCATGAATATGAGGGATTCTAACCTCTATTTTTTATTACGTCTGATTTACTTATTAAAATGGAAATAGAGTTAGATCTTTAGTCAATTCTAGGGCTGTAATTATACATGTATATTCAGCACTGTGACTCAGTGACACATCCAACTAGTCCAGTCTTACATCCTTGACAGATGTGCATCACACCAAAATGCTGCACTGCCAGTGCCTAAATCTTGACTGGTCTGACTGGGCTATAAATCACTAATGCTTGTCAACATGATCCTTCGAGATAATGAAGATAAAACAAATGTTTATTTAATATGGAGGTTGGGGTAACTGTGATATTCACTAGAAAATATCAGACATGTACAGATTCTGTTAGGATCTACTTTTCTGCAGTAGGTCTAAAACCAATGCCCCTTACTCAGGCTATGTATTTAAACTATGAACTATAAAATTCAGCAGAGGAAACTAAAACTGAACTTTACTCACTATGAGACAGGCACAACAACCATCAGCCTATGGATTCAGCCTATGGATTCATCCTCACTTTCTTTCTGCCCATAGCATGCAATAGGCAATGTCAGGGACCTGCTACAGCACAATTCCTCATCCTGGAAAAGAAGGAACTCTGACACCACATTGGAATTAATTACTCTGACCTATTTTACTTCCATTTGGGGGAAACTGGGAGTTTGTCTAATGTCCTGAGCTACTGAGCACCAAGAGAAAAAAGGAGGATACAAGGCTGTTTGTCACTG
This sequence comes from Myrmophylax atrothorax, assembly GCA_026770055.1. Lineage (NCBI taxonomy): Eukaryota > Metazoa > Chordata > Aves > Passeriformes > Thamnophilidae > Myrmophylax > Myrmophylax atrothorax. The sequence goes on along the minus strand of JAOXXN010000446.1, from coordinate 96,967,465 downwards.
AACTCACCACCTTTATTAAAAATGCTGAAAACCAAATTAAAGCAATTTGTTTCAGATTAAATTAAGCACTACTTTTTTATTTATGTTTTTATATGTTTGTCTAGGTTTTAACACTCAAAACATCCCTTTAGGTATGCCAATGATGCTGTAAAGGAAAGTGAGAGGTTTGGTGATCAAAAAACCCAAACCAATTCAAATGCTTTGTTTTATTTGGCCAACAAAACAAAAACAAACCCCAGAGAGTTACTCATGAAACCCTGAACCACTTAACCCTTTCACAGTGGATGTCACACAGGTCTGAGGAATTATGTATATTGATGTATAATTTAGTCTTGTGGTGCAGGTGTATGTTTGTCTAACAGAAAATGGAATAGAGTTTCAGAACCACAGCTCTACACATTACCATACACTTCGAAAGTTACTGAGTTTGTAACTGGAGCCCAAAACTTTCAAATTCTCTTGCTGCTACTTCTGGGTGAGCAGATGTTTCACAGGTCTAGAGAAAGCAGAATTTAAATGGAAAACCTACTATCAAGATAATAGTTTCACATGACCCCCCATACTTATTCTAAATAACAGCAAAATGTTATACCCTGCTAGAGTTTAATGCTTCCTGTATCATGGGCTGCAGATCAGTTCTGCTGTACTATTAGAGCTTCATTCCACCCTCTCCAACCTGTTTGAATTATCAATTTAGTTTCCCCCAAATGGAAGTAAAATAGGTCAGAGTAATTAATTCCTGTCTACCCTTACTACACTTCTCTATATCTTTAGCATTATTTAAAGATCTGGAAAATCTCCAGCTGAAATCAAACTTCCATTGAGACCACAGCTTATATGCTTTTTAAAGAGTTGCTTTTTCATCACTGAGATGGATGTGGAGGAAAGGAAGTGTAGGAAATGATATGTAGGAAGGAGGTGTAGGAAAACATGGTGCTACCTATCAAAGTATGGTATATATCCCAGCAACTGTGGGAGTCAGGAGGAGTTTGTTTCTTAGGGGTAAGCCAATCCCCTTAGGCACCACCGTCAACAGAAAGACAGAGGTATCTCCAGGAAGAAATTCGGCTCATCTAAATATAAGTGCCTAACATGGCTGAGCTGATGAGCTCAGATCACTGATTATAGACCATTCAAAAATTTTTATATAGACAGATGACTCTCAGAAACAAAGTCAAGTAAAAGGAGTTTGGTCCATTTCTGAAGCTCCTGTTCTGGGGACTTTGTGTATTTTCCTAGGTTGACAACCTGTAACTCCTAATAGGTGTACCAAGACACATCTCAGAGATTTAATTCCTCTGAGCAGCTCATCCTTATGGTAGGAGTAGGTTATATTTCAGTTTAATGTATTAGCCTTTACCCCCAGAACAGACAGGATAAAAAGAGTTTATCCAGGGATCATCTGCACATCTGAGTGAAGTAATTTGTGATTGCAGGACAAGAGGATTTTATCTAAGGTACTTATAAAGCTCCCTTTGACATCACAAGGTGCCACTGAGCTTTCTCACATCTTATTTTTTTAAAGAAATATATTATGTATATAATCACAAGCAACAAAACCAGACTTACTTCCCTTATAAAAGAAACAGGAATTTCAGCTACATATTTATTAATTGGATTTGGCGGCATTTACTGCCAAACCCCATTTATTGGTAATCATCTGTCTGTATGCTCAGTTCTAGGTAAGATCCGAAGTGCTGTTGGAAGTGCTCAGCTCCTCATGTCTCAGAAGTTCCAGCAATTTTATTGGCTTTGTCAGCAAAATCTGGTAAGTCACTAAGCCTGGCTATTCTTGAAGAGTTTAAGGTTATTTGTCCACAGATATTCCTCAAAACACCACTTTAAATTTTAGAATGTAATATTTTTACTTCAAAAGCAACAACAAAAACAAGTGTAGTGTATCCAAGCTGCAGCATTCTGAAATGTTACTTTCATGTCCCATATTTGTCTTACTGCTCCCTTTTTTTTTTTAAACTTTATCCTTAAGTGTGGTGTTAGTACCCTTTTTTTCAAAGTAAATACGCAATTTTGGTAATTTCAGTCTGATTACATTTTGTCCTTTCACTTTTTGATGTCTCTAATAAAGAAAAGAAAATGAGAAGGGAAGTAATGCAAGTTTTCTGAGACATAATATTATGGCTAATTTTTGTAATACCCTAATATAGCAACGATATTTCAGGTAAGAAAAGGGAAAATTTTCACATCAAAGTAAGTAGAGAATAGTAAAATAGTGGAGAATATATGATCCAGCTTTCTACCTACCTGAAAACAGAATGGATCTTGGAAATGAGACATACATAATGTTCATAAAATTTGGTTTCATAATTTGCATTGCCAATTACATATAAGATGTCCTGGGGCTAAAGGAACAGATGCAGTATATTACTTATGAGAGTTACTGCTATTGTTCTGGAAGTTCATTAGAGACTAATTCAATTCTAAATGTTATCTTCATTAATATGACAGCAGCCATCAGTGATACAAACATTGTGGCAAGATGATACTAATCAATAGAAGAATGTAATTCTTGCTGCAGCTGGTGGTAAAACACCTTTCTTTGATTCTCTCAAATATCAAGTGTAACTTTCTCCTTTTGACCAGCCCTATACCTCATCTGTTGAAAGTGCTGAATTCTGTTGCATGCATGACAGCAGGCATGACCTAAATATCTGGTTAGATACTTTTCTTTGCTTGTTAGCATTTGCCACATAACTTTTAAGGCAAACATCCATTCTGCAGAGACTTACCTGCTACTTTCCATCAATAAAGATCCAGAATTCCTGAAACTGGAATCAAATTTTACTGAGAAAGTCATGTCAAAAACATCTTGCTTTCCGATAGAAAATAATAAGATAAACAGTCATCATTAAGAGAGAATCCAATTATCCACTTCAAAGACTTTGTCAAAATGAGAATTTTAATAGTTGTTACAGAATGACAGGAAACATGCAAGTCAGGCAAGCAGATGACCACATCTGTATTATCAAATACATCATGTGTGTTCTCTATCTAGTAATTTGTTTCATATAAAAATGAGGAAATCTTCATAATTGTCTAAAAGCAAATTTTAAAATGCCCTCCATTCCCTGATTAAGCTATGCAAACTAAGATTTGGAGAGCCTAACCTCCACTCCATTTATCTTCAAGTGGGCCCAGCACTTGTGCTGAGAGCATTTCTGTAATAGCAAATGTAACTCCTCCTCAGCATGGCTGACAGCTGTTTGGAAGTGAGAACAATTCAACAATTCACTACTGCAAAAGCAATAGAAGAACAAGGATTAATCTACAGCTTTGTAAACAACATGGCCAAAAAGCTGGCAAGATTTTACTTCTCTCTTTCTTATTTGGATAATAAACCTTTGAACTCCAACACAGCAGCTTTATCCCACTCTGGAGATTTAGACTCCTAATATTCTTCAGTTTCATTAAACCAGTAATGGGCTCTGCAGAAAGCAACAACTGCAAAACTGGACTTTAGGTCATTCGTGTTTGGAGGCTTTTCTTGCCTAATGACAGAGTTTGTTGCTAAATAGTCACTTAGTGTATACCCACAGCAGGCTCTCCATATGCTCCTAAGGCAGCATCTCGGTGCCCCATGGGAATACTGCCAGCTAGTGCGTTCCTCCTCTTGAAAACATCCAGCACATACAGAGCTGCCACATGGCAGTTTCTCTGACAGCGTTCAGCATCTATAAGCTTAAATGTAGGACAAAGAACAACAGCATTTACTTCTGCCAATTCAAAAGGCAACAACGGATTGATAAGAGGAGGAATATAATTACTCAAACTGAAATTTAACCAGGAAGCTCACCTATCTCCTACAGACTTTTCTAAAGGGTCATGGGAACTTCACGGGGCACATTTGATTATGGTCTGGGTTAAGACCTCTTATCAAAGACCCTCACTTAAGCTAAATTTACAAAAATGTAAGCTTTGATGAAGTTTTTTTAATGAATCTGGCTGGCTATCTCCTATGTGTATACTGTTCCCACTAACTACTTGGGAAAAAATCTATTACTGATTAATAACTGCTCCCTTCTGTATTATTCACATTAGTTCTTATAACACCCTGGTTTTTTTCCTTTGAAGTTTCCTCCTGCATACTCTCTAGTCAGCAAAGATCCTGCTCAGCTTAGTAAGAGATCATTGCTCAATATGTCATGGTTGCAGGCAAAACCAGAGCAGCTTGAGCACCAGCTAGGTACTTGTTGCTTGCTTTAGGCTTCCTTCAGGATGAGGCCTGCAAATCTGAATTCCAAGTAAGACACAAATAAATGAGCAGTTTCTGAGAAGAAGCAAGTTTAACCCAATCTTTTCAAAACTTAGTTAGCTGTAATAGCAGTCATTTGTGTCAGCATTTATTCATGAACTGCAGATCTGTTTGAAGCAGGAGGCAGCCCTCTTGTGTCCAGACCACACATGGCAAGAGCCATGCTGGAGGCCACAGTCTTCACAAATACCATGAGCAGAGCGGGGTGCACAAAGGTACAGAACAGCAATTAGCCTTGATTCAGAAGGCAGCGGCATTATTTTCTGGCTGCTTAGAGAAAACTGGGGAGAGTGACTGAGGAGACCAGGCTGGAAAGAACAGATTGCAAGATAAGATATACTGCTGTGGGATTGTCCTGATGAATTTCACACAGAAAGGTGGTTCCTAAAGCCTAAGATATTGACCTCTATAGAGTAACTAACACCATTGACATAAATTTCAAACCATCTTGTAGTAAATTGGGATCTACTCAATGAAGTAGTTTTCAGTAAACACTAATCTGGAGTTGTAACCTTTCCCAGAAGTCTGTTATAATCTATATGGCCAGTTCTGTTAAATTCCTGAAGCTCCCTATGAAAAGGAGACTTTCTTCTAGTGAAGACTTCTAAGTTGTTCTTGGAACAGATTCCAAAAGGGGTTTAGGTATGGGTGACACAACATGTTGTGTTAAATATCTAAAATGCCTTTCTTCCCTAGATTGGTAAGAGGGGGCACAGAGCCCTGCATCAGCAGTACAGCAGTGATGCTAACACAGTAAACTAATCATTACAGCTTTTGCCCAGGAACGGGGAGATCCAGAGTCCCTTTGGCCTGGTTTTTACTCCGTCTCTCCCAGCTCCATTCTTTAGACCATCTTAATGGCTTCTTCTTGTCCTGAAGGAAAAAGAAATCTCTCTTCTACCTTCACAAACACGTTTTCCAATTAAACCCTATTTCATGAAAGTGACAAAGCTATCTTCTTGAACTAGTACCAACGCTCAGAGAGTATAGGGTTAAGAGTCTGCATACTACCTTGTAATGAAATTTTTATCCAGCATTGGTATCACATTAATAATCAAATAGACAGTCACCTTGCTAATTGTTACCACCAATCTTTGTTCCATTAAGTCTTGTGCACATAGAGCCACTTAATTGCGGCACCCGGTGGTAGTGCCCTCCCAGCTCCTTTGTGTGATTCAACTCCCTGGAGAACAAAATCCTACAATCCCCATCAAAATTTCATACCTCATGTATACATTTGAAAATGCAAGACAATGTAAACATTGACTTCAGCTTTGTGGTCTTGTTTTGTCTTCTAATCAGTTATCGTGAATGCAATTTTTAACGAGAAAGACTTCAGACTGTCTGGAATACAAACCACATTCCCCTTCCCTTTAATAATCAGCAGGCAGAGGCTGTCAGCTTTTTCCTTTTTAGAAATGCATGTCAGCATAGCATATGGTGTAAGGCACTTCCCATGCCGCAAATTGAAGAAGAGTCACATGTGACATCCAGCTCATTCATGTTTGGGTTGTGTAGGAGGCACAACTTTCCAGTCACAGCTCCCAGCTGTAAAGTGCAAAGAGCCTTAGCACCGAGCAGCTCTGCAGCAATGTCATCTGGCACAATGCCTTTCCTGCCTCAATGCACACTGTGTAAAGCCTCCTGGCCTATTCAGATTCTCTCCTTTGTGCATGACAGGACCCGAGTGCCATGCCGAGACCAACTTCCCAGGACCTAGCAGGTTTCTGGGACTTACTGCAGCTCTCAATTGAAGATGTCAGCATGAAGTTTGATGAACTGCATCAGTTGAAACTCAATGAATGGAAAATAATAGAATCACCTGAAAGGAAGGTAAGCAGACCACAGACAATACCATTTACTCCCCATTTGTAGTCCTGCAGTTTCCTTGTGTTAAATGCAATAGTGAAACACGATGGGTTTCTAAGCCTGGGAAGTATTTAATTGGCATGGCCCAATTTTTACATGGAAACTTTCATGAGATGTGACAGGTTTTTTCTTTTTAACAATGTTGAGCTGAATTGTATAAGAAAAAAATGGATTTTGCAAAGTTAGTTCACTCCATAACACTTCTGTTCAAATTATTGAGATTCACATTCTAAAAGATAGAACTGAAATATGTTCTTGTAAATTCAGACCGAAGACAATAGCCCAAGAATTCAAACAAGGTAAACTTGGCACTCTGATACATTTGGGGCAGCCCAAACTGGATCATTTCAGTGTTTAACTCTGCCTGCACAACACAATTGATGCTGGAACAGAAATGAAATAAAAGCATATGACAAAATATAGTGCAGGTCATAGTAAAGGTCAGTCCACAAAAGTTTGGGGGACAAAGAGTGCTACTGGTAAACTGCCCACATCTCTGCTCTGTAACTGCAACATCTGGGAGTTGCCCCACCATGATACTCACAAAGCAAAGGTGGAAAATTGCTCATTTAAGCAATGTAATTCTGAAACTGCCTTTCCCCTCTCTAGAGCTCCATCTATTACCCTGATTATCCCACTATCCTTGCTGATTATTGTATCAGTCAGATAAAACCAACATTTGGTTTGAGTCAGTACTGTTGGCCTCAGGTGAATACTTGTTTGGTTTGGGAGGAATTAGGAGGCATTTTGACAACTTTTTCATTTCTTCATGCTCCTCTTGGATTTTAATTTTCAGCCAACGGGTTGGTGGATGGTGAGTTTGCAACTCTTGCTTACTAGTGACAACTGGAAGTAAGAAATTATTGTAGTGACAGCAACAGTGATGTTCCTAAGAGGGAAATAACTAAAAGTGGAAAAAAAAATAAGATTGAAGAACAGGAAAGGAGCCATTACGTTCTTGGCTGAAAATAGGAAATAGAGAAAATAAAGACTGGAAGAGCTGGCTATATGGGGAATAGCATCTTAGGCTGCTGCACTGTTCCTGTTGAATGTAGAACTGTATTTTTTAATAACCTTAGTTATTTAGTATTGGCAATTGCATTTTGATAGTAGACTCAGAATTTGGTTTCTGGGGTTTTTTTTAAAGACCAAACAATGAAGAGTCTGTAAACCATAAGTGTATCAGTTCAATTTTTTTATTATTTGAATCCTGCTGTGCATCAAATTAACTGTGTTCTCCATAAGGACCAGCCCATACTCTGGACTATTGCCATTGCTTTAAGAAATTATATAGGAAAAAGATCAATCACAATAACCATAACTAAGCATATGAAGTTGTGGAGTCTCCATCTTCGGGGCTCTGTAGTCCAGCGTTAAACAGGTCATTAAAAAACCTAGTTTAACTTCAAAACTGCATCCATCTCTTCTAATCTATTCCTTGTACAATTCCTTGATTCTACAGTCTGTTTTTAAGGCCTTATATGATACTTCACAGCCTCTAAATGGAATAAAATATCCATTTCACACTTAAAAACAATTCTTGATTTAACACCTGCAGAGAAATTTACAGCTACTTTGGTAACAAAATCTACTGACTTTCACTTTATAATTTGATAACTCCTCAGAATAATTTTCTTTAAAATGGTCCAGGCTGACAAGCAGAACAATTAGCCCTATGTTTTCTCTCTGGCTGGCGCTTGAATGTTTCCATTTAGCAATTCATGGAGGAGACTAAACTAATAGACATGTATACACAGCTGCTATCTCATATCCAGCTGAGTCTAAACTCAGTATGATTAATTTAATCAAAAATCCTGTCTTGCTAATCTTAGAGAGTCTTTTCACTTGATCAGACTACACAGATGCGCTGAATTCTTATTGGAGAGCCAGTGTGTGTTTCTGTTTATAATGAGTGTAATAATGTGTCAGCTAAAATTAAACAAATGCATATGAAAGTGAGGTATGTAGATTGCATGTGCTGATACCTGCAAGGACAGTAGAAGGAAGTGCAGTAGAAGTCTTTTTACAGGCACAGGACCACAGAATGTGTAATGGTTGTCAAAACAAGAGGGTTTTGTCAGTGTCCCTAGTGTGGATAGCTGTTCATGTAATCCATTAGTCAGCTGATGGGCAAGTACAAATTGAGCATGCTTGATGTATGTAACCAGTATTTCGCATTTCATGTCTTCATTGTGCATGCTCTGCTGCCAAGTCCCTTCTACACGCAGCTCACCCTTGGTTTTAATGCCCTGTTGCAGGAAGAAAGAAAGGTTCCTCCTCCTGTACCAAAGAAGCCCCCAAAAGGAAAATTCCCTATCACAAGAGAAAAATCTCTGGACCTACCTGACAGACAGCGACAAGAAGCCAGAAGACGGCTGATGGCTGCCAAGCGAGCAGCCTCTTTCCGGCAGAATTCAGCCACAGAGCGTGCAGACAGCATCGAGATCTATATCCCAGAGGCTCAAACCCGGCTTTAAAGACAGAATGCTGCAGAGTTCCTTTTTTAAACAAAATGCTTGTACAGTTTGTCACTTACCTGGTAATTTTTGTCTCATTCTCTCCACTAAATATGCCCTTGCTGTTGTGTTCTTTGTGCCATAAGCACAGTGGAATGCTTTTGATTTCCTCAGAATTTGCTGAGCTCACCGCAAGAACGACTTCTTTTTGTATTTATTGTCTGACTTACAATCAGCTACAATGGATAGGGCTTGTCGAGACCTGACTTATCCAATATATTCTCAGAGGACAACAGAAAACACCTCTTGAGATGGAACCCAGCTTACTTTTTGTTATTTATATTTTTATAAAATGTGTGATAATTAGGGATAAGAATAACGAACTCTAAATGGGTGCATCTCACCATTCACTAGAGGCATTAGCTAATCCAAGTAGAAGGTGCTACAAATGTAAAGAGCAGGAAAGAAAGAACCCATTTATCTCTTTGACCTCCAGTTTCTTTTCCTAGAACCCAGCTAACATATTTACCCATGTGCTCTGCCACTCTTCTCATCTTCGCTACTGCAAAATAACATTAGGCCTCTCATCTCATGTCAACTTTCTGGAGATTGACAGGGATATCCAGCCACTAAAACTCCAAAGTTCATCAGAAACCAAGAAGCATACAAGTCTGGAGGTGGTGGGAATGTCCACTAAGAAACATTTGCTGTTAGCAGTATAACGACACTCTGAAACCTAAGCAAAATTGTAATGCAAGAGGACTTGAGTGATGGGTGAAAGGAAAATGGAAGCCTTAAAAACTTAGATCTTCTGTAGTAAGATGTGTAAAGAAAAAGTTATACTCACTCCTTTGGAACACTCACTGCATTTTTAACAGTTCTTTTACATGTTAACATTTCTTTTATAAACCTTCTCTCTTTCATTTCAAGAGCCATGCTATATGTACTATTTCAAACTCTCAAATTATTATAACAATTGAGTTTCCAGGGTATCCTTGAGAACAAAAAAATCTTGCTTGTTTAAAATGCCAGTTGTGATGTTGTAAACAGTTTAAGAAATATGAATGTAAGTGGTAAGTATATATAAGTTTAAATGGTTATGTTAAGGTAAAGGTGAACTGTGGTTTACAGTTGTATTTTTTTTAGAACTATTTTTCTATGCAGTATCATTTATGGCAAGAATAAACTTCTTGCTTGTTTCAGACATAGAAATAAAAATGACTCAAGAGATAAGTGATTTCCATCCATGTAATATAAGGAAAATAATTTATTTTCAAGCCTCACATTGTCAGAAGAGAGGTGGCAAATACCACAGTCAAGAGGCTTTAATTTAAAGCAAACTAAGACAGAATTTTATTTTAAAACACATTAAGACAGAATTATTCCACTTCACCTACCTTTCAGAGCAAACTGAGCAATCCAGCACTTAGAAGTCTTCAGGTGAAGACGCAATAAGATGAGTAGCCTGCAGCCCCCAGTTCCAAGGTTTGAATCCTACTGAACACAACTTTAGTCAAAACAGTGTGAATCCAGTGAGATAGACAGCCCCAGCTACCACATTCCCTGTTTACCTGCTTTAACAAATGCAATGTATTTAGCCATAGGCATAACAACTATTTAATTATACTCGAGCACTTTGGTTCTTCACCTGATGAGCACTTTAGATGTGAATCCCACACACCCTGCAGCCTGACGGATGACTGAAAACATGAAGTATCATAGGTTATGCAGATCTGACATTGCTTCAATCTGTTTTCTTTTAGTTGGTTGGTTGGTTGGTTGAGGTTTTTTCCTTCTCTTTTTCCTACAGTGTATGATATTAAGCATGACTTTTGTCTTTGGAGCAAAGCTGGTAAAGCATGGTTGGCTTCAAGATATGAATCTGTAGAGAGGGAGTTTTGAGAAGTTTCTGTGAGAAGAAACCCCTGTAAATTGAGCCTGGTATCTGGTGTATACTTTACCAAATAGCCTTAAATTATATTTGGAAGCAAAAACAAGACGAATGTATATCCTTCAAGAATGCAAGAATGCAAAAAAAAGAAAAAAGAAAAAAAAAAGAAAAAAAAAATCCCTGAAATATTCTTCTATAGATGAAAACATTATATTTCCCTTCCCTTGTGTTTTCAAGGCATTTTCTATTAAAGAAAGAGCTGAATCCTAGGTAGTGTACAATATTGACACTACTTCCTATATTTGTTGTACTATTTTAACTAGAAAAAAATGTGCAGACACTGGCATCTTTCATCTTGAAAAGTGGAGCTGCTAATTAGAAATATCCACACAAAACCAAAGCCAGTGTCTTTCCTAGACTGAAGAAATTTAAAAAAGAAACCCACACATATATACATATATGGCAGCTGATAAGTTTTATCTAATTTTTCTGTATACCTTGAGGAGAAATCACACTTGCCTTACTCGCTTGAACCCTCCCACCTGCAGCAACAGGTCATGCGATTAAGACAAGCTGTACCTGATCCTGCTAGCAATCAGACTTTATGAAGACAAACTGTAAACCCAACAGATTACAGATAAACTGAGATCCCAGCTGGACTAATGATACTGACTTGGAGCAGTCTGTGTTTTATATTTCCCATGCCATTACGAGAAAGTGTTCAATACAAGGTTTAGAAATTTATGATTTCTGTTTGTTAGACCTTGTTCAAAAAAAAAAAAAAGACAACCAGAAAGAATCAAAAGTAAACTAGATGCCTACTGAAAAATCTGATAATAGAGTATCTGTGCACATTACATTTTGAAGTGCAATATATTAATTTATGGTACTGGTAACATTATATTATTTAAGGCAAATAAGCCAATTCTATTTACATATTGTACATCTGGCTAGTTTAGAAAAATAACATTATGCTTATCATACTTGTGTTGCAAATAAATCAAGATTGCTTCACTCTCTGACATGAGAAACACTGCGTATAGTAGCTTAATAAACCTTTAATGAGATCAAATATAATCCGACCCCACACGATAAAAATACAATTCAGTTACAAAACCAACATAGGAGGAACATAAATAAACAGAATGATAGGAACTGGAATAGTTTCTGCTTTGAGTTCATTATGTAGACCCGCACAGAACAGCTGGATACAGCAAAATAGTTTAGTGTTTATTTAAATATTAATTGGGCTAATATTTATTTTAATGCATTAAAATTATAGAAAGTCCCTGTTCATTTAGTCATTGCCTGTAAAACACAAGTATAATAAACAGAATTCAGAAAATTTAAATTGAAAAAAGAGGCCTGACTGGTAAAATTGTTGATGTTTGCCATACTTATTTTTGCTTTGTATATTTTTTTAGATTTGAAATTCTTTGAATTTGGTGAAGTACATTATGAAGTGTTTTATTATTTCATGCCAACCTGATGAGAATTGCCCTTGGCAGAATGCAAAGACTGAAAAATTTGTACAGTTTAATGCCAAAAAATGATATTTTAATTCATACTTAAACCTTCACACTATGTTAGATTTGAGATCAATCAGGAAGAAATTAAAGTGTGCATAGGAAAGTGTGTGCATTTCAGATAGATAGTTAGGTAGGTAGGTAGGTAGGTAGATATAACATACATTTCATATAATGGAAATTATTTGTTTTAAAATAAGCCCATGTCCTGCTGTATCAGTAAATCAGTACTCCTTTAGCACTGCATCTAGTATAAAGTGAAGGACTGTTTGGGTGGGTTTGGAAGGAAGAGAAGTAACTGCTACATGATGGTGCCATTCATGATGTGCCATATGTGATGTGCCATATGTGACGCACATCCTCATTGTGCCCTGAGGGAGCAATGCCCTCAAGATGTTCCTCATGGCACCTCAGGCAGCACTGCCACTCTGTCCTAGGCCTTCTCCATGCAGGTCCACCCTGGCACCCTCACCTAGAGCAACGTGCCTCCACATCAGCCCAGCTCAGCCTTTTGCTGGAGCCTGGAGCCTGCCCTGCCCAGTCGGTGGGTTTGATGTCCTCCTCAGTGTTTCAGCAATGGCACCAGCGGCAGGGCCACACTGGAGGCTGACCCACCGAGTGCTGGTTTGTGCACGTCAGTTTCAGGTCTGAAGCTGGTTGGGCAGCTCCAGATGTCAAGCTGTGTGCACTGAAAACCTGTAAAACAGAAGCCTCAGTATTAGAGAGCTTAAATGAGTCGTGAAGCAATTTTATTCCCATTCCTGTTCCTAGAGCATCTTATGATGCAGGGATACCTCCTGCAAACTGTGTTTGAGGTGAGGAATATCAGCACACCCCTTAATGTCTAGAGAGGTGCTTCCTGGTGTATGACAGGTTGACACCCACATTTACACAGTGCCTTTCATCCACAAGGATCTCCAAGCACTTTATTAGCTGGCACACAAACTCCAGGCTGGGCTACATCTGGGGCAAGTAACCCAGCATGGTGGGATGCTGGGGGATCTCCCACCTGTCCCCATGCTGCTGGGGAGTTTCCTTCCACAGCACACTTCCAGCACTTGGGAGGACTGTCACAGTCTGAGCCTGTGCTGAAGGAGAAACAGAGACCAGCTGAACCAAGAGGAAGACCTGAGCAAAGGGGAAGGCTCCGTCCAGGGAGTAGGCAGGGAGTGATGAGCATCAAATTAACCTTCCAGAACAACCTCTGCTTTTGCTGTTCATAATGATGGCAGGTCCCTGTGATGGAGGAGCTCCCTGGGAGGAGGCCTCTGGCCAGCGCCAGGTGCAGGAGGTGATGGCACCTGCAGCTGAGCCCTCTTGGTCAGCAATCTTGGCAAGTCTCCCCTTTCACAAGTGCATTTTCCCGCTCTTTCTTAGCAGGAGAGATGCATCTGGGGTCCATGCTGCAAAAGCAGCCTTCCCTGAGCACCCTGTTCTCTTCCTGGGTCTGTCCTCCAGCCCAGCTAACATGAGGAGTGATGTGGGGCACAGGACTTGGGCATGATGATTGTGCTTTGGTTTGGGCAACTGCCCTTTAATGAGATTCAGCTCTAACCCTAAGGGTTCTTTGTATGGCATAGCAATGGGGTCACCTCTCTCTGCATGGGCAGAATTAGCAGAGGAGAAGCTGCCATTTCATACTGCATAGAACAGAAAGAGGATATATACATATATCTATATATATAAAATTTTTTCATTGTCATGATTCCAGACAAGTGGACCCAGTCACCACAGTCAGTGCTCACATTCCTGTAGTTTGTGCCACTTTCTTGTACCTCATCCTCAACACTGACAGCCATGGCAGGTTCCCTACTGCAGCCCCATGGCCCATCAGCAACTATTCATCATGTTCACCTCCAGAGACCATTTTTTGGGAACAGCTGTTTTATGGCATACTCATATGCATACACAGAGTCCTGTCAGGAATTAAGTCCTCTGTATCCACAGAAATTGCTTAATTTATCTCTGAAATACAGCTACCTCAATGGCATAATGCTGTAGCTGTTTAACTACATAATACGTTGTTGAGGACAGCAAGTATAAAACCAAAATTGAAATGGAACATTGCCCAAAAGAAAATTTGGCCAGCATATCTAGGCTGATTCAGCTCCTCTTAATGAAATAAAATTCTAATAGCTAAGAGAGGCCACGGCATTCATTACCGAATGTCTTTTTCAACATAAATGATTCTACGCTTCTATATCAAAAACCCATATTCCAGATCTCTTCTCATTAAATGCATATCACATTTCATAAAAGATGATTGCAGAAGAAGACAGCATGTTCACAGATCCACCTTTCCACACACAGCTTTTTCCCCATTACCCTTCATTGCTAAAAAAGAACTGGGCTTTTTAAGTCAGATCATAGATAAGGTAAATTAGTATGTCTACGCAGCTTGCTCTTTCACTGAGCAAACACAGAACAGTTTTCATCAGCTGACAATTGATTTCTATATTTTATTAAGGCCAAATTGTTATTTTTCTAAGTTGGTTTTGTTGGACAGGATTTTTTACTTCTCTAGGTACAAATACACAAATATTTTCATCTAAGCTTAAACAAGGGGGAGGCTTATTTGAATATATGGTCATTATTTACCAACACAGCCCATTAGTGAGGAATTTTCTTCTCCTTCCCTTGTCATTTTGCATTCAACACAGTATTTCCCATTCCTAAATTTCAACTGTCATACAAATTTCATATTTCTGAGACGGATTATCACAGAGCTTCGGGCTAAGTTCCATTCCTGGTTGCATTAGAATCAATGCTAAGAAACTGAAACCAGAAAGAAATGTCAGATCTGAATCAGTATAATTCAGATCAATATCTGACTCAGCGGGTCCTGCTGAGGTAGGAAGGACTCGCCATTCAAGGCAGCGAGTGCGTCACTACTTGGTTTGATCTCCTTCTTCTTTTCAGGTAGGTCGCAATCAAGCAGAGTGTTCAGTGGTAGGTTCAAGTCTCTGAAGACAGTCCTGACAAAGAAACACTAGCTTTTTTTATAATTGCCCATGGAATCTACATGCTCATATCCATGCTTTGATTTACCCTTTGGAGGTTTAATAGTATGGTCATCTCATTTTAAAAGGGCTCAGCATGTATGTATTATTTAGTTCAATTTATATATTAATTTCCTGACTGAATAAAAATTCCCTTTAAAGTAGCCTGGCTTATATGCTCTAGAACTGTTCTTTCCTGAAGAAAAGCCACAATGACTGTGCAGTATTTTCTGTACAGAGATAAAACTCATACTTTCATTCACCATGTGACATGCCAAAATAATCAAGTGTGGCCTAAGGACTAAATTAAATGCCTCCTATAGAATTTCAAGGAATGTTAGAACCAGGAAATTAGCTGTTTAGTTATCATTAAAAGTATATATAAATATATATAAATATATATATACATAAGAAATCGTATCAACAATGAGGATGAACTGAGTGCCAAATATTCACCATCTGTATAAAGCTACACTTCACTAGAATTAAACTATTTTATGTAATTCTCTTTCTCATGCTTTTATGGTTCTTTTGATAAATTCTATTTAGTAGCATGCAGGATACCTGAATTGAATGTACAGTATGTTGTTTCATTGCTACAATAATTTCTTGCTTCTCAGTAATATCTTCTTTACCAGAATGTTGTTACTTTGAAGACATATTTGAAAATTGTTTTATTATTAAGTTACTCTTTTTCATGGTTCTCTACTCACCTCCAGCTGATTGTAAGAAATGTGCTTCACTATTTTGCCCCATGGCTCTTTTATGAAGCTGCCTCTTTCAATTGGTTTATGTATTGTTTCTGTTCATCTCCTGTAAATAATTCTGCAATTAAATTTTTTGAGAAAAAACAGAGTACACTCTTTATTACATTTTAAATTTTGCATTAGTTAAAATATGACATTTCCGATCAATTTGCACAGAACACTAAACTGTTGCTATAGACTTGTAGCCTTTGGAGTGTCAGGAAATTCATTTTTTTAAAAAGTAATTTTTATAGGATTTTAGCTGAATTCAAAGGAAGACACATATAAAATCTGAAGGAAAATGGGAAATAATAGAATAATGCTATTGAGGTGTTTTGATTTATAGTCATTAATACTATAGGTATAGGATATCATGCACTGATTTTAAATCAGACCATTGCATGTCATTGACAGAAATAATAATGGTTTCTTTTGCATTTAAAACACCCAAAACTGAATTATTTTTAAGCAGTCATTAGTGGGCCGAAGTAACTGAAAGGATTTGTTTTGACAAGGCAAATCCTGGAGCATCTCCTGGAGCTCTGTCTTTTTCAACAGAAGAACCAAAAAGAACTTCTAGCCTAATTCATGTTTCTCAGCTTTCAGGGCAGAGAAGTTTCCTTCTGGGAATGGCTTTAACAACTCAGCAGAAAATTTGATCAATACTTTGCCACATTTCTTGATTACACAAAAGTCATGGTAGGCATGAAACAAAGATGTATGGAGTCTCTGAGTCTAAACAAAGAAGGTACCAGAAATAGTATGAAAAATATGAATTTATTTGACATAGAAAAGAGCTTAGGTGCTCGAATCACTGGATTTTTATTGCTCATTTATTATATATACTATTGCAACACTTAGGAGCTCTAGCTATGGACCGAGGCAACATTGTATGTTTTAAAAAATCTCATACTTCCCTTAACAAAAAGAGTTTATGACACAATCAATGGGTAGGAAACAACAGTCAGGCAGATACAAGAGACAAACTGATGGAAAAAGTGAGATGCTATTAATTAAAATAAAGAGCAGCATCTCAGCATCCCACTGGTTGTCATTTGTTTTACGGACATCAGAAAAAGAGAGTATAATGAAAGTGTGTTGGAAGATACCCTCAAGGGTGTCTTTCCAAGAAGAGAGTGAATCCAAGAAAAATGTTTGAAAATTTAATGCAGAGATGATGAATTTTGGCATCCTTAGTCAGCTGGAGGTGGAAGCTGACATCTCCTTATTTAATGAATGATGCTAGGTATACTGTAGACAGGTGATGTACAAAGAGGTTGAAAAAGGTCTTGGCTGTAAGACCAATGAAATTCAACATTCAGTACTCTGCCAGAACACAGCTTCTGTGAAGGAACTTTCATCTTTAATAGCTGCTGTGAAAGGCTCAAAATTTTCCAGCAATATCTCAGTAGTTCTAATGAGAATGAAATTTAGGGTCATTAGAGCAGCTTACTGCTTGTATTTGTCTGTCTCCTAACAATAGATGTTATAAGGCATCACTCATAGCAGTTCTGTACTGTTCTATTAGAACTAAGGCCTTGATCACTTCCAGGTGAAATTCCAGTAACCTTTTATCTTCTCCTAGCTTTCATGAGTTCCCTAAAATAGGGTGATCCTTCCTGCAATCTGGAAAGGATCTCAGGACTAAGAAGCAAGCTGTTTATTGTACAACAGTTTCACAGATGGTTGCATGTCAGCCTTGGAATTGCAGGCATACCCATATAAATGAGGACAGGCATCACTGATGAACTAGTAAGGTCAAGTAAAGCTGGAGCGTAGATGTGACATATTTTATTTCAGTTGCTGAACCAAATAATCAGGTGCAGAGTACATGATCTGGAATTAGCATATTTATTCCAGTTGAACTGCACTGACACTGACAGTGGGTTTGTGGAAGGCTGTTATTGTTTTAACTGTAGCAGCACAGCTGAAGTGTGAAAATTTTGAAATGTAGACAAGTACCTTACATAACCTATTGCAGTCCTACCAAAATCCCTGGATAGATTCTGCTGTGAATTTTTAAACAAGCAATTTAAAAGTAGCTAGGGGATAATACAGTGATAAGAATGAGGCATCAGAGGCTTGCCAACATCTTATCATGACAGCCAATTTAATTTTCTTCTCTAAGAAGATGTTTTAACCTAAGGAGTTAGGTAGAGACAGTAAGCTGTGATAGATCTTCATTTCATTAAGGCCTTTGATACAGTTCCAGGGTAAAATTTTCATATAAAACTAAGAAAATATTGTCTAAATAAAAGTATTGTAAAATTAAAACTGATGTAACTGAAATATTATTTTTAATATACATATATCCTTGACCCGTTGTGAAATCTGAGGGCCATTTGAAGTGTGAGAGAAAGGGAGAATCTTAAAAAAATCTAACTTGCTCTCTCAGTACTAGTCAGAAATTCCATCAACAACTTTGATAATTTACTAAAAAATATAATATTCATTGACCTGGGAGTGGTTACAGGTTCTTTAAGAAGGTATGATCAAAATGCACAGTAATCCCCAAAACACTGGACACACTTTCTAAATTCAATGTGATGTAATTCAGTGAAGAAAAAATGAAAAATGCTATACTGAAAAAATGAGCTCAAGCTCAGATGTGACTGAGTATCACTTTGACAAAAAGCACAGCAAAGAAAATGTAGTCAGCAGTGGATCACAAGCTAAAAGAAAGTCAACCTGATGGTATATCAACACACACTAAATCATAAGCTCTTAAGAAAAGGGGAAATGTATTAGCATATCATTAAATTAGTGTAGCTTAACAAATTATTGTGCTGTGTAATCATCCATGTATACAGTCTTAAACTGTGGCACACACACACATTATTGGACTTGACGTTGCAAGCCAAGCTAAAACAAATTCCCCACAAAAAGAAGAAGTCTTCAGACCTGTAAAAATCAAACTTTAGTATTGGAAGCATAGCTCATCCTCGTTCATCCAGGCTGCTCAGTAGAAGTCTCTATGGCCACTGCATTTTGCTCTATGGCCAGTGTCTAAGGACTTCTAACAAGCTCAACCCATGTCAGGACTTGGGTGGAGATGGTGTTGGTCTGTCCTAGGTATGAACCACGTCAGGGCTGGGGCAAGGCAGGATGCTTTTTGTGTGCTTGTCTACCTGTTTAGGAACTAGACTGTCATGTTTGGGCAATGGTGGGATACAGACTCTTCGAATCTTACTGTCATCAACTTAGCCACTTCCATCCATGTCTTGTCTGAGATGACAGAAATTACCCTCTGAATCTCAGGCAAAAACTCAAACACAAAAATGGTAACAAGTGAGAGAGGCAAAAGTGTTTCAGGATACCTAAAAGTGACACTGAATGACTGAGTACTCAGTCATGCCATGGAGAAAGTGGCAAGTCAGATACTGGGGATGCAGGGACATCTGGGTTCTTGTTTCACACTGTTCAATATGCTAAGGTTTTGGTTAGAGTATTAAATCCTGTTTGAGAGGAACTGAGAAACAGTGGAAAAAATTCAGAAGAAAGTAAGGAGGATTACAAAGTATCTTGAAAGCATGACCTAAGTGAACAGAGTTCAGAAAATGGATTGAAAAAAGACTGACTTGTCTCAGTACAAAGAAGTTGTTATGAGCTATTAATAAAATTGTTTTCCCATTCCATGGAAGGAGGTTATTGCCATCATTAGCATAAAAGTCTGGCTTTTGTTTTATTTGGATAAGGGTAGGGAATCCTGGTAAAAAAATATATAGCTCAAGGACAAGATAGCAATCATGCCCTATGCAGTCTTGCAATGGTGATCCACATGTCAAAACTCCCTGGAGAGCCACAGGAACCACCATCCAACATCCTGGCTGCACACATGCTCTGAAAGGGATGTGCCCAGACTACCAATACCTTCATCTCACTTGACACACAATCCTATGTATAAGCAAATGGCCATTTGCAAGTGTAAAAGAGGTATTCACCTGCCAAAACTGCAAGTGCTGCTGAGTGAGCTGTTCCTCAGCTCTTCCCGGAAAGAGAAGCTGACCAGGCAGGTGGATTTGAGAGATCAGTGCCTTGGCTGGCCTCAGCACTCAGAAAGGTGAGTGCTCAGGGTCATGGCTGGATCTCTGCTTCTTCCTTTGTGTGTTATGGGTTTTTCATCTCACAAAGGAATGGATCTTGGCTGTTCTTGAATAAAAGGACTTCATATTAAATAAGGAAATTTCAGAAAATTTGTGGTAGTGGCTGAGTCAGCAATGTTCTTTCCCCAGTGTGAGGTTCACATCCCTTTTTATTAATAGGGATTATTGTTAATTACTATTAATTGGGCTGCTTGAGGTGTTGCAGTGAAAGGAAAAAACTTCTGCTCCACATGAGGAGTAACATTGCCTCAGCCTCTACCACTGAAGAAGCCCAGATCCTGACCAGGCACAGCCATTACTAACCTGCTCAGACAAAATCTCTTACAAAGTCTTTCTAGTTGTTGTGTGGTTTATATAATCTTTGTGACCTACACTAACTTACCTGCATAGGTGTGAGCTATCAAAAACACAGAGGAGCTTGCTTGTCAGAAGGGCTTGCACCAATCATTGGCATACTTGGCTTCCTCCTTGCAACTGAGCCTCATCACACTCCTGGCAGTAATATATTTGAGGACAGGGCTTAGGTCAATGGAATGGAAAATAATGACAAATCAATTTAAATGCAGATCCTGGAATAGTATATGATAATAGACTGCTTCAGACAAATCTTAAAAGGAAATTAGCTTTGGTAAAAATCAAGGATTCAGTGTATTAAAAAGTGACATAAACCCAATTGTAATAGAGGTGATAAATCTGTTTTGCCAGATAGGAAATAAATCATGAGTGAACAGTAAGGGAAGTACATGAATGTTTTGCTTTGGGGTTTGAATATGTCAAAGTGAATTTTGTAAAATATTTATGAATTTATGAAGCACTGACAATATTTTAAGAAAAGTTGGTATTTAGAATTTTATGAATGTTTATGTATTTATATGAGTTTATGTGGCTTTGTATATATATATATACATATACACATATATGTATATAAAAAATGTAAGTATATATTTATCCATACAGAAATGAAAGAGGAGGAACTGTAAATTTTATATACATTTGCTTTTTTAAAATGGCCAGGGTTCATATTCAGTTTGGTTTTTGCATGTCTATATATCAGGATAAAACCATTTGCTTGTCTAAGTCACAGAAGGAGGAAGCTGAAAAGAAGTATGAGGAGAATAGGGCTGAGGAAAGGGAAAATCTATAGACCAACACAAATGTAAATGCTATATTCTTTATTCTTTGCTGATTAGGAATAGATGATTGCTTTAACTGATTTGAAGCAAGTCTTTACCATAATTTTACTTCACAATGAATATGTATTTTGGGATTAATTCACGTTACACATCTGTTTCTACAGCCAGATCCCAAATCAAATACACACAAGTATATTGTGCAAGAAAGTAAACAGACTCATTACATAAGACAAGCTGATTCATTTAGACACCTTCCAGCCTCAATTAGGACAGGTGATTGTATTTTTTTCAGACACACTTGTCTATATCAAATTCAAGTTTTTTATTTTTCCACTCATATTTACGCCATTCTCACAAATATTTCCAAAAGACATTTTATTGTTGACTTATTTAATGTGACATGGAACAAACAAATTTTATAAGACCATCCTCATTTGAAATAATTAGTAAGAAGCTGTAACACTCCATCAGATTTCCCATTCTGAATGTACTAACCAAAGAAGAAAAAAAAGCCTAATACATGGAAATAAATGTGAATCTCTATCCTTTCATTTAGAAGGGCCACACATGTACCAGCTGTGATAGCACATGTGGAGAGGAGGTTCCCTGTGTGTGACATTTCCCAGCTTGCTTATCTCCAAATATCAAAGTAATATATATGTAACAAAAATGCTGTTGTAAATCAGAGATTACAAAGTTCTCCCTGGAATTTACTGTGTCAGAGGAGAATGAGGTGATATAAGGAGAAGAGTAGGTTTGTGCGGAGGAGGACCTGAGGAGCAGACGGCAGCACTTCATGGCCACTTGAAAGACTTGTAGGAAGCCTCTGGGGCACATTTACCATCTGTGATATGTTTCACTTTGATGGCATTTACCTTGTGAGACATAACAGATTGTGCCCCTTGCTTGGCTTCTTTCTGGGATCAAACTTTTCTTTTCTGGAAAACAGACACAATAGCTGGCTTGTGAGCTGATAAGTATTTGTCTTTATTGTCACAAATGAAACATCTGTAAATACCTTCTGTGATGATCTGTCATGTTATCTGCTGTCAGATTGGGACCATTGACTTTTTTTGGACAAAGATTAACGGCTAATGGTGAAGTGGATGTGGTATTTTCACTTGTCAAGAAAAAGGTTAGGTGAGTTCAGGAACAAGATGAGTGATAACTCTCAGTCAATCCATGAAAGGGGGTAGTTTGCAAGGTAAAATGTATGGGGGAAATTGTTCCTGGGGAAGTGGGTGGGACATGTCAGAGATGGATACGAGTGAACAATAGATGCTTTTCAGTCACAAGCTTATTTCCAGTAGCTAAAAATGAAACATGATTATGATCAAAATAGTATCTAACTTGCTGTAATTCTCCTTGCATTAACTTACATTACCTCAGGGAGATGTGGATTTTACAAAGCATAAGAGGAGCTGTCGGCCCTTTCACTCCCCACCACACCACCAGCTCTCTCTGCTAATGTGCCTGTCCTGGTTTCAGTCAGGGTAGAGTTAGTTTCGTCTCAGTAGCTGTTACAGTGCTTTGGTTTGGATTCAGAATGAGAATGATGTTGGTAACACACTGATGTTTTGGGGTTTTTGCTAAGTCTTGCTTATCCTAAGTCAAGGACTTTTTTCTTGTTTCACTCTCTGCTAGCGAGGAGATACACAAAGGAAACTGGGAGGGAACATAGCTGGGACAAGTGACCCAAACTGATCAAACGAATATTCCACCCCACAGAATGCCATGCCAAGCATATAAAGTGGAGGAGTTACCGAGAGCGGTGGACAATCTGGATTCAGGAAGGGGGGTCTGGTATTGTTCAGCAGGTGGAGAGCAATTGCATTGTGCATGACTCGTTTTTCCCTTTTTATTATCATTATAACTGTATTTCAGTTCTTTTTGGCTGTGTCAAGGCGGACAGAAGTATTCAGCAGTCCCATTTTGCTAGTCTGGAAAGTGTGAAGAATGAGGGCAATACATTACACCTCATTCTCAGCCTGCCTTCCTGGATGTTTTTCCAAAGGCCGGCAGCGTGCAGCAGAATTGCCGCACCCTCATGCTGTGCCCTGCTGTGCTGCTGGGTTGGGGGCTGCTGGCACAGTCAGAGTGCAGCTGCTGTGTCCAACAGGCTCAGCCAGCACTTCTGAACGCAGCTCTAGGCATTTCAGAAGTTTATACTGCCACCCATTGCTGTATCTGAGCACATTTTCCCAAAAAGTGATAGCAAACTCCTGAACAGATTTCATTTGCAATAACACATTTCCCTTTCTGGAGTCACAGCTCCCCATCACAGCAAACAGACATACTTGGGAATAATGGGCTCTGAAGGGTGTCTGCGTAGGTTAGAGTGGAAATGCTTTCTCAAAGGCAAAGTGTGATCACACTGTGGAGTCATTGGATCTATTTTCAGTGCCTGATTCTTCTGAGCCAAGAATATTTTGGGCCCAGCTTTGTCCCTCTACCACCAGGGTTTTGTTCCAGATGTTATCAGTGAGTTGCAGTGCTGCAGAGAAAAAAATTCAGGTCTCCTTAACCTCTGAGGCTGAGCATCCATTGCCTGACAAGATACATTACACCACATGATTGGAAACAACTGCACCTGCAGGTGCAACTGGAACTATGGCTCCTATAAGATGAGATGGGAAGGAAACTTCATTTTGGACTGTGCTGGTACATCTGGACCATGACTGTATGGTGCTGAAATAAAGAAATGTATGTTTTTCTGTAGACAGAGCTTACAAAAAAAAAAAGGCATAAATCAGCAGTTGGTGGAATAAAAAGCAGCAAATTCAAGAATTTTCTTCAATGTTGTTGATTCACTCTTTTTCTGAGAGTTTGGGGATTTCATGCTGTCATATAGTTCTCCAAATGTTTCCTTGCACCATGTTTGTGCTATTTAAAGAACTTTAATTTTATTTTCATCTCTTTCCTTTGGATTCATCTGCTATAACAACTATACACAGCAGGCCTGCCTCTGTGTTCACAGACATATGCACATGTGTCTGTAGATAATAAATTCCTTTGCATCAGTGCTTGTCATTAATGCAATTCAATCTCAAATTTTCCATGCCATTGGACATCATATGGTGAAATTATCTGCCTGGGCATTTGTAGGCAAAAGAATGCATTTCTTTAAGTGGGATTAGGAAGACAACGCGTTTTGTTTGCATTTAAAAAAAAGTGATACTCATTTCACCATAGCACTAAGGAACTCCATGGTATGCCTGGAGTAAAGTTCGGCTCTGCATGAGCCATGTGGGGAAACCAAAACAGAAGACATTTGTGCATGCACAGCTCAAGTTAGAGGTGTTCAGGGAGCCTCCAGGCACAGCAACTATTCAGGACCCCATAAAGGACAGGATGGGAGATCAGGATTCTTTTCCCTCTACTTGTTTCTTCCAGCTTTGAAGAGACTGGGAAGGAACTGAAAAATTTTTAACTGGAAGACAAGGAATCTCTCCAGGGATCTTTTTTCTTTCCTGTGTGGTGCCTGGGATGCTAAAAGTTATTGAGGAAGAAATGTACCTCATACTGTGGAAGCAGAGCAGCCTGTCTGGAGAGGAGGAACAGGAGAAGAGCCAGGAGCTAGGAAGGTAGGTCTCAGGAAACAACAATACATGTGAAAAAAGTGCTGAAGGTGGCCAAGGCTGGCTGCTGGGATGGAGCAGGACCTTCTCCTCCCCAGTCCTGACTGAATCCAGGGCTACCAAACATAAGTGTTCAGCTACTCCTTGTCAATACCTCTGAAAAAGATCATTAGTTTAGCTACGGCTCAGCCCTCTTAAGAGACCAGTTCACACGGAGGTCAGGAAAAATGTTGGAAAGATCTGGTCCTTTCAACTACCAAACTAGATTCTAGTTTGGGGTTGAGGGGTTGGGAGATTTTAAAAGCCACTTGCAGAGTGCTTATTATGACCCTCATCCTATAAAGAATAGATTTAATACAGCTGATCCTTAGGCCAAAATAGAAAGCAGAATGAGCAAGTTACCAATCAGGACATGGAGGGTTTCTCAGCATCTTCTCTCCATTTTCCCACTGCCAGTGCTGCCACATAATATGCAAGTGTGAGAAGCTACAAGTAAACACAGGGATTTATGATACAGCAAGGAAGAAAATACATAATGAAACTAAACAAGGGTACAATCTGAACATAAAAGAACTTCAATAATTTTAATTAATGGCCAGGAGACACATTACAAGCTACAAGACAAGCAAAGAGGCATAAATGAATAAATAAAAACATCAAGAATACTGAATCATGAATACCTTTTTCTCATTTTACTTGTTCTTTTTTCATTCAAATTAAAAAATATACACCCCATTCAGAGTTGTAGGTAATACATAGATCTTGTTATTGCTTTAAAAATAAATCAACAAATCCAATCCAATACAAAGTATTGCAGATTTAATTTAATTTCAAGAGTGCATAATCAGCCATAGTATGCCAGGGAGGATCAGCAGTATATTTAATGAGCTATACCAGATCTATAAAAGTAGCTACTGTCGCCTCTCTGTACTAACACTTGAGTAAGCTTGCCCCTCACTTTAGTGGGCTGGGCTTATCCCTAGAGATTCACAAACAGCACTTGAATCTTAAATCTATAATAATAAATTTTCTGGGTTTGTGTTCTGACTGCACATTGAATCAGGCAAACAGAATACCTCCTTTTTTACCCCCAAGTAAAATAATTTAAGATATAGCTGAAGTCTGAGCTGAGTTAGATACCACCTAGTTTCTTCAGGGAATGTTTCAAAGAAAAATGCAAGACAGTCCATAAGGGCAATACTGCTACTTTAATATATGCAATGTTTTGAATTCTAAAAGAATTGTGTGAAAGTAATACATAATTCAGTTTCTTCTAAATTAAAAATGCTGTAAAAGACAGTTCTTGCCTGATTGAGCATTTCTTAAAATAGTAATTTTAAAGGGAGTGTCTAGGTGACAATTCCATTCAGCCCATATTGGCTTACCTTTAAACTATGCTGAAAATCAGCATTTAAGCAAAGCTTTAATAGCTGCAGTGGTCTACACCACACTACTGACTTATATCCTTGGCAGAAAAAGCTGACTTAATGAGAGCTCACGGAATATAAATTTCCTGCTTTGCTCTAGGAGAAAAAATAGTCATTTATTTGCAAGGAGTGCATGAAGATTTATGGCATAAGCATTTGGGACATGTTTCTACATACTGGGGTGAGGAAGGGGGGAGCTAAGGGAATCCTATTAGTTTCATATGTTAAGGGAAAAGAACAGTTTGAAAATATGGCATAAAAATCAGGAAGAACTGTCATAACATAAGAACTGACATGAGAAAGTATCTTTTCCAAGGAGTGTGATTGCCCCTCTTACCTGATCCAGCCCACCAACACAGGCAATGGCTAAGCAGAAAACTCTCTGAAGGCAGCTTTGCTCCTGGCTGGTTTAAGTCTATGCCAAGCAACTTTTCTCTAATTAGAAAAGTAATGTCATTTAATATATTTGAGAGTGGAAAAATCTGCTGTTCCTATTCTTGAAACATTAAGTATCTCTTGTGTTTATTCACCTAGAGAAAAGACACAGGTCACTTCAAGATTTACTTTACTGAACTACAAAATGATTTTCAAAGCAGTAATAAAGGTTTATTTACTAGAGTGTGATGTTAACTGATGGAGCTTAGCTGCTCTAGTCAAAATGGAGTAGCCAAGTTACTAATGCACTAATGTTGAGAGTAGAGAAGACATAGGATATGCCTCACCTTCTACAGGTGTTACCTTCCATAACATTTTCGACAACAGTTTCCTTCTAGAAGCAGACTTCTCTTGCACTGTGTTGGATTAATGTAGCTCCACTGCTATTAATATTACTACTTGCTCTGGATAAATGCTGTGCTGTCTGCACCAGAAAGAAAGAAAAAAGTGAGAAACCAAAAATTAAAAGATAGCCATTCCACAATGAATTTTCCAATCCCTTACTAATTTTTACCTAAAACAGCCCAGTTTTGCAAATCATCTCT
>JAOXXN010000446.1:96914496-96934927 GCA_026770055.1 Myrmophylax atrothorax | reverse complement strand
GCAGTGTCCTTATAGTTTGAATGAGATTTTTTAGTTGTTAACTCTCTCCCTCTTGCATTCCGTAGTTTGGATGTGGATGTCAATATATGTATCTGATAAAACTATTACACAGATTACCTTATTTTCACACTTTCCTTTTACTGTGAAGACGGTGTTAAAATCAGCAATGACAGATCTAACATGCATTGGATGTATTTATGAGACATGAAGAAGGGAAACCCATTAATGCTACAGTGAGATATGTCCTGACAACCACTTAATCATTTAACTAAAACTATGTGCCAAAAGCAGAGAAGTCACAATAAAGACTAGGTGGAAAGTTAATCAACACTTTGTTTGTAGAGCAACTCAGTGAGAGATCATTTCTTTATGTCAAGAAAATTTAGACTGTTCAAAAATTGTAGCTACCCAGAAATGTGACCACAAGGTTCTCTCTGATTGTTAATATTGGTTCCTTTTTTTCTTAGCAAGCTTAAATTTTTAAGGAACTGTTTTGAAAGGAAAAATGAAGCTTTAAAGAATTGTTAGAAAAATTTTTGCAAACATGTATAAGTACTGAAAACTGAGCAGAAAATTTGAAACAACAACAACAAAAAGAAATAATTTCCCTGGTTAATTTTGGTTTAAAATAGAAATATCAAAATGACGTCTGTCAAAGAATTACTGACAAGAATTTGTTTTAGGATGAGATATTGTATCTGTGGTAAATTTTCTTCTTGATTTAGATGCACAGTACATCTTCCTAGCTAATAGATATATAGATGTATATAAACCTATACACATACATGTATCTGGCAGGACAATCAAAATTTCAGAGTAAGGTAAATGCTCTAAAAGAAGACATATCCAGAGTGCTGGCTGTTGACCTCCTTATTTCACAGTGACAATATCTGCAGCTTTTGGCTTTACCATAAGGTTCCTCAAAGCACTCATCAGCAGTTCATGCTCCATCATTAAAATGACAGAAGGTATATAAATAAAGTTAGTGGAAAAAGATGAAGATCTCAATTTAAAGCTTGTTGGATCTTGGCAGAATGACTCTCAACTTTCTGAATTCTGACAAATAGGCAGTAACAACTTAGGGAACAAGAAGGCATTTCCAGAACGCACACCCAGAGCAAATGAGGAGTGTTGGTATTCCCACTTCAGGAGTCTCGCCTCAATCGGTGGATATGTGCACATACTTTGGATCTTGTGCTGCTGGCCTGTCCTGACACAGCACTAGCCTTTTATAGGTATCATCTTCTTACATAACCAGCAGTCATCAAAATCTCCCTGGTCTGTTGATTAGAATGTGAACTGCATCTCTCCTTGCTGTATTACCCAAATTTTCCTGTCATTAAGCTTAGTCTAAATTTAAATTCACTAGCAATGGCTATGGATTTATAATAGCTTAAATGAGGCTATAATTTGGTCTATTAACTTTGTACAGCTGACTACCAAGATATTTTTCTTTTCTGAGTCAAAAATTCATGCTATTCTTCTGAACAAAATTTCAGCATCTGCCAACCATTTTTTTAAATATACTGAAGTATATTTAACACATCATATGCTAGTGAATATTTTGTTAAACTCTTTTTAAGAAGTAAAAAGTCAGACTTTTGAATCCAGAAAAGAATCATTGAGAAATGATAATGTCTAATCTTTCATGTTTCCTCCTCATCAGAAAAATATACAAACCAACAAAATATTCTGAGTTACTGGTGTGTAGCTGAAATTGTTCAATGAAATACTTTTAAGAGGGAAAATATATGGTAGAATTTATTACTAAAAAGTTGATACAGAAAGGCAGTACCCAAATTTACCAAAGGCAAAATTTTACTTTAAAATACATATGGTAAAACATTATATTTTCCTTTTGTGTTTTAATAACCTAAATACACTGAACCTATACACAATACTAGCAAATTGAACATACTACCTTTCTGTTAGCTTTAATTATTTTTTTTTTCACTATTTTTCTAGGCATTTTTGAAAGGAATGAATGGGAAAAACACATCCTGTTGTTAAAGCTCAGCAGATCATTTTGTTCCTTTCCAATTTTTTTCTTCTGGAAGAATTTAGAGATTCAGTCTATTTTTATCCTTTAAAAAATAAAAAGTAGCCAGAGAGGATGATGCATTTTCACATTTCACATCATCACCAAGAAATATGGAGCCCTGACAACCAAGATAAATGAACAACAAACCAAAACGCAGTAGAGAAGGGTCAAATCCATTTGGCTTATAGGCCATTGTAGAGAACAATGGGTCACACAATTTTTTCCTTTGTTTCTGAAGCTACAAAGTGGAAAGTATATAGAATAAATGCTTCTCTGATTTCAAAATAAAGAAAGAAAAGTGAAGATAACTTAGAAACTAAGGGTTGGATGTGCCAGGCCGTCACATGTATCGCTAACACTCGCTAGTACCTAACGAACCTGATTCATTTTCTTGATCTTATAAGTTCAGGATAAATGGCAGATAGTCAGAACTTCTTATATTTGGTGTCAAATAGTTTCTTCATTTACAATCAAGTACTGGTTTCCTTAGTTCCATCTAATTTTATTCAACCAAAAGTCTCACGGTCAAAACTAAGACTGGGTATAGGTGTTCTGGGCTTTGGCCTTTTGTGTTCTTAGTTCTGTCAAAGGTGAAAATATTCATGTTCAAGACTTGTTCTTTTCCTCTCATGTTTCACTTATGTCTTCTCTCTCTGTCTGTCACTCATGCTTCACAGAATATATACTAACAGGGAAAACAAATTGTTACCACATTTAGGAAAAATGCTCTTTCCTCATCTCTTTTCCCTTCCCAAATGAGGATGTATATTTTCCTGATTGAGCACAAAGTTGACAGTTGTCATATAATGGGAAAAAGGAAGCTGTAGTCTAAATGATAATACCAATTTGCTGCATCCGCTAGTCAGGAATCATGAAGTCTTGGTCTCAGAATAGGAAAGCGCAGAGAAGGAAAGAGCTGCTGTTAGACAAGTGGGATAAATTAGTATGGAAGATTAGTCAGTGATTAATATGTTTCAAGGGTTGTTTTTATACTGTTACAATTATAGATATATACTTATCTCCCCTTCCTGGCTTGCCTCTATTTATGGACAGTAAAAAGATGAAAGGGAATGGAGAGAGAAAATGGGATTTTTCAGAATGCTGATTGTGCAATCAAGCTAAATACATGGAGAAGTTTCAAACTTCAGAAAAAAAAAGTAAGGAGGAAAGACAGAAATGAACAATGTTCAAAAGTCAGATTCTTCATCAGAAATTAAAGTCTCCACCATGTTCCTTAAGGACTATTATAACTCCACCTATTCCTCTCTTTGAAGCAAGAAATATAATTATAGCAGTAATAAAGTTTTCTCCTGAGTGGCCATCATGCTAGGTTCTGGCAGTACTAATGTGTTATCTTCATTGTTTACATCATCGTCAGGACAGCCTGTGTTTAGGCTGATGGAACAAAATTGTATGAATAATACATGAAGGTATTTCCCCAAAAATCTTTTTCCTGTTTCTGTGCAGTGATTTAGTTCCTGCAAATAATTTGGCTGCAAACCCATGGTTAGTTTTTGTCTTGATTTGTGTTCACCTTCCTTGATTTGGGTCACTCTATAAGTGCACAAGTATTGTTATGACACATGTGAATAGGTAGGACTAAGTCATTGAGAGAAAGACTGTTCAGTGGAGTTACAACATCATTGCCAAATGACTGTCATAATGAGAAAAATACAGTATTAGACTACATTAATTATATATATATTATTGATGAAACTGCCAATTTTTCTTATGAATGTGTTGAAGTGCCTACTGGCCCCAGTACATATGATTTCTTTTCAGAAAAATCAATAAAGAAATAAATAATTTTCATATATTTAAACTAGTATTTATTACATTCAAAATACATCTTAGGTGTTTTTTTTTCCCAGAATCACTTTTGTCTACCCTCTTTTTTCCTACATTTCTCTTCTGCAGTCTTTTAATATACTCAGTGAAGAAGATGTTTGCCTGACAGTCTGCTGACTCTGCCACATTATCTGGGCTCTGCTCATTAACTCTGTCCTCTCAGCTACACTCTCTTCAAATACTGACAGTGCTTTTCATGCACAGAAATATTTGTATGTTGAATACTGTCCAATCCAAAATGTCCTTGTATTTTAGAGGGGGTATTTTCTGTCCTCTATGTCAGGGAGTTGTGAAAAGTGTGATTTACACAGTGATTTAAATTATCTGTGGCACAGCCTTCACAGTCCTCAGATGGTACTTAATTTCACTATTGCACAGCAGCTCATAAAACTGGGCACATAAATGTTTTTATCGTTATGGACTTGTATGGGTTTAATTCCATATATCTTCCTAAATTTAGGCATTTCTGCTGAATTAGCCTTTGATCTTTTTTGGCCATCCTACTGTGCATCTGGTAAGACATCTGGGCTAAAAGCAGCTAAGACGTCAAGCAATTCATTTCTTCAGGGTTGTCAGTCCCTGGAGAAACATCACTTGGCTGTTGAGAAATGCTAAGTAAGAAATAAATAAGGCTTTGCTTGTTGTCTAGCTAAAATTTTGTTCTTTGTATGAAGAAGGAGCTCTTCTAAGCTTTAATTTTAGAAGATACAAGATTTAGCTGCAAAAGATTCTCTTCAAACTATCTCAGGCTGTTATCCTGTCAGCAGGAAAGCAAACATCCTACACAGCCTGCTCTGAGAAGTCAATTTTTAAGCCACTCTCTCTACATCTTTTAGAGTAGTCTTACAGAAACATGACCTGTTAAGGATGAACAAGCCAAACTAAACAAAAGGAATATCAGGTGAAAGGATTAAAAGACTGAGGTATGGAGATGCTGGGAGATGGATCCCATGACTTTGGATAGAGGGTTGGTAGTTTTCCAAAGCTTTGGGAATGGGGCACAGGGGAGAGAAGAGGTACAGACTGGAGGATGGTTGTGGTAGCAAAGAGAAAAGATGTTGAGGATGTCTTACTTTGCAGCAAGTAGTAGGAGAGAGCAGAGATGGGCACTGCAGTGAGGTGAGAGGGATTTGAGAATTGGGCCTGAGGGTATTGCAAAATGGAAGATGGGAGTAGACATGACAGGAGTATTTATTAGACAAGCCTGATGACACTGATCATTGTCAGTGCCCTTCCTATGCACATACAAGCACTCTCCCAACACCTTCTTCCTGGGCAAGCAGCTACTGACAGTGCAACGGTACACATTAAGAAATGTTTGCAGTAGCCAGTTAGATGTTCTTTCTGTTGAGTAATCACTGTTCAGACACAGCTACAACTGGTTTATTCCAGGATGAATATTTTCTGTTGAGTGGCTGCTGCCCTGTAGAGGGCTGACATCCACGACAGTCTAGAAGTGGTAGCCTGGTGTTGGTCAGGGGAGATCCTCACGACCCACCTGGTTATCTTACTGTAAATTTACTTGTGATTTCAACCTAAATGTCCTCTCATTTCTGCCTGGAGCCTTCTGGGCAAGATTCATACCAAACTTGGACCAGCAGTTTGCCTAATATTTTTTCAGTCCTCTCCAGCTCATATATTATCACAGCCCAGCTGTTTTATATGGATCTGGCACAACATATCATGCTTTTTGTGGTTCCTTCAGCTTCATTAATCTAATGTCTGTCTATGAGCCGCTTTCCTGAAAACAAAGCATTTTCAGTTGTTATGTTACAGGAGATGTTTTTTTAAACAATTCTCCTTTTCAATACAATAGCTATGCCATGTTTTCTTGTTTAAAAATGTTGACAGTACAAACAACTGTAGCTAAATTACTTTATTTTAAAATATGTGAGTATATAAAAACACTTTTCTCTAGAAATGCATACCTTCTTCTGCCCATTTGAATGTAGATAAGTAAGAGCCTCCATGTTTTGTCAGATCAAAGGTCTTTCAATAATGTTTTAAATTCACTGTCTTGTCTTTCAGGAATAGACTAGCAAAACTTACAAAGCCAGTTACAGCTGAAGAATTGTTTAAAAATCTATCATTTCACAGCTAGAGCATCTCAGTTAAAAACTGCTACTGTGAAGTGGCTTAACACCTACTTATGAGTCCAGTGGGAATGCCAACTGGATACATGAGCAGTTCACACAGTGAATTAGTGGGAGATCAACAGTTGGACCACATATGGAATGCCTGAACAGCTACCCGAGTCAGAAGTAAGGCTGACTTGAGGCACAAAGAACATAGGACAAGCCTTCACAATGGCGGTCAGGAAACAGAAATGTAGAAAGAAATTTGGACATCATTCTGGTATTCTTTGTGTATAAACAGGGAGCTAGAAAATAGAAATAACTCCTAGGATACTATGCCCAAAGGGATAAAGATTCAAAAAATTATAATTGAAAACTACAAAACTTGTTATAGATTGCTTAATAATCCTAAAAGCTTGCTCTGTTTAAATGATGAAAGATTAAAGGCCCCTTGATCACAATTTATAAATGCCAAATCTAGCAGTTGAAAGTATAATGAGATTCAGGGGCTGGGAGATGAAGCTGAACTAATTCAGACAATAAATAATGCTCTCATTAGTTATCTGTGTGCATATTAACTCTTGAAATAATCTATCAAAAATTGCACATCACTAAAAAGAATTAAATCAACTTTTTTTTAATTTGATAGACATGCTTTAATTCAGCAACGCCTATTGGACTTGAAGCAAATTACATAATGGATGTCCAGTGACCCGTTATACTCAAATGACTGGAGTAAATAATGGTAAAACCTTTATTAATCACTAAGTTCTTTAATTTAGCCACTGCAAATAACAACCTCACAGATTGGTTGTGTGTTGCAAGCCTTATATCTTGATTTCTTTGTCCTAATCACAGCATTAGGATGTCCTTTGCAGAAGATACTTCCTTCCTCAGAGAGCCAGCAACAACCCTAAAATTGACCATTGGGACACATCCTGCCCTCTGGATCGTTTTGCCACTTTGTCAGCAAGCCCTCATGGAGGCCACACTGGGATCAGTAAGAGACATTTTCACTGGCACTGTTGTCCAAAAAGATTAAAGAGAAGGTGATATTATTTGGGGCTGAGAGAGATCACATGACAGTTTTATTACTGTTGCACCTTTTAAAATGCAGTGCAGTGCAGCCTGGGAACAATGTGTTCATTTGTCAAGGTAATAGATATCTAAGTGTGCCTCTCATTAGGCTCACAGTCTGCCAATTCCAAAGCCTGAAAAGAAACTCTGCCTCTTTTTTTTTTTACTTTTTATTTTTGGCTGGGGTGATTCACTTACCTCCTCGTGACTGTGTGTCACAAGACAACAATAATCAGCCTTTTCAAGGCTTGAAAACACTAGGTACTGTTACGTAGCATGCTGTAACTTGAAGTTACATCTCAGCATTTCACCCAGACCAGCATGTGACTAGTCTTTCACCTGTATTGGAGATGACTGAACAATCAGTTTAAAAGCTGATGAACAGCAGCCTTTGGTGTGACCGGGTTGTGGCCTGAAGAGGGCTTGCAAGAAAGCTGGGGAGAGCATGTAGTGAGCACATGGGGGAATGGCTTTAAACTTAGAGAGGGTAGTTTTGGATTAGATATTGGGAAGGAATTCTTTACTGTAAGGCTGGTGAGGCACTGAAACAAGTTGGCCAGAGAAGTGGATGCTCCACCCTTGGAAGTGTTCAAGGACAGATTAGATGCAACTTTGAGTAGCTTAGTATTGAAAGTTGTTCCTGCCCATGGCAGAGGGGTTGGAACTAGATGATGTTTAAGGTTTCTTCCAACACAAACCACTCTATCTTTTATTACAGTTTGTCATTTCTCTTTCATTAGTTACTTGCTATCAGCTTGCATCTGACATGTATAGGTGATAAGAACTGTGTTTTCAGTGAGGAAAGTGTTTTCTCACTTTGCTGCTAGTTTTAGCCAAGTTACACCCTATTTTGCACTTAGTGCAATGTTAATTTTTGCTTTCTTTTGCCAGTTATAGCCACAGCACACACTGGCCTAGCACAGGGTCTATGGTGTAGAGATTTGCTCATGAATTTCTCTTTCGTAAAGCCCTTGCGTTTCTTTTTCTACCATTAAAGGCTGGTACTTCATGAATCTTTTGCATATGAAATTATGCCAAATTGGCAGTCAAGGAAGTCTCCACTAGTTGTGGAGAGCCACACAATGGAAACAGCTCCTATTCCAGCCCAGACCGTGTTAGCTAAAAGGAAATTATGTCTCTCCTGCCAGACACTATAGTTTCTGCCCCACTGTTAGCTGAGCGGTTTGCAGAATTGTTCCTTACCTACATGGAGCTAAATGTGACAGATCAGAAAAGGTTACTGTTCAAGGCAACCCAGCTTGCTTTAACAGGAGCATAAGTAGCTCACGAGCAGATTAGAAGGGGCAGTAAGCTGCAACATGAATAGTGAGGGACAGGTGTTCAGCTGAAGACAACAGTTTCTGCCAACACAGCCAGATATTGGAGTGAACATGTGCCCAAACCTTAGTTTTGCTTGATTTCTCATCTCTCTAAAATAAGGAGTCCTCTGGCAGCTTCTACCTATCCTGACCTCATATGCATACCTCCCTATTAATGCTGGATTTTAATTTGCCCATTTAACCCCCTAAAAGCTTTCTTCTTTGTTTTCACTTCCCACTCACTTCTAAATACAGTGTCTGTGATCATATTGTGAATTCTGTTATGCAGCAGTGCCACTCTAATTAGTACTTGAACTTATTCCCGACTGTTACTTTGGAAGAAGCTGGAGGTTATTTTCTCATTTCCATTCTTCAGGTCAGTTCATGAAATATTTGCCTTCTGCAAGAGACGATGAGTTTACAAGTCACAGTAACTCAAGTCACAAAAACTTAATTTAACAGATTGCACTTCGGGGATTTGTTGCTATTGCCAATGTATTAATTTCTTTGAAGCTGCTTCCAGCTACAAGTGCCAGCTCTGTATTGAACACAAAACGGAGAACAGGGAATGTATAACTACTTAAATGGGGTAAAATAGGAAGTGTGAATCTGTATCCTTATGTTTATGCTTTAGGCAAAGTTGGAGATTTATTATTTGTTGTTGTAATATGTTTTTGATGATCAGATTTCCTTAAAAACCTGTGATTCTGAAGTACTCACAGTATTTTTTGTTGTTGTTGAGTTTACCGTCTTCAGCAGTGATAATGATGAATCTGATTCTTTTGGCATGCAGTTTTAAATCCATTCACTTCAGCAGAATGAAACTTTAACCTTAGCAAAGATAAATCTGCCTAGTCAGTACAGAGTTCTTTTATATGTGCTGAAAGGCTGATTGCTCAGTAAACTCTCCAACAATAATTTCATGAGCACACCTTCTATCGTCTTGATAGTTAGCTTGATTTCTGGTAGTATAGGTAAATATAGATTTCATTTTATAAGGAAAAGTGAGCTCACTCCTGCTAAAAAGCCTTAAGGGGCGTTTCACTGTGCACACCTATTTCATCTCTCTTTGCAAAAAATATTTCCTGAGGGACATATTTCACAGAATATTCTGAGTTGAAAGGGATTCACATGGATATTCTAGTCCAACTTTTAAGTAAATAGTCCATACAGAGATCAAACCTGCAACCTTGGTGCTATTAGCACCATCTTCTAACCAACTGAGCTAATAGAAAATCTGGAATTATCTTAAGATCAAATCAGAAACAGAATTACTTTGCAGCTAAAATCTAGTTTCTGATAATAGCCTGTCCATTGAAAGTGATGGAACAGCAGAGATCCTGCACCTTGACACTGTCAAAACTGCCTCCTTTGAACAGAGGTGTTGACGAATTAATTGCCTTCTTTTGTCTTCAGCTTGTTCTTTTTTTTTAGACATAAATTTCCTTTGGATTTCCTATATATAAGATGTGTCTGATGCATGGGGGCTTTGGTCTTCTTTCCCAATAACATAAAAAATTAGGACCATTGTTTTCTATAGCTTGTGTAAGCAGGTACCACTATTCTGTCGATCCACAAATATATCAACTTCAGCACAAAGTTCAGCCCAGATGGTCATCTGCGTAGAAAGAAAGTACTCTGATTACAGGGAAGACCAATCCTATAACTGTCAGTGGGGCCTTGCCCTTATTAACATAATTTATTGCAAAATGGTGTATTGGAAGACACAGGAATGCTAAAAATCAGTTACATATTCATAGAATGAGGATTCTTTTTTCAAGAACAAGAAAACCAGCTGACTTCACACTTAGGGAAGTTGTCAAATTCTGTGGAAGTGAGAAGACAGTGTCTAGTAAGAAGTTAATCATTACACTGGGTCCTGTTTAATTTAGGAGTCTCCATCAGTGTGAAACTACAAAATTATGCAATATATATTCTGATTTTCCTTGTGCTGTATCTTCAAATGCCTAAGCTTTCTGAAATAAAAGGATGCAGCAAAACCAGTAACTAACACCCCTCTCTGGCACACTTGTCACACCTACTGAACAGGCAGATGTCTTCTGTTTCAGCAAACCACACCAATGCATTAAATAGCAGACAATAATGAAAACTCTGGCCTCACTTTACACTCTGACAGATTCGTGGCAGACATCAAATGCTTGACTCTTGACCACTGCATATAAAGCTAGGTTTTGGGAGAAAAGAGGTATTAGGAAGATTTGTCAGCAGAGGCTTAGTTAAATTGAAAACTGTATTAAAGATTAAAAGAGACAGGATAACTGCTGTTTAGTTATATTAGTATGTGTTTGTAGAATTTATTTTTAAAAACACATGAAGTAAGTGGTAAGAATCTTCTTATTCTAAATAAATTTAAATAGGTTAAATAAATTTAAAAATATTTCCATCTTTTGCAGGTCTAGGATAAGCTGCCATTAAAGCAGCTCATTCTCAGCTGTTGTTATAAACATAAATTAGATTTCTTCCAACTATTCCTAGCAAAATGTTGTAACAAAAACAATTTTTCTCTGCATTTTTAATACTAATTGTTGCTTTACACTGTTGTCATTGTTGCACAATACTGCAACTTTTGAAATAACTGAGTGTCTCCATTGGGATCAAGTTAAAAACAGGAAAATATTTTGTCACCTTCCATCTTTTCTACTTCTTGCAGGCTGCTTATTCCAAGAAGCCATTTAAGCTGTCAAGAATCTTCATACCATGATGGATTTGCTGTCATTTTACTGAACTCCCCAAAAGTAAACTTACCAGATTACTGACTGAGGCCACAGAAGTGTTCCTGGTTTTTACCCACTCTTGCCAAACAATAATTGCAAGGTCCTTGACTTTATGTCAGATAGTTTTCACAGGAACTGTTTGCAGCTCTCTACAGATACAACTGAGAGATGGTCTGAGGTGGAATCAAACCCCTGTAGCAGACCCACCGGTAGGCCAGTCACTGCCTGCTCTAATTTGACAAACATCATTTTGCCTGCTGGTAAAGCCCCTGGTTTCTATTCAGGAGAGACTACCTGGAGCTAAATAAAATGTCAAAATGATAATTGTATATTCCATGAGACAGATATGAGATTTTCTGTTGATTTCTGAAGAGGCACTGGAGGTAACTGTGTGAGAAACGAGAAAGAAGGACTAGAGATGCTGGGTAAACCAGAAACACCACTCAAGACTAACCTTCATGACTACAGCTGTGAAGCAAGAGCCCAACTACCAAGGGAGAATAACTTGTTCCAATGAACATGTTGATTGGTGAGGAAGGAATAAAAAGGTTCAACTGTGAACCTAAGTTCGTATCATGGCTAGTTACCTGAAGCCAATCAGAAGCAGCTGAGGAGCTGGTGTCCAGGTCTGGATACAGTCAGTAATATTTTTATTTATTATTCCTATGGGGTAAAAGAAAGGGTCAGTGTCACCAGTGATCATGGGCACTAGGAGGTGAAGATCCTCAGGCAGGACCATAGAGGCACTAACTGGATAGAGGCAGGGAAAAGAGGGAGATAAATATTACATGATTAAATACATTTAAGCAGTGATTCAACAGACATGTTTAGGGTGCAAGGACCATAAAAAGAAGATTGCAAAAGAGAAAGAGACTAAGAAGTCTTTGGAGTGAGGTATGAGCTTAAGAAGACAAAGAGGTGAAGCTGCAATGTCTTATTAACTGTAGGGCTGGTGGAAAAGAGAATTTTTGGTTTAGATAAATTCTTGAGAAAAATGATTGGACCAAGCAGGAGAGACCTTTAGAGTCTTCTATCAAAGCAGAAACAAATCAGGATTAGAAGATAAAGTAGAGGAGATCTTGCCTTGAATGGAAGTAAAGAATGAGAAGACAGAAATACTAAAGGAATAATTGCCCAAAGGCTGTACTTGGTGAGGTCCCACTAAGCAGTGGACAAGGAAGGGCCAGATGTCACAGGGTCAGCATGGGAATGATTAATATCCTGAACTGTGTCTACATCCATCATGCCTTAAAAGTCTGTAAAAAAAAGACTCCAAGCCAAATTTTGGTAGGAGATAAGATAAAAGGGTAGTTACTTTAATGAGCACCCAGGCTCACCCAGGAATACATCCACACGTGCGTGGGCAAGCCTTAATTTCCATGGCTTTTATAATATAATCCATCCAATCATCACATATTTCCAGTTCAACCCTTCTTCCTGCCCTGGTCCCACCCCTGTTCCACCCCCTCAGGAATTGGGTTTGGGGTCGGTGAGACCCCCTCTTCATCAGTCCTCCTCTTCCTCGGGCTCCTGGAGTTCTTCCAATGTTCTTTCTTCTGGGTCACTCTGCCCTGTGTTTATGTCTTCTTTTCATACCCTTCAATCTTGTACCTTGAAAAAGAGACTAAACAGCTGTGGCATTTGAGCTCCTTGTTCTGTGACAGGGGATAGTGACAGAAAGACATCAACCTCAAGCTGCTGGATATATTAACCCACTAAATCTACATTTTACTACAGTTACAAGTACTTCTAAAATCTATAAAATGCGAAAATCAAAAATCAAAAATCCTTCCTGCATCAGTACCAAGTCAAAACCAGACAAAATAAGCCTGTTAAGAAACTTCAGACAAAGTGATCCTTAGCATTTCCCAACTGAAGTCTACTATAGCATGATGTGCTACATGTTAAATAAATAAATAAATAAATATTTTTTAAAAAAATTAGGTACCTAGGTGCAAGTTAGTTACCTAAACATAAAATAATAATTAAAATAATTTATTTAAAAATAATAAATTTATTTTTAAAGTAACAATTCTACTTTTATAAATTCTCAATGGGACTTACATGATGAATGTTGTCAGAAAAGCTGGATTCAATATACCAGATGAATGTTTTTAACATTTAAATGCAAAAGATCCTTTAAGTAAATTTATGTTTTCCTATTTATTTTTACAATTACCACTAAAATATGAGCCAGATAAGAGAGAGTAAGAATATAATGGAATCTATCTTTGGACAGGACAAAGTATTACAAAAATTTCAAACCTATGTCTTTGCCGAGTTGATTAAACATCCTCTATGCAGTTTCAATTTACCATGCTGTTTTAATGCCAAATAATTCCAGACTTACCATTGCACTTTTTGTCATGGGAATTGCTACTTATCTTTCATTGCAACATAATTTAATAAAATCATATTTTCTTCTAAATTGTCTAACAGAAACAGATGGCTTAATACAAATAAGCCATTATCAATTAAATAGGGAATGCCAGACCAAAATGAGGTATTTCTTGATAATGAGGACACCCAAAAATTCTCCAGGACATTTGTGGCACAAAGTGCTTTTCTTATCAAACAAGCAGAGAATCTATTTCACTCAAATTGATTGACACTCCTCAAAGGGAAAATATTGAGTTTTATTAGCCTCTTCGTGCTTTTAGCTTTTTCTATCACTCTCAAAGCCTTCAAATAAATTGTTTCAATTGACACAAGCAAGAAAGAAATAAAACTCCTATGCCCTGTGATAGAGCCTTTGCTACAAACAGCAATATCCACTGCAGTCTTAATGTGGAAACTCCACAAGGGTAATAATTCACATTGAATTATTAATTTCAAAGTGCCTTGAAAATTTAAAAAAAATCAAATTCAAAGTATAGAAAGAAATAGAGTGAAAAAATTCAGTGGAGAAATGGAGCACTTACTAGGTATCTACAAAGTTTTCAGTATCATTTTTACTTTCTTCCTAACACAGAAAGAAAAAGAAAAGATTACTCTTTTTGGTTTTTTTCCTCCCCTAAAGCAGGTAGTTTAGTGGAAGTGCTTATAAACATTAAAGAACTTAAGAAGTGACTTTCAGTTAGCTACCCTTCCTAATCTGCACCTGGCTCATGTTTATGTCATTTTTATGGTGCAGTATGCATGTGACTGGCAATGACAGTATGCCTTATGCTTCCTGACCATTTAGAATCACTTCCTTAAAAGTCTGCAAAACAAGGTTAAAGTTTAATCTTTTGCTGTGCTAATTAAGGGTACCAAGTAGTTTGAAGACAACTGCCAGATATGTGAGGACCAGATTTTTATACTATTACTGATAATGAAAGCCATTTTTACCTGTTTACACAGGTGATGCTACTAAATATGACAAAATGTTAAAATTCATTCAAATGAGTCTGTAAATGTGTCCAAATATTTTTTTCTTAAATACACATAATTATGAAAGATATTTGGAACAACACTTTTTCTTGGTTTGTTTCAAGCACATGTGTTTTCTTCCTACACATCCTATGCTTTAATAGGAATGAAACAAAGACCAAGACTAGTTATTTTTATTAATTAAACTAAGCCAAAATTATCAGAGTGTAACAGAAAGACACCTTGGGTAGATATGTAACAGGAACAATAAACTGATGCATTTCTTGCTGGTTTTTTTATCACTTTGAGTGATTTCTTTGTCCCTGTAAGAATCTCTGATAAAATTGTTAGAATTTGAATGGCAGCAGAAAAGGTGACCCAGTGCTGTGAAGAGCCCTGGATAAAGAACTTACATTCAGCTCCAGTTAACTTGTTTCCTAGCATCTCCTCCAAATATAAAGTTCCAATGAGAAATCGCAGAAAATGCATTTCAAAATGCAGTAAACATTTCAGCCTAAAACATGGG
The DNA here is from genome assembly GCA_026770055.1 of Myrmophylax atrothorax. Lineage (NCBI taxonomy): Eukaryota > Metazoa > Chordata > Aves > Passeriformes > Thamnophilidae > Myrmophylax > Myrmophylax atrothorax. Next base: position 96,919,955 of record JAOXXN010000446.1, on the reverse strand, counting down.
TAAAATACCTTTTTTATGTCTCTCTTTTTATTTGGCTGAAGAACTGGAAGACATAACACTAGTAATTTTCTAAAATATGTATGTTCTGCGATACAAGAAACACTATCTGATGGTTCCTATGCTGTCCTTTCAAACACCTGCCTTTGAGGAAGAATAACAACTTCCTTCTTATAGTAGAGAATATTTTGTAATAGTTAAATGAAGATAAATTCCCCAAATAATACATAAGTGTCATTACTTGCAACATGTCACAGAAATCCTGTCTGAATTCTGCTATACTAGACCATGGAACAACATATTCCACAGTCTAACAAGAGACTGAGGCATGTATTAGTAAGAACTTGAAAAAAAAATAAACATTTTGATATAAGTATGCTTCCTTCAATCAAAATATTTTATGGAATTGTCACAAGTCTGTTCTAATTCAATGTAAAAATGTCATGCACTGCCTTCCTTCATTTTGAATTCCTTTTCTATGTTTTTTTGGTTAAAATATCTCCCTTAATCATTTCTTAAGATAGCAACATTAATTTTTCATTGCTAACTTATGTATAGAATTTAAAGCTACACAAAAGGGTTTAAAGTGTTTGCCAGGTTCTTTCAAAAAGCATAAGTTACAGTTATTTCTACTTTCTAAATACTTTTTTCAGCACTGAGAAGAGCTGGAGCTTCTTTTCCATTGGATGTCAGAGCCTCCTTCTGAGTAAATTCAACCTGTCATTATCAGAGCACCATAAGGCTTCCAAAATACTGTTGTATACCTCTCTATGTAATATAATAGATATCTTGGCACTGTAAAAGGGACTAAAATTTTCATATTAGAACAAGTGATTGATATCACTCAAAGTGATCACAGGAATCAGTAAAACAGCACCAAAGAAACAGTGCAGACAGTCCTTTGCAATTGCTTTAAGAACATCTCTATGGAAAGGTTAGGATTTCTCCAAAACAAATAAAACCGTTCCCACCAGAAGTTAGTTTTATTAAGTATTTTTGTAAAACCTTGCCTTGTTTCTCCTCATTTTAGCTTTTAAGCTGTCCTAGCCTCATCTTTTCCTCTTTTCATTCAGCTCTTACTTTGAAATGTTGAAAGTCAGTGTTGAGCTCACCTACCATACTAGTGTAATTTTGCCTTTGCCCCAACTCTTCCCATGAGCTTTAAATCCCATTCAAGACAAAAACCAATCTCACCAATAATTTACCTGAGTGTTTATCATCATAAACACATGTATGCTTTTAAAATGAGGTCACAGACCAAGTCCAGTGTCCTAGTTCAGCAGGTGGGACCAGTTTATTACTGTGTGGGTGTGACCAAAGCTATTTATTCTACACCCTCTATTCATTTCCCATGAACTGTTAACAATGGACCATTTGCAGTTGCTGCCCAGGGCACACCCAACCCCTCAGGCTGTGAGCTGGGTGGGAAAGACACCTGTGAGATAAGAGATGTGATAACTCCCTTCTAGCAAGTCGTTAGAACCTCCACACCCAACCTGAGGTGTCATGTCTGCTAATGGGCCATCAATGATTCCGAATACCCTATGTGACTCACAGAGTGAGCTCATTCATTGTGTAATTCCCTGATCTGGGGGAGGTACTGGGTGGTCCCACCTGGACCTGAGGGGATATAATCTTGGGGGTTTTGGGACTAGGGGGACCATTCATCAGATTCAGAAGAGGACCAGAACCTTGACCATCATCTGCACCAACAGGTTTCTCACTTCTTTTTACTTTTGGTTCAGGGGGAACCACGTGGGGCTCAGCACAGGGGCTAACAAACACCATTGTGTTTGTGCCCCAGGCGGCTGGGTTATACTTCTGGGTTTTGTGGGTTAAAACCAATTTCTCTTTGTATCATTGCATTTATTGTAATATTTTTTAAATTAAATTCTAACTCTGACTTATAATCTCTTTTGTGTTGGGTTTGTTTCTCCTGCCAGTTTACCTTTAAACCAGCCCATCCAGCTATATAACAGAAGAGAAGAAATTAAAGAAAAAACATGCAAATATTTTGTGCCCTTGTACTGCAAAGAATAGTGCTTCAAGGAACAGTTTTGCATCAGGTTCTAGCTCATGAAATATCTGATTCAACAGACTTACCCGCCAACTATTGCCTTATTTTTTTTTTAATCAAAATTGTTTGTCTTTATCATCCCATAATGAGAAAAGCTGCTATTACAATGACAAGGAAGTCAGAGCTATCATTTTAAAACTGAAACTATTCCTAGGTAGCAACTACAAAACTGCAATGGAACAGTGATTTTTCATTCAAACTTTACTTTTTTCCTTTTCAGCATTAATTTTAGACCCTATTATTTAAAACTGTAAAACTAAACCCCCAAAGTTTTAGTTTCAAAATAAAGAGGTAATATTATAAATATGCTTAGTTTCACACATTGTAAAGTTGTGTGTGTTCAAGAGATAATAGACTTTCTTTTGGATGTATAGAGCAGTTGACACAACTGACCTCTTCCAGAGCTGTCACAGTTTGCGATGTAAATATGCATGAGATTCACATTTTTAAGCTGATAAAAGGCAAATTCAACATATTTGAAAAGTAAGGCTCAAAGGTAAGTGCTGAATCAATGAAAAGGCAAAGATCATCACAAAGCACAATGAGAACAGAAGAGGCCTGGATTTTTTTCAAGGACAAACTTAGATAAAACGAAGGACATTATAGTGGCAGTGGCTAATTGTCAAAAGCCATAAAGAGCACTTGTTCCCTTCTAATTTTATACATTCAAAAATATTCTTTCAGTTGCTAAAAGTCATCTTAGCAGAGAGGATGAAAACGTGAACAAGAAGTTATCCCACAATGACAGCACAATAAGAAAGCTACTGTGATCAGAGAAGTAAACAATATTAACATAATTATTACTGGTTCCTGCTGAGTTTTATGCATTGTGACAATACTTTTTCTAAGTGTCATCTGAGTGGAATCTCAGTGACATACTAGATGGAAATGGCAGTACAAGCAAGGGGCTTTCATTAGTGTGGGGTTTTTTAATAGAGAAACTGGAATAGGGAAAGTAAAACTTCAGGAACCTTATTATAAACATTCACAGCATTAGCAAATCAAGCACAGTCACTGTCCTAAAAACACACAAGAAAGACAGACAGATGAAGAATAAGGACAGCAAAAATATTATATAAACAAGATAGACACCCCACCCCCCCCACCCCCACCCAAAAAATGTGGAAGTGGCTTTGTGTGACCTTGACTTCTTCCTTTATCTGTGAAACAAAGCAGAGAAGAGATAATGGAAAAAAGAAAAACTGCAAAACATTATCAGTTGGTAGAGAAAAGACAAAAAATAACAAAGAATGAGGAAAGGGATTTAGTGACAGAAAGGAAGACATGAAGATGTTAAGGAATGCAATAGCAATAGTTTTTGATTTTTGCTATGGAGAAACTAATGATATAAAATTATTATTAGAACAAACATAGACGTAACAACATGAGAACCATGATACTGGATCAGAACAAACATCATACTTTGGTCAATTGCAGCTATGTAGGTAAAGAATGTAAGACACAGGGAAAACATGCAATAAACTGTATGCATAAGATCACTGCTCTGCAAGAGGCTGCTGCTTTTGTGATCACAAACAATGGGGAGAAAATAAGCAGGATAAGGGGTCAATGCAAATTTTTTCCTCTATTTTTCCTTTCTTGTATACCTGCCATGTTAGACGTCAATTCTAAATCACAAAGTGCAGCCAGCAACTGGCCCTGGGAGAATGATCAGAGGTGATGTGCAACCTTTGTGCTGGCAAGGATGGCGAAGACACGAGAAGAAAGCAATGAGCATAGAATCCATGAGTATATCAAACCCAGGAGCCCTTGGACTATTTTTTTTAATGAACCAGTTCATCAGTCCACTTCCTTAATGAAAAAAAAACCCAACAAAACTTCTTTCCCACAGTACTTTTGATGTACATTATTATGTAACTACTGAATCTGTGACTACAGGTTGATGTTCCCTGAATTTCTGCCATACTGAATAAAACTCAAACTCAGAGCTGGATTTGGTAGAACCCACACAATTAAAATTATTTCTATCCATATGTTTAATGATAATTTCCTATGTGAAAAGCCATAATGTTTTTTCACTAATTTTTGCTTTAACGATGTAACCTTTTAGAAATCTGCTTTCAATTCCCAAAATACATATCCTCCATTGTAAGGATATGGCTTAGTAAGAGAGCTTTATTAAGAGGAGTTTCTATAGCCTGAAGAAAAAACTGAAGACATGAAAACTGCCCTAATATATGTAAAAAGCTTCTATTCTCAATGTCCATTGTGGAGAAGTCAAAAAGTATCAGACTTAAAGCAAGAAAACTTCAGGGTAGACTTTGAGAAAGATTTTCTATCAGTAGGATGTCTAAGAACTAAACAGGTTACTGAGTTAAAATGTAGAAACTCGAGATTGGCAGCTCTAAAGACCAGATCTGACAAATCTGTCAGGAATGACCTTGTTAGAGTTGATAAAGATTAACTCAATAAAATGGAAGGATACCCCTCCAATGCTGTAACTCTGATTGTAGCTCATTATTTCACCTGGGAGTAGATTGCACATGACTCCTGAGAAACAGAGAAAAATGGTGTTAAGTATGGCTTGGAAGACATTAGTGTTTAAATACTTAAACACCGTTTTCACAAAAGAGAAAGAACATATTTACATGCAGACTTTTTTTTATCTTGTTTTCATTAAAAAAAATCAGTCTCTGAAAAGAAATTGCTATTTGCAAACAGGCTGACCCTGCAGCAAAAATTATTGAATGAATGTTATAATTGTTGTATAACAAGGAAATTCATGTAACATTTGTAGACTAGCAGCATGTCAGGGCTGTGCCTATGCACACACCTAGCACACTCAGTCATCCATTCACTAAAGGGTTCCAGAAATTCACATCTTATGTCAGCAAAGGCCAGACAAGGAACTGATGTGAGTCAAGGTGGCTGACTGAGCTGCTATCTGGTTTCAAAAAATGCATTCAACAAATTGCCACAGAACCTCTTCAGGTTTGAATTTCAAACAGTCTGGCCATCATATCCTTACTCTAGGAAGATCTTGCTGGAGGTGGACCAATTTTTACGCACTGTTTGTATGGATAGATGTCTTGATAAACACCCTTAGGTAGTCACAGGAACTCTCCCAGGCAGGTCATTCTATGTGTGCATAAGATATTTCTAAAAAGTATTTTTTTATAATATTTTCCGGAAGATATGGAAATGTTAATTTCACAGAATCACAGAATGAGTAAGATTGGAAGGTACTACAGCAGGTCATCTGGTCTAACTTGCCTGTTCAAGTAGGGTCACCCTAAAACACACTACACAAGACTGAGTCCAGGTGAGTTTTGCATACCTCTCTGGGCAGTGTCCTAGGTCAGCAGATGGGACCAGTTATCTCTGTGTATGGGTGATCAAAGCCATGTATTCTACCCCCTCTATT
>JAOXXN010000446.1:96840051-96853488 GCA_026770055.1 Myrmophylax atrothorax | reverse complement strand
AAAGTGAGGGTGCTTTAAAGAACACATTTTTCCTAGTACATTTTCTGCTTTCGTTGGCTGTAATTATTCTATTACTAAACCTCTCTGTATGCCAAGGTCACACTCAAGTTCAAATGCTGCTTGTATTATAACTTGCTTTATGTGATAGTACATTTTGTCTGAGAAAATGTGGATCATGAAAATTTTCAAGATCAGATTTTCTTAAGCATAACATGAATTGATATCTTACTATGAATACAGTACATATTTTTTTAACCATGTGAATGCTTGATTTCATACTACTGAGTGAGAAGGACCAGATAATAACTGCACTTCAGAAAATGAACAAGCTTATGTCATTTATCCTATGATTTTTTTACTTTAAAAATTTTTCAATTTCTTAGTAACACCTGGATATTTTTCATGTTATTTTGCAAGAGCATTGCTTTTAACCATTTATCTTTTGTCTTGTTCCATACTGTTGTAGTCCTGGATTTTCTGTATTTGTCCTTGAAGTGGCAGTATACAGTCTGTTTTCATTTTCCATGTGAGAAGTTCATGATTATGCCAAGTCTCTGTCTTCCTCATTATGTCAAGAATTTTGGTTATTACAGCACTATTGTGCTGAGCAACCTCCTTTGGTATGCATCTGTCATGGGGGTTTGCTACTCTGAAAAAGTTTAATTAGGGCTTCCTGTAGCAGCCCTAAGGTTTGTTTTCCAACCTGCTTATTTAAATAACAGTGGTTTTTTTAGAATAGTTGAATGCATTTCTAGCTTTTTTCAGTAGCAGTGAAATGCATTTGTGACTTCCTTGAGGTGTTTCGTTGAGGGTGGGTCCACCTACAGACTGTGTGTATGTACTTAAAACTCCTCCATGGTTTCATGGGCTGCTCTTAATTTTTTACTGCAGAAGGAACTCCCTTTACATGCCCAATAGAATTAGGGAGTGAAGAAAATTGTCTGCCAGACTTCATATATGACACCTGTATCAAGTCCAGAATTTTTTGTTCAAAACAAGAGGAGTATGCTCTAGAATGTACCTCTTGCCTGTTTGGCTCACACAGCATGAGCTGTATTTCTCTTCATTTTAGCTGCACAGACATAAGGCATCTTACCTAAGCTAGGCTTCTGTTACAGCAGTGGTTATTGACATGCATGACTGCAGATTCTTGCTGGAATTACATGTACATGTAGCTCTGCAGTATGTATCAACTCACTTTTCTCAACCCCCTTTTGTCCAACCTTTACAGGAACACTCAGACATCCGAGGTGCCTGGGGACCATTATTTCCAAATGTATTTTCAATGGCTTGCAAAAGATACATGTTTTTACAGAGGCCATGACCCTTAGAAGGTCTTTCTTCTTATGTAGTCCAGATGACCAGCTTGAGCTGAAAGCCTGTCTTTGAAGTAGCAGCAGTTGTACGGGATGAATGCTATTCCTGGTGACTGAACAACTGTGTCCTGCCTAGTCTTGTTTTCCTTCTTCCAAGCTAGATCACGAATTTATAAATATTTACTTAAGTTGTGCCACTTGTGGTTTTTGTTCATACTTGCTTCTTCACTGAAAAAAAAGTATGACTGTGTTATGAATAGGTAGATGAACATCAGCATTTAGGTACTGTTCTCAAAAAATGCATTTTTCTGATTTCTCCCAAGCATTTATCTTCTGTATTTCAGTCACGCTTTCTATGAAATAAACATTTTTTGTTCACTTTAACATCTATTTTGTCCTTTATGATAAATAGTTGTTACATGTGCTTGAATGGGAATAAGGAAATGAGGGAAACAAAGTAAGATTAGTACTATTTTCATTTCTATTCCTAGTGAGCTTCCTCAGTGTGCTCTTCTCCTGAAATGCATGTTGATACACACTTCCTTTAGCAGCAGCTCATGCGGGATTACTCTTGGAAGCCACAGCAGTTGCAGAGGTCTCCTGTACAGAACATTCTGGGCTGTGTGGCTTGGCAGAAACGTTGGCCTTTCAGCCCTTGGGAGCTTACCTTGTCCGTCCTGTTTCCAGTAGTCATTCAAAGGTCCTATCATCCATGCTTCCCTAAATGTAACAGTCACTTCTTTTGAGCACTCTTTCAAAATAATTACGAAAATAAAGAGCCAAAGTGTAATCCCAAACACTTGTATTAGGATGTCAAAGTGCACATTGATCGTAAAAGATGGTCATTTATGGAAATGTATATATGCTATTGAAAAATAGAGACTGCTGTTGGTGGTCCTGTGGTGTTTGTAAACAAGATTGTTTGCACCTGCATAGTTGTTCTTTGCACCCCAGGAAAGGTCAGTCTCAAAAGTCAGCCTGATGCACATATTTCTTTCAATATGCACTGTACTCAAGCTGATAAACAGCAAATTTTAGAAGCTAAAATACTAAATAGGATGCCATGAAACATAGTTGCTTGTTACAGTAATAATTTGTGCCTCTTCCAGCTCTTCCTGTGAAAGCAGTGGCACCATGACAACTGGCCAGAGGTATTTATTGAAGTGGAGTGTACCACTGGGACAAGTGGAAGTCATAGAGTACGGCAGCAGCGAGGGCCAAGGAGAGAACTGCAGGTTTCCACCCCAGCATTCTGCTGAAAACATCATCATTAACTCTAAGCCAAGTAAGTGACAGGACTTACTGACTTTTACAGACTACTTTGTTAAAATACATATTTGAAATTCAATGGGCTACTGAAAACAAAGGAAGGCATTTTGTGCATGAAGATTTCTGTAACATGAAGGGAATACAGCATCTTTCTTTGGAAACGGAGAATCCACAAAGTGATAGCCAGGCTCCTGCCTTGACACGTGAATGCATAAAGAGTTTTAAAGCGTGGGAGTGTGTGGACATACAAAAAGGTTGTTTTGGTGTGGTGTGCCAGTGGTCCCATGGCAGGTGGCTCTGCACATGTTCTTTATGCCATATTTAAAGCAAAGAAGTTTCTCTCAATAAATATGTCCAGCTGCTCTATTGCTGTGGAGTAATAGTCTGGACAAAGTGGTTATTGCAGGGTCAAATTTACTCACTTATCTCAGGCCCATAGTACCTTGCCCTTCAATCTAGCACTTCAGAAAAAAACTCTAAAATGTTGTTGAAAAAATATGCTAATAGGTAATTTCTTCCTATCCTCTCTCCAAAAATGACCTCAAGATCTGAAGTTTCCAAGTTTTTTTCATGCTTGTTAATTCCTCCTACAAGTCTGCCAACTGCCCTCAAGGGATGTATGAATTTTAAGAGTTTACTCAGTAGCTAGACATTGATACATAAGGAGTTATTTTTATATCCTGTTTTTTGCCTAAATATTGTAAATATTAAATGCATTTAATATATCTAGATTGTGACTGTATTAATAGACTATGTTTTTCATGTATTTCAGTGCTAGCTCTAGGCATTATTTCACACTGCATTTATTTAATATTGCACCTTGGGCTTCATTATTTTTCCCACAGTTGTGCTGTAAGGAGGCATAAATGCTACACATTAAAGTGGTCTGAGGTGCAGCTGCAATATTTAATACCCCTCTATTCTCCAGAGTGGTTATGGTTAGGTCTTCTTGCTCCTACTTTTGTAAATAGCCACTTTTGTCTCAATTTCAAGGATTACTTCATTCTTGTAACTCCTTTTAAGCATTAATGGACTGCTTAGACAATGTGATTAAAGCCTTTATATTATAATTTACCAGCTTCAGTAGCCTTGCAGCTGATTAGACTAAATCCCTGCACGTCAGCAAGGTCAGATGGGGAAGAGAAGAAAAGCATGAGAGAAGAAACAAAAACTCTTGACCAAAAAGTCCTGTAGAACCTACTTGAACCTCTTGGCTTTGAAGTTTCTCAGCTTCATCATGTTTGGTGACAGTATCACACACACAAAAAAGAAATGATTGTGTGCACATTTGTAGCTCAACCTTCAGGTTAAATGGTACACACGAGGTAAAAGATGAGCTGAACTAATTTTTCTCTGTTTTATTAATTTGGTTATCTAACAAAAAGGATCAAAAGATTAAGAAATAAGAAGGATGTGAAGGATACTGGCTATACTGAAAAAATCCTCCCTCAGGAAATCAAACATTTCTGCCAAATGATCCAACTAAATTGAATATAACCAGCCATGAAAGAGGACGAGCATAGCCTTGCTATTTGCAGGTACTGCTCTGTCTGCAAGAGCTGTTACTCTGAATGCAGACTTGTTCGAACTGGCCTTCATAGGCAAGTTTGAATGCACACTTAATTCTGTTAGTTATTCTATAGAGGTGCCCCCTCAGTTCAAGTTTTAGTTGGCTGCTAAAGATTACAGAAGCTCAGAAAGTACAGCCTTCCTGCAGAAGGAAAGGACTGGTAAGACTTTGTGAAATGGTTCATTTTTGCTTGTTTGTTTGCACACACCAAGTTGCTGCATTTTATAGTTGATGATGACACAATCTTTATTATAGTAGCATTGCATCATTGGTGAGACTACTAGGTGTTTACTACAAGTTGCAAAGCTCTAACAGAGAAATATTGTCATTTTTTGCTGGAAAATTCATAACTTTGCAGTCATCATAAAGTTATGTTTCCCTGTGTTTTCAAAGTATACAAGGAAATCCTGTGATGAAATCCCAGTGGCCTCATACTGTGTGGTTTTAATAACATCTAATGATCAAGAAAATCTGGGGTGCTGCAGGCAAAATCTGCAGACATATAAAACCATGTCTCAGAGGTGATTTTCAGCTCACAGTTCCAGTTTGTGGGTACTGGAGTGATACAAAATAATAGTGTAAAAGCATTAAGTAGTAGAGGGATCACCTTTCTCGAGGACAGAGAAAAGTTGATTTGTATCTGCCACATGCAAGCTGGGGTGCTTGACCCTGTAAGGTTAGTGTTCTCACATTAGCAAGGTGGTTAGCAAGGATTCTTGATGGAGTCAGGTTCTGTTCTCACGAGGATTACTGATTATTAGGTAAATTTCTCTTATCATGGCAGTTTTTTCTCTGCCAAAAATTATGAGGAGGCAGTTCTCATAAGCTTATCTAGCTGTTTTTTATCGGCTAAATGCAATTAGTGCTTTCCATTTTCTATGATGTTGCAAGAAAGGACAGTATAGTTTAAAGATTCAAACTTAACTTCGGGTGCTACAGAGACATTAATAGGTGAATTTGAATTAATCTCATACAGGCTGTAATATGCAACTGCTGAAAGGTTGAAAGGTTTTATGGGTAAATATAAATCAAAGGCATGCTTTAGTACTGTTCCAAGGTGGAAAGCAAGGGCTGTGTGAACTTGATTGTCACTTGGCAAAATCATCAGTGTGCAGTTTTCTACCCTGTTGAGCTTTGCATAGCAGTCTTTTGTCTCTGAATTCTAGAGGAGAACACATTTAGGGGCTGTTACGTTCATGTCTTTGTTTCAAGCCCTTTGTATTTTGGCAGGAGAAACTGTGTGGCCTGAGGGGGTTGTGGGCAAAAGCAGAAAAATGTTCCTAGACTGTATTCTGCTCTGTCCTTGATGTGCTCTTGCCTTGTTCCTGTTGTTCTTCCCTAGTACCAACAGTAGACTGAATTCTTTTAGTTATGAACGTGGAGAAGGATTGAAGTCTCAGCTGTTTGGCAGAGTCCTTTATTTTTATGATTCTGATGTTGTTTCCTAGTGGAGTGCAATTGCAACTTGTGTTTGCTTCCTGCAATAACATTGAAACCAGAAAACATTTCATATCTCAGTCTTGAGAAAAAAACAACATGTTTATAAGATCGCATTTCTCTCAGCAAATTAGTCAAAGTTCTGTTTCATATATTGGAATTAGTCTTGGTTGAAAGTCTGTGAGTATAAGTTTCTGGTATCCCAACTGGACAGTTCCTGTGGAAGTAGTTATCTTAATTACATGTGCCAAAAGCTTGATGTTTTAATTTCCTTTTATAGTACCATTTGCAGAAAGATGCAAGATCCATTTACTGTTTCTGGTAGGCTATTGCTGTTCTCTTCTTCCCCATTAGTCCATGTGCAGAACAGACACATGCATAGTACAGAAAAGTGGAATTAATAGAGGAACAGAGGAATATTTTCAGTGTGAACAGGAAGTTGTATATTCTTGGGTTTGATTTGCTTGTGTTGGTAAGAAGTTCACCTATGACCAGCTGGCGATGCTTTGCCTGGTGATCCCCAGGATATGGCTGACCCTCCTGTCTGCCAGGGCACTGCTGACTCATATTCAACTTGCCATTGACCACGACCCTCAGATCTCTTTCTGTGGGGCTGCTCTCCAGTGTCTCCTTCCCCAGTTTGTATTAACTTCTGGGGTTGCCTTGTCCCAGGTGCACAATCTAGCACTTGCCCTTGTTAAACTTCCTACTGTTGGTGATTGCCCAGTCCTCTGAATTCTTGAGGTCTCTCTGCAGGGGCCTTTCTGCCTTCAAGGGACTCAACAGCTCCTCTCAATTTAGTATCATGGAAAGACTTACTTAGTATACCATGGAGTTGTCTATGAAGACATTGAAGAGAACTGGCCATGAGATGGAGCCCTTCAGAACCCCACTAGTGACAGGGTGGCAGTCTGATGTTACCCCATTCACAATAAATCTTTGTGCTCGACCTGTGAGTCAGTTGCTCACACATTGGTTATCCATCTTTTCCAGAAGGATACCATAAGAGACAATATCAAAAGCTTTACTGAAATCCAAAAAAGTTTAAATCCAGGCTTTCCCTGATCAACTAGATCATCATGTCATAAAAGCAAATAAACTTTCTAAAGCAGGACTTTTACCTCATAAACCTGGTCTGGCTGGGACCGATGGTTGTGTTGTCTTTCATGGTTTTCACTAGCTCCCAGAATAACCTTCCTAATTTTACCAGGTATGGAAGTGAGAGTGACAGGCCTGTAGTTAGCACAGTCATCCTTCTTGCCTTTCTTGAAAACTGGGACAATGTTTGCCAGATTCTAGTTGACTGGGACCTCTTCAGATTCACAGCTGAATATATGGAAAGAGAGCATCAAGAAAGTTAAATGCTACCTGTACTCTTCTGATAAAAAAGAAGATGGGTGAAAGTGCCATGAATACAACTTGGTTTTCTAATATATCCTATTGATATGACGTATTTTAAATATACCTTCCAAAAATATAACAAAATATAGTCAAAGGCAAATTTGTAACTTCTTACCAAAATGTTCAGTATTTTCCCATAGAAGAACCAGAAGTCAACCTTCCTTTGCAAGTCATCCATGTGTATATAAGATCACTGCAAATACATGTATTTCTCTGTAATTTCCTATTTAAATGGGAATATGGGAGCAAAAGTCAAATATACTGTCCAGAGTTTCAGCTTCTCAGGCTTCTGGCAGGTGTTAAAAGTTTGCAGCACTTCATGTAAACTGTTGATGAGTTGTGAAATGTGGTTTGTGCCAAGACAAAGGCCAGTTTGGTGCTGTAGTGACAGTGACCACCCCCAGCTGCCTATTCTGGGGTTTTCAAGAATGAAAAGGCTGAGCTATATGAGTTTTTCACAGCACTTTTATGTAAGAAGACCAGACTACAGAGATTTTGTAGAATCAAAAGGAAAGGGCTAAGCATCCTGGCATTTCTGGGTGGGAAACCAGTGCCTGTCAGCAGTGTTCTGATGCTGATCATGTTGATTAGGGGACATAGACAGCATAGACTATTGCTTAAGTAAAGAAACATTTAATTTGAGCCATGTGTTTTAAGACTCAAAGAGAAAATGAGGCAGGCTCATCTGTACTGTATATCTATGCAGTGATGAGCATAGAAGATAACAATAAAGTGAAAAAACAGGTTAGCACATTTATGGCTGCATTTTAGTTATTTTTTTCTTCAACAGGTTTACAGTGAGACCAAGCCTGAGAACTGCTAAACCATGGCTCCTCCCCTTTCCGCCTCAGACTTCCAGGGATACATTAGTACTCTGTTTCTACTCCTCTGTGGTTTTGATCTCTGTGAGATTTGTTTATTGTCAAATGTAGTAGTGACATGAGGCTGAAGTGCAGAAATGATTCCTCTCTTCTGAGTTTGCTTCTGCTTGATGCAGTCACTTTGTGTAGGCCTGTGAGTGTTGCCAGGGAAACAGGGAAGGATGTTTGATGGGCTACAGTGTGCGCTTGTGTTTCTGTCAACATCGTGCTCAGTCAAAGGGCAGCTCTTTTCCAAAACAGAGATAGTGCTGCTCTGAGAGCCATTGCTGGCTTTTTGCTGGTTTGTCTAATGAGAAATACAGAACTGGGGAAGGAGGAAAAAATGTCAAGGTTTGTCATCACTGTAAGGCTAAACAATGGTAATACAATGTCCAAAGTAAGCAAGACTAATATTAAGTTGCATATCAACTCTCACATTGGTGAGAAGATTTTGGAAAGAATGATGTGGCATGAATTGCTAATTGAACCAGCTTTGCTGTGAAATAGATAAAGATTAATCCTGTAAATCTTTATTTTAAAGGTATTGAAAATGATACTGTACACTAAGGGAGATGTAATATGTTCATAAATGTAAACTGTCATTGATATATGCGAAGAAAAGACTGGAGATTTTAAATAAATCTAATGCCAAACAGCTTGTTCATCTGAGCAAACTGGGTGATGTTAAATAGTTCACTTTTTAAGTGGATATAAGTTTCTAGCTGGTAGATTAGGTAAGGAATAAATTAGGTGTTACATGTTTGTCTCACCCACTTAGGATGAGATTCTTCTCTTTGCCTTTTGTATTTGTTATAGTGGTTATAGGACTTGACATCCATCTCCTGTAAACTCTGTTCTGTGTTGCCAGGGGTCTCATCCACATCATGACACAGAGTAGTAAAATTAATAGAAACATAACTGTAGGCAACTGAGTAAGAAAGAGGGAGCTAAACTCCTCACAGTACAATTTGCATGAATTGTTATAGTCTGATGGAAGCTCCAGTGTAAACCTCTGGCAGTTTATAATTGCCTACAAGCCTGTCTTGAGATCCCTGCAGTACTCCTATTGTTTGAATGCCTTCATGCATGTACTTTCATTGTCTGTTTATGTCAGTGTTTACCTTCTTGCACCCAGTTCCTCTTTTGCCTTTCGTGCCCATGCAGGTGCATCCCAGAGGTCCTGTATGATCTCTCTACCTCCTTAGGAGGGCAGGGGCTTCCAGGTTCATGCAGCCCTCAGCTTTCCTCTTCAGGGCTTGTGAGAGAAAGGGACGTGGCACTTCTTTTCTTTCGCTGTAAAGTCTTGCTTCCAGCGTTTTTCTTCCTCGTGGGAACACAGCCAAGAAGTGCAGTCAGTACATAGTCCTGGAAGACACCTGACCATTGTCCCGGCTAGTGTGATGTTGAGGAGTTGGGTTGTGGGGTCCACTCTTGTCAGCGCATCAGGGCTCCAGTGTTTCTCCCTCATGTTCCCTACTGCTTTAATCTCTGACACCATACAGCTGCTTCTGTCAGCAGGGAAAATATTTATGGCCTTTTATCTCTGAAATTCCCTGTGTGGTCAGGATTAGCTGGAGTTTAATATAATCCTGGAGCCATGCTCTCAAAGTACCGACTACTTCTCACTATCTCAGAGGCTTTGCATTTCCTTACTGGTTTTGCATAATTTTATTCACAAGTTTTTATAGCACTATGAATGTAATACCTTACTCAGTATTTTCAGTTTCAAGCTGTTGATTTTATCTCCCCATTGCTCAAGCTGTGTGCATAAGCACTATTGTGTTTGGATGCTAGTTTTTGTGCAACCTGTTTCTTTGGTGTTCAGATCTGGTACAATGAGCAAGACAGGTCTCAGCATTCACATAATACCAGTTGAGAGCAAGGTATTACCAGCTGACAGAGAGGTGAAGCATGTTAAAAATACCTTGTCAAAGTTGAGACTTGTGAGGTTTGTTTCCCAGCTCTGCCCTATATGTGCTGGGTGGTTCTTTGTCTGTGATTAGGACTTGAAGAACTCCCCTGTCTTGCATGGCAGTGAGAATAAATACATTAAATAGTTTCAGAGGCTCAGATTATTGGTTTTAATGATTAAGCTCATAAGATTATGTTTAGGTGCTTACATGATTAAAGTATGATTAGACTGAATAATGTCATTTTATGTTTATGATAATGCTCTTCATGTTGGTTGATGATGGGTCCTGACTGTATAGTTAATTAGGCTTGTTTACCCCATGTCTGAATTGAATAGTTTGCATTCTAGGAATCTCAGGGGATTTATTTCTTATCACTTAATACTCTGTATGTGTTTGTGCTGCTTTATGCTGCCCTAGGTTACTAAGCCTGAGTTAGGGTTATACTGTAAAGCCATGTGCAAGTAGCTTTTCATTGATGTCTGCCAACTAAATTCTTGCTTCCTGAGATATTCCTGACTTCCCATTTGCTTAAATTTCCAAATCTGGAGGCTGATACCATTCTAAATACTTGTGTAGTTTGGACCTGAGTGTGATGTAATCTCACAAGACCTACAGTTGAGTTACAGTGGCTCAGATTTTTCAGCTGCGTGCAACTGTGGAGATCATGAGTTGGATTTAGTATGAAAGAGCAAACCAGGGGGAGGCAGAAAGTCTCCTTTACTGTTAGGAACTTTAAATTGACCCATGGAATTGTTTAGGTTATAAACCAGGATTTCAGATTCACAAGACTCCTTTTTTTTATTATTATTCCTGTTTTACTGTCATTCCAATTGACTGTTAAAATATTCTCATAAAGGAGAAACAAGAAAACTGAACCCACCCACGTGCTTCGCTGATGTGTCTATGGAAACAGGAGCAGCATGAGTGAGCAAGTTAAAAAACTCAAATAGGAGGCGTGTGGTGCTGGGGGGGCTGTCAGGGTCTTTGCTCACGTAACAAAATGTGCAGGAAGTTTGTAGTTCAATGTCTAAAAATAGAATCTCATCTGCTTTGTCACTGGTTTTAATACTCATACTGAATTTCCAGGGAGAATGTGCCAGAGGTATGGATGTGCCTCCCATGTGTATAACTGGTGCACTTGGCATCATTATCAACTGCTAAATGAATTACTCTGTTCCTGGTATTCACAATATTCATAATCTTTTTGCCAACTCTGTTTATCAGTTGCTGAAATAGCTTGATATGATAATGGCACATAAATATCTCCTTTTCTATGTGCACTGAAAAAAGCAGTTCTACTAGACCTGCCAAAGGAGAGTGTTTTTCCTCTGACAAATTCTCTTCTCCATGGCAGCTGTAAGATATTTGTTCTGTGTGTTTTGCATACCAGTCTATCTGTAGGAGCAGGATTCAGTATCAAGTATAGGGAAAGAATTCCTCGATTGCAGTAATTGAATCTTGGGCCTTATTAATGGTTTTTGGTTTTTTCTTTACATTAATTATCAAGGTCTTCAGTGAATAGGAAACTATTTTACCTCAGGTGTAATGTCTTTCACAGTCTCCATTCTTGTCCTTCCTAAAGGTGGGCATTTTAAACTAAGCAGTGGGATGCTCTCTGCCTATCATTACTTGATGAAAAAAAAATCAGTAAAACTTTTCTAGAACAATCAAAGTCACGTTTAAATTACAACAACTGAGCAGTTCTGACTGCAGTTAAGTAATGTTAAATGTATTACTGCTAGATCATCACAGTTTAACCTAAATATGTTAGCAATCTCATGAAATCTGTCCAGTTTATTATGAGCTGATCAAGAATTCACCTAGTATCATGATGCTTTGGTTTCCAGAACACTGGTTTAAATGTAGACTTAAGTGTTGCAGAAGAGGCCTATGTGTTTTTATTTGTTCCAAGTGTTTAATTCTACACAAGTACCAGTTTGTTATGCCTTCTACAGACACAGCAACTTTTAAAGTTACCTCCCACATATGTAACTTCTTCCACCATCCCAGGTGACTTTTATGCTCAAGAGGAGGATTGAGTCTTTTCCAAATCTCTCCCTTTCATAACACTTGACGTTTCAGTGTGCTGCCTGGATGCACACAGATGGCTCAGTGGGAGGAAGCAATACAAATGTGCTCAGCATCAAAGACCAGATTGCAATTGGCAAGTCAAATTTGGTCTCTACCAGCCTTTCAGAGTGGTCTTCAAATCTGACATGTTCTTCAAGTGTATCATTAGTTTTGTGTTACCCCTCAGTATCGCTGGAACTATAGCCAGGAAAATAGCCTTTTTCAGTTTTGATTGTGGTTTTGGCATGGGAGCATTTGTGAGCTCCCATTGCTTGTAACACCTAATCTGACTTCAGGACTCTGTGTCTCTCAGAAGCAAAGTAATCTTTGTAAGGACCTTGAATTTCCATGACGCATCAGTTCTCACTTCATGTCAATATGGCTTTTCTCAAAGCAATTTATATTGATGTATTGCAGTTTTGAACCAGGTGGGGAAAAGGTCGTTACTATGATTATACTCAAGGCAGCTGTTGTCAATATTAATTACTTTGCAGTAAAAGAGATACCCAGCAGTGCATCTATTAACAGTGTTTGGTTTCAGCATGATAGACAATACAGAAATGTTTGCAAAAGTAGTTGCAATATTAAGAGTATACTGAGAGAGGCTTTTAATTTATTTGCATGATATTTGGATTTATACATAAAGTATTACTTGGAAAAAATCCTCCTAACTGGGAATAAACAGGAGTTTAGTGTGGTGAAGGGACCATCTGAGCCATCATGTTTGCTTACCCAGGAATAGACGTTTAAATTGTGGGTGACTGTATCTACTCTGGGCATTGCAGCCCCTTTCTGCTTCTTGTTTAGTAGCATAAATATGTGATAAAATAGTAATTCACAAATGAGTATCAGAACACACAGGAACAGCTAGTAGAAAATGTCTACAGATAACAAATCACCATGGTATATAAATGGGTCCCTTAGTAATTCTTTGAAAGAATAGGGCGTGATCAGTTCAGGATCATAAATGTCCAATATGCTTGAGGTGCCCATGAAAATTTAGAGGAACTGGATGGACAACAATCCCAAGTGAGCAGCTGCTGTGCCAGCACCTATTGAAGCCGCTGCTGCTGTGCTGGCTGTGCGGTGGGAGAGCTTTGGCTGCTGGCTGTGCTCCCTAGCAATGCAGCCTTCTGCTGGAGGTGGGAATCCTCCCCCTCTGCCCACACGCAGGCACTAGCACACAGACACTTCTCTTGCATGTGTATGTTTACGCACAACCTTCCAATTCTACTTTTGCCTGAGCCAAGTTAAACTGACTTCAACCACACCCAGGGAATTTCCTGCAGGCCTTGAAAATGCCTGGGCATAAATTGGCTAAAATTGCTTCTATTTGAATTACAAGTACTGCTTCAAACCAGGTGAAATTGATGAACCTGAAGCTGTGGTGCTGAGAGTAACACTGGGAAATGTGTAAGGTAAAATAAATGTTTAGTATTATACTCAAATATATCTCAGCTAACAAGCAATTGTTCCAAAAAACAGGATCTTCCCCCTTCCCCCCTCCCCCTTCCATTTAGCATAGCAGCAAAAATCAATTTTAACTCTAACTTCATTTCTTCCCTTCTAAACAAGTGACAGTTTTTTCTTTTTTAACCTTG
>JAOXXN010000446.1:96801326-96836281 GCA_026770055.1 Myrmophylax atrothorax | reverse complement strand
CTGGCCAGTGAAGCTTTGCTATTTGTTACAGTTCTAGTGTGTGGTATTAGAACTGCACATAATGCTCTCTGTCCAACTAAATGAATGACCTTGAATCTTAATTGTAGCTAAAAAGGCAATGATAAGGTGAACAAAAAGGAAATGCCAGTGGTAATGCCTATATGTGTAAAGCTAATATGTGATACTAACTACTGCCTATAATTTCCTGGGATGCATTTCACAATTATCTCTCTGCAGGGGCATTAGAAGCAGCTGGAGCAGCAAAGTGAAGTCCAATTATATATGTATAAATAAACCACTCTAATTTTCAGATATATGTTAATATTATGTTTGTCATGCTTTCCTCCTTCAACTGAGAATTGCATTTTTTTATTATGTATAACCTTACATTTTTATTTATTTTAGACAAGGTCTATATGGGACCAGGGCAACTGTACCATGATCTGCAGAACCTTTTACATGACTTGAATGTACTTGGTCAAATTAGTCAATTAATAAGCAGCCTTAAAGGAAACTATCAGGTAATAAACAAATCTGGATTTATTTTTCAAGTCTGTTCCTGTTGTAAAGTAGCATAATTGTCTCTCTCTAGGGTCTTTGCAACACATTCTTTAGTTCTCTCTGCAGAGAGTGAAATAAGTTTTACCTCTGGTAATGCATTTACTTTTAACTGTTTAGCATTATAAGTAGATTACAGCTGTCCTTTTAATCTTGTTTTGCTTTACTGTTTTTAAGTGTAGGTGGATACTACAAGTGTCTGCCTTTGTTCAGTAACTGATAAGCTTATATGAAAACAGAATTACATTTTGATGTTAAGAAATTGGATTATTGCTGTTAGACAAGGTAGTAGGAGGATGGTGGTTTGGAGAAAGCTCTTGATGCCCATCCAAGCTCATAATCCTGGCTTTTTGGGGAAGCTGTTCTTAAAACTGAGTGTAAATCACGAAAATATAAAAGGATTTTCAGGGGAATTTTGAAAGTATTTTGCATTGGCTGTGTTCATATGCCTTTGATTTAGCATGTATTCTGGCAATTATAGTACTTAACACCAAATTTCAGAATGAGTTGTCCACAGTCTTGAGACTTAAAAAATTTCCTTTTTTTTGCCTGTTGTTTTTTAAGTTTTATGTATGCTTACACATGATTTTTGACTCCTGCCTGCCACCAAAGGTTGTAAATATGTATGTATGTGTGTGAATATATGAAAGCTGAGTTTCTCTTGGAATATCTTGGCTTCAGAGTCATGGCATTAAACAAAACATAGCATTTTGTAAAAATATGTACTCTGAAGGAAGTTTATGGAAACAGTCCTTTTGGACAAAGTTTCATAAGTATTTGAGGGTGAATTTCATCTCCATAATTGGGAATATGTATAGCACAGGTGCCATAAGACATCCACCCATTAACATGTGCAAAACCTTTCTGCCTGTATTTCCAGACAGAGCCAACTATGATTTGAAAACTTCAAATTCAGTCAGTGTTTTCAGGCAAAGGTGTGTCAGATAATTACAGAGGCAAGTGGAGGAATGAGGTCAGCTTCTCTATTTGTGAAAAACTTTTAAGTTTTCATACAATTCTGACTGTGGAAAATGTGGGTACTTTTGTGTACCTGTTAGTCTTGATGCTTTAAGTGTCACCCAGGTGTGCTTTTACGCTCTGTGACAGAACACTCAGCTTGCAGTAGGTCATTCTTTCAGCAGCTTAAACAGATACTTAGTCCACACAGAGAGCTCTCATGATGCTCTGTAAACATTTTGGCCCAAAAATGTGGACAAAAACATACAGTCAGTGTGATTTGTCAATGTTTTCATGAGATTTTCTTTAGGAGCAGAATTTGTGGATTCTGGAATAAAGTAAAAGGCTTGTGGGTACACCTGATGCAAATTTACATTTTTTAATCTGATGAATGCTTGGGAATATCATTTGAGCATCATCAAACACTGAGCAATGTGAGATTAAATCATCAGATAAAATATGTTGGCAGAAGTTCTACAGATATTTTTGAAATGTATTTACAAATATGCCTATATTATCCAGGATTAAAATGTGGACTAATTCGAAGCCAGGAATTTTGTTATATGCAGAGAACACCTTAGCTACTGTTGAATCTTAGTTTTTTTAATTTTTCAGAACTTAAACCAATCTGTAGCCCATGACTGGACCTCAGGTTTGCAAAAGCTGATTTTGAAAAAAGAAGATGAAATCAGAGCAGCAGATCGCTGTAGAATTCAGCTGCAACTCCCAGGAAAACAAGACAAGTCAGTAGTGATCTTGATTATGAAACTTTATCCATGGACTTGTGTATTAGGCATAAATGTACCAGGGAGGATTTGGGAATCTGTAGCTCTTCCCTCTCTTCTGTCTCTGTGATTAGCCCTTGACTTTTCTCTTATGCCCTAATTTTGGGAGCTTGAATGTTCCACAGCAGTGCTGTAGTTTTTCTCCTGTTCCTCTCCCCATCATTCCAGATGCAAGAAGCAAAAGAGGAACTGTAGCAGTGACTGTTAATGGGGAACAGCCTCTTTTGTATGCCTTTTCCAGGAGGGAGTTGCTCTCATACCATTTCATGTGAAGTGCAGGAAAATGGACATATGGTGTGTCATAGCCTGTATGCTTATATCAGAACTGTGTCTTTGTCTAAGTATTGAAAATAATGAAATTTCATCATGCTCAGTGTTTCTAGGCTTGACTGTATCTCACGCTCAGTGCATTTGTGGTGGCTTTTTTTTTTTTAATTGCAGGTCTGGGCGGCCAACTTTCTTTACAGCTGTGTTCAATACATTTACCCCTGCCATCAAACAGTCTTGGATCAACAATTTACAAATGGCTAAACTGGCCCTTGGTAATTCTTAGTTACTCAAATTTCCTATAAGTTAAAATAGCTCTAAATGTACAGTCTAATTTTTTTATTTTTATTTTTTAGAGAATGGTTTTTTTATGAAAATTTGTCTGCAGATGTTTAAAAATACATTACAGTAAATAGTAGTGATTCTGTATCACTATAAAATAATAATGTTATAGATAAGATGGGGGATTCATTATGAAGGAATGTATTTCCCACAATATTTCAATGAAGTCTGGTAATCATTACTAATCGTTAGATCTAAATCTACAAGAATTAGATACAGGGCAGACAGGTGAGGAAATTATTTGATTATAAACTTATTTCTTTGGATATTATGAACTTTTTACACTTTGACCTTCAGGCTCAAATTTCTCAGTTTCAGCTCAGAATTGTTTTAGCTAAGAAAGAGCAGTTAAGGCTGTTGAATTCATTTTTTAGCTTTCTAAGGGTGAAACAAACTTATGGTTGTAGTTTTAATGCAAAATTTCTATAGCTGGATATGTAAACCTCATTTTTTTGTGAAGGAGTTGTTTTTTGGTTCAATTTTGAGTTGGCTTTTTTGACATGACACTGTGGTTTTCACTGGAGGGATTACCCCCATCAGACCTGATCAAAGTGGGAGCAATAAAAAATGTACTATCCTTTGATGTTTGTAGTTTCCTGTGTTTGCACAGGGGTATAGGTTTCTGAAGATACCCAGGATTTTGAATGCCAGAGTTGAGAAACGTTAACTTGCTACAAAGCAAGTTTCACCTGCACATCATCAAAATGGAGTGCTTTTATGGTGTGTGACTGATGGCTGGCAAAATAGCAAAAGAGAAGAGAGAATAGATATCTCCATCATTGCAGGAGGAGGAGCCTTACAATTATGATAAGTAATAGACAGGAGTTACAGAATATTCTGAGTTTGAAGGGCCCCAAAGAGATTATCAAGTCCCAACTCTTAAATGGATGGCCCATACAGAGATCAAACCCACAACCTTGGTGTTCTTAGCAGCATGCTTGTTCATAGTGATGATGTTCCTTACACAGGCAGAGAAATGCTGCTCCAAAGAGATTTTCTAGAGTCTAAGGAGAGGTTTGATGTGCATTTTCCTCTTTCAATAACCAAGATCATTAAAAGACTACCCTTAACATTTTGCTAGTGTAAGGTGGTCCTTTTTTGCATTATCAGTATGTATGTAATCTACTCAATGGATTTTTTGCTCATAGTTTTATGTTGTCATTTATGCATATATAGCATAAAAATAGCCTGATCAGTATTGACTAGTCCTAACAGAATTATTTTCTGTTCCCGTAGACATGTAAATGATTATTTAGTGAAAGTATTGTGGGTTTTTTCTTGTTTTTTCTTCCTATTGCAGTGGAGGATAACCTGTTAGGTTGGTTCTGTGTTGAAGATGATGGCAATCAAATCAAAAAAGAGAAACATCCTCTCCTTGTTAGACATATGCCAGTGATGATGGCCAAGCAGCAGGAGTTTAAGGTGAACAGTATTTTCATATGAGATTACAATTGGGTTTTTTGTGTGATAGAACTGCTAAAGAATACCAGATTGTAAATACATCTATCACTTCACATATATTAGTTCTCTCTGAGTTACTACCTTCGTGTAAGACCAGTAGCAATGAAAGGTCCAAGAGGAATGAAAAAGGCTGCAATCTTCGAGGCATTGAGGAGCACTGTGCTTACTTTTATATAGTGACATTCACTTTCAGATGCAAGCTCATCACTCAAGGTAAACAGAACTGCTGGGAATTTTTAATTCATCTTGAAGTTTCCTAATGTGTGTTTGGGGCTTGTAAGTAAACTAAGTTTACAAAGTACAGAAGTCTGATCTCCATGATAGCTGTCCTCTAGTTACCGGTGTAATTATGTTGAATTCTCCTCAAATTTCTCATTTTAATTAATGCACAGAGAACAATAGTTTTAAAATAATTTTTAAAAGTATGTTTTATGGGATCTTATATAAAATTAGTTCTGTTCTGAAAAATTATACAGAAATTGTCTGAATAGTTAATTTCCTAAAGTAACACATCAGTTTGAGGTTATATTGACCACTGGCTTTAATGAGGAAAACAAGTAGAGCATGTCCAGACTAATAGATGGAAAGGAAGAGTGCTGGATACTATTTTCTTCTGTGCATCAATGGGATTTCTTGTTGAACATCAGTCAGTTAGGCTTGGGCAAAAGCACTAATGGCAATAAAATTGTGTATGTATCTCCAGAATCCCAGTGTTCAATTAACATCATTGGATGGTCACTGCTTAAAGAGGGAAGTCTGCAGGCCCTAATTGTAGGAGAGCCTACACAGGAGGGAAGCACAGCTGACAGCTTCACTCTGAGTGTGAATATACAGGCCTGGATGTTGGGGATAAATAATTGGCGATTAGAAATGCAGTTGAAATATGTAATAGCATTAAGTAAGAGAAGCCATTCCTACAATACTGGTTTTCAGAGCAGAACTATGGTTTACAGCAGCCAAAGTCTACTGAAACTCCGATTTCCCAAACAACCATAGTCCTTCTTGTCTTATTAAACAGTTGGCTTTTTCTATATTGAATACTTTCTAAAGTCACCACTGTTGGAACAACCAGCTATTTTTTTGCAGAAACTTAAATACGTGTGTTTCCTTAGAGTTCAGGTATTTGTAAGTCCTGAAGATCCATGCCAGAAGCTGTGAAGGCTCAGGCTCAACTTCCGTAATCAAGTTAGAAGAGGATCTTCCTTTTGAAAGGAAAGGGAAGTCTGTTGCCTATACAATTGAGTGATGGTCTTTGTCTTGGTGTCTCAGGAGAGTACAGTGTGTGACATTATTTGCCTGAGCTCTGGGCCAACTTTGCCAGTTTTGCACCTCTAAACATAACGTGGGTGTGAGCCCAGCTGTCATGTCTCATTCTCCCAAGTCCTCAATATTACTAGAAAATATGATTTAAGTGTTTGAGTGTTAGACCCACAGCTTGGGGTGGGAAGAGACCCTTTGCTTGGCTAATCCTCTTTGGTAGCTCTGTGTATGCTGCTCAGGCTGCCCAGTGATGTAAGGAGCCTGTAAGCACTTCTCTCATCAGAGCAAGTTCACACCCCAGGCTTCTGTTCAGAGTTAAACTACCAGGGTTTAACTATGAAAAAATATCAGTTTTGACTGAGATGCAAAGTGACACAGAGATGTAACAAGCACCTGGGAAATATCCATCATGCAGGTTGTCTTGTTTTTCAGTAGTGATGTATTTTGTTGTCACAGCTATTGTAAATCACCACTACAAGTACATAGCTTCAACATGTGTTAAATGAGACATGTTAAGACTGGCATGGATAACTATTTTTTTTCTTTTCCTTATCTACTTATTTCCGCCTTTTATCTGTTCAGTGAATTGTTTTGGTGAAAAACTAACACTGTTTTTACCAAGACTAATCACTTGGTAATGCCTGCTGACTTCAGGGAGATTTGTGAAATTCTTTGCACTTTGGAAAATTAAGTAAACTTGGAATTTGCAACTCTAACTTCTGCCTGCTTGTTTCTAGTTGTTTTTAGTACTGCAGTATAATTGCAAGGACATTGATGTCCGAGGTGTGAACATTAGGGTGAATTATAGAGAACTTCATATAAACATGTAATATCACACCTCATTAGAAACTTTTTTATTCTCTACTCAGTTACAAATTTATTTATACATTTTGAATTATTTATGTAAACATTATGGAAATCTGCCATGGATATTAAGGAAATTAGAAATCTGTGACTGGTCATAAAAATGTCTTTTTCAGATCCTTGATGCTTGAATGATCTCCAGAGCTGGGATGGACTTAAATATAGATCTTGAGTGTGGTGTAGCTTTCAGTTTTTTCTTAGATGGCTTACATGATAAAATCATGAGTATGGTTATTAATTTACTGACACTAACACGATGACACGAGGGTGGGAATGGAGTAGGAGTATTATGGATGATAGCATTAGCATTCAAAATGAGCAAAGCACCTGGGAAAATAATTTGAGAGGAAAAAAATGCAAAAGGGATGACAGTCAGCAGGACAGACATATGGTATGCTTAGGGAGAAATGAAGAGTTTGACAAATACAGACTGAAGAGATGTTTGAGTAGAAGGTCAGTTAAAGTCAGCAAGGAAGTTAAAATCAGCAAGGAAAGGATTGGTTAGGAATGTAATATTGTTACAAAGAGAAAACAATCAATGAGTGTGACATGTAGAAACAGGCTTCAGGAGAAGTTACCATGGTGTAGTGCTGCAAACAGCTCTGCTACAGTGGCATGTACAGATGAGTAAATTCTGTGCTCTCAGATAGAGGAGGCTCATACATCTGCTGGGAAGATGCCAGTTCAAGAAAGTGATGATAGTAATTTTAAAAAGAAGAATTTAAAAAGCCTTTATTTTAAAAAATTTAATTAATTATTTGATTAAGTGATAATGTTAATTTAGCCTAATGAAGAGGTCTCAGGCAGGGTCATGACATACATCAGCCTTATGTGTAAAAGGACACTGCAGAAAAAGAGGTATCTGATGGCTGAGTTGAGAGGTAACAGACTAACGATTACAGCAAGGATGATGTCAGGTTGGATATTTGGAAAAAATAAAAACCTGAAGCATTTGAGCAGATCAGCTGGAGAGCTCATAGTCTTTGGCTTCAAATGTCTGTAAGAGTAGATAAGGAATGTGTTGGGAACAATACCCATGCAGCTGCCCCTGCCCATGGGAAGCCGGATGGACTAAAGTGACTCCTTGCCTTTTGGGATTCTTTGATATACTTAAACCTTTTAGTTAATTGCAGACTAAAATCGACAGAAACAGGCATATCTTTTCAGTGTAGTAAGGTCTTTCTTTTCCTCTCTTTGAAGATTGAATGTGCTGCTTATAATCCAGAGCCATACCCTTCTGGAGAAACAGAGCCAGATTCCTGTGCTACAGAACATGGTTTTCTTTGGGTAAGTGTAATCTTCCAAAGCTGAAGAGTTGTCTCCTGTTTCTCTCCATTGTTTTTTGTGACTCTCAGCAACATACAGATCTGAAAAAAAATTAGGTTGTGTTTTTTGTTCCCTTGTTTGTTTGTTTAAAGATAGAGTTATGTAAAGGATAGGTAGTAATTTGTCCATGTGGTCTTGCTGTTCTCTGTAGGGGCTCAGTTACATGTGTGTGATTTGTTAGAGCAGCACAGAACAAATTCCAGAGAGCTGAGCACAGTCAGAAGGGAGTTATGTGCTAATTTATAACAAGGGCTGCTAAAACCCATATGAGCTCATGCTGTCCTACTGTTTTCATATTTTAAGAATGTGTTAGCCATAAATAATCTGTTTAAATCTGTACATAGGAAAAAACTACTCTGACATATTTTTATGACCCCAAATATGCAGATATTTCAGGAGACAAATGAAGTAGCCAATACAGTTTGGGTTTGTTTGTTTTTTGTTTTTTTTTTTTAAAAAAATGTAAGCTGGTGATTTCAGGAGCTTTTCTTGTTACTATAGTACTCAAATTTGATAGGATTCCTTGTGAATTAAAAATTAGAAATAGCTTTTGTCAGTGGTTTTTTTCAAGGTGACCTGTGTAATTTGTCTTTGCTATTTTTAAGTATATGCCAATTAAAACTTTCTACAAAATAGCCTTTCTTTTTTTCCTATGTTTTTTTCATTTCATACAAACATAGAGTTACTATATAGAAACATTTAGTGCTGCTTGGGTTGTTTCGGTGTTTTGTTGTTTTGTTTTTTTTTTTTACTTCTCTCTGATCTCTAAATTGTATAGATTTGTGTATGTATTAATGATACTTAGTTCTGGAGAAGAGAGAAATTTAGGATCCTGTATCAGCAAGTTTACAAAAGGGATTATATTATTAATCCCTCTTTCTGTTGGCACAGAGCATTTCTTTGTAAACCTGTTACTGTGCAAAGGACAAACCTCAGCTATATTACCTGTTTTAAGAGAGCCTGAGGTAACATAAAACACCTGTTATTAAAATATTGCACAGATATTCACAGTAATTGGGTTACACAAAGTATATACTTTTGAGACAGACATCAGAATAGGCCATAATATTATTCCTACTTTCAAAAAATAAAGAACTGGTTTGTGAGTTTGCAAGTCAGTTTTGTGTACATAATGTTTTGACATCTCTTGTATTTGTGCTGAATTATTTTGTTATGTCTTAATGCATGACAATTCATATTCACACATATAATTTGAGATGCACTCTTCAGTTAACATTCCAGCCATTCCTTCTTGTAAATGCTGATCTTCCTGGATATAGGTATCAGTCTTGGTATGTTTTATTTTTATTTTTCCAATTCAGATTGGCAGTTGTACTAATCAGATGGGCCAGATTGCAATAGTCTCATTTCAAAGCTCCAGCCCCAAGGTTATTGAGTGCTTCAATGTGGAATCACGGATTCTCTGCATGGTCTACATACCAGAGGAGGAGAAGCTGAAAGAGCAAAACACAGCTTTAGACTCTGAAAATGTTCTTGCAAAAACTTCTAATGTGCCTACTGTTTGCCTTGGCATGGAAGAAGGAAGGTGATTCTTGGCTTTGGTGTAATGTGTGTGATTTATTAATTAGATTTACTATTCTATGGCAAATTTGTGTGATGCACTTCACAGACACAGTCAGTATCACAGGATATTCTGAGTTGAAAGGGACCCACAAGAGTCATCAAGTCCAGCTCTTACATGAATGGCCCGTGTGTGGATTGAACCTGCAACCTTGGTGTTATTCACACTATCCAACTGAGCTAATCTCAAGGTCCCTTCCAAGAAAATGTTTACTTTTTTAAAAAGTATACATATGTTATTCCATTGACTTCAATGTATCCTTTCCACTCAAATCAAGTTAAAAATAAACTCTACACTATTTTAAAATATACCATGTGGTATTTGAAATTAAAGTAATGCATCTCTTTGATGAAAGATGATGAATTCATCATACGTCATACCTGAAACATATAAATATTACTTTTGTAATGTTACAACATAATCTTCAGGTATTGGAAAAGTTTCAGAATGGCAAAAAGGAATCCATTAAGCTTCTATGCTGTGATATTATGCAGGATTTGTCATGTGAATAAATAATAATGCTGTTTAATATGGACATGAATTATTTTACTCTATTTGAACTGATGGCTTCTGACTCATGATTTGATTTATATTAAAGAACAAGGCTATGTTTTCTAAACTTATAGGTCAGTAACCAAACAGATCTGGTATAGCAAGTGAGGACATAAGTGTGTAACTGCATGTGATTTTGGAAGATGTTTCTAACTAGTATAAATGAAGAAAAACAAAATGTTTCAAGAAAAACGCCATGTTTTCAGAAATTAGTGCAATTAATTAATTCCAGATATAAATTTTAAGTATAATTGACATCTGGTAGTGGGTTTTTCTTTTCCCTAGTTCTTTTTTTTTTTTTTTTTTAAGTTTTGGATAAGACTCATAATGAGGGCTTTGAGCAGAATTTTTATTATGTCTCTGTTGAATACTTTTTTCTCCAGACAAGATAATATGGAAGTGTTGTCATATGTCAATACTAAGTAATTGCAAATTGTCTAAATAGACATTCTGAAGTGTCAAGAATTGAAGGAGAAAGTCTTTTCCCCCCAGTATTTTATTCTAAACCTCTCTTTTGCATATTCTGATAAGAACTATGTAAAGCATAATTTCACAAGTCTGCTTTTTCTTGCTTCTTTTTATAGCATTTCTATTTACAAAAGTTGCCAAGGCTCAAAGAAAATTCGACTTCAACACTTCTTCACTCCTGAGAAGTCAACTGTGATGAGCTTAACATATAAATCTCAATACCTGTTTGCTGGCTTGGTAAATGGAAACATCTCAATCTACACAAAAGCAGAAGGTAATGTAGTGATATGATTTGATGGCATCCTGAGGAACTCACATGCCAGTGTGTTTTGGCAGAAGTAGTTTTCCACTATTACATTTTCCAAAAATTCTTTGTAAAACTGCTGAACTAAGGTTACTGCACTTTCCAGTACATCAGAAGAGACTTGTTTTCTCTTTTTGAATGATAGTAATAACTTTGATACTGTTCCCCTTAGCTGAAACCCTGAGGTCTTCAATGTTGCAAGAGTCCAGAAGTTTATACACTAACAAGTAGTATACTGTATTTCACACAGCACAATGATATTTCTACTCAACTACCCAGTATTGGGTTTTGTGAAAGACAAAAATTCCCTATTTCTAGAGATTTCTGTATATCTAATTTAGAAGGACAACCCCATTTTTACTGTACAGATAGGATAAGTCTTTCCTATGTGTGCAGTTCATGTATTTCACAGTAAGACTCCTTTTTCTATTAGGATCACAGTTGGTTGTTTTGTATCTTGCTAAATAATTGGCTAAAATAATTTAAATAAAGGAGAATCCCAGGTTATTCTTCTGAACCAGAACTGTCTTCTCCAGAACTGATTCAGGTGCTTGTCTGTATACTCCAGTACATCCCACTGACTTTCCTGCAGTAGTGCATACATACCTAGTTAATTCAGTTCAAAGTCAGCAAGGCTTTGCTCAACCTTTGAAACCTGAGTTTTAAAGTGAGATGTTAGCACAGAGACTCATAACCTTGCAAAGTGCAGAGCCAGCAGAGATCTGGTCTGCCTTATTTGTATGAGCTGCATAATGATGATTGTTATGCTTTTCTAATGAGGTCAGCCTTGTAAACAGTTCAGCTGCATTTGTGTGGCACTGTACCTTAGCTCCTGAATCCTACCAGTCTCAAACAGAGGAACCAAGCTCAGTATCTGGAATCTTGAAAAAATTACATGTCCACTGTTAGATCATATTAACACTTTGCTTGGGAAAAGTACAAGATTTTTTTTTCCCCAAGCAACAAAGAATCTGTAAAAAGGTTTTGGGAAAGAGACTTCCTTTGTACACTTTCCTCTTCAGCCCAGTAGTTTTCCTATTGAGCTGTTGTCTCTGATCAGAAGCCAGACATTAAATTCCAGTTCCCTTTAAAAAAAAAAAACAACACACACACACACAAAAAAAACCCAAAACAACCAAAAAACCGCAACTTTCCACTGATTAGCATTTTTTTTCTTTGTTTTGGAGGCACAGGAGTGAGGTCTTGATCCTAGTCTCATACCATTCTTCTTGTTTCACTTTCTGTATGTAGCTGGGAGAGGTATTAAAGTGAACATGTTGTCTTCTCTGAAAGGGATTGGTGTATTTAAAGTGTTTTAAGACTGCAGTTGCTGTCACTCAACTTCTTCCAGAAAAGACCACCTTGAAAAGACAATTGACATCCTTGACAATGGAGATAAGAAAGGATGCATGAGTTGCACATGTACTACAGAGAATGTTAAGGATGGGGTACAGCTGTTAACCAGACTGAATTACATTATGAGCTGGAAGTTCTTGCACTGACTAGGATCACAGCATCCCCTGTTTATTTTATATCTTCTGAAGACACTGGTTTTGTGCAGCTAGATATTAATAGAGAGTCAGAGTCTAGGTCAGGATCACTGAAGCTTTGAGATGGCAAATACTAATATTTTTCTGACTCATTTTGTGGTCCCTTTCCTTACATCTTGTTCAGTGTGTTTTATTTCAGTTCTCCATACCCCATGGAAGTTGTGGGATTCAGCTGCTCCTATGTTAGCATCCCTCTTCCTTATAGTTGTCTGCTGTGGTTATGTGAGGCAGTCAGCCCTGGAGGGGTGTTTTTATGAGCGCTGACCTATTTTACCAAACAAAGGAATCCAAGCAGTGAAATGGGAGGGAGGGGGAATTCAGCCTCTGAGGAGCTTTGTGCAATTCATTAGGGTCGCCTTCTGTTCTACAGACAGGGGTTACTTTCCAGCCATGCACTTCAGATTGGGTTTTGGTCTGTCATCATTAAGAAGATTAAGAAAAGATTTAAAGTAAACGTGATATATATCAGTGTATTACAATACATCTTGATTTGAAGCCTGAGGACAAATGCTGTGAGATGCATAGATGTGTAGACTGTTACAAGACTTCAAGAATAGAAAAAGAATAATCTTTCATCTGGGATAAAAATCTACTTCACAGTTTCTGACGGAGTTGTGATCCTTTTCTTTTCCTCCCTGGGCAGAAAGTGTGGTGGATCAGTTCAGTCACTGGAGCTCAATGCCTTGTCCTATGTAGTCAAAGATGCACAACTTTTGTCATTTGGTTTTCAGTGCTCCAATAGCTCGAATTGCTCCTGTAGTTTTCAGATGGCTCAGTGCATGTAAATATGCAGCTTGCTTGCAAACAGCAAGTGCTCTCATCTGCCTTTCTTCACTACAGAGCTTTGTCAGATCAACAGAATCGAGAATGCTCTCTGGCTTCAGAAATCTTGTCTTGAAATAATACAAAATGGAAACTGAGAAGTATGTACAGTAAAGTGAGGAACAGGTACCATGTTAGTGGAAGAGTTAGAGGTGCACAGTGAGATTTCCTTCTTTCTGGAGGATATTTATATTTTGCTGAGACACCTCTGTATCTGTGTATTTCCACATATGAGGTAAAAAGTACTTAAGCCTTACTGTATTTCAGCATAAATTGAAAGCAAAGTCAGTGAGGTGATCTGTGAAAATGTCACAGAAAACCAGGATATAGGTCAGGTAATATGTTAATCCTAAAAAATAGTGATCAATTATCATCAATGATCCTTAATTTCATGTTGGGGAGAAGACTAGTTTGGGGAACTATGAAATAGCTAATGTATTAAATGCTCTTGTAAATAGAAATGGGAGTGATGCAGATTGCAAAATTTATGACACCTCATCTGTTTGGAATTTGTTTTACAGGGCAATGAACTTTTGCACAATTATCAGTCTAAAAAATTCTGCATTTAGTGTTTTCCTTGGGCTTAATTATTAGGAATATTTCCAGGCAAAGCACTTCTAGAAGAGGTTACAGAAAAGTACATTGTATTGTTTTTGTTTAAAAAAAACAAAACCCCTTTGTGATGATTGCAGACAGCCCAGCAGATGTGTTTTCTGAGTGATGTAATAGCAAAAAAGGTCAGCAAGTGTTTGACTTCCATTCACAAAAATATTGTAGGAAAGGGAAATCACAATCTTTATATAATATAGGTATATTGTTCCTGATATACCTTACTCAGTTCCAGCTACTTCCTTTCTTCTAGGCAGTGACATACATTTCCTTTCTATAAAGTCCTTTAAAGAGTATGAGAGAAACAGAAAAAAAAGAAAATAAAAACTCAGAATCATTTTGGCAGAGAGTAGGAGAATTAATATATTAGTAGTTTCAGAATGAGTTTGGTTATGATGAGAGAACAGATGCATAAAACATACATGCTGCTTTGATAGCAATGGACATGGTTGGTGTGTGTAACCTCTCACATGTGTACAGCACACACAGCAAGCCCTTGCATGCTCACTCCCAGCACTGGGCATGTTTGGTGATCCACCTCTCTGCAGGTTCTATCTGAACATCAGGAAACACATGTTGTCGAGTCTCAATCCTTGGAGCTATTCAAAGCCATCTGGACACAGTTCTGGGCAGCCAGCATAAGGTGACTCAGCTTGAGCAGGGGGATTGGAACAAATAACCTTCCAACCTCAGCCATTCTGTGATGCTCTGGGTAGAGAAATGTCCAAAGAAACCTGTAAGAAATTGAAACAAGGCGTTTTTTAAAATCATCCTACTTCCAGATGACGCTGAGCCAGGGAAATGCCACTTGTGTTTCAAAGAATAGAGCTCGCGGCTATGGTGAGTTTCTCAAGCTGAGGATGAGTCATGCTTTTTTGTTTTTAAAACAGGCTAGGAGAAACAGGACATAGAATCTCTCATATATTAACCTCATGAGTAAGGCACTAGATTCTCAGTTGAAGAGACCTCTGTTTCATCAAGTGATTCTTTAATACATAAAATTTGCGCTGTTGCCTCTCATCCAGGCTTTAAATCTTTTTTTTTTTCCCCAAGAGCAGCTCAGCTCTGACATGGAGGAGGGATGCCAGTGCTGCCATTGCCACTCCGTGTCTGTCACTTGGGTAGCTAGAGGTCTCTTCTGGAAGCCCAGAGATATTGATGAGAGTCATCTTTTGCCATAGAGAGAACTGAGCCCACACACCCCTTAGAGGAAGCCTCTTGAATATTTTAACAAAAGCTGTATTTTCTAGTAGGTTTTTGTGGAGCCTGTTCCTGTAGTTGTATCCTGCTAGGTTCTGGCCCTGAGATTTATGAAAAGAAGAAAGGTTCAATTTTGAGGATTGCGACTGAATGTGAAACAATCAACAGCTGAGGCAATTCTGGCCATGCACAGAACAGAAGTTTATGTTCTTCAAAGAGACTTCAGTAGTAAAAATTTAGGGATCCCTGAAGTTGGTCAGAAGTTTTGATGTCTTACCTGTCCAAAGAGGCCTCATGATACTAATCAGTGAGCATTTTCAGAGGATTAATATCAAGGAAAATGAACAAAACCTAAAGAAAATATAAGAGTAAGGGCAAGCAGTTACAACAGTGAAGGAGTAACAAGTCAGTTCATTGGCAAGATACCTTGACTGATTTGGTAAGACACTTTTGTCCTTTGACAAACTGAGGAAAGGAGAAGTATGTGGAATGTAAAGCACTGATGTCAAAGTCAGAGCTTGAGTGGACCCGTGTACTGCACCAGCTTGTCTGAAGAGTGCATTTCTGGCGTGTGATTGCCACTTAAAGTAGACGTGGTGGGAGGTATTGCTATGAAAGGTAAGGAGTGCTATTAAGCTATCAGGGAGAGGAATAGAATAGTGTTATTGAAAAAGAAATAAATACTGTTGTCTTGACTGCATTTTCACTATTAGCAGTATCACATAATAGTTGTTACCAGAAACACATTGACATTGCTGTCACTCTTACTTGTGTATCTCATGCTGGGACCTCCAGCACCATGCGCTCTGTAACATTAGGTAGAGTTCTGTCAGCTATTTAGCATAAAGAATTTGCTGCATATGTGGAAAAAATAATTATGCATGTATAGCATAG
The DNA here is from genome assembly GCA_026770055.1 of Myrmophylax atrothorax. NCBI lineage: Eukaryota > Metazoa > Chordata > Aves > Passeriformes > Thamnophilidae > Myrmophylax > Myrmophylax atrothorax. The sequence goes on along the minus strand of JAOXXN010000446.1, from coordinate 96,820,480 downwards.
GACATTCCTAATTATATGTTATTTAGAAGAGCAGACCTGACTCTCTCATTTCCAAGTGATAAGGAATGTGCTAAACTTTTTACTTCTGTAACTACCATTTTACTCCTCCACAGTGCTGGTTTATGTACCATGTGATGGAAAAAATGTTTGTGCTCCACTGCACTAATTAACCAAGAACTGCTGTTCCCAGGGCTGTTGGCAACTCTTGAAATCATCAATAGTGCTGCTAAGCAAGAGAGGAAGCTGTCAACAAAAAAGCATGTTTGGTTCAGCTTGACTGAAAACATGAAGAAAGGGAAAACTACTACAAACTTTGAAAATACTTTCAGAGCTAATAAATTACATATTATTAAGTTTTCTCATATGAAGACTTGAGCTTGCCAATTATAATTATTAAAAATACTAAATATTAAGAAATTAGTTATAAATTAAATAAGAAACTTATTCTTATAAATTATTGTAAAATAATATTACCTTCCTTCACTGGTTTTTATGGAAACAAACCACAGAAAGATAAAATAGCCAACATTCTGCCCTATAAAACAAACATTGTTTGAAAACTTTCCCTATCTGATTAAACTGGAGTGAATATAAGGATAACTAATTTTCAAAAATCCATAAAAATCACAAGACTAATAACAAAATGAACTAATGGAAATGTGCTTATACATCACAGTCTTAGAAATATTTTAAGAGCATGAGATACCTTATTTTGATGCAGCTAAACAGCCTGATAAAAGCACTGCAAGGTACTGTTCAACACTGGGATATAAAATATGGCACATAAATACTTGAGAAATATAACCTTATGGAGAGTATTAAAAATAGTGGCATAAACACAGATCTGTTAGTATAAAACCTGTCATTTCCAGAAGTCCCTAGATTCATTTCTGTATTTCCCCTGTTGTCAATTTTTGTAGATGCATCTCATTCCTGCAAGTACCTGTACCTACAATTCATATAGATGCTTGTATTGTATTAACAGTAATGTTAGGAACTGACAGGCTGTCATGTCTTGGGTACTTGGCATTTAGTGTATCTATAGTAAGAGTCTACACCTGCTTTGATAAGGTCAGTTTAAGATCCAAGTCAAATAAAACTTGCAAATGCAGTAATCTTTGTGTTGTTAGTACTTGTCTGAACTTTTCTTCTCAAAGCAGAAGGAAAAATCAATGTCTCTTCTCCCACAGTTTCCTTTGTGTTACCACAGGTGTCAGGCTTTGGTCTTGTATTTGCTTAGGGTGCAGATACCTGATTTCCACAGAAAGACTGGTCTCTGGTTAAAAGATAAATGTACAGCATATTGCATCTCATTTGCTTCTATATATTTACCTCATAGGTAGAGGAAAACTTTATTGTGTATGGCTTTTCAGCATTCTAGAGACAGTAGACTAAAATGATCCTTATTTAGAGAACAGAAGCAAAGCATTAATTGAACAGAATTTTAAGGCAAGCCCCCCTTCTGTAGGCACTCCTGAAGGTAATCTCCAGCCAGGTCTCCAGGAGCCACATTATGTACATCTCCACTGCTTGCTTTTCTTCTTTGTAATTCCTGCTTTCCAGAAAACAGTTTGCTGGGATCCTTGCACTGGCATTCTCCTGTTGTATGCTTTCAGATTTTGCTGGCAAAAGTTTTACCGTGGCTACTATTTCTTGCTCCTTTTCTTTTTTGTTAGGAAAAAAGAAATTTATTCAGTCAGTAGCTAACCAAGGATTTCATATCATCAAACAAGGTTGTTCCTTATCTTTTTGCAAGTGCTGGGCCTGATTTTAAGTATATGGATAGTGCCAGTTGTTGGAACTTCTTACATATATTTTGAATCTCCAAGTGTTTACACAAGTAGAATAGGGGTAATGCTTCTTTTCACTTAGATTTTAGAAGCAATGAACGTTGGATCAGACAGACAACAGGTAACAGCCAGCATCAAACATGAAGTCTGCGCAGGCAGGTGTTGATACGGTTTTCTGAGATATGGAGAGAGAGGCAGGGAAGATTATTGTTTTCCTAAAAGTGTGATTTTGATAGTCTCAAAACAACTTGTGAATTAGACACAGGCTTGCCAAGTAATTTTGGGGATAGGTGATAAAATTCCTATCCTGGTCAGCAAAGTAAAGTCATGATCTTTCTTTTAGTCAGCAGCACTTACACAAGTATGTTGGATTACCAGACTTAATCCCTTGCCTTGCTTGAGGAGGATTTTTACCCCTGCTTCCCACTCAACAGATTTCCCTGGCTGCCACAAAACAAGAGGAGGGAGATGCACAGTGCTTAATTTCTCCTGGTGTCGTTCCACTTTGTACAATTAATTAGTTATTCACTGAGGCAGGGAGCAGAACACAGCTGATCCATCCTTTAAATACTGCCCTAATTACCAGACTAGAGAGTCTCCCCTTACCCATTTTTTCCCCTCATCTCTCTCAGATGTTGTCTGATCTGAAAGATCCATGATTTTTTTTCCATACAATTATGTGTTGTTCAGTGTGAAAATATAACTACAAAAGAAAAGATAGCTTTTTGGTCAGCATATCTGCACTTTGCCCAAATTCACAGTCTTTATCCTTCAGAAAAGATAGCAAGAATGTACTAGAATTATGCTGTGTTTGTCCCTAAAAAGGGTGCTACACACAGGGTGCTGTTACAACTTCTGCAGTCAACATCACTTACTCAGTGAAAGTTGGGACAGCACATGTGTGCAGCTTCACTCTCTGAAGGCTTTGCACTAACCACAGTGGTTACAGCATTCATAGGGCATGGGCAGCCTCCACTTTAGAATTTAATTTGAGGATAATGTGGCTGCTATCAAATGAAAAAGTTTCCAGAAGTTTGTTTATTACTAATGATTTGTATGAGTCACAAAGAACACAGAGTGACTTTGACATTGCTGGGAGAGTTTGCAGGCTAATAACTGGAAGCACTCTTCTCAATGCAAACTAAAATAATAAAAATTATTTTGACAGCTTGAAACTAAATGTCACTTTTACAAAGATGCTTTCAGAGGAGAGGCATATTCTGGGAATGACTCAGCAAAGGTTGTATCATACAGATGACAGAAGTATTGAGAAGTACTTGAGAACTGAAGCTTCTCCTTATTGTTGCTGCTGTTATTGGTGAAGCAGGGAATTATGTACCCCCTTTACATAAACAAATAATAAAAGACACACTTGCTTTCAGGAGGGAAAAGAAAAAAATATATTTAAGTACTTGTCTAAAGATGTGTTTACCTTGGTCTCATCAATCAAAATGGAAGTGGTTGCTGAGTTGAAACCAGTGTCAGTAGACAACCTTTCTGCAGTTTGTGCAGGAAGAAGGCTTTAAAGTGAGGAAATGGCACTTTAAAAAGTGTATTTTGTCTTGCTGTAAAAAACCTAGATATTTTAACAGATTTTTATATTATTAATAAATCATAATGTATAGAAATGTGATCTTTGAGACTTTATGTTCAATGAGCACTTAAAATATATAAACTTACATGAAGGCATTAAATTTATAATTGACATATGTGGTATATCAATTTGTAGGTATGAAAGAGCTGCAACTATTTCAAGAAGCTTATGTTTGTGGTTCTTAAATTTGAGGATAAATAATCTGTTAATCCATGTTTCAAAGAGATGCCAGGTATGAGTGACCAGAGCAGGAAGTAGTGGGATCCGTTTCTTCTCAGAAATTCTCTCAGTAACTGATTCTGCCACATAAAAATGCATAATGTAATTTGGATCTGCTAAATGCAGTCCAACAAAAACACTTTGGGTTTTATAGTTGGGAGGGGGAAGTAAGAAAGTGAAGATATAGCACAAGGCTAGGACTAGGTTTCAATTTCCTTTTTAAAAAATTTCCTTGTTAAATGAAGCATCTAGTAGCCCGAAGGTCCATTCTATCAATATGTTCTTAGAGAGTAATCTGAACTCGTTAGAGCCTACTGTAAACATCTGCCTGACTACTTTTCACATGAAAGATGAATCTGTTCTAGTTGGAAATTGATTCATCTTGAAATAAGTTTGTTGTGAGCTCCTTCTGAGTTGGAGGCAGTTATGTTAGCAGTGGCTTTGTGACTGTATTTCTTTTGGAAAGGAAGGCAGTTGCATCCCAACAGAAGTGTGGGATTTCTGGATTATCACTTCATCTAGATGAAATTTATTGCATTGACAGATATACAAGTGGTTGGTTTGGGGGTTTCCCCATAATGTTGAATTATCCTTACAAACTTACCTGGAAGATAAAATTAGTCATATGTAAATCACAGTGTAGCTTGAAGTGGCAACTTGCAGAAATTCAAGCAGTAGGCTTTTCAGAACTGTTTTAAAGCAAAGATCATCATTTGGTCGTTTATAACCTTTCTTCTTTTTTATTGAAGATGGGATGTGGAACACAGAACCTCAGAAGATAGTTAAACTGGGGGTTCTGCCTGTGAGAAGTCTGCTTGTGATGGAGGAGACCATTTGGGCTGCATGTGGTGGACAAATTTTTATAATCAGCACTGTGACTCATTCCATAGAGGTAAATACCTTTAAAAGCATTGCTCATGTATTATGCTACAGGGTATAAATGGTGAAATTTTAAAGATTAACTTCTGTTTAAGAAGCTTCATGACTCGGGAAGCTTTTTATTAAATATATTCTCAGTTCCCTGCTGATGTCTCATTAGACCTTGCTTGCATTCACCCACTGATTTCCATAAGGTACTCGGAATTCATAGAATATTTAGGGCAAGAGATTTTCTTAGAAACAAAATCAGAGGAAAGGCAAGAAATAAGTGGGTGTTTATAGGAATTTCTTGTTAAGTAAAGAAGAAAGTTTAATTAAGGGACTGGCTCTGCATAGTAAGATGTTACTTTTATGTTGTGATGATTTCATAATATATTTTTACAGAGTTTTGTTTCTCAGTGGCCTACAAAAGTTTGATTTGCATAAGAACACTTTCTGATGGATAGCCATACAAAAGCAATCTCTTTTAATGCGAGAGAAGAGTGTTAAGGATTCAAACTCATATTGGAGACCACATTTGCCAGAAAGTGTTAAGCCCTTATTTCTGGCAAAATTGCAGCTTTCACCAAAAGAACATCTTAGCAGTCCAAAGTTAAGAGCTGATGAAACATTAGGAATTAAACCTCTTCTTCAAGCTACAATACAGTGTCACTGAACTGCATGATGTTTACAGCCATGAAGTTCTTTCAAACAGGAGTTGTGATGAGCTCACAGCCTCCTTCTTTGTGTTCTTTGTTGCTGCTTTTTTGTTTCATTGATGATCGTGTTTTCTCCCAACAATTGTCTATTTGGTACAGTTGATTCTGTGAGTCACTGTCATGGGTTTGCAGGGAAATAGCTAACATCCTAATTTCCTCTGTCTTTTTCTGTGTTTTCTGAGTGATTTGTTTCATCCAAGAAGATGCCTGGATCATATATTTTCCTACTTTGCTTTTCTTTAAGGCTTGTTGAGTTGTTAGTTTGAGTGGTGTGATTAGGGAAATACTACTGAAGAGTGATTTGAATGGGTGCTTGAAATGGACTTTTTTTAGCTTCACAGCCTCTGGGAGACATGATTACTGTTCTACAGACTTTGATGACAAATCTCTCTGATTCTCACCAAGAAAAACATAAAGCAATGGTAAGAGATCACAGCCAGATTGTTCCTGTGTGAGGCTGCATATTTACAGCAAGATCTCAGTAAGTAAGTTTGGCAATTCTGGCACAAAACTCTCCCCAGATCAGGCAGTATGGCTGTAGTCTGGACTATTCTGGCATGTTTGGCAGAGGGGAACAAACCCAGAATTAAGCTTTGAGGATTAAAGAATGTTTGAAGCTTACTCTGTCATAATGCCATGCAGCACCATGGATTGCAGTGTTGAAAACAGAAGCTCGGAGTGATAACAAATATTCTACCGACATCTCTGAGACACAGCAGTTTCATTTTTCACCTGGTACTACAGATTTTCTTACAAAAGCGTCACAGAAGGTTTCTTCTCATTTCTGCAGTGCTTTGTAAACTAATCCATCCCTTGTACTCAGAGATCAGGTTATTATAGGTCTACTGATTCTTATAGCTGTAATTAATATAAACGCAATGAATGCTGCAACAAACAACATCTAGGAAATGCTGCAACTGGAAATGGTGCGAGGGGATTGAGTAATGTTTTTTCAATATAAATAATTTTGTTCAAGAGCATGATAGGTTTTTTGTATGTCTGGCTGTCTGATCACAGTCAAATAGCCATGCCATAGCATGTCATCTTGCTCGTAGAAATGGTGTTTCTATTGCCTCTTTATGGGTCACAGCACATGTGGAAGTACTGGTCTTTTTCTCCTCTCACCAGACTAAACAGCTCACTAATGTTTTCAGTACTGCTGCCTGCTCAGTTGCCGGACTTATTTTGATAACTTTCTGGGTTTATATTTCCAAAAGTGATCTGCTATGTTGTCCTTACCATGTTCATTGACAATATTGTTTCAATATTATATGATACAAGGCAATTTAAACTCTGTCTATATTGAATATTTTAACATCAGCAGCAGAATACATCTGAGCTGCCTGTTCCTTACTGTGAGGAGAAGCAGCTTTGCTGTATGAAGGAAAGCAGCAACAAGGAAATGTTTGTTCTCCCTCTGTGCTCTCTCTTGTTGAGAGTTAGCAGTAATGATTTGACTCAATATCTTCTGCATAAATTTAATCTTTGCTTTATCAGCAGGAATTCAGGTTTACACAGTGCTCAACTGTGATTCTTCCCTCTTTACTGAAGTCCTTCATATCTCCATATACTTAATGTGGAGATACTGCATATATTTACTCCAATACAGATGCTTGTTAGTTTATTGCTTCCTGCTACCATGTATACATACTATATGCTTTGTTACTTATAAAGGCACCTGATTAGTTTCTAAGGCTATATTTATGCAAGCCCACGAGCATATTCAAGACCATTTTGTAAACTTTGTCCGTGTGAGGCACTCTTTGCTTCATAGGTATCATGTGTTTAACTGTGCGCTTTGCTAAGTGCAAAGTACATTATCCTTGTAAACAAGCTCATTCCATACCTCCTTACTTCTCTAAGATTTTTAAGCTTTTTTTTTTATTTAGTAATTGTTAGCAAATGAGTATGTTTGGCATCCTGTATATTGGGTTTGAATATTGTTCCCTTTTCTGGCCTCTCCCCCTACCCACCACCCCCATCTGAGATGGATAAGCCTCTCAATTCAATTGGTCTAATGATATGTTACTGTCTAACAATATGTTACTCTAATGGAATGTTTTAGGTAGTGTATTTTATTGGCACAGTGTCCCAAACTGGCACAATGCCTCAAGATCCTTGGCAGGGCACATATGAGAAGCACATCAATTGCTGTTATATATTAGTTACATACTCTGATACTCTCTGTGAAGAACTCTGTCACTTTGTTTCGACCCTAGATCTGACAGCTGTATTGCTGTTGGGCATAGACCTACATCCCATAATGATCTTTGTGCCTGTAGCCCCTTGCACTCTGCAAAGGCAGTTGGTGTTTTTTTGAAAAACTTCAAAAAGTGCCAGAGTATTAAATAGAATAAAGTCACCAATTGCTGTCATTCCATCCTGTCTTGTTTTTTAAAACTTGGCTAACTATACAGGAGTCACACTGAAATGTTCAGTTGAATAAAGCAAATGAAAATCCCTATACATGAGTGTATGTTGCTTCAGTATTATAACTACTTACACTGAAGACAATGATACCCATTAGACATTTCTCATGAAGCTTGAGATATTGTGATTCAGGTCTTGGTGCAGCTGTTTGGTGTAAGTGAACATCCCCTCAAAGAAAGGTTCCAGCTATGCCCCACGGTGCTGGAACACAGTGAGCTGCATCAGGCTGAGGCATCCACAATGTCTTCCACAGCTCCTGTGTTGCCATAGAGTTGGAATGAGACAGCCTGAGGGGAAAAATGCCAGGCTTTGAATAGAGAGGAATGTAGGTATGAAAACTAAGAGGAAAAAGAAAAATTAAGTTCAATTCTTTTGATAACAAAGGGAATAAGACATCTTTGTTCCTTTGTGTCTGTATTTCTTGTTATGAAAAGGGAAAAAAAAGAACAGAAAGGCCAGCTATTGGTTTTCTGATAGACATGTTACTGAAACAGATGTCAAAGCTATCCTTTATACAAAAATTTATGCATAAGAAAGTACAGGTTTGGGGATGTTCCTTCTCTCTGTTGGAAGACCCTTTCAGTGAGAAGAATAGTTCTTTTTTACAGGTTTCTTGTGGTGTTTGCAGTATTACAGTTTTACTTTAAATGTGCCAGTGTTTCAGCAGACAGCTGTACCTATGGCAGCGCAGGCTAAGTGGGAGTATAATGAGTTGGCTGGTAGAAATGGAATGTGACAAAAATGCTTGGGCAAGTTGTTTTCAGTGGCACCAAGAGAGATTTCAGCTGTGGCCAGACCACTCCAGAGAAAATTAATCTTACAATCTGCTTCATTTTTCTTCTAATTTCAAACAGTGCAAGTTGCTGGTCAGGTTCACTTCAGCATCCTTGGACCTGTCCCTGAGAAGTTCTCAAAAGCCAATTGGTCATCAGTGTAGGGATGTATGATCCCATAAACAGAAGTTAATATTTTAAAATCCTTTTTGCAGTGAAACATGCATGTGAGAATATCAGGAAATCTAGTCATAAGAGCTGTTTCTGACCTTGAAAGGTGTTTTTATGGACAAATTCTTCTCTTGAATAAATTGTATGATTTTCAAATTATGTATATAATTTCTTAAAGAACGAATGGAGGTTACTTGAGGAAAACAGTGAATATAAATGTGCCTGCCAGAGTTGCTTACCTGGCATTCTGCAGTGTTATTATTCAAAGTAAAAAAGTAATACAGTAACACTCAAAAATCAAACCATTGCTTAGCAGCTGAAGGGAAACTTCTCTGTTTATTTACTAAAAACTGAACATTTGAAGAATAGTGTTAATGAATGAAAAGACACAAAAGATCATTTCCATTCTTTTTAAACAGCAAATTTCTTAATTAAAATACTAATTTATGCAGCAATGAAGTGTGAAAAGAAAATTAAGGTCTTACTAAGCATAATACCAAAAGTTATGCTTTGTGAAAGCCTAAACTTTTATTCTTAGTCTCTGATCTTAGCCTGTTTGTTGAATTCGGATGGAAAATTTGAATAATATATCTATAACCCTGCTATATTCAGATTTTGATGAAAAAATTACCAAAATGTAACTCTTAATTGTAAGGCCTGGAAAATTAAAGTACTTTACAAGGAGAAGCAGGCTATTTCTGCCATTTATCTGCAAATATGATGAAGAGTATATAATACACTAAGTGAATATTAGAGAAGTTACTTCCATGTCCCTCAGAGAGGGAGATTTTTATCCAAAGAACAGTTTGTCATTTATTTAGAAAAGTAAGTTTTATGTTTATCAGACTAGCTTTCTGATAATAGCTGGCACAACAATAAAAGACTGTATTTAACTTCAGAGACACTCCAATTAGAAGACAAAACTGGGAGAAAAAAATCCTTCCTTCTTGGTAATGATTGAAGAACTTCACTGCAGCTTTATCTTGCATGTTGACAGGAACAGATAGAGCGGTTTCGGCCTTCCCGGAGCCATGTAGAAGTTGTAACTGTGAGGGCTCTAGATCACGGAAAAAGGTCTATCCTCAAACTGTTGGATTACTTATCTTTAGAAAGGGGATTTTGGCTTTTATAATAAAATGCCATCAATATTTGGAAGGACAGGACAACAAAATAGCTAATACATGTGAAATTTAGAATTGTCAAAAAACAAGCCACAGTATTATGGCTCCCATTGTTATGTATGGAGTTGAGCAAATAATTGTGTGTTTGTATTCTTAAACACTCTACTTTCTACAGATGACTTTTTATTTGATTCTGTTATTCTTGTTCTGAAAAGACCCCTTAGCAGAACAGAAGAAAAGTATTTTTTATTGTTGAAAGAGAAGGGTCTGCTGTAGATAAAAGTACATCTGTGGTAGTTTTCCCAAAGGATATCAATAAAGAAACTCAAAATCCTTTTAAGTCTGAGCTTTTTTGGGCTTGTAATATTTTTAGTAAATAGAAAATCTGAGTTGCTCTGTCATTAGGTGGAATTTTGGCTAACGAGCTGAGAATTCTTTCATACTAATGATGATATATTTTCAAAAAAAAAAGTCCTAGGAAAATTAACACATCATGCAGTTTTCAAAACATATCCTGAGCAAAGCAGAAGCTAGGTTTGTCCTTGTCAGAGGATGAAGATACAGTGCCTACGCTGAAAAGCTGATAAGAAAGGCTGAATGATGTCCTTGAGCTGCATCTCCTCAGAGTCCTTGTTTTTCTTGCAGAACCATTTTGAAGCCCACCAAGAGGAAGGGATGGTAATTTCTCACATGGCTGTTGCTGGAGTGGGAGTCTGGATTGCCTTCACATCTGGATCTACCCTTCGTCTGTTCCACACTGAGACACTGAAACACCTCCAGGATGTTAACATTGCCACACCTGTTCACAATATGTTGCCAGGTAGTTGAATCGCATTGTGTGATAAGATTTTTGTTTTGTCTTTATCACCATCATTCTCCAGTGTTGTAGATTGGGCCAGAATGAGAAGGTTCATCTCAGACTTTGAGCCTGATAATGATCTTGTGACTATTTGCTTTAGTAAGTCACAGTCCATCTCCTGCCCAGGCAACCAATATATGCAGTGAGCTGGTTGAGTAACAGCTTTCCTTATTACAGGTTGTAAATGTACTTACATAGATAAGCAGGTGGGCTCTTCTGTTTAGTCCTATTTTTTGTGTGACTGTGAAAGAGTTGGACAATGTAATCTGCCATGAAAATATATTTACTTTAGATTAGCATTTGCTACCAGGACTTAATATCAAGTACATGATCAATTCAATTTGCCTAGGATTTGGACCAAAAAACTACTTGGTTAATTTAAGTTACATCAGTAGTCCCACTGAACTCAGCTGAACCACTCACATGCCACCATTTTGGAGTGTGTTCAGTATTTTGCTGACTGTAGCTTTCATTTGTTGAATTAAATGGTTAGTCTCATAAATTAAAATGAAACCTGTGGTTGTTAAAGTTTTACAGGTCTTTAAGTATCTTAAGACAGACGCTGCTCAATCATCTCCCAGGCGTCAGTGTCACAGGCAGTTGCACTGACCTGTATCTGTTTGGCAAGTGAGGGACAAAGACCTCAGTGCCAACAAGCACATCAGGTGGGAGCTGTGGCAGTGCTGGGAGAAGAGATGGACAGAACAGTGGTACTGGCATGGCTAAGCATGAGGTATCCATGAGTGGGCAACCATTCTTTCTGTCTTTCTCTGTTTGTAGGCTGGAATAGATCAAGCTTCTGCAGTTTTAATGTGCCCCAGCTTTATTGCTTATTTTTTCTAGCAGAAGCCAGTTCTTCCCACATTGGGATTATATTTACATTCTCAGGAGTTAGGTATAAATCTAACATCAAAAATGTTTCACTTTTTCAGTCTCTGTATTCTTACCGTGTTTTTCTTCAGATGACACTAGCTTTGCAATAAAGCTCTATTGTGTATTTTGTTGGTTTATATCATGTTCTAGACAGGGTGTTTTTTACATGTGGTGTTTGACCACAGATCCAGCACTGAACAGCAGCAAATCACCTGCCTCTAAATAGAGCATTTGATTGAATTCATCACAGTTATAAAAAGAAATCAGGATCAGTTGTAAAAAGATTAACTTTTAATACATTCTGCTGTTCATAGCAGGAGAAGAAAGGGAAGTAGAGCCTCCCTTATACATATTTTCTGCATATAAAAATCTTTCAAAATTGAGCTTTGTGTTCATTGCCATGGTAATAAAACTGCTGATGTAACATACCATTATTTTTGGAAAAGAGTTTTAGCTAATTATATCTCTTTGGTGTCATTCTTACCCATTTTAGTTCCTTTTTTTTCCTCAGTGTTTTCACAAAAAGCACACCAGTGAATGGAAATGGAAATTTATTTGGGGAGTAGAACATTATTACAGCAAATGCTCCAAGGGAGAATCCATTCTAAAAATGAAATGAATTTCAATTATTTAGCAGCCGCTCTTGGGTCTGTTTATATGATCTCAGAAATGCTGCAACAACAAAAGCTAAAAGACAGAGTAGTAGGAGGTTTACATAATAAAGTAGCAAGTAAAGACCTTTTGGAGCTAAAAGCAACGGAAGAATAAATCAATTTCTGTGTAGCATATACTGAGATTAAAAAGGAAAAAAAAAAATCCCAAAAATGAAACGGTGAAATACAAGACAGTGAAATAGCTGTGTATTTACAATATATGTATTTGCCTTCTCTGGGGATTTTTAGGACTTCTAGTTTTAAAGAAAACAGCTGTTAGAAATCCAACAGTAGTTCTTTAATACGCAAAAATAACAGATAAGTAAAAATTCAAGTGTTATTCAGGGAGAAGACATTGGTGTAAAAATATTGGTAAGAATCTTAAGAATAGAGATTAAAATGGCAAGACATCTGTATAACTTTGAAGAAGCTGGACTTCTTTTCCCAGGATCTTAGTAGGAACAATATGTAATATATGCTCAGTAGGCTGCCTGGAGATGTCATCTGTACCTTTGCTTCAAGTAATGTAAATGTGAGGAATGTCACTCCATGAAGTTAATTAAATTATTTTGTTGTTATACAGTAGAAGTAAAAGAAAAGCTTGCTGTCAGGAATGGTTACTGTGAGTTAAAGTGCTGTACTTAAAAGACAACTGTAGTAACTAAGATAGAGGAGTAGGAGGGTCTCATAATCTTAATAATGAGTTCTCATAACATTAGATTTTCCCAATTTTGTTCTTAGGAGGAGGTGGTTTTAAATATCACTGCCTGCTCTCCTTGTTGTAAGGGATGTGCCTCCTTGTACTTTGGGGAAGTCAACCCTGCAGCACAGCGGGCAGGACAGAGTCACAGAGGAGTGAAATGGCACAGGAGGTGATTGTCCCTGCGATATGGTGAAGTTTAGATTGTCCCTACGATATGGTGAAGTTTAGTCATGTAGAAAAGCAGACTGTGTCTGGCAGGATCTTTAATCTGCTGCATGTAATTTTAAATCTATGGCAGTCTGCTTATGAGGAGTGGAGCTGGGAGGGCTCTTGCTTTCTGGAGTTATGGGAAATTTGTGTGTAGGAATGCAGGACTTGAAATTAAACCAGAGGCACAGAGGCAGCTGTGTGGGTGGTAGGCATTTAGTTTAGGCTGTTCTGCAGAATCTTTGCTTCAAATATCATCAGAAATACTTCTTAATAAGGTTTAACAAGATTGTGTTCTATAACAAAAGACCAAGTGCCATATGAGAAAGATAGAGAATGGCTGAGGAGATCATCATCATTGTTACAACTACTTGGATGTATTTATTTCACTGTCTTGTAACCCACTGTACAGCTGGATTGTTTTTAGCAGTCCAAAGCACAGCTCTGTTAGCTCAACAGAGGGCATACTGAGTAGCATATTAACATTTGAAGACAAATACACACCCTTCACTAGTGCAATGTACTTCATTTGTAGAGCAAGTTTATGCTTAATGTTTGTAATCTGTAGTTGAAATATCCACAAAGGCAGTTTTTTGCCAGCCTTTATCATAACTCACACACACAAAAAAATCCTACTGTGCATGAGCAGACAGTCCACTTGTTTTTAAATAGTGACAGTATTTCATGATTCAAGAACATCCTTAAACATGTTGGTTTAGCTTTCAGCTCTGTAAGAGTTTGTCCTTTTAAAGAGATTACTGTGACCTTGATACTTCATTGCTCATATGGATGGTGACAGGTTACCTATTTAACAAAGAGATGATTTCTGCTTAAGTTGCTGTGTTCTGTTTATATCCATATATCCTCTAATGGCATGTGTGTTTCCTGGAAACAGATGAGAAAAGCAAAGTTAAAAAAAAAAAAGGGATATCATTTCCTCTCTGTGGAAAACAAACTCTACTCTGAGGCTTTAGAGCTTTTTTTGTCCCCACCCTACCAGGTGCCAGACCATGAAATGCAGTTGCTTTATGATCATACTGCTGGGAAATGATAAAATGATTGGGGGAAACTGTATGTGAGCCCAACAGCTCTGTACAGTGGGCTGGTTTTTTATATGTTAAGAGCAGCATGGCCATGTAAGAGGATATGCAGCAATATCCTTGCACCTACCTGGGGTTGACTTCAGAAGACCTAAGAGGACTTACCCAGGTCTGGTGATTGTTGCAATGGAGACCTGAGAAGGGTGAACACAGAACATAACCAATTAAATAATTTCTCCATGTACAAGCTTGTTGGCTTCCGTTCTTTCTAAAGTGAAGATCTTGGTCAGATTATTTTACAGATTTCAACAGTTTTGTCCACATGGGACAGGGTGCTCTAAAAGTTTTCATTTAAAGATAAGTATTTTATTGGTACTGGCATTTAACATTTTCCCTTCTCAACTTATTAATTTCTGTGCTTACTGCATAATGCTTTCTGGAGAATTGGTTTGACTTTTTCTTCCCTCTAAACTTGAAATACATATATATAAAAAAGTCAGAAAACAACAAAGAAAAGTATGATTTCAAACCTTGGATAGAACATAAATTAATATTTTAAATTAACTATTTTTTAATCTATATATTTTTTCAGTTGATTCATGTTATTTCAATGTATCTGTTCAGATGCAGATGTTTCCTGCTTTTCTGAGATGTCACAGCAAGGGATTTTCCTTTTGACCTTGCTATAGTTGGTTCATGCTTTAGGCTGTGCTCAGTGTTTAAGATTCTAAATTGCTGGGTGATAATTTGCTGTTTCCACCTATGGAAACAGTAACTTGTATTGCCAGTTTTCCCAGGTGAAAATTACCGTTTAAAGTTGATCATGTTTGAAGAATGAAATCAGTCCTATAATTCTACATTTAAAATGCTTAAAAAAACAGTAAGGATCTACTGTTCAAAAATATAAGCATCTTGCTTCTGTGAGGGGTTTGAGAGACAACTGCACTTACAGGTTTTGATAATTTTAAAAGTTTAAAAATTGTACTTAAGTATTTCTGTAGTTGGTAAAACAAGCTCTAAGTGAAATGGAGGGAGGTTAAGGTAACTTGGACTTGCCTTGCACTTGCTGTGGCACTGGTTTGGGAAGAGGACTCACATGTTCTTTATAAGTTGAATGAGCCTGAGCTCTAAATCACAGAATTCAAATACTAGTTTTTGAAAACTCCAATACACAGAGGTGTTTGGGCATTATTGTTTGAACTTCTTTTGTGCTGAAGGAGTGCCTTTGTGTGCTGTGTTTTGGAAACAAAGTTAATCCCTTTCATATCTAGAAAAAGCCAAACCAAACAAACAAAAAAATCTTAACACCATATCAACCAAACAAAAAAAAATCAAAAAACCAAACACCAAGCTTCAAAATACTTGTAATTTGTGTACAACATAGATCATCCCTGCTTATTTAGCTGAGGAGGGATGATGCAGTCCTACCAGCACAAACACTTATAGTTTATGGGAAACAACACAGGAATCTCTGAAGGTTTGAACAAGTAAATGGAGTCTTTTAAACTTGTTCTTGCTGCTGAGGATGACCTAGTCATTGTGCCTTTAGAGTGTTTTAGAATATGCTTTTAGGTGGACAGAGCTTGGATTCTGGATCTGACCCCTTATGTTTGCCTATTTAAACACACCATTGCTGGGTTAATACTTTGTTTTTCTAAAGTTCTGTGAGGGAAGACTTGAACTGTGGTCTGACTCCTGCTTTACAGTTGACTGCTTTGGGCTACAGTCAAGCTGCTCCTTCCCTGCTTTCCCAATGAGTCTGTAATTCATATATTCTTGGAGCTTCAAGGGATGAGACATTCATTTGTGATACACCATAATTAAAGTCCTTTCCCAAAGTGTGGAACTTGTGGGTTCATTCAAGTTATATTAGACGTGAAATCCAAATTCCGGACTTACTGATGAACTGACTCACAACTTGAGAGCTATGATGAAGATGAAATGACCTCTGTCCTACCTGTAAAGTTAATAATAAATCCAAGAATGTGTATGTTTTGAATCTGAAGGCTTTGAGCAGAGTCCAAATGCTCCTCCTCATAAACTTGGGCAAAAATTTGGGCAAACTGTGGTTTCTGTTGGTGAAACTTGTCAAGGCCATTTTGAAAATCCATATAACTTGAGTCAAACATACTTAGTAGCATTGCAAGCAAAAATTACTTTGTTTTCATTAGAAAAATAGTAATCACATAAATAATGTTGTAGAAAATCATAGAATCGTAGAGTCATTTTGATTGGAAGTTACTCTGGAGGTCATCTTGTCCATCCTTCTTGAAGCAGGCCTGATTAGAACTGGTTGTTCAAGGTCTTGTCCAGCCAAATTTTTAATATTTTTGGATAGGATGAAGATTCCACAACCTCTCTGAGCAACCTATTGGAGTTTTTGACCACCTTTATGATGAAGCAGTTTTGCCCCACTTAGAAAACAATTTCCCCATGCTCCAATTTGATCCATTGTGTCTTGTCATATCGCTGTGCACATCTGAACAGCATCTGACTCTGTCTTCTGTGCATCCCTCCATCAGATAGGTGCAGACAGCACTTCTTTTAATCTCTGCAGTCTCCTGATCATCTTGGTCACCTTCCACTGGACTTTTTCCAATATGCCAATGTCATTGTTGTATGAGGGGAGCCAAACTCAAACAGGGGGACACAGCACTTCTGATACTGTTGCACCAAATAAAAACTAGGGAAAAAAAAGTAATCATGAACAGGCTTGAGTCTTCAGTATAGCAAGTTACAGCAGTATAATTACTGAGTATTGTGAAGTGAAATGTCTGTCAGTTTTATTATTGGGAATATACAAACATAGCCTATTCATAAAAGTATGTTTGTAAAGACAGTCTATGACCACCTTTAGATAGTGTGGTTTAGAGATTTAAGGCAAAATGTTTCAAAACTTTAGTAGTATTTAAATACTCATGTATGCAAAGTGTAATCCCCTTAATCCAGCAAAATATTTGCCTTTGTGCTGAGTGCTTTGCTGCATGAGATAGTCCAGCTGATTGTGTTTGCTTGAAGTTACTTTGCTCTAGGCAAAGGTCATCACTCTTCAGTAACGGGGCACTTCCTAAACTTCACAGGGCAGCAGCGTGTCTCTGTGACCAGCCTCCTGGTGTGCCATGGCTTACTGCTGGTGGGAACAAACCTGGGTATAATAGTAGCGTTACCAGTGCCTCGCTTGCAGGGGATTCCCAAAGTAACTGGTGAGTGATATTTCTCAAACATCTTAAGTACTTGAAGATGCCATTTCCCTTCTGTCAGTAACTTAAGTGAGCCTTCTAAATTATATGTATTGTTTAGATAAATGTCAGAGCTTTGTGATGAAATGATACTTATTGTTCTTCCTGAACTTTACAGTATATCCATATACTTGAATAGTATTGTCTCAGTTGTTTGAGCTGGGACAATGTTTTTTCTTTAAGGCATAAGAACAGGATAGGCATTAATCGTGTCAGAGTACAGTCAAATATATGGGGATGAGAAGAGAATGCAATCTTTCTTCCAGATTTGGGGAAGATAGATGCATTAGGTTTAGAGACATAGATACTGAAAATTTAGCATGTTGTGTGACAGATTATTGAATAAATATGGTTTATTCCCTTTTCCCCCAAACAGGAGACTTGGAATACCAGAGAGTAAATATTTCTCTTTTTTTTTTTTTCACAACGATCAAGGTTTTTGCATTTTGGAGAGATGCATTCATTGAATTATTTTCATATTACCCCATTTGAAATACAAATGCATGAATGCTGCTGTATCACTTTACTAATGTTTAAACTACTAGCAGAAGCAAGATTGTAAAAGGGGCTTTTCCCCAGTGTTTTTGGTTCAGAATTCTGTTCGAGCTTCTGTGCTGTGGAGGGAACCTGGCACATTTTGTGAGGCAAGCTGTTTGCAGCTTCCTTCAGGGGGAAAAAAAAAAGCTTATGTAACTTTGCAAAATGAAAATGAAATCCTCTGTGTTCAGCAAAATACGCAGCAATAATCTGGTATGACACAGGATAAATGCTCCGCAAAAATCTGGAACCTCTGTTAGATGAAAATAAACACAATACAAGAAAATGCATAGTTGCAGAATCAAAAAATCTCTCATTTTTTTCTTCTATTTTCTGTTTTGATTATTGTAGTTTCTGTCATATATTCTTGTATTTATTTGGGGTCAAGATTTGTCAGATTTCACAGATCTAGCAACATTTTAATTAGAGATTGTGTTTTATAGTCTTTGATAACTGTATTTTGAACTTGAAAAATTGTAGCTTTTGACATTGTGCTTCCAATAGTGATAATTCATCTTTATATGATTGTACTTTTAGTAAAAGAGTGTGTTTTCTTATTACCTGGAATGCATTATTAGGGAGTTAGGGATGGACATAGTGATTTATAGGGTTTGTGGGGCTTTTCCATTTAGTAGCCTATCTCTTTTTCATATGGTAGATTTTCTAGAACCCTACCTTTGGGGTTTTTCCTTCTTTTTTTTTTTTTTTTTTTTGCTGTAAAAGTCATATATAGTGTTACAGGTTCTGAATTTGGCCAAATGCAATTTTTTTTCATACATTCTCATGATTTGCAGTGTGAATCTTCCTTGTACCCCCAGTATCACACTGATTAAATACTTAACAAAAAGGAGGAAAAACTGATAGTTATTCAGTCATTTCCTTATGAATCTGTCATGGTAGCTAGACAACCATCCAGAAGGATGAGTTTTAGTTCCTGTTGTATAGTGTGGAAGAGTCTCTTCCAATGAAACAGATGTTTTAATGCTATTCTGGAGAGGTACAGAGGTAGAACAGGATTGTTTGTGGATTACTGGAGAAAACTGAGTGTTACATTTGTGTTGATGCCAACAAAGAGAAGTTAGCAGTGTTTCTGTGCTCATGCTGTTCTGAGACAGAGTACAAAAGTGTGTCAACTAAAATTCATAATGCCATGTTGCAGCTGAATTATTAGTACAGTTCTAAAATACTTGTGGTAGAACACATTATTGTCTTGTACTTCATTTTTTTCTCTAAATAGTGTACACACAAAGCAAAAGGCTGGGTACACATAACAGGGTTTTAAGAGTTATGCTTTTCTGAGAAGATTTTGTGAACTAATCGTGGCAGAACACTGCAGTCAAATAAACAATGTTCTTTAATTGCATGTTT
>JAOXXN010000446.1:96772261-96783643 GCA_026770055.1 Myrmophylax atrothorax | reverse complement strand
ACAAGTCCTGCCTGCAAACCTGCTCCAGTGTGGGCTTCCCAAAGGGTCATGACATCCACAGCATCCACCTGTTCCAGTATGGAATCCTTAACAGGCTGCAGGTCAATATTTGCTCCACCATTAACCTCCATGAGCTGCAGGGGCACAGCTACCTCATCGTGGTCTGCACCACAGGCTGCAGGGTAATCTCTGTTCCAGCGTCTGGAGCACCTCCTCCCTCTCCTTCTGCACTGACCTTGGTGTCTGCAGAGCAGTTTCTCTCATGTTCTCACTCCTGTCTTCTCTGGCTCACATTTGCTCCTGCGCAGTAACTTTTCCCCCTTCTTAACTATGTTACCACAGAGGTTCTGCCACCGTCGCTGATGGGCCTTGGCCAGTGGTGGGTCTGTCTTGGAGTCATCTGGCATTGGCCCCATCAGACATGGGGAAACTTCTGGCAGCTTCTCACAGAAGTCACCCCTGCAGCCCTCCCTCTGTCAAAACTTTACCATACAAACCCAATACAGCAGTGTTAAAAAATCCAGATGCTCATGAAGTTAATGGGAATTTTCCGTTGACTACTGTGGGGTTGAGCTTTAAAGTGATGTCAGCCCCTGGCTTTATCAAAATGCTCTGAAACTTAGATGGAAGTTTCTAGCTGCAAGTTACTAGCACAAGCCTCATTCTTTCCAAAGCCATGGAAAGGAGCAGTACACAGACATATTTCTTGTTTAGTAACAGCTGATAATAGAGTCCTGAAGTTTGGTTTCCACAGCAGATGTAGAAACAGTAAATGTCATTTGGGTGTATTGCTTTGTGAGCTTTGAAGTTAGTTGGTGTGATTTGTCCCAAATTTTACACTTATAAAGAGGAGGGCAAAGGCTGTTCCTGTGCATTTGTATCATAACATTCACTTCTTGTTCAGGGTGAGGTCTATACCACTCATTCACTGTGACAGAAGACCTTTAGGACAGGCAGCAGAGTTGCAGGGATCTATCAGTTAGCTTAATACCTGGACAGTAATCCTGCCAAGACATTTTGCAGCCTTACAGGAGATAAATGCTTGTATTGCACCCCAAAATCAGGCAGCTTTTCAGAGCACAGTGACTGAAAAGCCTCACTATCTGCTTTGAGGAGATATTGTTGATGTGTATCTAAAATCTTTCTCTAGTCAGAAGTAACCAAACTTTAGACTTATGAATGAAACATCAAAATCTCTGAATGGTCAAGAACACAAGCTGGGACCCCTGAGTCTGTGCTTCTTCTCACACCTCCCAAATCATAAACAAAACCAAACACCTCTCTGCCTTGCACTCTAGCTTGAAGGTCTGTCTTCTTACTCCAAGTCCTGACTGTACAGCTCTGCCCAGATTGTTGACTAATAAATGCAAAGATTGCACTGTGACTATTGAACAGGATACAAATTTAATGGCATGCATTAACAGCCCTTTATTCTGTAGCACTTGAAAAGGACAAGTTTGAATCATAGATTAGTCAGGCATACTATAGTCTTTACATCTTCTCTGTGTCAAGAAGTCCGAAAGGAGATGGGACAGTCCCGAAGTAGCTGTAGTCGTCATCACCCTACACAAATGTGTTGCCAGTCTGGTATGTCTCTTCAGAAAGAGGATGGATCATTTTGGGAAAACAGAATGCTGCCAAATCAGCAGATATGAAAGTGCAGAAGGCAAAAATGAGAATTCTGAAGTGAAAAGCAGCATGTACATTTCTTCAAGGTATTCAGGATGATCCGTTTGACACCTGATTTTCCATCAAGGCCATTGGCCAAAACAGAAAAACCATACAGATGTGAGATGGATGAGCTGAGCAGAACAGAGCTTTGACCTAATTCAGCCAGAAGTTACTGGCTTGGTACAGGAGTAAAATTCTTTGGCCTGTTCTTGCAGAAATAAGATTAGACAAAACAGGCAGTCTTTTCTGTCCCTTAAGTTTAGGCATCTTAACTGTTACCTATCTGCCCTGTTAAATGCTAAAAAACCCCAAAACATTATTGTGAGAGATACTGAATTGCTTGCCCTAATTTCTTAATGTAAAAATTGAGTATAGTCAGAGAAATCAGTGCAACCAGAAAATCTTTGACTGAACACCCAGGCTCAGCGTATGAAATTCACATTATAGTAAAAAATGTGATGCATCCAATGCAGAAAATGTCAGACCATGAAAATAAGAGTATTTTAATATAAAACTCTTTTATTTCTGTCTTGGAATGGTCAGCAAGTGTTAACTTCTAACGTAAACAACATGGATTGCACCCATTTTTTCTCTTTTTTCCCTGTTCAGTTACATCATTGCTGCTAAAAGCATTTCCATTGCTTGGTGAAATCTGTGCAGACACCCTACAGGTACTTCTGATAGTAAAAGCTTGCCACAAGAGTATCTCTGAACTCCAGCATGTGTTTCTGCTTTTTGATCAGCAAAAGTGTTTTTCAAGCCAGGATGGCTTGGATCTCCAGGCAATATAACTGAGCCCTCCTGACCCAGCAAAGGCACTGGGAACAACAGAAGCTTCCCTTTTTTCAGGGAGCAGAACCCAGGATTCTTCTTCCTCACCCTCAGAAACATTGTTTCTGTGAAAAGTAATACAGCTTTAGTCTGCAGGAAGGTAACCTTTCTTTCATAGACTTGATGATTTGGGCACTCAGTTGACATTTGGGGATTTCAGTGTTGTCAGATAAAGGAAGGAGCAGTGGCAAGTTTCCCATGTAGCTTGCTCAGAGCTTTAACTATTGTACAGAAAGGCAAAGTAGCAGCAAGAGTCAGTAGTGCTATCTTTTAAAATAATCTAGGTTTATTTTGGAGGGGATTCTGGGCTAAGGCACCCAAAGCAAGAATTAATGCCTCCTGATTGTACAAATTAAGCACTTCATCACCATGGTCTTTGGTACTTTTCTACTGGCTAGCCCTTGGTAGCTCTCATATTCTGGTTTTTGAGGATGCCAATCAATTGGCATCTTAGCTGTACCCACATAATGCATATGTGTACAGAATCTCTGTGTGTGTTCCAGATTCCACTCCAGGAGCTTGTTACAGGTAGATTGGCAGTGCTGTACAGCTCAGACAGCATCAGTCTCTGCCCTTGCAGGAGAACTAGGAGGTACATCCCACCCACAGATCAATTCCATGTAGGAATATAGCTCCATGTCTCTCCACCTTAGCCTGATTTTCATGAAATAATAAATAAAAGATGTCAGGCTCCTATGAGTCACCGAATAATTCACAGTTACAGGCCCAACAGCAAACTCTACCATCAGCATTTCTGCCATGGCAGAAGTCTGCAGGCTGATTCTTTCCTCCTTTCAGATTAGGGCTGTCATGCTGGAGGTTTTGCTTTGCTATGTGATCTGGCTTAGGTCTCACATCTCTGCTGCATTGCCACCTGCCAGCTAAAACTGCCCTCAAAGTCAGCCGTGTTTAGCACTGCGGCAGGTCTCTCCACCTTTGAATCCAGTCCAAAGTCTGTGTACAGAGACAATTGCTGCAGAAACCTGGAACTATTCTGTAAGTTGAACTACGTGTAGTGTAATTTTTAGTTGCAGCTAGAATGATTGTAAACCTCAAGTCTGAAGACATATCTGGGCAAAGAATCAATACAGGATCTCCAAAAATGAGAAGGTGCTTTTCACCATGTATCTGAAGGACCTTTGCCTTTCTAAGCATCACTTACTTAGTCAATAAATCAATGAGCTTGTTCAGTCTCTAAAAGTGGGACTTTTTTTCTGTTAATCCAAATTTAGAGTTTAGCTGGAAAAAGAAGTGTTTTCATTAATTGCCTCCTCTAGAAGTTTTTGTTTCTTTTCCTAGGTGTTAGTCTCAGAAAAATGGGTCTGTTTGCTTCCCTTTGAAGTCTGTTGTTACCTTTCACATTCTGTCTTTCTCAAGCAGAACAGTAACATATTTTGCCAGATTCTGGTGCTTTGGGCTCTTTTATCTGTATGCCCTTTCCATAATGATATTGAAAGCAAAATCCTGTTTTAAATCTTAAAACAGAAATTTAATTTCCTCCAAATACACTGCCCTAACTTCTGTATTAAATGCAATACATTGCAGGTGAGTTGGAAGAGTGCAGTACATTCTTGAAGATCAAGTTCTCTTCTGGAATGCAAAACCAAGACTG
The DNA here is from genome assembly GCA_026770055.1 of Myrmophylax atrothorax. Classification (NCBI taxonomy): domain Eukaryota; kingdom Metazoa; phylum Chordata; class Aves; order Passeriformes; family Thamnophilidae; genus Myrmophylax; species Myrmophylax atrothorax. Next base: position 96,779,529 of record JAOXXN010000446.1, on the reverse strand, counting down.
ACCACTTAGATTTTCAAAAATCTATCTGAACTAATTTGCTGGTTTACTTGACTTGGCTTCTCAGTGGATATTCTCCTCCTCCTTTATTTGTACCAACATTGCCAACAGTTTAATGCTGGAAAGCATTTCTGCAATCAGCATTACCACATTATACATTAATGCTTAATTGAGGCTTTTAATTACTAAAGGCTGATGCTTTGCTTCAAGTCAGTGCTCCAGAATTTGAGGTCAGAGAGGATTATTAGATCAACTAGCCTGCTCCTGCAAAATTTAATTGACCCTGGACTCCCATGTGCCTTCCTGTAAGGTGCACAGTCACGATCCCCTTCATGACATCAGAATAAGGATCCTTCCGTATGAGATCAAATGTTCACCTAGACCAGCATCCTGCCTCCCACATGGACATAATCTGGTATTCAGAGAAGTGTGTAGCAGGATAAAAATGTGTATTTCTCCATGTGCTACTACTTTACCTTTGAATATTAATAACCTGACCATTTACCCACTCAGGATCCTCCTAAGCTCGATACACTTTTTGTGTTTATTGTGTATTTAGTCACAGTCTATAGATTTCCCTCCCTTGAGCCCATTCTTCACTTTGCTCATCAATTAATATAATTTTTCAGTATCCACAGTACTAGTTGGGGTTTTTTTCCCCTCAGTAGTGTAAATATTTTGCTTTGTTTACACTTACACTTGGTTTGTTTTGGTTTTTCTCCACCAGCATAAGAAAGCCATCGGTATGCAGGATTTTCATATGCCTACACTTGTGCACAGTCATCAAGTCAGAGAACAAACATACCAAGGCTTGATGAAGTGTCAGCACTGCATTTCTTGGGCTGACTACGGCTTGCTCTGCTAGTTCTCCAAGCCCCTACACAAGTCAGCTTTTCTCCAAAGCCATGGAAGTGTGGCTGTTAGGGGTTGTCTAAGCTAGGTATCACCTTTTTGCTTGGGTGTTGTCGGGATAAGGTGGGGTGAGTTGTGGCGGTCGGAAGAGGTCAAGGCAGACTTAGGCAGCAGCAAGAACAAAAGGCTAAGAACTTTAGTTACAGCTTCCCTTTTTATCTACCCCTTTTCTCCAGCGTGTCATCACATAATGGGTTAGTCAGTTCTCTAAGCATGGATGGAAACATTTTATTGGCTACACGGTCTGTTACATTCTTCAGGTGACTCCCTCCTCCTTCAGGGTGCACTTCAAACTGCTCTTCTTTCAAGGATACACCTTGAGCTGTTCAAGATCAATTTCCTCATCAATTACCTCTGACATTAGAGGATCCACAGACCCACTGTCACCCCTACAGGGTGTTGGCTCAAGACTGCCATACACTGTGTGGAGACAGAGTAAGCTTGTGACTGGTTGCAAACTGCTGTTGCAAGTCTCTCCCTGAAGCTGGTTTTTATATATATCTGTGAAATAATTTGGTACTTTTCTCTGTCCTCACTGATTTTTTAAATGCTACTTCCAAAATGGAAAGCCTGGAACATACATGCTTCCATGCATTCATCCACCATGTCCCATTGCAAACCTACTAATGCTATAGATGAAAGGTAACGTTTTCCCTACCCTACTGTTACTGCTTATATCTCAGTATACACATTCAAGGACTTCATCCTTTCAGCTGTAACACCATGCTGGTATAATTGGTACTGCTGTTCACTAAGTGTAGCATTAGCTGTGCCCAGATACAATGAAAGCAACCAAACTTCAGTTTACCACAGATGTGACCACATGTCTCACCTTATATCTAGAACTGTACTTGCCAGCCTGTGTCTAGACTTAGACAAAATTCTGCATAAAAAGTTTTGTTATGTTCAGCATGGTATTGCCATGCCATTATCTCCTGATCTGTAGGGCATTAGTGATAAAGACATCAGCCCTGTAGTTTTTCCCAAAGGTTATTTTGTAATCACTCAAAACTTGTTTCTGACTTCTTTTTTTGTTAGATTTTCTTTAAGAGATATTGGAGAAGACTTCCACTTAATCTTTGCTAGATTTTGCTTTTGTGGGAATGTTATTTCCTTTCTGCTCTGAGAACTCCTGAGAGATACCGTTTGTCCCTAATTATTTCTAAATAGAAATAATAGAGTCTAAACTGGAAGGAACTCAAAAAGATAAGTTTCCTTTTTAGAGAGTGTTTGTCTCTATGGATATTACTGTAAGGAAACCTTTTCTCTGGTCATGATGACTGTTTAGAACTTGTATATTTTTAGTTTGGATTTTCTAGCTGTAAAATCGATTTAATCAGGCTTTTGATAATATTTTTATTATGACTTACTTCCTCTCTGTCTTCCTCCCCACCCAGACACACACAGCCTTTTCTTCCTCAGAGTTTCTGATGAGGAACTGCTGCCCACATGTTTCTTGTGTGGTCTGTAATCATAAGCTGCATTTCTTTATTTTTTTTCTTTGTATTTTTATGAAAATTTTGCAGTTATAAGATAAAAACATTCATACCTCTGTTATATTGTGACAAAATTACAGCACCTTGAAAGGTCAAAAGGAAGCTGCATAGGCAACTTCAGTGTGAATGTGATTCTACAAAAGACATACATCCAGCAGTCAGGTCAAGACTCTAGGGTTATATTGTAACCCCAGTTTTGATCTCTTGTAATTTTAAAAAAGGGAAAGAAAAAGAATTATTATTCCTGCAATATTTCTTCAGGCGGCACATTGAAAGACGAAGGTGATTTTTACAAGCAGAAGGTTAACCAAGTGGTTAAGATTTAGAGTTAAAATCTGTAATAGGATCCAAGAATTCAAGTGGTGCAAGCCCTTTCAGAGAAATGGCATCTTTATGCTCCAGATGTTTTCCCCACCTACAAAGAGAATATTTTTTCCTCCAAATTTCACGATCTACTCAATGAGCAGGAGTGTAACAGACCATTTTTTATAAAATTGCAAACCAGTCTACATGTGACTCTTCACCTCCTGGAAGATTTTGCCTTCTGGCCTAAGCTGGATGTCTTCCTGCTGGCCAATTCTACTTTTAAGTAATCGTTTAGTTTTTAAAATAAATACAAGGGATGTTTTTTCTCTTCTGATGATCCTGCCTCTTTGGACTCCTTAATCATCTCAATCAGATGACGCCCATGTCCCAGGGGAATTTTCTAGTGAAGTAAAATTTGGCAGTACAAGTTTTTACAAGAGCATTTTCTGGACTAAGGTGGAGTGGAATGACATTCTGTCTTTTCTGAACAGGTGTGTCTCTTGAGGAGGACAGCCTGCTTATGTAAATTAGAGTTGCTTATGATAGGGAAAGCACTGTTTTTATTTACCCTGAGACTGAGTCAGAGCAGTTTCCATTTGTGAACTGCAGAGCAGTAACCCAATTCCTCCCACATGTGCATATTCCCCAAAGAAAGTGGGTCCTGCTAGAGCACAGGGTTTGGGTCAAAGGCTATTGGCACTGCACAAAAAAAATAAAGACAGAACAATGCAATACAAGCATTTAATTTGATTTTATCAGAAGGACTGTCAAATGAATGCAGGAAACTTTACCTGCAGCTCTTCACAACAGTTCTGCTGTCAGAAAAACTATGCCTTCTTATCTGTGCTGTTACTTGAGCAATGCCTCTCAGCATCTCAGGCTGGGGCCACACATCCAGGATATTGTAATTGTGTCATTGCCAAGTCTGTAAATACAGTTCATGTTTGTTGGCAGCTCCTCTGTCCATTAACATTACATCATCCCTAGACAAGCCCATGATAATGAAAACAGTTTCAGTACAAGTAATTCAGCTTCTGACTTAAAAGTCCTCAGTTTAAAAGGTGATACCTGTCCACAGATACCATGTACTGTAAACAACTTGCTGCCTTTTTAGTACCTATCCTGTTTCTGAGTTTTGAAAAAAGTGCTAAAACTAAGTTTGTTTTAAGCCAAGCAAGGTAGTTAGGGCATCAGATTCTTCCGAATCAGCACAGCTATCAAGTATCTTCTGCAGTTCTATAATTTTTGAATGTCCTGTGTTGTCAGAACAGCAAAACAATTCTTTGATCATTGTACATAAGAATGGAGAGCTATTGTAATTTCTATCAGTCCCTCCCAGCATCTTCCTCTTTCATACTAAATCCATGACCTTTTCACTCGGATCATTTGTGTTGCTCAATAATGGGAGGGTTCCACAACCGGATTGTTTTTTGAGCTTCATTTTTGTGTAATGCCTGTATTTTGTTTTCAGCTAGACGGAGGTGCTGAGGTTGCTGGAGTGGTCATTGCTGTCATTGACAAAGTCCTCCAAAGCCTCTTTCAGCTTATCTAAGTCTTCAGCTTCCCTGTGCAGTTCCTTGTTGCCTTAATTGCATGTGATACTTTGATTCAAGCCCTTACTATGCTCAGCATAAAATTCAACATATTCTTGGTGATTAGCTTTAGATATACCAGCAGATAATTTTCTTCAGAATTCTGCTGCTTGCCATTAGCAGGCCATACCATCAGTCCTTCCTTCTCACTGTGATTGTTCGGAAGGATGCCAGAACAGGTGTTTGTTATGACTTCGGTGGGTGGCAGCTTCTTTCTCAATAACATTTCAGTGTCAAGTCAAACTTCTAACACAAGCAGACACCTGAATATGGGGAAAGGTATGATTACTGTGCTTGAGGGGAGGACCTCACCTTTTTTTTTTAATTATTTTTCTTTGGCTGAGAAATATGAAAAGATCACTTTTTTTCTGGTTGCTGTTATAACAACTTTGAATATTCTAAATGATGATTTTCCTTTGAGACATAGTGCAGGAAATACATTTCAGCATACAGAGATATTACTAGTAGTACAGTTACTTGTTTTTATTTCTCACATTTAGTCACCCACACTTTTAATTTTTGGTAGCATTCTTTTCCATTCTTCCCTTATAGTTTCACTTGCAAAATCAAGCTGTAGACTGAGAGCTTGAAACTATCTGAAGCTGCTCATTCCTTCTTGTAGAGGGGAATATAAGTAGAAGTAGTGTCAGAAGTGAGGTGTGTCAGGAAAGGCCAGAATACTGAGAGCAGTGGGAGAAGGTATATTAGCACGCACTGAGTGTTCATGATTGTGGGACCAAGCTGCCCTGAACTGTATCAAGATAAGGATTGAATGTTGGGGAACTCAGGCCAAGAAAGAGCAGAGAAGAGACAAAATGTTTCAATTACTTACTTATGTCACAAATTATATACTTGTAGCCATTTTCGTACTATAACTACAGTGGAGCTTGGCATTCTAGGTGTTTTCCTTGCCACCTCCATTGGACTTTTGTCATTTCACCACTATCAGTTACAATAGTTGCTCTCGAACAAAGCTGATCATCAGGGCTCTGGAATGCCTGGAGCAGAAAGAAATTAATCTCAGTGTCTACAGCATAATAACATAAAAAAATTGTTACATAGTGAATTCAGTACTGTGAAGACATAATCACATCAACAGGGATGCTGCCCAGTTTAAGTTATTAATGAATCTATACATCTTCCACAGATATACGGAGCGTACACACAGATTACTGCACTTCTCCTGTGTAGTTAAAGCTGCAGAAAACTCAGTAAAACCTGACCTACAAGTGGGTCTGGACTGCATCAAATTTGCTAGTAAGGCTATCCAAAGTTTATACAATTTCATAGAAAGTTTCTGAGTGCCAGATTTTAAACACCCAGATGAGATAGTTGTTAAATCTACTCATTCTCTCAATGCTGTTGAAACCTTGTTACGGTCAAAGTCTCAAATACCCAGAAATCAAAATCAGCATTGATTAAGTCTAACTGAATGGGATCAAATGTAGTAGAAAGCCCTTCACAGGGCAAGTCCACAAAATAAAAACCCGTAAGAGATGAGTGATACTACCATTTAAGTAAAGTTTACATGTGCAACTATGGGTATCTAGGTTTCATGTCTGTGTCAGGGGTTTCCAGACAATGCCACTTACCAATTATGCTTTCAGTAAAATAAAATTTAAAAAAATAAAAATAAAAAAATCAGAAAGTTAGATTTTCCTAACGTCAATAGGATAAAGGAATCATCTCTTATCTCTGCTGAAAGGAAGTTGCAATGCATATTTTACACAGAAATGAGCATTCCTTGAGAACTGTGAAAAAACTGGTAACAGGGATTTTAATTGAAATTAACAACCTCTTTAAAAATAGAATTGAGCTGCAGATACTTGTTAAATGAAATTAAATAATTTGGACAATTTTTATATGTCATTCATCAAAACTTAAGTGGAGCCTGGGAAATTGATAAACAAACATGAGGCAAACAAATTACACTTTGTTAAATTCTAAAAACTACATTTGTGAAATCAAGGTACAACTGATGGGGACTAACCTACTGCCAGCCATGCCCTGTAGCCTGCCATTTCCCAGAATGGACTTCATGTTCTAATTATCTATTGTGATTTTTTTTGCTTGTTTCTACTTTTCATGAATAGAAGCTATAAATCTTATAGACATGAAGCAGTCCTTATGAAGTGTGATTTACACTTTGCTAGTGCATTACAGCTGTATATCGTGCTACATAAGTATGAAATTGCTTGTCCTAACAACAGGAAAAAATCCCTTGGCATGTTTTGTAAACAATTAGGATTATTAGCATACTTACAGTCTCTTTGAGATATTCTAGGTATCCTGTTAAAGATAACTTTAATAGCCCCATACCTCTGAGTGAAGAGAAAATGTATAGATTTTAAAACTAATCAACTTTTTACACTTTCTTTTAAACAGGTTGAATGCATATGAGGAGCAGTGATATGAAGAAAACTTTGGAAAGGTCTTGCGAAGACCAACTTGACTAGTGGGGAATCGTCTTCCCAAAGAGATTGCAACGGCAGCCTTCCACTGAAATAGTTGCACAAGGTGAATACATTATGATAGTACTCCTAAGTATCTGCCTTTAAAGGACATTTTTCCTCATCACCCAGAACAGCGTAGGGACCAGTTGTCAAGAAGAGGTTGCAGTGCCTGAAAACTGCTTAAAATTTTTGCATAGCGACAGGAAAATCAGAATTGCTTTTCAGGCTGTTGAGGTGCTCATCGGGGCGATCTCCCGTCCCACCAGAAGAGCTCAGGTTTTCGGGGGCTGAGCTAGCGCAGTGAGCCCCGGCAGCGGGAGGCGGGAGAGCCGCAGGGTGGATCCCCCAGGGAAAGCAGAAGTGGAGGTTTACCCCGGAAACCAGAGACGGCCCCGCCTGCGAGAGCGGCGGCTCCGAATACCGAGGCGGAGAAGCGGGGGGAAGGCAGGGGCGGGCGAGCGGGGTCAGGCGCGGATGCTGAGCGCTGTCGTGTGTCCCCCGCAGGCGATGGC
>JAOXXN010000446.1:96735366-96746770 GCA_026770055.1 Myrmophylax atrothorax | reverse complement strand
AATTGTGCATCAAAGTGAATGTATGTGTGTGTACGTGTGGCTGGGCTTCATGAACAAAGATTTGGGAAGGGCTCTACCCACGTGGGTGTGTCCTTTGAGCCTGCACAGTGAATGTTTTAGGTGAGGCACAGCGTGTGCAGAACTGGCCCCACCCTTTGCTCCTGAGGTTCATCTGCCACGGCCGAGCGAGCTTGGACAGTGACAGCGAAGTCCTCAGGACTAGAACCTACAGCCCCCGGTATTCCTAGGAGGTCTCCCATTCAAGTACTGACTGGGGCTGACCCTGCTTAGCTTCCAAGATCTGATGGGATCAGGCGTCAGGGTGGCATTTATCAAAGTGAATAAAAATCAGAGTAATGTCCTGAATCAGTGGTTATGTCTCTAGCTGTGAAGCGCGGAGATTTTTGTTTCTTGACCCCTTTTCTTACTGAATATATGAAGATTTAAATTTTCTGCAGGTATGTATATGAAGCAGAAGCTGGGCAGGGAAGCTGATGCATTTCTATGAAAGGCTGAGTGCCCAGCAGACCAAAACAGAGCTGAAAGGTCTCTGCAGACTCTATCTTGTTGGAAACATATTTTCCTGTGGGATGATGGGATAATGTTGTCCAGACCAACAGGTAGGAAACACATGATGCTGCTTGTTTCACACGATTTTGTTCTTGTCTTCCCCTGTGAGTAAACTTAGCTGTAGTTCTATGTAGTCAGATAGATGTGAAAAATCTGAATTTTATCAGTGAAATACAGGCATCTGTTTCTTTTTCTTCTAAGGATGTTGGATTTTAAGGATTAGGTAGCCAAGAATTTGGGGATATGGGTCTGTGCTTACCTTCTGGTGTAGTTGCTAAGCAGAATTCAAGTAACCTTAAGAACTAAATGACAAATTCATCTAGAGCTCTTAAAATCAGTTGTGGTTCTGATATTTCTGACCACTTTTTGCCCTTATTATAATTCTCTTCTGCAAATGCAGCTTTTCAGAGCGAACACGGTGTTGTGAGCTGAGAACTTCTTGCCTTGGGGCCCCATCTAGTGGATAGTGACTTCTAGTGAGCAGCACCAAGAGCAACTTCATTTGTGTTCTGAGAAATGAAAAGCAGGAAAAGGAGGTGGTACAAAAATTCACTCCAGAGCTTAATAATCACAAATGAAATAATAGTGCACTCATTCTTCTCCTGCTGTCACTTAATTACTTTCTCTCTACAAAGACAATGCTACTTTGCATTTTGTGCCAAAGCATTTTCATAAGAGCAAAACCATACACCAGTGGTGGGGAAAAACCCCACAAAAAACAAAGCATGATAAGAAGAGAGGAGAGAAATCATGCATTTCTCCTCTGTATCCCTGCATTTCTTGTTTCAATGGAATACCTGCATTCTTTCACTGAGTATGCTGAAGTCATTGGTAAATGATACAAGTATATTAATCTTCTTCTACAAAGTTATCCATAAGGTAAGAGCCTTTTTAAGTAAACTTGAAAATAGGAAGCGTTACAGCCATACTAAAAGGTCTGTGAGAGCCAAACATTTAAAGTCAGTATTTTGTTTTGACAGAACTGCTTTTATGCCAGATGTTAAAATGTTAACCCTGTTCAGACAGGTAAGGTTTGTTATATGTATGTATAAGAAAAGAAAATGTCTTGATAAATGGAAAAAAGTTTTATGGCTATATCCAAGTTATTTTTACAGAGGACATTTTTCTAGTTCATCTGTCAAATGAATTTAGCCAGCCAAATTTGGATTTCACTTGCACTTAAGTCATTCAGTGTAACCCAAGGGAGTAAGATGGATAGCTAGATAGAATATATGGTCCTAGCTGTCTAATAATTTGGGGGTTTTGAAATAAAAATAAAAAGAAAGAAGGAAATAGCTAAATTTTCTAGTAAGGATAAAGCTATTTTCTCTGGCAAAGGTATTTTACAGAACTAGCTGTTTTGAAGAGGGTCTGTAGCATAGTTTTCAACTTAAGAAGAATCCTGATGCAAGCACTTTCTGAAGAGTTTCTGTGTTATCTGTATCTTCAGAGAGGATCCTAAGGGATGGGGACTGGGTAGTCCTGAAATGGTGTAACAGAGTTATTTTGCAGAAAAGTTATTTTATACAAGATAGGCTAATTATTTTCATTTAACTGTATGGTGGGGTTATTTAACAACTCTGCATGAAAATCCCAAGGTAGAGATATTGAAAGATAAATGAGAGTCTGGCTGAAATGAAAAGTGCAATGTTGAGAAACAAGCCTTTTTTAACTTTAACTGTTGACCTTGCATACATCTTTGTCTTAGATTTTTTTTATTATTTCTTTTTTTTTTTCATTTTAAATTTAGTATGTGTGGGTGGAAAATTGAAGTAGCTTTCCACATATTGAAAATCTGACTCTTCAGTTGACCGTTTATAAAGGAGGAAGAGTTTTAAAAGATGAATGTGTGTGTGTTTTAGTATAAAATAGTGATAGACAATTTTTTCTTATTGTTATCTTATCTATTTGTATTATTTTCTATCAGTTTTCAGCCTCTCTTATTTTGTTCTTTAGCTGCTATAGCTGACATCACTTTTCCAACACACCTACATCTCCCTGTTTTGATAGCCTGCTTTGGTTTTATGCTGCCTCAGTAGTCATGTAGAAAGTGGGCTAGATCTTTAGCTGTGTAAATCCTGGAGAAGCTCTAAATTATTTTTTTTCCCCTTCAATGTGTTTCTTGGCCTGTCAGGACCAAAATAGTTTCCAAAATAAATGATCCTGGAAAAAATTACTTTCAGAATAAATGATCTGAATCACAGTGATGGAGTTACAGCAGCTGGAATGGTCCTGTAAGTCCCTATACACTGACCAACAACTGACCTAGCTCAGCTCCCCAGAAAAGGCCTGAAGGTCTGACCGAGGGGAATGCTGGTAAGACTTTTAGGAAATAGATCATATTTGTGAGAGAAACTTTGTCCCACAGATATATTCCACTCTAAACTAGCAAATGTCTTTTCACTAAGATTTCTGCATTTTAGAAAAAGTCCTTGAACAGAAACAATGCTGATACTAGTGACAAATAGAAGTCCTTCTCTTGCCTATATTGAGTGTCATGTGTCAGGTTTATCCTATATGTTCTGCTAGTTAAACTATTTCCATTTGATATTTGACTATTCAAATTTTACAGATATTTGGCATAGTGTCAAAAGCAGTCATTCCAAGAGGGATGACTTAATCCCTTTTTATTCCACGCGGAAGTTAATACCAAAGAGGAGGAGTTGCAGTGGAGGAGCAGAGTCTTTTGCCCCCCTAAACAGCATGGGGATGAGGGGATGGGCAGGTGCAGGGCACAGTGCTAAATCTCAGGCTGCCTGGCCAAAGGCCATGTCTGTCTCCAGCTCAGAGTCCAGGCTGTCTCTGAGCAAAATGGTCTAGTGCTCTCCTCATGCTAAGCCAGATCATCCGACCTCGGTCTCAGGCTTAGTGAGCCATGAACAGTAAGAGCTACAAGGCTGGTGGGAGCAGCCTCATGTGCAGCCACTCTCCTGGGACTCACCTGCCCTCTTATTTACTCCTCAAACCACGTGATACAGGGGGGGTCCCTACATCCATGGCTAATCTGCTGTGCTGCACTTTCCTGGTGTGAAAGGGAAGACAGAAGAATTCATAAACAATGTAAAAACCTCTTCATGTGACCTGAAATCCTCTTTGGACCTGAGAAGCCTTTCCTAGCAATTCTATATCAACAGATGTACTTATGTGGTGGAAATTTCTGTTCAATGCAAGGTAATATTTCATATACTATAAGTATGATATTTAATATGAACTTCAATATTTATTAGGTACATTGCAGCATAAAGTTTAAATAATTTGCGATATTGAATTAATTCCCACTGAAACTTGCATATTTTAAACTGGAGTTTGAGATTTCTAATATATTGCTGAATGAGGCTTTAAAATAAAATCCAGCATCTTAATGGGCTGGTTTTAAGTACAAATACACTGTCATGGAAGCTTCACTCTGTTATTTTTGGTTCCTTACTCGTAAGAAGCTATATTCTGTTGTATAAGGAAGTGTCTTGGCTTGAGCTGGCAAACTGCCAACTGCCCAATACAGATGTCAGAGCTTCCCTCCTCCCACTGCAAAAAGGGAGGAAAGGGAAAAAAACACTTCAAACTAGGTTTATGCTTAAACTAACTATATGTATTTATTCAGAAAAGAGAAAAATAAGAGAAAATTACAATACAACACACACTTACACAAGTTAGATATAACAACAATTTTCTACCTCCCACCTAAAACAGATTCCATCACTCTAGATCTATAAGCACCCTAAAAGACACCCAGCAAGAAAGTATAACAACAAAATATTTCTATTCCCTGAATTCAAACTAAAGGCAAGTAGCGGCAGCAGCAGCACCAGGGCCCACTCCAGCAAGACAACAGCTTTGTGTCTTGTCTCTACTTCAGCCATGATGGAACTGAGCGAACACCTCCCACTCTTGTACTCATATCTCAGGTTTGTGTCATCTGGTAAGAAGTATGCCCCTGGTTACTTAGTCAGGCAATATCTGTCTCTCCCAATCCATGCAGATTCCTTGAGCCTGCTAATTTGAGGCCTAGCTAAAACTACTACAGGAAGATAATAGATATTTCCTCATTGATGCAGTTTCACGGATGGTCTACACTCTGAAATGTGTTTGAAGAGAAGTCAGAGATGTAGAGGAAGCTTTCACCAACTTTTCTTTCTAGATGTAATTTTTGATTTAATAAGAAGCTCCCCCTGTCCTGCTCCCCAGGGCCAATCTATAGGTCACCAGATCCTTGAGCATCATTAAGAAGAGCCTGCTCTATCTTCTTTACAATCTGCCTTCAGGTATTTATACAAATTCATACAATCCCCTGAGATTTCTCTTCTCTAAGATGAACAGTTGACTTTCATCCTCCCTTGGTGTATCAGTTGCTCTAATCTCTTAATCATCATTACAGCATCTCAGTGTAAATGTTTATGTATGCAAATTTTAGTAATGCACATAAAAATTATTCCAAGGATGGTAAATGAAATGCTAGTTGGTAGTCTTGTAAATGGTGGCCAGAATCAGGTCCTGACACTTCCTTGAATGTTTAAAGAAATCAGAGGTGATTCTGAATATGATCAATTTTAAACAACTTTTACAGGCGGACTGTCTTTGGACAGCTACTATTTAAATTATTTCTGGACGAAGTTGTTGATCTTTGGTGTTGATCTTTAGCTGTAATTTATCCACCTAGAAAGATGTCATCATACTTAGTTCCCCTTCTGATCTCTTTTATACACAGTGATTTATCTTTCCTCCTTGCTTGGTTGCTGTTCCCTAGTCTTTTCTTTCAACAGATTACATTCAAGAAGAAAATGTTCATTAGCTTCTGGAATGCAAATCAATTCTTTGACCTTTTCTTCTTTAATATCCCTGATATTTTATGTGTTGTCATAACATAAGAATGACTTTATTAGACCGGGTCTAGAGATATGTTTAGTGTCTTCACCAAATGGCAAATAGCAGGTCCCTAGGAAAGATTTAAAGAACAAATATATATGTTGTACTGTTCCCCAGAGTAGTATCCATCCTCTCACCCAGTTTAAGATCAGGTCCTCTGTGGGAGACATAAAATACCTCTGCAACTATGAGTTCAGAAGGGCTGCATGTGCAGGGCTGCTCTCAGGACTGGAATTAGCCCACCATGTTCCAGGTGCCTGTGAGGTCCATCACCAGTAAGTGTGACTGATGGATGTAATGATTAGAAATGAGAGTAAGTTATACCTTACCCTGCTTGTCATGTGTCTGTGAGGGATAAGAGATTGTGGTATTGTCTTCCTGCTTGTCTCATCCCCTAGGCTGGCAGAAGTTATGGGACATCTGGACATCTTTCTTTTTCTTTCTGGGGAGGGGGCAGGAGGAGAAATAGCAAAAAGTAATAAAGAACAAGGCACACAGCAAATCAGAAGTCCAGCTATTGAGACAACTGCTCTATATTACCTGGGGCTAGAGGTTTAATGGACTATTTCTATGTGGTTCTCTTAAGGCACAATTGTTTCCCAGGGCGTGTGACACATGAGGAAATTGCTGTCATACTTCCATTGGAAAGGGAGTGACACTGCACAAACGTGTCCTTTCTGTTATTAGAGCAATACATGTGTAGTGGTATGATCTCTTTTCAGTGCCATATTTCTTTAAAACTGCAAGTGGAGGCAGTATTTCTGTTCCAGACATATCATACATAAGTTAAAAGTGTGTGATTGATCTGATGCCTCAGATGCAAAGAAAACCAGACACTATTTTTTGTTACACATCTAAACTTACCAAGTCCAGAAAAGAGCTCTTACTTTCCCTTCCACAGGCCTCTGTATTCTGGCTCCTTTCATGGTTCCTGAGAAGACAGATAGCCTCTTCACCAGCAGTTATCACCATCAGCTTTTATATTCTTTACACCTTTATACTAATTCTACCCAGGATTAAGCAGGAAAAATCATCTACAAAGTATATTTCTTATTTTATAGGCACACAGCTGAAGTTCAAGTTGATGCTTTTATATTACAGTATAGGAATGCAGTGCAGATTGCTCAATTAGCATTTCCCAGAAAAATTCTGAAAAGGTCATAATCCTAAGGTGTCTTTTTGGTGAGATGCCTTTTTCTGCATGCTTTCTCTTCCTAGAAGGTTCATTTTTTTGTAACAGAATCACAGAATACGTAAGGGAGAAAGGGACCACAGTGGGTCATCTGGTCCAACCTTCCTGCACAAGCAGGGTCATCCTAGAGCACATTGCACAGGATAGTGTCCAGACACTTCTTGGATATCCAGTGAGGGAGACTCCACAACCTCTCTGGTCACAGTCACCTGCACAGTAAAGAGGTTTTTCCTCATGTTCAGGTGGAACTTCCTGTGTATCAGTTTCTGCCTGTTGCCTCTTGTCCTATTGCCTGGCACCACTGAGAAGAGCCTGGCTACATATTCTTGACACCCTCCCTTCATATACTTATAGGCATTATAAAGTCCTGTCTCAGTCATCTCTTCTCAGGTTATACAGGCCCAGCTCCCTCAGTACTTCCTCGTACAAGATGTTCCAGGCACTTAATCATTTTCAGAGCACTCTGCTGGATCTGCTCCAGGAGTTCCTTGTCTCTCTTGTACTGAGGAGCCAAGAACTGGACACAGCACTCCAGATATTGCCTCACCAAGGCTGAGTAGAGGGGCAGGATGAACTCCCTTGATAGGCTAGCAATGCTATTCCCAGTGCATCTCAGGATACTATTGGCCATCTTGGCCAGAAGGGCACACTGCTGGTAAGTTCACACTGCTGCTCTCATGTGAACGGCTGCAAGAAAAGTAATGATATGCAAATTTCAACTCAAGAAAAACCAGCACAATACATTTACACTAAATATAATATAAAGCTGCAGAAAAGTACAAGGGCACACTACTGGTAACGCATCACTGCAAACTATTTCTTCAATTGCTTAGTGTTTACCATGACCTATGTCTATCCCCCCTCTCTGACTGACTATCACTATTATGTCAACACAGTGCCAATTTCCTTGTTACTTCATTGTCTATTTGCAATATTTTCTAAGCAATCACTCTTTTCTCCCACATCTGGAAAACTGCAATTACATAAACATCTAAAAACCAAACTCTGGGATTTCTACCTTGTTTACAGAAGTCCTGACTGCTTTGCACTAGCAGGCTGCACTGACAGCATTGCACTGACAGCATACAGTCAGAAACTAATATTATGTCTAGTAATTGCAGTGCAATTGCAGTGGGGAGGTGAAGTTTGAGGGTTAGTGTGTGAAGAAAATATGCTGGTTTATGAAATCTAAGAAGCCAGCAAGAACTACTGCATGGAAGGTAGGCAAATTTCAACTTTAGGAAAAAAAAGGCAAATTTTTTTACAATAAATATATTTCAGTTGGAGAAATGTGTACAAGCAATATGTAAGGATTGATCCCTGGATATGTCCAAATTAAGACAGATTTCCTTTTACAGTACAAGTACTTCAGCCATCTGATGTTTTGACCACATATTTTATCAATTGCATGGTGTCACTGCACAAAAGCAGCCAATATAACTGAATAGACTGTGAGGTATTAATAAGGCAATGATTATTATGATTCTAATGGCCTCATACTATATGTTTCCAGTCAAAAGTTCCCAAGCATTGGAAACACCAAGCAGCTGATTTTGGTCCATTTTTCAGGGAGCGAGCAATGATCTTTCACTCCCTGAAGTGTCCTAAGCAATGCCAGTTTTTCCTGTGATGTTATGATGCCACTGTTGTCCTGTCGTAAATGCCCAGACATCTTGACGACCACACTCAGCTCAAGATTTTTTCCTCTCCTGTGCTGCTGTAGTATTTGTGTCACTTAGGAAACACTGCCTGTGGATGGGATTGGGTACAAGTGTAATCAGAAAGGCCACTGAGGCAGGGAGAGAGGACAGCTGTCCTAAGCATTCAAAGTTTTACATTCTGTGCCTCTCTGATGTGACATGACCCTCAAGATATTTATTAAGCTGGATGAAAGCCTGCTTTGGTCTTGCAGCTCTCTGAATCTGCCTACCTGTTATTTAGAATATGTTACAGAAGTACCCAAAGCAGTACTTAACTTTGCTGTATTGCAATAGAAAATCAAAATATAAGAAACAGGCTCTATGCTGTCTGTGGTGCAAAAATGTTACTGCCATTTCAAAATATCTGTGTGTCTGAAACCCTTAACTTCCTCAGATCACAGTTAAGAATAATTGAAAAATTATTTTATTTGTATATCAGTAAGGCAGGAATCAAAATATATATAGTTACATGTGTAAGTTTTTCAGTCAGCAATGTAAATATAACCTTATGATTAAAATGCAGTTGCAGACGAATACTCAGCAGGCATGGTATGTGAGATGGGATACAGGCTAGATGAATTATGAAAAAAATTAAAAGAATAAAATACGAGTAACTTGTCTAAGTTGCATTTAAATATGAAGAATGTTTGTGTGGGGAAATCTTACAGTCTTTATTTGGGGAAAAGCACCTTTTCAAATCAAATGAGTATTCGATGCTATGACAAATGAGTCAAGGACAGTAGTGGGTGGCTGATTTAGTGACAACTGAATACCAGAGAGTGAGGGGGGTAAATAATCCATTAAATGGCATGGACAAAGAATTCAGCAAAACTTCCCCATCAGGTACATTTTCAGCCATACACTAACTGAGGAGCAGTAGCAGGAATGGTGAGAACTGGTGATCTCCAGATGCATCTTGATCTGAAGCACCAGAATATGATCCATGGACAGAAACATTAGTTGAAGACTGATGGAATCATGAGGTAAGTCTCTTCAGTTTGTCTTCTGTTATGAAATATTGCTTTGTTTTTTCATTATTACATTGCTCTTGAAGACGTAGAAAAGAAACTATAGAGCAGTTGAAGTAGGATCAGTGTGGTTCAATAACACTTCTGCTAAACAGTTCTTCCTTTTTTCTTACTAAATATGAAAATCTATTAAGACTGCAAATTTGGGGCCTGCCTGAAGCCATCAGTCTTAGCACACTTCTTGATCTATTCACCTACGGTAAATTCATTCCTTTTGCTTATAGCAATAAAAGAATCAAAGACATCCAGCAGTAGTGAGGAACAGGAATTATCCAGCTGATACAATTCTTAAATAAAATTGTGCTTGGGCTGCATTTGCAATAGTTACCCATTTACAATGAAGTCTTGTAAGATCTCCACTGTATCATTCCTTGAAGCTGTTGTGTATGTAAGTAATTTGGTCCTGAAATAAAAAATATAAAGTTTCTAATGAGAGTTACCTGCTTCCAGAAATATAATAAAAGCTCATGATTCTAGAGTACAGTAATGATCATGTATGTCTGGCAGTATATCATTTGTGGCATGGGCCATATGCATCATAGCTATGTGCTTTCACTGACATGACCTGTTAGATATGCCATGCAAAGTTCAATGACCTTAAATAGTGGGATATGCCTGAACTTGATACCATTTGATGTTTTCACGTCAGCTCTCACATTGGACTCATCATGCAGGGGATCTGCCGTGTGATCTGTTAAGTATTCCTTTCCTTCTCCTTTTCCCCCATGAAACAGTAGCAGATAATGTCCACAATTTTTTTTCTATAAGATTGTCTGACTGAGGTCCAAGTCAAATGATGATAGGGAAAAGGCAAGAGACAAGCACACAGACACAAAAAGCATGACTGACTAGTGATAATGAATTCAATAACCAGAAATAAGCTTAGTTAGAGGCACTAATTGATAAGGATAGTGGAGTGTCAGAATGTTTATTCCATCAAGACGATCTGATTGAGAAGGAACTAAAATCTGGTTGATAAGAAAAGGTAATAGCAAAAAACATACAGAGACATAGACTTGACAAACAATGATGGAGACTATGAGAAGAAACAAATCTTGCTGATCACACTAATTGATGGGTTATTAAAAAAAAAAAGAAATAACCTGGACTTTGTAGATGCTGAAATGTTACCTGGAGGTATTGGGGTAGGGTGATTAAAGATCCTGAATGCTGCACCAGAGGTTTAGGAATTGCTAGATCTGCATAAAGTGATGAAGAATTGTTTTAGGGGAAGAAAATAGTAAGGAACAAGGAGAGGAACAGATAGAAAGAGCTGATTTTGTGTAAAACACAGTCAGTCAGTACACTTATGTGACTGAACCCTGTGCCCAATCATGGCTGTCTGTCCTGTCTTCTTTTAAACCTTTCTTTTAACTATCTCTCTGTGTAATCTCACTCTTCATCCCATCTATGTGAGTGCTGCATGGACTGCCTGCCATTTGCTGAAGGGACTGGCATGAGTGGACTGACTGCCAGCTACTGGAGTCAGACTGGGAGTGTAGTGCCCCTACACTCTACATGGAGGTATCTGAGGGGAACTCACAGGTGTGGGCTGCCTGTGAGATTCATGTGTAAGTGTGTGCATCTGTTTACAACAAGCACCAACCTAGAACAGACCAGAAAGTAGGTAACCAGACAGCAAATGGGTGTGTGCTTGTGAGCCTGGAGTGTAGAGTGTGTACCTTCACTACTGACCTTCAGTTTCTGCCAGGCCAAGAGGAGAAGGGGGCAGAACCAGAGTCAGCAGACACAAACTGAAACACAGAGGTTCTGAACATCCGGTGGCCATGAACCACAGTTTGTCCAGAGAAGTTCTGTAGATACTGCCATGGTTTAAGCCCAGCCAGCAACCAAGGCCCACACAGACACTCGCTCACTCTCACACCAGGGGGTTCGGGGACAGAATCAGAAGGGTAAAAGACAGAAAGTTTGTGGTTTGAGATAAGAGAAGTTTAATATGGAAAGCAAAGCAAGGAATTAATTTGCTGCTTCCCATGGGCAGGCAGGTATTCAGCCAGGAGAGCAGGCCCCCTTTTATGTAACAGTTACTT
>JAOXXN010000446.1:96697133-96724661 GCA_026770055.1 Myrmophylax atrothorax | reverse complement strand
GTTCTTTTAATGACATAGTTGGGAATCTGCTTAACTCTAAGTGGGAACTATGCACTTCCCACCCACATTGCTTCTTAGGAGCAGCCTGAATGTTTCTGAAAACCTTCTGTCCAAATATCAATCAAACTTTGGAGAAACTCCACAAGAAGGCAGCCAGAATTATTTGTAGTCCAGGAAAAATAACTCAAGAGAAAGATTTTATGAGCCATCTTTATTGAATTTAAATGAAAGCTGAAAGAAAATATAAAAAAAACCCCTTCAACAGACTGCTACAAAGGTGGGTGAATACAGTCTGATTTTGTTGTCATGGTGAATTGGACAAGAGATCATGAGCATAAATTGCAACAATGGATAAAGTAAAATGTTTGGAGAGCGGAGAACTGAAATGCCTAAAAATGCTCAAAAACCTGTCAGATTTCCATCCCTGAAAATGTCTATGTAGGCATTAAATGACATCTGCAAAGAATGAGAAAAACTGTCTCACAAAATATCATCTATGATTCCATAGCTCACACTGTATGACCAATAAGATACAGCTCGAGGTATCCATGTGTGTCATTGATGGTTCCATTTGTCACAAGTTGATGCAATTTTACACATTTGTACATATTGACACACATGTCTATATATCAAAAAATATCAAACCAAAATGTCTGAAATATATGGCTAGATGTGTCTATGACTGGCTAAATATATGGCTAATTTCAGTCTCTGCAGGAATTGTTACAAACTGAAGTATGTCGTCAGTAGCAGTGCCATTTTACCAGAGGAGACACAAGCACTTTGATCAGTCCTATCGCAACATTCAGACAAGATATGTGCTTGAGGAATATGCAGCAAGAAAGTAAGTGCCATGAATTTGAGCACAGACAGGTTTCTACCTTGGGTAGTCAGTTCCTAGAATAAAGATACTTACCTTCCCCCACCCCTCCCCCCCCAAACCCCCCAAACCTTTGATTTATTCAGAATGATTGTTTTCCAGTTCCTTCCACTGGGATGCTCCTTGTCTAGAATCTCCATCAACACAGCTAAACTTTCTAGTGATGCTGGAGCACACCTACACAGACATTTTAACTTAGGATCTGCCCTGTTTGCTACCTCCAAATTGAAAATTCTTCCTTTTAGGCTAAAATTGAAACTATGACTTAAAAAAAAGGGCATTAAATTTATTGTAAATCATAGAACATTTTTTACCCATTCTTCCCTATTACATGATGATATTTCTTCTCCTGAAGTTGGTTATTCTTAATTATGGTTTTTGTTATTCAATTTCCTTTTTTAAAGTTAAATGAAGGCTTAACCCTTCTCATGTGAATTCTTAGACTTTTAGCCACTAAATTCACATTCTTTGTATCTCAAAGTCTAGAGCTTTCTGTCTTAGTTGCTTTAAAATCACTGTCCTACCTCCTTAATAATTAAGATGCCTATCTATCTGTCTAGATTGCCTGGCTTCCCCTGTGAAAGAGTAGAGTTTATGGAGAAGGTTTTGTGAAGCATAGAAAGTCAGGAATACTTAGAAACAGACAGTGCTGTGGGGATTCTTTGTGATTAGTGTATTAGACAGGCTGGTACTCTTGTGGTCCACTGAAGTGCTATTAAAACACCTGAATGATTGAAGACTGAGATAAGTATAAATTTAATAGAATGAAATAAAATGCCTAATGATCCCGAGTGACAAATGATGGACATTAAGCCCTTGAAGGAATAGTGAGAATCAGCACCTAGTGCAATCAGTGAAGATGCAAAGGTTTATCACTGAACAGTGCTCAGTCATGTTATTCAGCTCATTCAGCTCAAAGTAATTTCTTTGACTTTGGTGAGTTCATGCTTTAACTGAATTGCTGGGTTATAACAACAATGTCTTTTACATTTGAAGGGCTGCTTCCAGGCAGGCTGCTTATTATGAATCATCTGGCTTGGGCAAAACAACATGTAGACTCTGTGCCAGGAGGGCGCGCACTTTGGCACATGAAACAATGCAAGAATCCAGGAAAAGGTAAAGCTCTTTTGGGGCAATCTGTACTGTGTAGTGGCTCTGGTCACATTTAGTATCTCTCTTTTGCCAGGGCTCTTTTCACAGCTGACAGGACTGGAGGCTTCTCTATCACTGTTCTTCCCTAATCTATTTTGGCTGGAACACTAAATGACTGAGTGTCGCTTTCAATCTCGTATTTCAACCTAGAGTTGTTCCCCTAATCCCCACTCTGACCCTTGAAAACAGATTTAAAACAAAAATAAATTAGAATCCATCTAGTATCCAAAACTAATTTTGAACAGAGCTACTCCACTATTCCTAAATTTCTAATTTGGATCAATATAAACTTTTTGAGTTCTTTCCTTAATATCAAGAGAGCTCACTGTCATATCTCAATTACAGCCTTGATATGAAGTCCCAAAGGAAATGTGCTGATGACAATATTCCTTTTAGTGAATTTGACTGTTTCTGCTCTGCTGATCTCTACAGTGCCTGCACAGAAGACACAGAGAATTTATACTACAAAAAGGAATACTGCCTTGTTTGTAGAAAATCATATATATCTTTGTGTTGTGAAAATCATATACATCCATATGGTTCTGGTTGATTTTTTTGAAATATAGAACCTCAAAACTGAATGTTCTAGGAAAATCAAATTATTTTGTATATTTTAACTTATTTTTTAAAGTATTTTAAATGTCGTCAATATTAAAAAATCATGGCACAACAAGGTTGGTATTTAAAGTATCTTAAAATGGTACAAAGAAATGCTTTTTAAATACCAGACAAATAATGCCTTGATCTACTTTCACTGAATTTCATGAAGGTTTTCTTACTTGAGTTATGCTTTCAGAATCTTGCCATATGCTGACTATGCTGACAGATGTTAGAAATATCTAATATTCAGTACCTTCTTTTGTCCTATTGGGAAGGAAAAGAGTAGCATAGGCTGTTTACTAAATGAGCATGAGTGAAGGCTAGCTCCTTCTAAAAACATCTATGAGATGGGGTTTCTTTTAGGAATTCTGAAATCTCTGTGGAGTTGGATTTTTAGGGAACAACTCACATTTTTTTCCAAACATATTTTCCTGGTGGTTTCTCTAGTACTTCCCTCTTCTCCTTGTCCAAGGACATCTTTTTTTTGCATGTAGCAGTTCATCAAATCCTTCTGAAAGCCTTGGTGTGAGTCTTTCAGGTGAGGTCAGAGGATATAGCCCATTTTGCTATCAGAGCTCCCAGGTTCTGAAGCTAAAGGGTACAATGTAAGCAAGGCACAACTTTTACCAGGTGTGAACTGGCACAGAACATGCCTTCGCTCCTCTGCCCTCTTGTGTCCACGGAAAGGAAAATTAGGAGTCAGAAGCCAGATAGGTTCTTGATTTCAATTACCAGAGGACTGAGACTGTGGGGTACCATGTCCATGTGACCACAACAGATTTCAAGACCTGTAGTTACTGCACCACAAATACAGGTGGAAAGAAAATGAAGAAAAATTCATATTAATTTCACATCCTCATTATTAGGATAGGCAGATAGATGCTAACAGATAGATGCTAAGAATAATTCCTAAATTAGATTTTATCCTGCTGATATGGCTTCAGTGCCCTCAGTTGCCTAATATGTATGACTGACAAATTTAAATATTCATATTGGTTACATTTACTTGACTTTTTTCTTGTTCTACAGGAGTCATGAGCAAAAATCTCATTCAAGTGATGAGAAAAGAATCCGTTTTGCCAGTGAGTTGTCTGCTTTGGAAAAAGAGATTCACACAGCCAGGCACCGTGCTAGAGAACATCTGGATAGACTTGCTGTGCAAAGGATGGTACCTGCAGAATCTTTTTGTTCTTATCCAAACAAAATTACAAGATATACTGAAATTTAGGTCTATGCTTCAGACACAAGTAGTGATTTGTCATCTTTTTGTGGATTTGAAATTAGATCTTCTGCCCCATTTGAGTCTGGTGCCAGATGCTTCTTCTCTTTCCCTGTGTTTAATAGGTAGAAGAAAACATGGCACTGGAAAGACATATTGTTGAAGAAAGTATAAGTCGAGCTCCTGAAATTCTAGTGCGTCTGAGGTCTCACACTGTTTGGGAAAAGATGTCTGTGAGCCTTTGCTTCACTGTACAAGGATTTCCAACCCCTGTTGTACAATGGTAAGAGACTGGCCTTTCCTAGCCCTCTAAAAATGTTGTTAAGCTTTTTTCATTTGAAAGTTATGCCATAACTGGTAAGTGTCACATACATAATGACTATGTTAAATCCCCTTTATAATCCTCATAGATGTGCTGGATTGTAGCAGTTGATCCTGCATATAAAGGATTGGGAGAACAACTTGCTGAATGGTCCTGTGCAACGTGAGAAGCAAACTCAAGTATTTCGGAAGGCAGACAGTGGAAGGCATTCCAGTCTTTCTGGCCACTGAGTTCCCTGATGATGAAGTAGCAAATGGCAAAATACACAGAGCTCGCAGGCTACTTGCTAAGCCTAAATAAATGTGCACAGCACCACTGTTGTCATGAGCTGTATCTATGGTCACTTTGTGTTATCTTCTGTTGAGGAGGACATAAAGGAAATATCCTTGCAGCTGCCCTCCTCTCCAGACAAGTGCTGTCCTGTATATGTGAGAGCCTCAGGCTGAACGGTGATGACCTTACATGAAGCACAGTTCTGTTGCTGTTTCCCTTATTTATGCTGAAGTGCTTTGCTGTGGTCCAAGATAAAGTTTGCTTCCCATCTTGAGTCAGGACTAGTGGCCTTGAAAGTTCAAGTCATATGCCATCTTCTCTCTACTTCTCTGCCTGCTCTTCCAGATAGGGTGCACATCTTCTCTTTCTACTTCCTTGCTGCAATGATGGTCCCCCTCTGCCTTTGTAGTCCAGTATGTTTCTATCCATACGTCCTGGAAAATACTCTGTGCAAGTACAGAAGATTTATAAAGAGGATTCAGATAATAGTAAATGATATCTGGATCCAAAGATCTACCAAATGAATGAAGTGAATAGTTGCTGATATTTATGAGTTTTATTTTTTTCTTGATTGTCAGGTACAAAAATGAGGAGCTGATTACCCCTGCAAGTGACCCAACAAAGTACAGAATTGAAAGCAAATATGGAGTACATGTGTTGCATATAAACAGGTAAATATTTCTGGAAATACAACAGCTTTTTTTTGTATTCTACACAAAGTATTTTGTCTCAAATACAATTAAAAAACACACAAAGGCTGAAAGAGAATTGTTAAATTCAGCGTGCTTCTCTGTTGGTACTCACATTTGGCTAGAGAAGGTTCACTGAGAAGCTGAATATTAGCTCATAAAAATGAAATTAAAATTAGATATTTGTATTCATTAACTCCAGCAATCTAGAAGATACAAAAGAAAAGGCAAGCAGCTGAAAGAATGGTAGTTCCTTTTTTTCTTAGATTTATATCTTCTCAGCATTTGAAGTGGAAAATTCTATGTTCTTGTCATGATGAAGCTTTCTAAGGTAAACAAAATTATAGCTGGTCAGGGCAGGGATACACATTCATATTTGTTTTAGTAGATGTTAGGTTCTGTTTACTTTTTGGTCTCCTTTTTTTTGTCTTCTGAAAACTAAAGAAGTATAAATTATTTTTTTAAAAGTCATAATTGAATTAATTTTATTTTTTTCAAAAAGTAACCTTGTGATATAGAACATGCCTGGGTAGATTAGCTTCCCAAAAATAATTCCATGCTTTCCTAAACAATTGAAATATTGCATGTTTCATGTGACATGGTGCAAGCTTTTTTAAAAATATAAAAGGCTAAAGAAAAATGAGGATATTGCTGTGGTATTTAAAAAGAAAATTAATATCTAGAGAAGAAACAAAACCACTTCCTTTTAATTTCTCCAGAATGTGAGCATCAGCTGTGCTGAAACAGCTGGAATATTTGTGGCTAACACTTGGCTGGCCAAACCTTTAATCTTCTACCCTGCCTCCATCTGTCAGTAGCGGAGGCAGCCATGAGTACAGCTTTGTGGCATTAGTACAGAAAATAAGTGCATCATTCCTTCTGCTTTTGGGAGACACTACTTGTCTCTGTCATCCTGCAGCCAAGTCCACCCCAACTGTCAACATTTTCATAGCTCAGGATGGAAGAAACATATCCCTGTAATGAACCTGGCAGCAAGAATCACTATGTTGTTGCTTCCTAAGGAACACTTCAAAGATACTCAGTCTTCTACCCCCATGCCATGAATAACTTGCTAACTGCTCTCTGTATTCATGAAATGTGCCAACACTGATGATTCTTCCCACCGGACATTACTTCTGAAGATAAGAATAGGAGATTACAAGATAAAAACAGGTTGTCCCTCTTGCAATCCTCTCCCCTTCAGCAGGGAAAACGGAAAACTCTCTCCTTTGTCTGTATGTGGTGAGTGCCAATCAGGAGATGAAGCTTTGGTCATTTCCTGATGGTGAGTGACTGTGGCTGTTCATGTTCCTTTGTTAGCATCCATGAGGAACTGCTTGGTGAGTCCAGATGACAGTTATATAGTATGTAGCTTCCTTTGTGACATTTTGGGAGTAAATAGCTTTTAGAAGAAATAAGAATCAGTGGTGATGATGCTTTCTGAGCATCTGTAACCATCAGGCTGAAGAGTACTAATGGCTTCTTTCCCCTTGGTGCTTTTTTTCTCTTTTCTCTTCTGGTTATCTGTAGACACCATCCACAATCAGCTCTGGAAATGTTCAGACACAGACATATTTTGGGCACATTCAGACATACCACAGAGTCACTTATTGGCACCCGTTCAGGTTCCCACTCCTACCAATCATCATCCCCTGCTTAATTAGTCTCAGACCTGTATGTATTTATGCAGATTTCCTTACATTCAACCAAGCTGCCATCTTCAGAGACTGTTGCTCCATTTCTCTTTCATTCTGTCAGGCAGTGTGGTCTCTTTGCCATCTAAAGATTCCTGCCTGCTGTCCCACAGGCTTCCCTTCTCCACTTAAAAGAATACTGGAGGATTGTTATGATTTATAGAATTCATTAAATCAAAATTTCTAATGTATTTTTTTATTTATTGCTAATTTATTTTATTTCAAAACTTCACCATGAGCTGTATTTTCTGTCCCAAAAAGACAGAAAATGAACATGCATGAAAGGGAAGAACACTATGTTAGTGCATAATTAACATTAAGGGTATCTTGTATTGAAGACAATGGATGTATAGGTAGTAGTTAAAATGTATAAATTATTAATTTTTTTATACAAACCTGTATAAATTAACTCTGGATCTTCCATACATTTTTTGTGCACTTATATTTTGTATTTTATGAATAATTTGGTTTTCTGGGAGGTGGAACCATTGATATTTTCTTTCTATCCACTTCTGTACTGTTCTCAGCTGTTCATACTAAAGTGCTGAGCTGCATGTCATCTGATCCGTAGCTGCTCAGAAAGGCCTTGGAATTTCTTGGCTACCTTTCTATCATTTCAGCAAAGCTCAGGGAGTGAACTTTTTCCTTCTTATGCAAGTGTGATATTTATTCCTAAGAGTATTCCCTGATCTCAGTGGAAACATTCTTGAGGCACCGAAACCCTAACATCACCTCGCTGACTTAAAGTAGTAACAGGACAAAATTTCGTCCCCTACTGTCGGCTCTTCTCCAGGACCCATAAGCCTATACAGCAACCAAATAATTTTAATTTCTTTGTCTGGTATTCTTATGATGCTCTGTGCTTAATTTGCCACATTTTCTGCAATCATTCAGTGCCATTATTATAATATAGTGTCTCTTTTTTGCTCCTTTTAGACTTGTTCAAAGGGGAGCTTTTGCTCAAGATCTCCCTTGAGCAGTAAAGAAAAGCGGGTTGCAGTTTAATTCTATTTTTTGCACATCTCATAATTATAGAAGAAATTATATACATTGCAGTAGTGGTTCATCCCATCTTTCATCTCACATTTGATAGGTGATTAGGAGAAGACAGTGAGGAATCCTTGGAGGGAAAGCTAAGAGTAGTTGAAATGATTCATGCATGTCTGAGAATGTGAGGGTTTGTTTAAATATATTTCTTTATCCCATATAATTTAACTATGGAGAGGCACATAATGCAATAAAAGGCTTCTGTATCAGAAGGAATAAAGATGAGGGCGGCCCATTGCTTTATGACATAGCTAAAAAACATTGTTTGCATTAGTGTATATCTTAATAATTAAAAATCATAACATTTTAAAGTTCTTAGTTGCTGATACTTGCTTAGAACAGGTTTGGGCTTTTTTGTTTCTTTGTTTACTCCTATGTCTCTGTAAATGATTCAGTTAGCTTTATTCGACTGTGAATGACCATGACTGTTTCCTGCTATGTTGGCTGGCACATAGAGGGGACAGCATCGTGCTCCAGCCTGGAGGTATTCCTGACTCCCAGCCCTCAGTGAGCAGGGGTGTGAGCTGAGCTGGAAGGTAGAAGGAGCAGGGAAAGGCGTTTGACTTTCCGGAGCAATGCCAATGCGGTGTGACTTCACAGTTTCATGCATACAGGGCTCAAAGTTTGGCAGGATTTTGTCTTTTATTAGGGTCCTCTCCCTTTTCTGTTTAGTAAAGTCACGGCTTAAGAAGTGGATAGAATTGCAGCAGAGGTTTTGCGGCTGCACCAGCAGCAGTGTGGCGGAGCCAGCAGAGTGCAGTGTAACACCTGCTGGCAGCAGCAGCGCCAGCCCTCAGACTCTTCAGCACCACCAGCGCTGCCTCAAAAAGAAAAGCTTAAAAATTGAATGAACCTTCTCTTCTAACTATTCTCATTTAACAAATGACACTGTGCGGTCAGTACAGTGCTATTTTAGTTTGATTAGGCACAAAAGGCTTGAGATGATTTAATCTGGATCAGGAGAGTGCGAGGTCTGCACTTGCTGCTGCAGGAGCGGACGCAGAGCGGAGAGGAGGCGCTGCGGCAAAGGCAATCCCCCGGCGTGGCCCGCAGAGCCTCGGACTGTGCAGGGATGATGGGTCAGAAACCGAGGCATGTATGCAGTATGGTATGCAGTGCCAGTGAGTATATAGGCAGCAGGAAGGGTGTACCGCTCTTTCCTTGCTGAAATGCAAACAGCCCCCAAATAA
This sequence comes from Myrmophylax atrothorax, assembly GCA_026770055.1. Taxonomy (NCBI): domain Eukaryota; kingdom Metazoa; phylum Chordata; class Aves; order Passeriformes; family Thamnophilidae; genus Myrmophylax; species Myrmophylax atrothorax. Next base: position 96,715,595 of record JAOXXN010000446.1, on the reverse strand, counting down.
AAGGGTATGTGACTTTCTGACCTGGCAGTCACTGTCCCCTATAACCTGAAGTAGTTGGGAGCTTGAGAAAGTGGCCACCCCGTAACAGAGGCCCCCTTTTCCCTAAATACAAAAAAAACCCCAAAACTCCAAAACGACAACAAAAAAAAAAAAGGGAAAAATAAAAGAATCAGTCAGATTAAGATTAAGTCTGACTGGAGAACCAACACATGAGGTGGCAATTCTCTAGAATATTTCAACACTTTGATGTCATACAGCCTTAACACTGAAAATTTTGTCATTTGGATTCAAAGGAAGTGTTTTTAACTCTGCAATTTACTACATTCTGCCTCCTGTTCTTGACATGCCCTGAATTGTGTTCTAATTCAGGCAAAAATGCTATTTCACTCTTAACTCCTGTGTTTAAATCTACACTAGGCAGATGGATGAATATATGCATTTTAAATAGATTTATCTGGCTGGGGAATATTCCCCACATAAACATTAGCACTTCAGAACCCCATGTGGATTCAGAGCAATTTAATTTTCACAAAAAGTATTAGTACCTTGGGAGAGATACAGCTCTGCACTCACACTTCATGTTATCTAAATGTACTCTATGCATATTTTATCTGACCTTTGTAAAGGTTGGAAAACACGTTCTCCATCATAATGCAAGAATAACTGCTGGAGAGACCACACCTTGCCTTTATGGTACTCCAAATATAGTCTCCAACTGGTCTTGACTCAATGCATTTTTCAGTGCAATTTAGGAAATATAGGGGTTTTAGCATACAGGAAAACATAGTTTCCATGATAATCCTCAATCTGAGCATTATCTGGCAAAAAAGGAAAATCAGAACCTTATGTAACTTGCCATCGCATCCATCTTTCTTCAGAGTGGGTATTAAACAAGAGTGTTGTCTAGCTCTTATCCACAACCCCCCTATACTTCCAATATAAGATTTAAAGGCATTTCAACGAACACTAGTTTATCTAAGATGGTTTATTTCTTTCCTGGAGTGTCAGGTGTGTGATGATAACAAGGAATTGTAAATTGCTTTCAAAGCAGTAACCTCAAGAAAATGGATAGAGTTGTTACGACCTCTTAAACAGCAGAAAATGCTTGGTGTGTATGTTCATCATAACTCTAAGTAGCTCATCTCTCTTCATAAAAACCAAAGGATGTTGTTGAAGTGTGGTCATATATTTGGGCAGTAACTTCCTTCTTTTGTTCTCCCTGAGGAAATGAATTATAATTCTATCAATTACTTTTGTCAAATAATTTCTTTTCAGATACTGAGATTCTTTGGACTAAAGATATAAACTTTTTGTGAATCTCCTGTCTGTTCTAGAAACATTTAGGGTCATATTCTGTTTTCTTTACCTTGGACCCCATCACAAACAGAAAGATCTCATCAAGAGATGTATTTTGCTGTTCCTTATGAGAGCAAAAATATGAGGAGGGGATTGAGACGAGCACATATATATACATTTGAAAAGTTAATTAGGTGTATACCATTCTGCTTTTTCATTTTAGGGAGACAACTTTTCAGTTATTATAACTTTAAATTTCTGACACTTTTAGTGGTCTAACAGTCTGAGAACTCATGTTAGTTCATAATACATGATTTGCTAGTTTCTGGACTATTTTTATGCCACCTTTTGTTTAACAATAAATTGCTCTTTAGATACTAAATCCAATGTAAGACAACACTGACAGCAGATGATGACTGGTTTAAAGTGAGATTTAATCAGTGTTAACCTCAGTCAAGCTATGCTGATTTTTTATCTTTGTTGTCAACACTCCAAAATATTAAAGAGCAGTTAATTTGGATTTGACAGACATGAATGCTTTGTTTGTGTGAGGGAATGGCCTAATGCAGCAATGGTGGTGTAATGTTATAACATGTGTGCTGTATGCTGTCTAAATCATGTACAACCCAGGGACAGATCAGCACCTTATCAGCAAACAGAGCTTGGCTCCCCCAGCAATACCTTGCCAGGTGTAAGTGTGCACCAGCCTCCTGAAAGGTGTAGCTCATCCAGGAGAAACCTGGACATGTAGATAGTAGGAAGACACTGTGCACCTTGGTAGGTCTTTAGCAAGATGGGGAGTTGGCTGAAGGCCAGGAAGCCTTTACAGGATGTGTATCTGTGGACAAGGCCTGCAGGGCACACTATGGCATATACCTGCCACCAGTGCCTAGGGAATCTACTCCTGGTATCCTCCTGACAGAGCAAATTAAAGACATCCTCTGCCACAGTGACCTCCTGGCATGGGATAGACTTATTCTGTTATCCTTCAGAGCAGGGCTGCCAGACATCCAGACTGCTTTCTGGAAAAGTTCCCTTACTATCTCCTGAGCTGTGTGCGGGAATCTTTTTGGCGAGCTGGAGTACACCAAGGCATGCCAAGGGCTGTTCTAACACATCAACACTAGCGTGATCAAGATCCAGTTTCTGGGAATGAGTGATCTAACACTGTTTAATTTGCTAATACTACACTAGGTACTATATAGTATATTTATACACCATTTACTGCTTATTCTATATGTAGATCCTTAAATTAGGGATATAGTGCAGAGTGATGAGAATGCTTTACAGTTCCAGAACAGTTAATTCTGCAATGCTCTGCTTGTAAGACATTTTTGAGCTGCTTTGTTTGTTTTTAACTTGTTATATTATACCAAAACACCGTACCTGGCTGTTATAAATTGATGAACTATGTATATTTCAGTATAGAGACATTATAACATGCCTTAGGAAATAAGCCTGTGCTGCAGTTTTACATTGCTTTTTGGCACTTTTTTCACACAAGTGTTAAATAGCATGGAACTGGGATAGAAAAAAATGTTCTTTTTAAATAAAGATAGTACAAAGAAATGTTGTCAAGTCTGACAGCTTTCAGACAAGTCCAGAATCAGTTAAGCTTTATATAGATCTGTGAACAGGTATTGTAATTTTAAAAAAGTCCTTCATAAAAACAAACAAATAAAGTTAAATATCATCCCTTTTCTGAATGTTACATCCAGTTGGCAGTGGTGTTCCTCAGGGCTCAATACTGGGGCCAGTCCTGATTAATATATTTTTCAGTGACCTGGATGAGGGGATTAAGTGCCCGCTCAGTTAGTTCACAGACGACACCAAGTTGTGTGGGAGTGTTGCTCTGCTGAAGGGTAGAAAAACTCTGCAGAGGGATCTGGATGGGCTGGATCGTTGGGTCAAGGGCAATTGTATGCAATTCAACAAGACCAAGATTTCTGCACTGGGTCACAACAATCCTGGGCAGCGCTACAGGCTGGGAGCAGAGTGACTGGAAAGCTGCCCGTCAGAAAAGGGCCTGGGGGTGCTGTTTGACAGCTGCCTGAACATGAGCCAGAAGAGTGCCCAGGTGGACAAGAAGGCCAAAGACATGCTGGACTGTATCCCTTGTACTTACACTGGTAACATTGCACCTTGAAACCTGTGTCCAGTTCTGGGCCCCTCACTACAAGACATGGAGCATGTCCATGTCCAAGAAAGACATGCTGGAGTGTGTCCAGAGAAGGGCAATGGAGTTGGTGAAGGGTCCGAAGCACCAGTCTGATGAGGAGCTGCTGAAGGAGCTGAGATTGTTTAGTCTGGAGAAAAGGAGTCTTGGGAGATCTTATCACTCTCTACATACAACTACCCAAAAGGAATTTTTAGCCAGGTGGAAGTCAACCTCTTCTCCCAAGTAACAAGTGACAGGATGAGGGAAAATGGCCTCAAGTTGCACCAGGGGAGCTTTAGTTTAGATATTAGGAAAAGTTTTTTCACAAAAAGGGCTGTCAAAGAGTGGAAGAGGTATCCCAGGGGAAGTGGTGGAGACATCATCCCTATAAGTGTTCAGAAAATATTTAGATATGGCCCATGAGGACACCGGTTTAGTGGTCTAACATGGTGGTAGTGTTGGGTTGAAGGTTGAACTTCATTATCTTAGAAGTCTTTTTCAGCCTTACCGATTTTATGAATCTATGATTTCAATTCTTGTAAAATGATTTTTAGACTTACTGTGCTTGTCCAGACTGTAGTATGGATTCCTACCCAGCTGCAGAATTCTTGGTTATGTGTCCTAGTCTTAGGACTAACTGCTATGGCTTTGATAATTAATTGTGTGATAAACATTGTATTTTACTGCTTTGTTTTGTGAAATATGTGGCTGAAGGGTTGCCTCAATTTAATATAACTTTCACCAAGGTGTGTTTAAGCCATCACAGTACAGACAGTATTGTTTTTATGATATGATCTTGTCCAGAATATGTGCAAGAATGCATATATTGGTGTCTGATGGACCTGTGACAGGTGCTACATACTCTAAAATTGACATCCTATTATGCAATTTACATAAAACACCTTTACATATTCCTTCTCCCACATCTGGGTATATGACCTCTCAGAAGAAAAATGCAACCAGAATTTAATCCCCTTCATCTGGAAGTTGCCAAGATGCCATAAATTTGTTCTTCTGAGGGGAAACTAAGTGCATGCATGCACAATATTGTATCTCATAATTAAAAATTTTTGAGTGACCTCCATTATATGTACTACTAAATGAACTATTCCTGATAGACTCTGTTTTAAATCAGAAAAGAATTGTGGCCTCAAAGTTCATACCTATATCTTAACATCTGCTCAAGTAACTTCTGTTTAAAGGAAGGATTTAGTAAGCGAGGCAATCCATCACAGGGTCCTATTTTGCAAGAAGTAACTATTTTTTGCTTTGTATTTGTTATTCTTGTACAATAAATATTTTTTCTTGCTAAAAATATAACAAAACAAAACAAACCATTTATGCACATAAACAATTTTAATCTGTCTTCCTGTTATTTTTTTCATTTCCTCTGGACTAAGAGATATTAGAGAGGTGAAAAATACCAGTGTCCACCAAGCAGGAATAGCCATAGAAGGAGTAATTTCTGCAAGCATCACACATACTTTTCTTCCATGTGTCTTTCTTAAAATATGTGGCAGAAGGACAAGATAGATTAAGGAAGAAGGTTATATACAGAAAGAGAATGGCCAGACTGGCATTCTCCAGCTATCTTCTTTTGATCATTCTCTAAAGGTCATTTCCAGTTTGCCCAAGTTAATGCAGCCTACACACTAAGCTGTGATAAAACTGCAGTTAAGAACAGCAGTGGCTTTCTCATTGTCTTTCATCAATGTCTTGCACTGTGTGACACCAGCAAAGAGCTTTGTACACTTTCCTTACCAGTAAAGAGCTTTATACACTTTCCTTAGGTTGACATAGCTTGGCTTGTAGTATCAATTATTAAGAGAATTTTTATTTGCTTAAAGAGACATCTGCTTTCCTCTTTACCCTTTTCAGAGCTGACTTTGATGATTCCGCTACCTATTCGGCAGTTGCAACAAATGTCCACGGTCAAGCATCAACTAATTGTGCTGTGCTTGTGCGAAGTAAGTCCTACTTTATAATTAAAACAATAAAGAAATATAATGCTCATGTCATTAATGTTTATTGTATGTTTATTTATAGGGTTCAGAGAGGATGAAGAGCCTCACCCAGCTGGGATAATGCCTTTCCACTGTAAGCCTTTTTTTCCTATTTCCATAGATAATTTATGTACTCTTATCAAAGTAATGTTTTACAGATGAGAAAACCAGATGCAACATGCTTCTGACTTTGCTTTCTAAACATTCAGTTACATTAGGAGCTGTTGCAAGATGCTCTTGCTTTCCCAGATGAATTTCTAGATAAGTATACAGAAAGCTCCATCTCCTGTTCAGATTAGACAGTAATCTCTTTTGTGCCCAGTACAATTGACTTGTACTCAAGAATGTTTTCATTTTCTCATGCATAGTGCCCCTGTCCTATGAAGTTTGCTTCACTCATATTGATGTCCAGTTTCTGGAGAAGTTTGGAGTCACCTTTGCAACTGAAGGTGAAACACTGACCTTGAAGTGTTCTATGTTGATCACTCCAGAGCTGAAAAGACTACGACCTCGTGTTGAGTGGTATAGAGATGGTAAGTTGGTACAGTGAATAGAAGCTACCTGGAGAATGCTGGAGAAGATACTGAGGACGCAGGTCAGGCTTAGAACAACATGTTCTCAGAATTAAATGTGGAATAGAGCAACCAAGTATGTCTAGCTAGAATTTATAGATGTGCATTCTCAATTGAGTGACCTGGTCAACATTTTCTTTGTGCTTTCATAATGCCAAGATAATTCCCTGATATGAATACTTGGTCTATTTAAAGCCAACAGGTTTTCCTGGGTAGTTAGATAGACTTTCATTCCATTATTCTATGCAGGTTAAATGAAATAAGATGCTACTAAGAAGCTTAGATTTGTTCTTCATTGCATGTACATGGATCATATTTCCAAGAGGTGCACAGGTGCACCAACTGGCAGAACTTGTTCGCAAACACAGCAAGAATTCATGCACTATGAACCTTTGTTATATGCTACAGTTCCCTTTGTTGAGTCTTTTTAGAGCTGGAGGAAATGCATAATTGTAAGCAATGAGAAGGGTAATAATTTTTTCAACATTATGTGGTTTTGACATTTTGGTTCTTTTGAGAGATTTTACTCTTGCATTAACACAAAGTATTTTTCTTTATTTTCCAGTTTGTGTTAATCAAATAATAGCAGCTAAAGCCCTGAGATGGATATGTATGATTTACTTCTAATAATTATACACACGAGAAATATGTGTTTATCTAGCATAAATAAGCTTCATGCTAGTGAGCATTATTGGGGATGTCTACTAGACTCCTAGGGACATATAAATCATCTGAATCAAACCCTCTAAAGTGATTTTGGATTTGACAAACATGAATATGATGTCTATTTTTCCTGACTCACTTATAATAATTTAAGATACTGAACGAAAAATTTAAGATACTGAAACTAAATCAAAATAATACTTCAGGAACCTATATCTAATTTGGATATGAACTTAGCTGGTAGCAGGATCTTTCTGTTATTGATCTCTAGTCCAATATAAGCACTATAAAACTATATGCACCAGCATTCTTCAGCCATATATACTGTAATCTAGAATAAAATAATTGACTTCAGAGGCAAAAATCCAGGTGGGAATAATTTAGCTAAAATTTCAAAGAACAAAATACATAATGAAAAGAAATTTCAGTATCTAGTAGTCCCCCACTCTTTGTATAAATTTTCATTAGAATAAGGTATTATGGAAGTTATCTCATGCACTGAAAACAGTATGTGGAGCTTGAGACATGCTGCCTTGAGGGTTAGTCTGCTGCAGGTTAATCCTTTGATCAATTCTAGGAGAAGTAACAGAACACAACACATGAATGGACTGTGAATTTGAGTGCAGTAGTGAGAACTTGTAATATTATTGTGATGGCAGCTGTATGAATACTTTTGCAAGTAGGACATCTAAATACGTTTATGGCCTCAAAAATTTACTCTTACTGTCTTGCCTAGGAAGTAATTTCATCCATCCTTCATTAAAAACAGGGAGCATCTGCTGAGTTCTGGTGGGTCTTTGGCCTTGTGTCAGGGAGACAAGTTTTTCTGCTCTTACCAAACACAACTGCCTACTCAATTTCCCATCTCAGGTACATATAAAGCATGGAAATGGATCTTCTGGCCTTAATAGACATTACAGGCTTGCTTAAAATTTCTTTATGTTCAAACCAGGGTGGCTACCATTCAGCTCAAGCTTGGAGTCTAAATAAATGACTTGCTTTTCAACGGGGCTTTTCAGGTTATTTTTTCTTCAGGATTTTCCACAGAGCTCATGCATTGGTTGAAGTTTCTAGGGAAAGATATTTTCTGATTTAGTTTAAAATACTTCATGTCTCTCTACACAAAGTCTGACTACCACTGTGACACGTATGACAGAAAGGGGACACTCAGATTTTCTAGGTAAGGGTCTCATGATTAAGGATCTCATGGGAAGGAACGTGGTTGAATTTACTTTGTATGCTTCTCATGAAACAACTACACTGTTAGGTGATTATGCAACTTACTGCTGTAAGTTTTAGAAATGTGTCTTCCAGATGCTTTATTATCTGTAAATGTGTCATTTTTTATACCTTCTTATGCAATTCAGCTGATAGGTGGGTAAACTGATTTCTTTGTAATTGTTTGAGTGTCTGCTTCAAAATGTATTTAAGCAATAGCATAATAGATATTCGTAGATACTCAGCTCTTTTAAATACAGTTTTACTGCATTGATTACAATAAATTAGTATGTAATAGGTCTTAGGGAGTTAAAAATCAAAATTAATCCAATCAGTTATTAAAAAGGATAATATCAGAAAGTCTCTTGGCTAACATAAAATATCCTGTTCATTCTTTTGCTCTGGTTTCACTAGGCAATCAGCTTAATTTGTATTAATCATAGGTCACCACCTCTCACCTTTGAGAGATTTAAATTTAATTTTATTCAATGCTCAAAAGGCATGCCTTCTAGATTAAAGTTTGGTGTATATCTATAGCAGTCCTCAGATCAAACTGAAATCTAGTTTTTAAATTTGGAGTAAGAAATTGAGTAATCTGACATTTGACCTGAACAGGAAGCCAAACTTATTAAAATTATATAAAGTTCTACCCTGCATTCATTCCAGGGTATGGCAGGTTTTCCTGTCGTTGTTTCGAAATGTGGATAAAATTTTTCTCTCTCAGCGTATTAAAAAACAGTGATGGGTATTATGCTGTTGACACCGCATAGCATAGTATTTTACCTCACATTCTCTAAAGTTCACTGATCAAATAAATTTAGAAAGACGCAACTTACTCTCTACAGTTTTCATAGGGTCCAAACAGTATCACTCTGAATAAAACTGGCATAAATGTTGCCTTGTTTCCCTGACTAGCAGAGAACTGCACTAGGATGTAAGTTGTTCTGGCAGCATAGCAACGTGTCTGATGGGTCCTCTCTTCCAGATGTGCTGATAAAGGACTCCAAGTGGACAAAGCTGTATTTTGGAGAAGGCCAGGCAGCTCTTTCCTTTACTCATCTGAATAAAGATGATGAAGGTTTATACACCTTGCGCATGGTTACAAAAGGTGGAATCAGTGAATGCAGTGCCTACCTGTTTGTAAGAGGTAAAATTCTAATCTGTTTCTTGAGGAGAAATGAAAAAGAGAAGTATATAGGTTAGTTTTATTAGTTTTATCAAACAATCCTATGTAATGACTGAGTTACAAAAGAAATCCAGGCTTATGGTGTTTTATAGTCATTTAGTTTGTATATAGTAGTCTGTACTAGAAAAAATAGCAAAGAGGAACATGCTCCTGAGGACATTTTGTTTCCTGAAGAACTTGGGAAACTATTCTTGTGAAGAAGCAGGTTTTTTTCTTTTTTTTGACATCTGCTTTCCTGGTAGAAAATAAACATCTTTTCATATAGTCAGTGCTCACTGTGATGGTTTCAGTTTTAGGGATTTGCAACTGGAAGTGAATCTTTTTGGGCATTCTCATATCCTGTGCCCGGCCTTAAGGGTATGTGCAGGGGAAAGCAAATGAGATATTACCACCATTATACTAGTTACACTCATGTCAATAATCAGAGAAAGGAAGCAAAGAAATTAGCTCACTAAGAAATACTGGTTTCACAAGGGACATAGATAAAAGGATGTAAATGTATTAAAATGTAATAAATGTCAGAATTTTCCATCACATTTGCAAGCACAGCTCTCAGTGAAGTAAGAATGAGCTTCCACGTGGACCTGTGAGCAGAACTTAGTATTCACTTTATATTCTTTTCATTGAAAGATGTAAATCTCTCTGGTTGAGCCGTTCTTTCGCTCTTTTAAATACATTGTGCAACATCCTTGATGGTGGCAGACTGGAACAGTGCCACTGAAGCCACAGTAGCCATTTGTAGCTATACTAATTTTAGAACTTGTTCTCCTTGGAAATGTATTGGAACATACTGGTTTTGCAGAAGTATCATCCAGTCATTGTGTGGGGTGGAGCGGCATGAATGTTTTTTCAGGGTCTTCCTCATGGGACTAGTGCAAGGGCTTAATCCGCTTTGCAGTATGTTTTTAACAAGCCACTCTATCACCCTGAACTCATTGGAAACAATTTGCTGAAACTTTCTATTTCCAAGTTACCTTCTAACAAAGATAGTACCCAGGTGCAAAAAAGACCCACTAATACATAATAACTTTCTCAGAAGTTTTTGTTGTAGTGATGGGTCAATTTTAGTACCTCTATGTCCTTTCAATACTATGTTTGACCCCTTTGCATGCACAGAGCCCTAACCTTGAGCTATGTTCTCTGGAATGTCTAGTGTTCTCTGCTGGACATTCTCTTGCCTTGTTTCATGTAGGTTGTGATCTGATGTGGAGCACAAACCACTTCACAACTAATTGTGATTATACTGTATATATTTAGACTCTATACAGGATGGGTTTTTTGCTACAGAAACCTTTATTTGAAGGGAGAGAACTTTACCCGTTAGGAGATTTCTTTAGAAGTTGTGGGTCCACATCAGTCAAGACCTCTCAAAATGAAGCCACAGACGCATATCTTAATAGTGGAACATTGATTACTTATGCCTGTTAGTATTGTAAGATTACAAATAAAAAGTAACCTTTAGAAATATTCCAGGAGTTTGCAAAATTTTTATTCTTTAAGAGATTTATTTTCCTCAGCTACATGTTCTTTACTGAGTACCTTGGTCTGACCAGTAACACACTGAGCCACTGCTTTCTGTGTGACAGCATCAAAAACAAATGAGTGGGTTAGGCTTCTAATTCTCATGAAAAGTAATAGGTGTTTCATGCCTAAACAGCTTTTCTGTCCTCAAAAATATCCCTGAACATTTTTATCTATGTGAATATATGGACATTATGGTCCTGAATCATTATTGCAGTGAATTTAGGCTTCCATTCATATAAACAAATAGCCCAATGAAATTTGCCTGTATGATATATTTCAGAGGACTCAGGGTCAAAACTGATTGATTTTTATTTGTGGTCCAGATGCTGATGCATTGATTGCAGGAGCACCAGGGGCACCGATGGATGTTAAATGCCATGATGCTAACAGAGATTATGTAATTGTTACCTGGAAACCACCGAACACAATCAGTGAGAGCCCAGTCATTGGATATTTTGTTGACAAGTATGTAAACATTAGGATTTATTTAATTTTGTTAGTTGCCAGAAATGTGTAGACTGAAGAGAAAAGGAATTACCACTATATTCTGCAATGCTTGTGTTATTTAGATATGTTTTTACAGACCCTTGGCACTGGAACTCAGTTACATACTGTGTTAAATTACTAGATTGTTCCCTGGCAAAGTTTTAGACCAGGTGATATAATGCTTTCCCAGGCAATTCTGGGCACAGTCTGGGAGTTAGCAGGGGCTGGAGGCCATTCCAAGCAATCATTTGCAAGCAGACACATTTCATCAGACACTTTAAATGTTTGATAACATGGATGTGGGCGAATCAGAGAAAGAGCCCTGACAGTATTTAATTTATAGAAGCTAGCATCCATGGGCATCTTGAATTAGATTTAGTCTCTTTAATCTGTATACTGCAAAAGCTGAAATCTAGGAGTTATTGCATTATCTTTTTATTTCTGTCTTAAATGTTGTACATCAGGATCTCAAGGCCTGGGCTCCTGGGAGCTGGTAGTTTAAATCAGAATAGCAGTCTTCTCTCCTTGACTCAGCTTTGCACTTTGCTGGGTTTTCAGCTCCGTGCAGGCAGCTGGGGAACAGGGGATCCAAATGCTGTTTTGCATGTCTTTTCCACTGAAGTGCATGCTTAGCCCTTTTAGCCAGAGCAGAACATCTGACCCTTATGTCTGAAATGGGCAGTCAGCAAAAACATTGCTGAAATTGTTTCATACTGTATATTGCTCTTCACTTAAAAGCAACATTTGCAGCTCATTACTGTTTGTTACCCTCTAATTTGGTCTGGTTGAGTGGTAACTGTCTGGAATTGCTGGAAAGCGTTGGTTTATAAATGGCAGTCGGCATGAGGAAATGAGCTGGAGACCTGGGGGCTCTACCATCTATATCCAATTTGTGTAGTGCATAGATCATAGGAGTATTTCACCTATTTTGTGTGTAATCTAGTTAGATGCGCCTTTTGACATGTTGCTTGGATTACTGCAGTGCCAAGGAGCCCTTGATCATGACCCTATTTTTGCCTGTACTATCAGGGCAAAAGACAGTCTTCTATACAAAAGTTTATGGTAGTATGACACAAACTATATATGTACACATAAAGAAGCCAGTATGAGAACATCACTCTGCTTCTTTGTGACTCCTAAATTCTGTGGCCTAAGCATTTTGGCATGAAGATGTTTGCTTGAAAGTATGACAAGGAAGAGAGTGAAAAGATTAGGTGAATGTTGCAATTTCATCATGTTCTGTGGAGATGCATGTTAAAAATAAAACTGAATAATTTATTCTTTATAAGACAAGGAAGAGAAGCAAACAGAAGGGAGGAAGAGAGATTTGAAAAGGCCAAAACTGTGGAAGAAAAATTACCTTTGCATTATGGAAAAATACAAACGGGGTGGGAACTGATGGTCTGATCAGAGAATAGTGTAAACAGTGTGTGACTTTCATTAATGAGGTGTAGGGTGTAGTTCCTCAACTTAGTGAGGATGACTTCTTTGGTGTAGGATGATGCATATTTATTGTGAGATAATACTGATAAATGCTCTCTTCTGCTATTCCAAGATGTGAAGTAGGTTTGGAAAACTGGGTCCAGTGCAATGATGCTCCTGTAAAAGTCTGCAAGTACCCTGTGACTGGTCTTTACGAGGGTCGGTCTTACATATTCCGTGTGAGAGCAGTGAACAGTGCTGGCATTAGCAGACCTTCCCGAGCCTCTGAACCAGTTGCAGCGCTTGACCCTGTTGACCTGGAGAGAACGCAAAGTAGGTCATGCAAGGCTAAACAGATGCTGAATATTTGATGTTCTTTCTTTTTAAATTTATTTTGTTTAAGATTCTGTTTGCTTAGTTAACCTAAGGAATAGAGGTTATTTCTTCCTTTGATTGAATATCTTGCTACAGACTACAAAGTAGCCTTATGAGAGCTTCTCCATGAATAGAGTAAGCTGGCTTGCTCTGGGGAGTAGTTTCACTGATTTAGCCTTGTCCTAAACCCCTGTGCAGATTCTGTATATAACCTTCTGTTTTGCGTGCTCCTTTAACTCAGAGGGGAATTAAAGTAGTTAGGAAGAATTCACAGCACTACCCCAGTGCTGCCTGTGAAATCTGAGTTGAATATGCACTGTTTCCATATGTGTACCTTATTTACGTGTGTATGCTTTGCTCTTCCTATAACACAAGTCCAGTTCATGATACAGTTGTTACTCATCTGCTCCAGAATCAAATCCATAGACTGTGACTATGAATCTTGGGGTTTAGCACAGTTTTAAATAGCACTGTCTTATCATGCTCTGTTTTCCTATGAAAGTGAATAAACCAGTGTATAACTTTGAGTTGACTCCATTTCAGGAAAGATTTGAAAACAACATTATAAAAAAGGAGGTATGCAGGCTTTTGAACAGGTGATGAACAATAATTTGCAAAATTCGTAAATATATTGAGCTAATCTGAGAAACTAATTGAATATTTTGATTGACAGCTATTCATGTGGATGAAGGGCGAAAGATTGTGATCAGTAAGGATGACCTTGAAGGTATGTAGCATTTCTATAATTTCAGTCCATCTGCTTATGCTCCAGGAATCTAGCTTTTTAATTAGAAATATAGGTTGAAAAGAAATCCATCCAGTGAGTACAGTCTCTATATTAATAAATAAAGACAGATATTTTGGCTGCAAGGCTGAAAGGTGAGGTTTAGAAGGACGGAGAACATCACACTCTCAACAGCCCAATTTTTATTGTGTTTTGACAGCACATCCTCACCTTTTTGCTTTGACTAGTGCTAAGCTGAGTTTAAGAGGCTGAACATTGCATTTGATTATCCACCTTTCCCTTCTTCCTGTATTTCTGGGAGCTGAATATAGTTCTTTTGGACTGATTTTGATGATCTGACCATGCCATTTCCATAAAAACTTATGCAATCCTTCTCAATTCTTTAATTAATATAACTATTTTAACACAGAAGTTGTTCTTAACATTAAGGTTCTAGACTAAATATTCTTTTTCCTCAGGAGAATTGGAGAGATCACTGCCAACTTTTGAGATAAAGTCTGAATTACTTCTGGTTTTCATTGTTTCTCTGTGTGGTGCTTTGATTTTTGGCCTTGAATAATGATCTTCTTTACACTTAAACTGTCAAAACTGGTAGCTATTATGGTTCTGCAGTAAAGAAGGAATCTCTCTGCTCTTTTCCACAAAGGTCATAAAGCTGTAACTCCAATAATAACATAGTAAAAGAGAAACAACCTGAGGACAGATGTAGTTTGAAGGAGAATCAGATATTAAAGGTTTCCCCAGTTCATGGACAGGACATATAAGTTTCTCTATTTTTACAATGGTACCCTAAATAAATTGACATGGGTATTATAAGACCAGAATCAAATTATGGGATCAGATTATAGTTAATTTACTTGACTTCTCAGAATGTCCTCCTGCTCTCAGAATCACCTGACAATGGTCAGAGGCAGTAAATGGCCACTCAGACATAGGCATAAATAATGATATTTGGATTTCTGTTACATGAATGTGTGTATTTAATAAAGGAGTATGAATATCCAAATACCACTGCTTATATAGATCATTACTTTCATCTGCAAGATTGGAGGCTATTTCTGAAAGGGCGATCTCATAGGTCACAAATGGTTTTCCTATTTAGTGCAGGATGATGTTTCATTCTGACAGTAGGTTGTGCCATCATGTTATATCATTACAAAGTATTGTAGCTTTGGTTTTTTCAAGAATGTAAGAAAACATGTCGAGATTTAGTTATGTGAAACCAGTTGGAAACCTTTTGACTTTATACTGTGAAGGATTATTGTAATTTTCTTGATGGTATGTTGGTAATTTTGTCTTAAACTCAGTTGATTCATGTGCCTTTCTGAAAGAAAAAAAATAGAGTTTTAGGAAATCAAATATTGAAAGCATCAAGAGAAATAAATTTTCATTGGATATGTCAGTTTGCTTTAAAGAAATCTGGTTTTGATTGGGAAATATAGATGATGAAATAACATCAGTGTACATTTAAAACCTGGTTCATTCTACAGATGTTTATAAACTGTTAAAACATAACTTCCATGATTTAGAGATAATTATTGAAACACTTTTTTTTAGTGTCAAATCTTGAGCATTTAGTGGATATATGCTCTTTGCTAGCCTGAGAAATGGAAAATTGTACCTTCAAAGAACATAACTTTTTGCTTTCTCAGTCACAAGCCATAAAATAAAATATTTGTAGGTGTCTGTTGAGTTACTACTTGTGACGTGTTACCAAGAGGAAGCTTGTGTAGCTCTGCCTGTGTAGCGATCCTTCACAGATCTGAGTCTCTCCTATCTGGAGCTGGTTTACACCTTTGTAATTCCTTGGATTATGGAACTGGCTTTTTCTCACGTGGTGGTGGGTGAGCGGGACCACAGAGGGCCATGCAGATTTCTTCCAGCCTGGCCCAGGGTAGGCATGTTCTCTCTGACATTCCTGGTAACCTTGCAGAGTGAGAGGGGTTTGATCAGGCCACACTACCTGTTGGAGCCACCAGAGGGCTGGTGGCATCTCTGATGCATAGATTTTACAAGAGCTTTTGACTACACAGCTAGTAATATCATCATCATGTTACAGGATACGTTGCTAATAGGTTCTACTCCTTTTTCTACTTTCCTCTTAGTTTTAAAGGTTCTTTTCTCCTTATTGTACTTCCCTTCCAAATATTTTTCTATTCTAATTTCTCATAATAACTCTTTAGATTTTTGCCCTTGATCAAAAAATCTCATGTTCGCATACAATGAGGCTTTTTACCAGCAGATCAAAGTAATTAAAATGTGATCAAATAAAAAAATGTGACAAGTGCACAGGTTTTCAGGCAGCATGTTTAACATTTATTGAAAAAGTAAGTAACTAGCTATTAATACTGGAATTTTATTTATCAAAATTTAATTGAAGTGAGCAGGTGAATGTCATAGATTGACATCTAAGCCCCTAATAGCTGAGGATTGCACTGCAGGTTGGGAGTTTGGAAAGATAGTTGTAGCATGAGTGCTGACCCTGGGGATTCATCTGCTGTTTAACACTCTCTACATTTATTACTCTTACAGGGCATGTTCAGATACCAGGCCCTCCCACCAATGTACATGCTTCAGAAATCAGCAAAACATATGTCGTACTCAGCTGGGACCCACCTGTTCCCCGTGGCAGGGAGCCGCTGACGTATTTCATTGAGAAGGTACTGTACTGTGCAGTGGCATTCTGCTGTAAGGTGCTTCATTGCTGTGTGCAATTACCTTCAACCCATTTTCAGAACTGCAGAATGAACAATAAAACTAACACTTTCTGTGGTCTTGCAGGATTTGGAAATGGGATATTAGACAAGCATGAATAATCAAATGTCTTATTGCGTGATTTAATAAGCACTGAAATTCAAGGTCTGGGAAAAAGGATGTCCCTCTGCTGTTTGCTTACTGCTGTCTAAAATGGGAACAAACTACTTGTGTAAGTTAGCAGTTTAAAAAAGTGGAAAAGAAACATTTTAAGTTTCCTACAGGCAGGATTTTAAGTTTTCAGTCTTTCTGTATTAAAGGGAAATTTCTGGTAGTCCAGTGGAAGGCCAAGGAATAAAAGTGATTCCTAGTTTAATCTTCACTTTTGGAAAGGAGACTTCTGTGATCACAGTAAAAGAGGTTTGTTCTTCACCCACTTAAGTGACTAAAATTTAGACATATCTGTCCATAGCCAGGTTTCCAAATTAGGGTGGGTTACAGCAGGCTGTTACAAAGTTTTCCCAGTAGGTAATATCAGCTGTGTACCTGACCTCTAAAACTTACTTTAGTTCTTATGAATTATGCTACTACCATATCCTCCCTCTTAACTATCCACAAACACTAAACCTGTCCATAAAACTGCCATACATTCAATTTACATCTTGAATATTGTTACAGCCTTTTCTCAGGCCCTTACTATGCAAGTTGTTTTCTTCTTACAACTCAAATTCTGCACATTGCTCCACAGTTCATCTCCCAGCCATTCTGTTCCTATCACTCCTGTTTCTCCAGAACACATCTTGTCTTTTCCTTCTTAGACAAATGAAGAATCTCCACTTCAAACGACCTTTGTAACTCATTTCTACATTCTTCATCATCCATTAGTTGTTGGATGTTAAACAAATTGGTGTAAAATGAAGACCAGTCACTAGTTAAGTTTTCCAGAAAGCACGGCCATGATTTCTGCTACTCTGCCTTTCACATTCAAAAGAAGTAATGACAATTTCTGTAGAAATAAGTATCTAGTTTTTCTCTGTAGCAATAAATTAGCATGTCTTCCTTCACTTATTCCCAGTTACATATGTCTGCTCTTACCTATAAATGTCAAGCATATTGACTTAAGGATTTTGAAGCAACTCATGTCATGGAAATACCTTGTTAGTTCTCGAATATGCAGAAATAGCCCAGATTAAAAAGCTCAGGGGTAGATTTCCATTGAGTGGACACCTACACTTGGTTATCTGAATTTCATTCTAAGTATGAATTGAAAAATATACATTATCTTCTTGTTTTACAGAAATAACTTTTTGTTATACTAATTAATACCTGAATCTAAAATCTTTCTGCATATAACTAACTAATATATATGAGTAACTTAGTCAGTTCATAGATGAATGTTTGTTTTTTGCTATCCACAGTCATCTGTTAATTTAGAAAACCAGAGTTTCTAATTATTTTATTTCAAATGAAGAAGACTTAGTCCTGAAGAATGAAAATTTATATGTAAAGGCTTCAAGAACCTCAAAATGGAAAAGAGTTTTCTAGGTTATAAAGGGCCACATTCTCTTAAAATCATTATTCAGCAGATAAATCACATCAAACGGCAGATCAAAATGTGATGCTGTTTCTTTCCTCTGTGAAAAGGAAATGCAATAATTAATGTCTTTATGGCAGGAAGTAAAATATATAGCAAAATAATGTTTATCTTATACTTTCCGGATTTTTATTATGAAGGAAATGAATGTTATGTTTCTTTTTTTTTGTTGAGAACACTAAGTGGGTTGAGTATCTATGAAAAAGATTTTGATATATGGAGTTCAGCCATTTACATTTTTATTATATCTATAGTAGGATTCATTATTTACAGGGTAGTTTCCAAGCACCCATGAAACACTGTTCCTCCTCTAAGAAGTTCACAGTCTATCAGGTTTGGTTCCCAGACTCTCTATTCCAAAATTTTATAAGCATATGATTTGTATGCACCTTTCTGTACATCGAAGAAATGTTCTTTAATCTGTTTATTGGGGACTTGGGTTTTACTAAAATTTCTGAAAGATTCTATGACTAATTTTTGGTTAGAGTAATGTGGGAAATCTAATGGACAGCAGACTTCTTTCAGA
>JAOXXN010000446.1:96676691-96696765 GCA_026770055.1 Myrmophylax atrothorax | reverse complement strand
GTTTTCTGGCACTCCTCCAAATGCAGTTGTGGTGATGATAAGCTCAGCTTCTGCATTGAGAATATTCAAAAGTAATTACTTCATTTGATAAATGCTTTTCGGGACATGACATTACTCAACAGAATACATAAAGTAGTGAGGAAAGTAACATTTCCCTCTCTACCTTTCTGCAGAATTCGGGTTAGAACTCTCTTGCTTGATACCAAACCTTTGGGTATTCAAGTGAGTTTTGCAGGAAATGAGAGTAAATCTTTTGGGATCAATCACAGTTGACAGTCATGGCCCTGACTGAAGGCTGACTGTATGTACAAGTGTGCATGTATTGAAGTCAAGACAAGCAGGGAGACAGTGAGGTATTCAGACCTTTTTGAAAAGTAATGGCATGCACAAGCTATGGGAATTTGCATATATTTAAGTGAGGCATTTGAGAGTGATCCTTCTCTCATAGCTCTTAAATAAATTCATGATGAGATGCAATACAGCAATATGTTCATTTTTTGATAGTTTACAGAAATGATTCACAGATTTTTTCCTTTTTTTTAGTCCATGGTTGGCAGTGGAAGTTGGCAAAGAGTCAATGCACAGGTTGCAGTAAAATCTCCTCGCTATGCAGTGTTTGACCTTGCAGAAGGAAAACCATATGTTTTCCGAGTGCTGTCAGCAAACAAACATGGCATCAGTGATCCATCTGAAATCACAGAACCCATTCAACCACAAGATACTGTTGGTAAGGCATTAATTGTAAGACATTAATATTAAAACCAGTAGATATTTTGCAAAATGGAAATAGACAGCCCTCATTATAATGAGATTAATATAACTACAGTAATACTAATGGACTTTATTTCTTTTCAATTCTGTGAAGGTTTTCAAAAAGATTAAGATGCTAAATTTTAAAAACTAAAATTTTCCTAATGTTCACAAGTCTCCTTACTGAAAACAATAATCATTAAAACATTAAATTATTTTTAGTTCTTCACTCTTCAGTGCTCTATTAATGTGGCTTTTCAAAACAATAGGATAATGCAGGTTAATTGCTAACTTAGGTAATTTTATTGTCTGGCTCAGGTAATTATATACGACCTAAGTCCCTACAGTTTGAGCTAGATAAGGTAGCCTTTCATTTCCTTCTTAGTATTCTAAGTTGAAAATTACTGCTGGTGAAGAATTACTGTGGCATGTAGATGAGTAGATTTCAGGGATAGGGGAAGATACAACTACATATTCAATGGTAATTTTCCAAAAGAAAATGAAATGTTTATCCTGGGACCATATTCAGAAAAACAGATGAAAACTTGGGGAGTGACTATTCATCTTGTTTTTCAAATATTTGTTTTGCTCTTGCAATTTTGCAGAGACCACATATAACAGCTTCATGTATTGATAGCTGTTACTGTTAAGTGCACCTAACTCACCAGGACACTTGCTAGTAATATAAAAAATATTTACAGTATCTGTTATACGATTGTTAAAAAATATAATCCTTCAGCTTGATCTGTAACTATACATGATAAAATAAAAGCATTTTTTCTTTCATATATTCTTGATTTGATGTCTCATTAATGCATATAAATTATTTAAACCATTCAAAATTTCCCAAGGTAGTGAAGGAAAGCACTGTATTTATTTCACTTAGTACATAAAATAAGATAGTCACTAGGGGTTAATGCACATCATTCTGAAAAAATGACAGCTTTAAATAAAGCCTAAAGCAGAAGACCCATTTTAAAGAGAAACTGCCGTAGTATTTTCAGAAATAAAGTTTACCACCTGAGGTAAAATAAAGCAGCCACACGGATCCCTTTAGTTGGCTTCATGTAGGGTCGTTTGCTGTTCTTGTGAGTAGTTGAGTCAGCTTCATGGGGATGGTAATAATTACACAGCAATTATAGGCAGCTTACGAAGAGAAAATAGAGAATGGATGGGAGTATTTTAGGCCATCCAAAATGATGCTTAAAATGATGCAATTGAATTGAGTAGTAAAAGAGTATCCAGTTTGAGATTAAAATCTAAATTTAGGTGTTTCCATGTAGGTACCTACAGGTCCACTAGATGCCTCTGGTCCCACTGTGGCAATTGGAGCACGGAAAATAAATTGGCTGATGTTGCCATAAGTTGCCCCATGGCACCCAGTTGTGGAGTGTCTGCATCGAATTTCAGGACTGAACCAACCACTGTTCAGAGACTCAGTTTAACTGGCTAAACAGACATCTAGTACCTTTACAAATGCTTTAGGTTTACCATTTCAGAGGACTGTAGGTATTATTTCCTGGATCATATCTGACAGCTGCACAAAGTGTCAGATGCTCTAAAATGGCCCTAAAGGAATTTGTTTGGGTAACTGAATTAAGCCCTAGCTCTTGGATTATAATGCCAGTTTAAGAACATGTGGTTTTAGACACACTGAATGGCTCAAATGTAGGTATGTTTATCTCAGACTGAATACATTTGATCTCACAGATTTATTGCATAAAGTACATTAGGGTGTAAGTATTAATTTTGATTTCAATATTGAAGGACCAAGTGGAAAAAGTTGATACCTTTCTTTTTTTCCATGCTCCTTGTAGTTCTCTGCAATATATCAATCTGAGCAAAGTAAAATGCCTTAAATAGGCAGGTACTGGTTGCCTCTCTTAACCTGTAGTGCTAGGTCGAGTCATTGCTTTAGTTTCTCAGATTATGAAACCTCAGACTGATATTTCCTAGGATTTTTTCTTCTATTTATATTTCAATATTTCTGGTTCTATTTATGCACATTCAGGTGTTTAGATCAATGTAAACCAGCAATGAGTTTTAATTGCATGTAAAGTGAACTGCATACTATGCTACATTGGGAGAACTGTGGTCAACAGATCCAAGGAAGATTTATCCGCTTCTGCTTGTTGCTGCTAAGGCTTGTCCTGGAGTATTGGTTCCAGTTCTGTCTTCCTTATTCTAGAGGGATGGTTGTGGAGGAGCTGGAGAGTTCCTCTGGATGACAACCAAGATGGGCAGGGCTTTAGAGACTGAGGCCTCTGAAGAGAGGTGAAGGTACATGGGCTTGTTTAGTTTGGTGACTTACAAAGATGATGGTGCCAAACTGTTCTCAGCAATGCCAGATGGCAAAAGAAAGAGGAAACAGCCAAAAATTTTAGCTTAGTAAGTTATGCTGGACATACTCATTTAATGAAAGAGGTGCAAGAGTGAAGTGCTGGAAGAGGTTGTGCAGGAAAGCTGTGAAATCTCCATTGTCAGTAGTTTTAAAGACTCAGACAAACCCTTGACTGACAATCCAATTTATTGTTAGTGATAATTCCACTCCCTGTGATAAAATGAACTAGATAATCGCCAGAGATCCCTTCCAACCAATGTTCCTATGCTTCTGAAAATTCATCTAGCTAGGTTTAGCTAAACCTCTTTGCACTTAAATATATGCTTAAAATTGTCCCGAAAAGCTCATATTTTATAAATTAGCATTGTCATTAGTTGACTGGAAGGCAGCATTTTTTAACACTTATGAAATACCTGTACAGTTTATGTGCATGTTTTACTGATGCAGTAGTGCTACAGGGATATGAGCTGTTCATCAACCTCTTACTTGATGGAGGGAGGGCTTTTGAGAGTGAACATTTTCATATGTGTATGCCTTCACCCACACTGTTATTTAAAATATATTCTAACTGACTTCTCAGAAAACCTATATAAAAGGAGATTGGTAAGGAGCCTCATAGCTTAGACTATTCTGAGTAAACAAATAGAAAAATAAATATATTTGTACTTGTGTATATATCCAGTATCCAGATTTAGAGTGAAAGAAATATACTAATATATAGATTTCTCATATAACAATATTAACTTGGTAGGAGAAGTCATAGCTCTAGTGATGAAATATGATCAAAGTATAGAGTGTTTCATCTAGCTCAAATTGCTTTTATTTTTCTGTATTTCCTAATTGCATGTTTTTTTCTCTGTTTTCTTAGTTGTCCCATCTGCACCTGGTCAGGTGGTGGCCACAAGGAATACAAAGACATCAGTTGTAGTTCAATGGGATAAACCAAAACATGAAGAAGATTTATATGGCTACTACATTGACTACTCTGTGGTGGGGTCAAATCACTGGGAACCTAGTAACCATAAACCTATTAAATATAACAGGTATTGCCAAGATTTCTGTATTTTTGGGAGGTTTGAAAGTTGTAGGATAGTTTTAAGCCAGTTTACATGCTAAGTCATGGTATTATAATGGGAGGATAATATGGAATGAACGTGAAGAAAAACAATCTGCAGATTTAGAGTTAAGCTTTTCAAATTGTAGGGCAGATGGCAGACTCTCCACCTCTCTCTCTCTCTCTTTTTTTTTCTTCAAAGAGAAGCATTATTTTTTTATTCCATAACTTCAAGTTATAAAAGCAGGTTTTAGAGACATGATTTGGAGTGTCTTGGACATGAGTAAGCATAAAATAAATACCTTTCTTAAAGTATGAATCATGTTATGAGGTAAACAGACCTGATTCACATGAGTATGAGAAGAGAGAACTCAAAATCTAACCCTAATTGAAAACTATTTTTAATAGTGACTATAAAAGTACTGCAAAAAATACAGTCTCTTCCCAGAATACATTACAATTTAGTTCAGAAGGAATATATTATATTTTATCTGACTCTACCTGCTAGATCAGCATTAGCCATCTAACGAGTGACTTTGGTTCCAGTGTCCCATTCAATTATATCTTAGTACAGCATGTCATTGTATTACAGTTTCCTCATGGAAATACTTTCCTTTGTGAAGTACTCCTGAAGTCAAACTCTTTAACTGTTACAACAATTTCATGTTACAGCATAGAATGGTTCCTGTAATATAATAATCCATAATGCTATTTTTTTAACCCAGGTTTGTTGTTCATGGTTTGGAAACTGGAGAGCAGTACATCTTCCGTGTGAAAGCTGCAAATGCTGTAGGACTGAGTGAAAACTCACAGGAGTCGGAGGCTGTTACAGTACAGGCAGCCCTTAGTAAGTGTGATTCTGGGCAACTCAGCTTCTTGTTTCTTGATTGAATCATATATTTTCAGCAAGCATCTCCTTTGATCAGATTTGCTATAACAGCCATATTGCAGCCATCGAGCAAAAACTTAATGATGTCTATGCTCTGGCATGTGGCTATTCTAGAGAAAATAAATTCTTATATGAAAAGCATTATTCATAATATCTGTTAGAAATACTGGGTAAATACACTGTAATGACAAGGTTGCCTTCTACTAGGCTGTATCAAAGAAGGCTAAATATTGAATAAGTTAGGCAAGTAGTTTCTGAGTGACTTGGAGTGGCAGAAAACTTTTGCCACAGACTGCTCCATTTAGAGGAGTCTTGGGAAGCTTTTTCACTGTGTGGCTGAACCAAACATAAAATTCCTTTTATCTGCCCCAGGTTGAAGAACAGGGTACCTCCAGTGGTGCCCTGTAAACAAAATATCAGTGTAAGATCAACTGTGCAACCTTCAATGGGAATGATACTGAAAGGCTGGATAATTATTTAGAACAAAAAGTACATGGGTCTGGGCTACTATGGTCTGATTTTCATTTCTGGACAGTTTCATTTCATACTGAGTAATTTAAAATAGAATTTAAAATAGAACACCTTTTCCCCAGCTGAGTGGCCTCTGCCTCTTGAAGAACAGCGATAGACATACTTGTCAGAAATAATCCTCTAAAAGTTTATAATTCAGAATGGCTAATAGAAGATAAATTTGGTTGTTGCTGACAAAGTTACTCTATTTGACTTTTTTAGGGCGAGGTGTGCTTCATATGGGTAGGTGGTGCACGAACACTTGTACACCTATCACCACTGTGTTGTAAATGCACTTGCACCTATTACTTGGTCACTGTGTGTTTTGAAGATGAGGGTTGCATGGGGTATATCACCAGACACAGAGCACATGGATCTTACACATTCTTATGGGATATGGATGGCTTTTATCCATTTTGGTAGCCTTAGCAGGAATTTAGCAGGTCTGTTTATAGGTGACTTACTTTGCCATGGCCAGAATCTTTTTGTAGTATTATTTTAAGGGCATTTATAAGAGTTTTCTATGGTCATTCTTATTTACCAAGAGGTGGCAATAAATGCAAAGGATGCATTTCATGACTCTGAGAAAGCCTACTTGAAAAAAAGAATAAAAGGCCAGTACTGCTGATTATTCTCTGTTTTTAAGCTGATCGCTAGTACTGCTACAAGATCAGGGACTGTACTAAGGGCTTTTGCTAATGTAGTCTCTTCCAAATGAGGTATGCTACATTCTCTCAAGTTATACTGGTAATCCAGCTGAAAATATCAGATGAGCTTCAGGGCCAGGTGCTTAGCCTGCACTGACTGCTTCACACCAGTGTCAAGAAAGGGGTACCTTTGGGCAAATTTTCAAGCATGGATGGCAAATTCAAAACTGCTTGAAAGAAGGAGTCCTTGCTAGTAGCAGGGGAATAAAAGGCTCAGGAGTTTTCTTCATCTCTAGGAAGATGACTGGATGACATTTCTGCTTATGCTACAGATGGGAGTAAACTCATGCAGGTAAACTCATGAAGGAAATTACTTTTCTGCCTCAACATAGATTAAATTAGTGAAAGTCTAAATATTTTCTATTTCATATAGGACAGAAAAGTAGTCACAATCTGAAGAAGGCATATAACATAAGGATAGGGTGGAAAAAATGATTGCCATAGATAAGTCAGTCATATGACTTAATTTCTTTCAAGTTCATAGTCTTTTTTTAATTATTATTGGATGCTTTTTACTGTATTCTATAAGAAATTGAGCAGCTCATTTGTTTCTTAGCTGGGAAAGATCTTCTGATTCATTTCCATCTTCTGGCATAATATTTGATCTGGAGGCACTTGCTGAAATTACTACTTCCTTACTAAAGATTATTCTTGCTATTTCCTGAGTGGACAGAATATTAGTCACACGTTTCAAAAGATTCCACATTTATATCTGGTGACAAAATAAATGTTGATTATCAACTTTCCAACTACTTTGCTACCAATATGCAGCTGACATCAGTATGCTGCAGAAAACAGAATCAGTATCAAAAATGCTAAACATCTACACTGCTGTGTTTTAGATTGTGTCTTAACTCTCATGTTGCTTAAATCCTTATAGCTTGCCCATCATATCCTCATGCTATCACACTTTTGAACTGTGATGGTCATTCAATGACTCTTGGCTGGAAGGCACCAAGATACAGTGGAGGTTCACCAATCCTTGGTTATTATATGGATAAACGGGAAGCTAACCATCAAAACTGGCATGAAGTAAATTCTTCCCTCATTACCCAGACAATTTATACGGTTGGTATTTTTTAATCCTTATGTTTTTGGAGTTGATTTGTATTATTCTGGAGGGTTTACACAGAAATTCTTTAAATCCTTACTACAACAAAACTAGGTGCTTCCATTTGGAGAGTAACAAAGCTAAAAACTGGGGTTGACAATCAGTGCCATTCCCTGCTAAGAAATTCTAAGACAAAAGGCCATTTGGATGACAAAATTTTTGAGGGAAAGCATGAAGCACATTCTTCACAAGGAAGAAGACAAGCTATAAAATTCTTCACAAACTATATTCATTAATGATCACTACATGTAGCACTGCTGTTAACGACACACAGGGGATGGAAGCATTTAGCAGGACCGATGACTGTACTGTCTGTAGAACTGGAGACTTGTAAATGAAATGAAGATGGGCTGAGAAAAAATGTAACTGTCCCTGTTCTTACTCTCAAGATCTGCCTTCAGCTGACAAAAGACATATATAAACAAGCCTAGCCTTATGTCTCATCACCTCCTTTACAGAGTACCAGTTTTGAAATAAATTACTTCTGGTTGCACTTACAATGTATGAAATGTTTCTTGAAAGATGAAAATTTGGATGTGAACTTCCTTGAGGAAAAGTTAAGGAGATAGGATACAGCAAGTACTGTATCAATCTGATGCTTGTTAAATTAAATTAAACAATCAGATTTTATTCACAGATACTGAAAATTTTATTTCTGCAAGTCAGCAACTTTCCTGTAGACTTCAGGGCAGAAGTAAGTCTTGCTGATAAACAACACTACAGTAGAAAATAACGCTGCAGATGAGCTGAGGAAGAATGTTTCATGAACAGAAGGCAGTCAGCAATACTCAGGTGTCTGTGTGCTTGTGACTGATTTTATGACTAGCATCTCTGTCATAGCAGATGGAGCATAGGTGTTGATAAATAAAAAAGGGCAGGCAGGATAGGCATGAAAGAGCAATTCTAAGCAATGCTTTTCAGTTATTTTTATTTTTTAATGCATTTGTAAACAAATGAGTAATGTAAATTAGTGGCCACCATTCAGAATTTAATTGGATATTTAAGTCTCAGTCCTGCCTGTAACTGTATTTGTGCCTAAAGGTGCATCTTCATACATTAGTTTGAATGACTGGAATCTGAAATACTGATGGGAAATAAAACCAGGACAGCTTTTAGTAGCACAGAATATTTTATGACATACTGCAAGCAGAGAATGCCCCAAGATATACAGTTCAGTGCTGGGAAATCACTAAAGGTTTAACCTTCTCTGATTAAATAATGCCATGGAAACTCCACAAATATTCCTTCCCTTAATAACCTGGGATTTCAAAATCATTTTTACAGTCTGAGCTGTTATTCTGTCTTGTGAGTCACATATATAACTTTCTGGCTTCAGGAAATGACTTCTAAATTATTTTAGTGCCTGAATTTTCTATTTTACCTTGTTTGCTTTGGTCTTGTGCTTGTGGCTACCCCATCATGACATGTTTGTTACCACTCTATCACATGGGTTTTACCACTAAAGGAATCATACCAAGATCCTTCTTTAGCTCACATTTTCACAGAGAACATAGTTATAGTTGATTTATTCAGGAAAATCTAAAACTCTTTGGTATCTCCAGAAGTACCACCCTTAACTGTCTCTTTCTCTTGAGACATATGATTAAATATAACTAGGAAAATTATACAGAGGGATGAGGTGTAGAAGACTTGGTTTTTAGTATTCAGGAGGTCTGGAATAGAGCTGCTACCATGAGGTGCTCAGAGTATCAAGACATTAGTGCCTTTTACTCCTCTACTTTCATATCAGAATCTGAGATGCTGATGTGGGGATGGGCTCATTAGATAAGTCAGGGTTCATTTACCAGAGGTGTTTGCAGAGGAATGGCATGGATTCTGCTCATCCCATTGCCAGTGCTTCCTTTCTCAGTTTGTAATGGTACGTTATGTTAACTGAAAGATGCACACAAGCCAGAAAATAATTACTGAGGGGCTCTTTCCCAGAGATATATCAGCACACTGTGGAACTAACTGGATTGTTTTTACTCCATTTCCTGTTGCATTCCTTTCTACCTTGGTCAGTCCACTGCAAACTCTTTAAACCAAAGTACCATTTGAACTCTTGCAGAAGTTTTTGGCTTATGGGTAGCCATTCATATGCAATGCAAGAAGATATTTCATATTAGAACACTCACCCATTAATATCTACTAGTGGTCATTCATTGATTGGGCTCCCTGGACCTTTGCTTTTACAGTCTTTCATGCCAATATATAAGTGCTGTTATTCCTAGGATAATGTGACAGAAATGTGAAACTATAATATAGAACTCTGCAGAATGTTTGGTTTAAGAGTAAACTCTTCAAATTAGATCCTCCAGCAAAACTGTAAGGCCTGATAATTAATTAACCAGTTCTTTTATTCAAGTATTTATTAAATGAATATAAATTGTGACTTCTGATATATTGCAATATTTTCTCAAAATAAAACAGGTAGAGGATTTGACAGAAGATGCATTCTATGAATTCAAAGTTGCTGCTGCAAATCTGGTTGGAATTGGTCAACATTCAGATCCCAGTGAGCATTTTAAGTGTAAAGCCTGGACTATGCCAGAACCTGGTAAGTCTATTAGTCCTTCATGAATCTCAATTCAACATAAACTCTTTAAAACAGACCTAGTGTCATGTTCCAGCCAAATTCTGCTGGATGTCTTTTGCTTAATTTCTTCCAAATTCCCTGTTGAGTTCCCCTTGCTTCTGAGATCTGTTAAGAGCTACCTCCACACTCCCACAGATGACACTGAATCTCCTGAGAAATAGTTGACTTATACTCAGCTTGCTGAGTGTCCCTTTCTTTCACTACCCACATCATCTCAGAGCAGAAAGTCTTGAGCCTTTAGTCTGTGTTTTCATCTCTGTCAGCTCTTCAAGACCTACAGACTCCTCTTTACACTCATCACCTGTACAATATATAGGTGTCTCTGCACCATAACTGCAGTCTATTAAGAATATTCCCAGAGTGTCTGACTCCAAAAATATGTTAGGTTTTGGTCATAAATGACAACATAAAAGAGGTCTGTTTCTTGACATAGAGACAAATAGCATCGCAAAAGTCTCCCAGTCTCAACTAGTGTGCTTATGTACATGTGTTTCCCCTAGGTTGTACTTAGGTGTTACCTGAGAGATTATTATTAGCCAGGTGTTAGATCAAATGTGCTAACAAACATACAGTAGACAAGACTATGTGCTGGTGCTCAAACCCTCTGTCTAGGTTATCTGTAGTTTAGCAGTGAAGATATAGCTGAGGATGGTTAATTACAATGCCAAGTACTGTGAATTCAGGATCCCTACAAAGAGGAAGTTAAACTGTAATCTACCTCATGTGAGTATATAAATTTGTGCCTAAATATTGGACATCTAAGTCCAGGTTCTCTGGACAAGACCCATTCCTAATCTTACTGTGCTTACAGTTTAAATGTTTCTTGAATCTTTCTTTCTGCAGCCTTCTCCATAGAGTATGTATTCACTATTGTTAAAAAACCCCAATTTTTTGCTCTTCTTTTAATGTTTTCTAGTTGGTTCATTTATTTCTTAAATGGAAAAATTAGAGACACTATTTCAAATGAAAATTTTTTAATGCTGACATAGAAATACCACCTCCTACAGTTTGCCTGCTTACGTATCCCCTTCTATTTGCCTTTTAAAACAAAATTTACACTGGTTTGCTGAGTTGAAAGTTTAGCTCTCTTTAATTCCCATATTCTTTTCTGCAAAACTATTTGCCAGAGAGTTATTCTCTGGATTTTACAGCTAAATTTTTCTAAGTTCATAAATATTACCATATGGATTTAATGACATGAGAAAGCTGGCAACACCAAAATGTTTAATCTTCTGACCTTAACTCAATTTGTGTTAATTACATTTTCTTATTATCTTGTAATATTTAGTATAAATGCATCATCAGTTGAACAATTGTGTTTCTTAAAGAAAGGATCTGTGATTTATACTCTCAACAGTGTATTCAAAACATCAGTGAAATCTCTAGTGTGTAGGCAAGTGAAGATTATCCTTCATTTTAAATGATAGATAAAGAAATTGAATAAAAGGCACTTTCAGGAAATGAAGAGAGTGAAATTTCCATTTTCATAATGAATAAACTGACCTTTTTACTCTTTGACTGATTATGTTGTTCTAATTATGAAATGAGTGGAACAGACAGTATGGTATTCCTCCTGCTTAAAAAAAACACCACAAGCAAACAGCACTGCCCTCCTTCTCCAAAAAAAAAAAAAAAAAGAAAAAAAGAATAAAATTCCAAACCTGTTATAATATTTCACAAGTGGTTTTTTGTTTTGTTTTTGGTTTTTTTAATACATTTTTAAGCAATGGCTTAGCATTAATGAAAAGAAGTAATTGAGATTTAACATCAGGAGAAAGAGCCTGACCCTCTTCCCTGACTTACAAAAGATACTGAAGACTAATGTTATGTGACTGTAATATACTCCCAGTGTCAAGGAAATATTCTTTCACCTTTTGATATGGAAGGGAGGTTTCCTTAGAAAGGCCAAAACCCTTTGCTGCATTTCCAGCATAAATGATGGATTCCTTGCCTAGAGTCTATAATTATTTCATCCTGCAGAACTCTAGTCTTAGAACTCCATGAGTTTCTCTGAGCTAGCAATGATAGCTAATGGATTATTTTATATTACTTTGAATAAAATGTAATGTCTAGAGTCTCAGAATTCTCAGAATAGAAGATACTGCATACACTACTTCTATTGCCTAGATTTCTAGCAGGTGCATTTGACAACTGAATTTTAAATATCTTTGGATATATAGGCATTTAGATTGGGATTTTTAAAGACCCCTGAGGGAAGGCTTTAGGTTCCTTGAAAATTGCAGTATTTCCATAAGAAATCTAGTATTTATCCTTATAAGAACTGCAACAGATATTTAATGTTTCTTTTCTGAAATATGCATATCCACTTTGGGGAAATACTTTTCTATTTTTTTTTTCTTTCCACCCCTGTTTATTTCCTGAATATCATCCTTTACAAATCTTATGTTCATTCATCACTGGTTAACATCATGTAGGCTGGAATGGCAATCAGATTTATTTCTAAGTTTTTTTCATTTTGTTTTTTAAATGTGCTGTAGAGAAAAGTAGTATCTTGAAAGCAGATAAAATCCCTAAGTCTCAAGCACTTTCAGCTTTCTTTACTTTAAATCTAAAGCACAAGAAGGAAGGTACATATTTCAGCTGAATATGAGTATTCTGTCATGGGTGTTTTGACCATGATAGGAAACTGTCATGACTATGCCTTTACTCTTGATACTTTTTACTGATGTAAATAAATACCAGGAGTATAGTAAAAAACAATCGCTATAAGCTAAACTGACTTACACTAGAACAGTTACTTGAAGAAGAGGGAAAGTATAGTAGGGAGAACATAATCTGGTAGCTGCAATAATACAAATTCTCACTTATTTGTAGAGCATCAGGAAGTTTTTGGTGCAAATTGTTCTCCTAACAGGTAGCATCTTGAGCAGCTCCTCTTGGCTATAGCCATTCACCTCATAATAAAATAAGCTTCTGTCAGGGAACGAGACGCCTGATCCAAAGTCCCCTGGTGCTAGTGGGTTTTGGAGTACTCTGAAAGATCAAGGCTCATGTATGCCAACCAAAAAAATAAAAATCCCGATGTTAAATGTGAACCTGAATCAGGCTCAGTGAAGCAAATTTGATGTGGGGCTGGTGAATTAAATAATAGACCAGAAGCCTCTCTTACATGTTGGAAAATCTTAAACTGCATGGATTTTCCACATGATTAACTTTCCCTTGAAAGAGTTACTGACATCTAGCTAAGCATGTATGCTTCAGCATACTAATGCCACTCACTGTATAAAGGAGATAGTGTTGTATACAGCCATGAAGAGAAAATGACCTAAATACCACACATACCAAATTTATTGTAGAGGATGAGATTTTTGAAAGCAGAGTCAAAATTATAGAGGCGCATTTTGGCTTGTACAGGGACAGTTAGCAAAGCTTCATTGTATTAAAATGAACTTCCAATATTTGAAATGTCTTAGGTCCTGCCTATGATCTCATGATATGTGAAGTTAGAAATACATCACTAGTTCTTCTGTGGAAAGCTCCTGTGTATGAAGGCAAAAGCCCTATTACTGGGTATTTAGTGGACTATAAGGAAGTAGATACAGAAGACTGGATCACTGCTAATGAAAAACCTACTTCAAAGCGCTATCTTAAGGTAACATTTTTCTTACTGAGTTCTGAAAACTTCTGGTTGAGTACAGCAAAATATGTATTTGAACTCTGGCTTCTGCTTACATTTTCATATAAATAAACAACACAGTTTCCATTGTTTTTCAAGTTGGCTTTGCCCTTTATTTTGTTCAAGGTCACTGATTTACATGAGGGTCATACCTATGTTTTCAAAGTTCGTGCAGTGAATGACGCTGGGGTAGGCAAGTCATCTGAGATATCCGAACCGGTGCTTGTTGAGGCACGGCCAGGTAAAATGAACCGTTTAACCTCCTCTGCTTCTAAAATATTAAAATACTCAGAACTGAATTTACTCAATCTGATTCAATATTGTATCATGAGTAGATATTTCAGGAGTTAAGAAGTTCTTAGTCTTAAAGAAAAAATCATATGGATACAGAGAGAGTGATAAGAATTTTTACTTACTACAGGAATTATTTGATAATCAGTTATTTTAGCTTTTATTCTAACAAAGGTACCACTTGCTATGAATGAAAAAAAAGTATGAAAACACATTTATTAAAGCTTCAAGAGTGATAATAGACCTAGTTTATTTAAATTTTCTTATCTTCTCATATTCAGTTATATCTTAGTGATATGTTTCTCAATAAGCATTTATTTAACATTCCATTTTTTGTGTGGTTAGAGTAAGAAACTTTCTAGGATGTGATGCTGAGTCATAATATGATATAGATCTGCTTTAAAATCCATTAATAAAATCAGGATCTGTTAGAGAAGATGGACAAATTTGCATGGGCTTTGGTAATTTATGAATTGCAGCTTGAAAGAAAAATGTAGCCTTGACATTTGGGTTGATTCTCATTTTGCAGGAACAAAAGAAATCTATTCAGGTGTGGATGATGAGGGTAATATTTACCTGGCTTTTGAGTGCAAAGAAGCTACAGATGCATCTCATTTTGCATGGGGTAAATCTTATGAGGAGATTGAGGACTCTGATAAGTTTAAGATTGAAACAGAAGGATATCAGTAAGTCATGCCAGTCTATCAAATTATTAGAAATTTGTTGTGTTAAAAAGTTCAATAACATGTGAAACCCAACTAATCATATTCTTCTTTATTGGTGATCTTAGTTCTAAGCTGTACTTCAAAAATCCTGATAAATCAGACTTGGGAACTTACTCTATCGCAGTTAGTGACACAGATGGGGTTTCATCTAGCTTCATTATGGATGATGAAGGTAAGGTCCCTAAAATCTCAAGTCTTTCTTCATTTTTTCAAGTCAAGTGCGCTAAAAGTTGCCCAAGGAAAAAAAAAGAACCCCACAGCTCTCGCATCCTTTTTTATGCATTAAGGAAAACCAAAAAAGACTACACAATAGGCTTCATGTGAGTACTTATTTTTCTGATTATCATAATGATGAAAGCTGTGATCACTTCAGGCAATATTTTTTTTCCCTATCTTTAAAGAAAGATAAAGAATATGCCAATTAGAATAGATTGCTTTACTCTGGGATTGAAATGATGTTTGCAAATATCTGCTACACTTTCAGTTGCTCTTAAGGCTCTAGAGACAATTTCATATAACTGAGATGCAGGAAATTATTGAAAAAAAGGATGATTCTTTAACAAGGTTTGAATGCATTGGGTAAAATCATCGTTTAGCTTACATTTAGTTTTACTTTATTTCACTGAAACTATTTTGTTTCATTGGAGTTGCAATGAGTTTGTTTCAGTCTGACTTTGTTTTATCATTGAGAAGTGCTAACATAAAAAGCAAAGAGGAGAATTTGCTATTTTCCATAGAATAAAAATTACTTTGGTGCTTTCCCAGTCCTCAGGCTGTAATTGCTATGCCCAGTTCCTTAAGAGTGAAAATCCCTCTGCTTATTGTCTTTCTAGGTCATTTAAGGAGAGGAGATGAGACTAAATGGAAGGTTTATAGTAGGCAGGACTTTTATGACAGTAAGAAACATGTCAAACCACCGTTTCCAAGTAGCCATTGAGAAGAAATCCATGTGCAGGCAAAAAACCCAACCAAACAAAAAAGGTTCTGCGTGACAGTAATTACCAATATCTGAATCTTCTAAGGAAGATAAACTTGTAATTTTTAAAATTTTCTGATGCATTTTATCATGAGAACTGCCCTTTGGTTTAGTTTTGAAGCGTCACTCTGAAATCTCACTGTAGGTCTTGTCACCATCAGTTCTACCTTTGAAGGTATTTTGTATAAAAGCACTGAATGTGTTTCCATTCTCACACTTGGCTCATGTCTTCCTTGGTCATATCTGTCTTTTAAAATTACATTTTTTTTTGTACTGGATCACTGCACAAATATCAGATTTTGCATCTTGGTACTGAAACTCATTCTTTCACTGTTCATTTGCTTACTCAAATGTTATAAATTCTGTAATTTTACTAGATCCTCAGCCATGTCATAAATCCATGTTAATTTTCTCTGATCTTTACATTATCTGTAAATTTGGAATTGGCAGTAATGTTCATTTTCCAAATCATTATTGGTTATTAATATGACAAATAAGATTACTATGAAAATCTGACAAAGTGATTTCTAGATTCTCACACAGCCTTCATGAGGATATAGTGCATTAAGCAGAACTTTGTGTACTGTGTTCAGACTGACCTACACTCAATTTTGCCTCCTGCCACAGTAAAACAAACTTTTCAGGAACAGTGTGAGAAAGGAAATCAGCAGATAAAAGAACTTAGAAGCTATTGTTTCCCA
Organism: Myrmophylax atrothorax; assembly: GCA_026770055.1. Taxonomy (NCBI): domain Eukaryota; kingdom Metazoa; phylum Chordata; class Aves; order Passeriformes; family Thamnophilidae; genus Myrmophylax; species Myrmophylax atrothorax. Next base: position 96,680,477 of record JAOXXN010000446.1, on the reverse strand, counting down.
TCTTTCTTTTATATTGCTGCTTTTAAAGTTTAAAATAGGGTTTGGCCCTTGTTTAGATTCTCTTACATGAGTGTACACAAAAATGCATAGAATAGGGACATTAGCAAATAAATAATTGTCAAATAAATAGGGATTTAGCAAATGCTAAATCCATGTATCAGAATTTTAAGTTTCCTAAATCTTAATTTTTTAGTTAGGATTTTCTGAAGGGAATAGTGTATTTCACATATATGACTTAAGGGGATCATTTTGCTGATGCTGACATGTGCCTTCTTTGACACTCATTTTCTGGCTGTGTTTTTCAGAATAAATTAAAACATGAATATTTTTCTTATTTTCAGAGCTTGAACGTTTGATGGCATTAAGCTATGAAATAAGGAATCCAAGTAAGTTGAAGATCTGAAACTATTTGGTATTCTAGAATAAATATAATTACATACTAATGACTGGATTTCCAAAAAGATTCTTCTTGAGACAATGGCAACTGCATTTTTTCACGGCAGCTTCCTTTTTCATGGAACAACTTGCTCCCTTATCTTTCAGTTTGTTTAGAAGAACATTAGTTGACACTCAATAAAATCATCATTCCTAAATGTCTTTGAAGTTTGACTTTGACAATAGACTATAGGCTGTCACTAACCAAATCCTTACACAATGTGTAAACTGTAAATTCTTTTCTCCCTTTGAGAAATTAATTTAAAAATCAGCCAAAGACTGCATTAGAGGCCTTTCCCTGCATAAGATTTATATCCATAAATAAAAGGGAGTTGCTAGTATTTTACTACATTATTCCTGTTTCTCACAAGGTTTCATGCGTCATTAACTTTTGATTCTTTTCTTTCTGCAGCAATACCTCTGAAATCAGAACTGGCTTATGAGATTCTCGACAAAGGAGAAGTTCGTTTCTGGGTTCAGGCTGAAAGCTTATCTCCAGATTCTACCTTCAGATTTGTTATTAATGATAAAGAAGTTGAAAACAGTGATGTAAGTACATTTTGAGTCATACGTAAAAGTGATTTTGTTTATAAACCTTTATGCAATAATTGGCATTCTATTGTTATCATAAAATCATGGAGTCATTTAAGTTGGAAAAGACCTTTAAGATCGTGGATTCCAACAGCGAACCTAACACTGCCAAGTCTGCCACTAAACCACGTCCCTAAGTGCCACATCTACATGTCTTTTAAATGCCTCCAGGGATAGTGACTCAACATGTTGACACCCTGGACAGCTTGTTCCAATGTTTGACAACTCTTGCCCCAAAGAATTTTTTCCTAATATCCAATCTAAATTCTCCTGGTGAAACTTGAAGCCATTTCTTCATGTACTATTGCTTGTTATTTGGGAGGAGAGAATGATTTCCACCTCACTACAACCTCCTTTCAGGTAGTTGTAGGAAGTAATAAGGTCTCCCTTGAGCTTCCTTGTCTCCAAACTAAACAACCTCAGTTCCGCCAGCTGCTCCTCATCAGATTTGTGCTGCAGACCCTTCGCCAGCTCCATTGCCCTTCTGTGGACGTGCTCCAGCACCTCAATGTCTTTCTTGTAGTTGAAGGGCCCAAAGCTGAACCCAGGATTACAGGTGAGGTTTCACCAGTGCTAAGCAGAGTGAGATGCTGCTGCCCTGGTCCTGCTGGCCACATATTTTGTTCCAGTCCAGGATGCCACTGGGCTTCCTGACCACCTGGACACCTGCTGGCTCATGTTCGGACAGCTGTTAACCAGCACCCCCAGCTCCTTTTCTGCTGGACCACTTTCCAGCCACTCTGTCCCCCGCCTGTAGCACTGCATGGGGTTGTTGTGACCCAAGTGCAGGACCTGGCACTTGGCCTTGTTGAATGTCATGCAGTTGGCATCGGCCCACCTATTCAACTTGTTCAGATCCCTCTGCAGAGTCTTCCTACTCTCCAGCAGATCGCCCTTCCCACTCAACTTAATCCCCTCATCCAGATCATTGATAAAGACATTAAACAGGACTGGCCTCACTACTAAGCCCCAGAGAACACCACTTGTGATGAGCTGCCAGCTGAATGTAACTCCATTCACCCCCACTCTGGGCCTGGCCATCCAGCCAGGAATCAGTGCAACCATCCAAGCTGTGAGCAGCCGGTTTCCAGGGAGAATGCTGTGGTAAATAGTGTCAAAGGCTTTACTTAGTTCCAGGCAGACAACATCCACAGCCTTTCCCTAATCCACTAAGTCTGTCAAGCAGGACCTGCCTTTCACAAGCTCATGCTGGCTGGAACTGATCCCCTGGTGGTCCAGTGAATGCTGCACGATGGCTCTCAAGATCATCTGCTTCTTAACCTTCCCGGGCACCGAGGTCACCCTGACAGGCCTGTAGTTTTCTGGATTTTATAGTTGCTTAATACCATGTTATTAAGATGTGATAATACCTGAAAAGAAGGCCAATCTTTAACTTGAATCTTTTTTGCAGTATAGAATTCCTGTTGCAGAGTGAGCCTACTTACACCAGACAAATAGAGCAAGGTTTAACTCAGAAATCAGCCAAAGGGAGGAGAATTTAAACACAGACCAATAATAAGTATGAATATTTTGGAAAAGTATCCCAAGAAATAGGCTGCTTCAAGTACAGTTTTGGACCCCAAACCAGCAAGACATGCTGTTCCTAGAGACTCATGCTACTAATTTTACATATAATATGGGAGGCACTTGGCAATGAAACAATGTTCATAGACTGTAAACATTTATATGGTATCACTTCCTATTTTATTTTTTAAATTTTATCTTAGAAACTGAATGGGCACTGAACAGCTACAGAGACGAAAGGGTAGACCACAAGCGTCCTGCATTTTTCTAGCTCTAGAAAGACTTTTCATCCAAAGGGGCACAAAAAGAGCTCTCAGACTGGGCTGAGAAGAAAGCAAGGTCATGCCTTTGCAGGGCAGGAGTATGGTTCATCTACAGGCCATAAAGTGCAGGACCAGGAATTCATGTGAGGAATCCATCTTCAGTGCAGCTGTTTGAAAGATACGGTTGATTCTAAGAACCCCAAACCCAGTTTGGGCCAGAGAAGCTTATCAGCATTTTCATACCATAGAAAAGCAAAGAGCATTTACTTTAATTGCATATTGACAAGTGCAAGTAGTAGTATTTCTGAGTAAAATACTTCTCATTTTTTCTTGCTTTAAGAAGTAATTAACTATAGTACTAAACCCCTGAATATTACTGCCTAGGATGTATTGAAATGACAATACTCTGCCTTGGCAATGTTCGTGGAACAGAACGAGCTATTTTTAGTTCGCATATGTTTTGGAAGTGTTGACATCAGAAAGTCTTGAAGTGGAGCTGCATTATTTCACCTCTTTAATTAGTAACCCACAGGTGACATTTACGTCTGAAGACTGATGATATTTTTGTGGAAAGTCGCATAAAAGCCTAATATTTATGGTGCCCATAAAATCATTGAACTTCATCTTGCTGCATAATGGCAATAGTTAGAAGCCTAATTGCACTCTAAAACCTGTCTGGAGACTGGGCTACAGTCACTGAACATGTTCAATAGACCATTATGCTGGTGAATTGTGGCTTGATTCTTGACACTCTCTGAAGTGACGTATTTTTCTTCCTAGGTTCTAACAGGAAACATTTTTTGGTAAAATTTCCAAATAAGCTGAAAATGGAATGAAATGAGCCCCATTTACTCAGCCATTATTTTATTATTTTAATATTTTGTTTCCTTTACCTAAAAGTAAGAAAACAAGAAAAAAAGAAGCTTTATAAAGGATCAGATCAAAACATACATTTCCACCCCTCCTGACCCCC
>JAOXXN010000446.1:96642601-96664798 GCA_026770055.1 Myrmophylax atrothorax | reverse complement strand
CTAGTGGCCTGAGGGATACAAAGATTTGGTAGCAGACAGCTGACTCCACAAAAGGCAGAGATACTCAGTGACACAGCATGGAATTCATATGCTATACACGGACAGTTTCCAATTTTTCCTGTACACCTGTTGCAATTTTAATGGTTTTCATTGCTTAAGGATATGAATATTTCCCATATTGCTTTAATTAAAATGAACATAAAAAAGCTATATTCTGACTGAATTTTGATGGTACATTTTCTTCCTTTTTTTTCCTCTCTGCAGTTTATGATGATATAATTCTGGCACTGAGCGGAGCAAGTGGTAAGTAAATGCTGTTTTGAGTTTTCATGTAGGTTTTTTATGTGGAAGTCATTTGAGGATGAGGCAGAAAATTTTTATTTTAAGTGGCAAATCTCTAAGAGTCATGATGGTTATGTTGCTGTGGACGTGTTATTAAGTTTCCGAATAGTCAGTTGACCTCTCTAATTGACAGTATTAAAAGGGAACAAAGTATTATTCCACCTGACTTGTTTGCTTTAGATACTCTGGAAGTGTCATAGCAATAATTTTCTTCCTACTCCCCATTAGTAAGTGAACCTTGATATAGAGAGAATGAGACACTGATCCTTTTCCCAGTGAAAAGCTGGGAGTCATTCCACTGAAAGAACAGGATTTGCACAAGTATAACATATTTATGCAATTAGAATCATTAAACTACTGTTTCATGACAATTATATAACTAGCTTATAATTATTTCACAATGGGTCTTGCTAGTCATAATGCTTTTAAATCACAATAAAACCATAAACTCATAGTGAACTTTCACCTGATATAAATCAGCTGATGTGATGTCCCATGAGAGGTATGAAAATTGCCTCTGTGGTACCTGAGAATCGTGGCCCAGATCCTGACAGTACAAATATTCCATTGGACTGTTTCCTGCACATTCCACTATCTCTTCTGTTTGATTCACATGTTCTATTTTATGTAGGCAAGTCGGCCTCTCCACTGAAGATCCTTTGCAATGAGGAAGGAATAAGGCTCCAGTGTTTCTTGAAATACTACAATGAAGAAATGAAAGTCAACTGGTGTCACAGGTAGATAAGAATTTTTTTTTATTTTATTTGAGAAAAAATGCTGTCTTTTTTATTTAGTATTTATTATTCTGTGGCATTCATTTAGTAACTGGACAACATTAATAAATATCTCTTTCCAGCACATTAAATTCTTTTTTAACATATACATGTAGCAAAAGAAGTATTAACAGACTTGTTCAAGAGTGATCAGGAGGATTGTAGAAGACAGGAAAAAGGAGTCTGTGGTGTTGTTTTCTCTTATTCAACATGATCCTGTTTGTTTTCATTTGGTTGAATAAAATATAGCAAAATATTTGGGCATAGTTTCCTTTTCCCGGCTGCCCTTTACTTGAAGTGGATGAAACTCTCCTCAAGTACTAGGTGAATACGAAGGATCTGCTCTCACAGTTTAATAAAAGCCTGTGTTAAGAAAGGATTTTTTTCTAGCTGATACACTCAATAACTAACCCCAAATATTTTAGTTTTGATAGTGCTCTCTGAAAAGATGTTCAGTGGGGTACACAGTACTTTGAGAATAGTGTTCAGAGAGGAGAATATGGCCAAAAATAAGCTTTAATGTTCCTGATAGTTTTCCACTCTTGTGTTGCATTAGACTTTGGAGATGGTCTAATCATCTGCACACCTAAACTGTGTATTTGCAGTTAAATATGTGTCCAAATGCTTTGCTGTGTCAGGCCCTCACTTGTTTGAAGCTGCTGGTAATGTTTGAAAGGATTTTAAAACACTTGAGGTTGTTTAACTATAACATTCCTCAATGGCTTACAAAGATGACACACAGTGAAATGCTCTGATTTGGACAGGAAGAGATTAATATCCTAGTATGAATATGGTATCCGAGATTTGCAATGTTGTCCAGCTCTTCCTTTCAATGAAGACAGGAACACATAGTGTCAATGAAAATCAGCTCCAGGGAACTCAAGAACATATCTACAAGGGTGTGCAAATGTATTTGTATTTATTATTATATTAAATACTTTGTATTTACAAAGTTCTGCTCCTTCTTTCATAATTGTGATACTAATATGATGAAAAGGAAAAGAAAAAAAAGCCTCTGCAATTTACTATATCTGATTGAGCTTTAAATGTGATTGAGTCCATTCCACCATTCATTTCATAGAAATATAAAATCAAAGAATGCTACATGGCTAATATGGAAATATCAGTGTCAGTATTTATATTTACAGAGACTTCCTCCCTTCCCCAAATATTTTAGATTTTATAATGCTATTGATTTTCTTGAAGATCATTGAACATAGAGTCTGAACAAACAAAATTTAAATTCTTCCATGAATACAATGATTATAATCAGAGCTGTTAAAGCTAAAACAAAGCCTAAGCCAAACAACCAAACAACATTTCCCAGCCTCTCCAAACTTCCCTTCTCTTTTAAATGAAATTATAGCAAGTTTTTTTCCTGGAAAAACTGAAAGGCTACACAAAGCATGATTTTTCTTTTTAATCATGTAAATTTTTATCTAGCTTTGAATTATCCACTGTCTTGCATAGCACAGAATGCAATAAAAGTCCTAACCTAGTATACACTCATGGCACAGTGGGGAACATTATATGCAATATTTTCCAGTAGATAGCAGTTTCTATCCAGGAATCTAATTTAGCAGGCTGAACTCATGTCATTGTATTACAGGAAGGGAAATTGTAAAAATACCTTTTCTTCATCGAAGCTACTCTCTCTAGCTATGAAGCCAAATCAGTTGTGTCTGGGCAAATATAACGAGTGATCAAGGAGAAGCTAAAACTGACTTCATCTATTAAAAGTTCCAGCCAAAGATGCTTAGACAGGAAGAATGAAAAGAAATATTTCTTTAGTTAATGTTTGAAAGAGGAAAGTTCTCTTTGAACCCTTGATAATGGTTTGGTTTGCATGCTCTCATTAAATATCTTATTCTATTTCTGCTTTTGATGAGAGACTGTGAATCAGAAGACCCCCTGATGTGAAGCCATAGGGCATTTCTTTTATTCTTAACTAGGAAGTGATGATAAGTCAATATAATGCCATTGGCTTTTTTATTACTTATCTAGAATTCAGAAATTTTCTTGTGTTTTTTTTTTTTTAAACCACCAAAGGTGTATTTTGATTTGATGCAAGAGGAATTCTATAAAAATCTTTTATTGTTTTCTTAATGGAGTTTCTGAAGTTAATGAAAGACTAAAGATATTTTTGCATTATCAGAAAAGGTGATCTGCTTCCACTTTATTATTGTCATGTATTCTATGTAACTGTGTATGAAGTGTACAGAACTCTAAACACGTTCACATAGAGTCCTGTATGTACATATAGCATAAACACACAACATACAGCTGTGTGGAGAGAAGGAGAATGAGAAGAGGGATGAACAAATAAACCTTTGAAATGAAAATTCAATGGTTTCAAAGTGTTTTATATCCCCACTAGGAAGCAAAGAGTCTTCTGGGAAATTTGTCCCATTAGTTACAATCTATCTGTAGTTTAGGAATAGTATGTTATCCTAACTTCTTATAGATGATGTCCTACAGAGAATACACAGGAAAAGAATGTTCAAACTCATCTCTATTCACCTTTCTTTCCAGGGAATCTAAGATATCTTCTGGTGAAAAGATGAAGATTGGAGGTGGAGAGGATATCGCCTGGCTGCAGATAAATGAACCCACAGAAAAGGATAAGGGCAACTACACCTTTGAAATCTTTGGTGACAAGGAATCCTACAAACGAACACTTGATCTGTCTGGGCAAGGTATATTTATAAGACCAGATTTATATGGTGCCCTTTCATGTCTCATGCAGATTTTACTGGCAATAATCAGAGGAATGAGTAAAATCAGAAAGTCTTGGAAGAGAACCAGTTGTAATTAAGTCTTATAACTCTTATGATCTTTTTAGTCTTGTATCTGCTTTCAGGACAAGTTGAATATGGTTTAAGGGGTCTGGCTTCTCCATTGTTCTATTGTGTAACCCTGTATGGGTTTATAAAGACTTGTAACATGGATATATGTTTAAAAGTTTCTACTGAGCCCCAAATGCAAGTTATGGTCATAGAGAATAACCTTCTCAAATTGTTTTGCTACAGCTTTTGATGATGCAGTTGCAGAGTTCCAGCGACTCAAGTAAGTGCAACATCTTTTGCATTTTAATGCTGTAACAACAGTGTCTTTACTTTAAAAAAAAATCATTACTAATTTCATCAATAACATTATATATTTTTCTTTCTTCTTTAACAACTCTAGGGCAGCTGCGTTTGCTGAGAAGAGTAAGTTTATTTTGCATTTTATCATAGGTGGTCTGCAATGTAGCTTAGTACTCTTTTTAAGGCATCCATCATGATATGCTGCCACAATTTACTGAGTTCTGTGGCTGCAGAAATCCTCTGCTAGCCCAAAATACTGCAATAATAGTAGTAATTTGTGCATTTTGTTGTCTCTAAATCCAATGGAAACCCACTGCAAGCTTTGCATATTTTGCAAACCTACAGTGTATCTTCTGGTGTCTGCAGAGATTTGGTGAAGTGTAAATTGTGTGTCATACAAGGAGGTGTAGACTCTCAAAGTTGCTGATGATACTGAATATTGGGATCTATATATTAAGTCAAAAATTGCCTGCTGATGCCTGTTGTGCACTGCTTGCTGAGACCCAAACAGTGGGGAAGCTTGTTACTGATAGGGACTGTAGGAGTGCTAGAAATTATATCAATTCCCCTGGTAATGACAGGATGCTTCTGCCCACAAAGGCAGTGGCAGAACAAATTTTCCTTAGATCTTAGATACCACCAAAATGCTAAAAGCATCCTTCTTGCTTTGCTCTAGGCCTAAAGCACAAACTGTCAAGGTCAGCAGGAGCTTCAAGGTTGTTATGTGTATAAGTTTAGAATACTATAGCACAATCTCTGCTAAAAAGATCTGTGAGGACCATAAAATACAATTAAAAACCCCCACCGTGCAACATCACAAAAGTTGTATTATGTTTTTTAAAGATAAAACAAATAAACAAACAAACAAAAAAAAACCCAAACCAAAAACAGGACAAAAAAACCAACCCCAAAAACCCACAAAACCCCAAAACTGGGACTCACACCAAGTTGTAAAATCATTAAGAAATGAATGATTTTGAGGTCTGAACTCACACAGGACTCATCTTTTTTTTTTACTCCTAGATCGTGGTAAAGTCATTGGTGGTTTGCCTGATGTTGTTACTATAATGGATGGGAAGGTAAGGACAATTTCTGCCAATGAGTCAGTGCTGAAGGGTGAAAGGTTTACTTTGATGGCACCAGGGGAAGGAATACAGATGATTTTATAGAAGTTGAAAGCAGTAGGAGAGTAATTTGATTTTAGGTCAGATGTAAAATTTAATAAATTAGAACAGACCCAAATGATCTAAAATGACTGTGGTATATATCTGTTCTCTGCTAAGTTTTGAATATTAATTTATTAAGACTTGATTAATTATTAGGAGTTAATTATTAGTTGCTCTTAGATGAGGTAACTTTTAAAACCAATAGTAATTAAATGTTGCCCATGTTACAGAAAGGACAGAAAGAATTAAACTCACACTATTAGACAGTAGGTTATTTTCCCAAAATTTTATTTTCATGTTTGCATCATTATTCTTTGAATATTTTATAGTAAGGCTATATGCTAGTAATTAACTTTACCTCCTACATGATGCCACATCTTCAAGAATACTCACAAATTTATCTTGTCACTAGGTTGTACCCAGAGCATGCAAATCTTCTTTCAACGTTCTTTATGACTTTGGAGGCATGTAGTATGCAAGACTGCCTCTATTTGGGAACATATGGTGCTTTTGATCACTTAAAATTTCTTAGTTTTAATTTTACTCTGAATTATATCACACCTATTCAGTCATCATCAGTCATAGAAAACATTGTTCAAAACACACACATATGAACATGGACAATGCTGCATATGTGAAATTCTTAAGGTGGCTTAATTATCTAGGGCAGAATTTTGTGCAGAATGAGTTTCCAGCAAAAGTGAATGAAATAGGCGCTAAACTAATCTGTGCAACTTCTTAAATGATTCTTTCAGTTATTATGTGATCCCTATACCTAAGAACATGAAGTTTACATACATATACCTAGGGGGTGGCCAAAATGAGGTTCAGCAATAAATGTATAAAAATTGGGAGGAATGACCATTAAAATTTTATGAGTTACTTCATCCTCAAGTTTAGGACTTGAAAAATACCTAAGCTGTCAGGTATGTTTATTAAGTAATTTCAGCTATTTTCTGAATATGCTATACATGCATGTAACACATGGCCATATTGGATAGGACTTTAAGCAACTCTGTCTAGTGGAAGGTGTCCCTGCCTGTGGAAGGTGTCACTCCCATTCTAGGGAGATTGGAACTTGATGATCTTTAAGGTCACTTCCAACCCAAACTATTCTATTATTCTAAGAGCACTTTACCAAAATTTATGTATTATTTATTCTTCATAAAATATTTCCACTTTTACTAGTCAGCAGCACCTGGAATCAATGTCCAGTGATTCACTTTATGTGCTCTATTTTTAATTGATGTTATTTTTTTTTTTTAATCATCTCCCTGAATAACCTCAGGAGGCTTTGGTCAGAAAAGATTTTCTTAGTCCTGCTCCCTGCTGTGTACAGGGAAACTTTAAGGATGTTTTTAAAACTATCATTGCCTGAACCTCATGTCAGACAAATGGGTTGTCAGGAGTTTCCTGCAAGCAGGACTGCAATGTCAGTCCAACTTACCATCTTCAGACACTGTAACCCTGGGGCTAATACTGTATCACAGTAAGATAGTGGAAAGGAATAAAGGCAAAAAAGAAATATTAGGAACACTACATTTCAGTCTTCAAGAACATGATACCATGTCTCAGTTTAACTAGGAGTAAAAAGTGCCTGAAAGCAATATTGAGAATACTCTGGTTAAACAAAAGTGACTGATGGATCTCAAAATTACTTCTGTTTTCCTCTCTCAGACACTGAATCTGACCTGTACTGTATTTGGAAATCCTGACCCTGAAGTTGTTTGGTTCAAGAATGACAAGGCCTTTGAAATTGATGAGCACTATGCATTTTCACTGGAACAAGGAAAATATGCCAGTTTAACAATCAAGGGAGTGACCTCAGAAGACTCAGGCAAATATAGCATCCATGTCAAGAACAAGTATGGTGGGGAAACAGTGGATGTCACTGTAAGTGTGTACAGACATGGTGAAAAAATGCCTGATATTAAGCCTGGCCAACTTGCTAAACCCAGGCCAATACCACCATCAGAAGAAGTCCTCAAACCTGAGAAAAAGTGAAAATCCGATAACGAATGAAGCTTGATGCTATGTTTGACAAACAAAATAGAACACATGAGCTGTTGCTGAGCTATTCTCACACAGAATTAATTGGTAATGTCCAAATGGAAACTGAGATTTTAAGAATTTGCTTTAGAGAGGGAGCTGGCCTATGGTGCTGTACATGTCTGCAACAATCACATTTTGAATACATCTTATAAACTGGGACTTGGAAATACCAAAAAAGCCAAATTCCTGCCAAGGTTCTCATATGCAATGGTAACTTTCACAAACCTACAAACATACAGGAAACCTCGACTTTCACACTTTTCAACCCTCTGCAAAACCCCCCAAAATTCCAAGTAACCCAGCAACCCTCTGAGAGCAAATGTCCAATCAGTATGTTAGTGAACTGCTTTTAGATAGATATTTGGAAATGGTTCCTTTGGCTTTCAAATTTTTGGTCCTGTAAGTCTGGAGAATAGTCTTGTTACTGTTCTATCAATAGTGTGACTTTGGTAGACTTTTACAAATGTTCACTGTTTACTCACTGAACCATAGGTCATGTGGTTGTATTTTGTTTTTCTTGCTTTGTGCTAATAAAATTTTAAAAGTCACCTTTGTACTCACTGCTCCAAAACACACTAACAAGTTCTGTTTACTCTTTTTCATTGTTTAAATATTGCTTATTGCACAATTTCCCAGCTGGTAGCATGCAGACTATCAACTTTCAATAAAGTATGCAAATTACAGTTAATCACAGTCTCTGGGTGGCACTTGCAACATTAATTTTACTTTTTACAATACAGGTCAAGCTTAAACTGATACCAAAAGATATGTATATGACTCAGTCACTCACAGATAATTATGTATTTGATTCTCCTCTAACTAAAAAGAACAAGAGAACTCTTCCATGGGTGAAGTGATGCTCTGCTAGGCAAAAATTTCAATATGTGCTTATCATGAAAAGTTCAAATAGGATGGGCTTCAGTGCTATTGCTTACATGTCTGTCTCACAGTACATAATAGAGTGTTTGCAGTGATGGCTTTTGCAGGTCAGTTTGTTTGTTCAATAAAACTCCACTTATCTACCCAGATGAATCTTTGTTATTTGCTAAGGAGCTTCCAACAAAGAGTTCTAATGGTAAGTAACACTAGTGATGCAAACGTATTGCATGCAGCCCTCCTCTCGTGTGACTTCTCTCAGACTCTAGGATAAATGAGAAGAAAAAGGAGCATTGTGGGAGACAGAGGGGTTTGAATGAGGAGTGGCTGGAGAAATGATGTGCTGCAAAATCTTCATTGGGGAAACTGGCTGAAAGTGTTTGGCACAAGTATGGGTCTAGAGTTTGTGTTTGGGGTCATGACTGAAAGCTAGTGCTGAGTCTCTGACTCTGAGCCTCAGCTTCTGAGTTTAAGCGTGGGAATTACAGAAACAATTGTTCTGACTTCCACCGTTTCCCCACAGCAGACAAACTGAGAAAATCCCAGCAAAAGGGATAGTTTCAGAACAAATGTAATCTCAGTGCTTTGTTCCTTTTTAAAAATTATTTAATTTCATCTAAGTAACACAGACCTTTCATTGCTTTGCCTGGCAAACAATTCACTTGATTCAATTTTTCTTGTTGTTTCGAAGAAAGATGAAAAGCAGACTAAATGATAAACCAATTTACAACCTGTTAGATACAGTAGGTTGGAGCAGTCACCTGGGAGATGGGAGAGCAGCAATCCCCTTCCTCCTTGTCATCCATGGAGACTTGAACTTGTATATCTGACCACCAAAGGTAGTGCACTAATGCTGAGTTTGGCCTGCATTTGGAAGTGCTGCTTCTTGAGACTTTGCCTGACTGGGTAAACAGACTGAAAAGGAGACTACATCTAGGCATCCTGCCTCTCACATGAGCTTCTTAAATGCTACATTTGAGTGGTTTTCTCCCTTTCTCATAATTTATCTTAATTTTCAGTAGTGAAGGAAGGATTTATGGAATGATAGTATAAGTAATTTAGTAATCGGATGGTTTGAACAGGTTGTGATGAGGATGGATTCTCAGATTCCTCAAGTAAGAAAGACTGCAAGCCTCCTTTGCCACTCATGGATATCTGTGAGTAGTCGAGATAAAAACCAACAGGCTCTGAAAAGGAAGTAGGCTTTATTCACACATTATTAAAAGATGCTTTGAATTAAGATAAAAAGCTTTTTGAAAGATTCGCATACCTAGAGCAAATGAACAGTGAGTTTATATTTAAATACAGTATAGACAGCCAGGAATTATATTGAAAGGTGGTAAAAAGTGCTTCTTTTGGGTCAAAGTTTGTGGCTATGGAACCATATTCTGTATCTGGTCATTGAACGAAAACATCAAGAGGGTTAAAGGCTGAAAAACATGATAATCCCATGAAGTAGTCTAGTTAGATTTTAGAACACAAAGAAAAGCAAGGATTTATCATCCAATTACCTATCTTAAAAAAAGAGAGATACTTCTATATCAATCTGTCATCATAAGAGCTTCAGCATGTATCTCAAAAAAATAAACAAAATTTTCTTCTTCTTTATTCTAATTTCTTATTAAAGGCATATAGGATTTTAAAAATCTTACTATGACAGGTTCACAAAACATCAGAGCCAGGCTCTGTAGCATACAGAGTGAGCACCAGCAGGAAGTTAATATTATTCTTATCTCCTTCTACAGTACACAAGTTAATTTTAGCTGACACTATCAAATTACTGCATGTTATGGCAGCTTTTCAGAGGTATCCTTGGGCACAGGAGACAAGGTTAGTCTCATCTCTTCTGCTGTACCTTTAGCTGGCCTTCTTAGTTAAGCAAGCTTCACTTATTTCCTTCTAGGCAAACAGAAATAATTTATTATGACAGTTAATCCTCTGCTGAAGTACAGAAATTATCATTCACAGGAAAACTATATTCAAAAGGCAAAGGACTTCCTAGAAATTCTTGCACATTTTTCAGTGTTCAGTGCACCTTTGGTTCCTTTGTACACATTTTGAAATTTTGTTATCAGTGCTACAAAATGAATCGGGTCAACTCTGTTTAAAACATCTTTTCAGAGTGAACATGCATTTAGTTGCCCAGAAGGGCAATACCATTGGATGGATATTAGAGGGAAAAACACGATGCTCTGATAATCAAATGAAATGGAATACATGGTGAGGCATATTGGCATTTGCACACACCCTCCACAGACCTGGTGTAGCATTAGTTTAATTAATAAACATTTTGAAGGGGGAAAATAAGAAGATAAAATCTGTTGGAGAAGGTCTAATGGCAAATCAGCCAATTCACGCTAAGGTCAAGGGAATTGACTCATTTATACTGGATGTGAATCTAGTCTATTATTGCTAAAAAAACAAGACCCCATTACTGTGAATTAGCTGTTTCTGTTACTTTTAAGAGAAATGTTTCTATTAGAATGATTTTCTGTCACACTGGTGAGTTTTGTGTTGCCTGAGCTTCATGCTGCGCTTTTCTAGGCAATGCTAGAGTGAAATGGAGCATCGCCAACTTGTCACGGGAGGCAGATAAGATGTCAGCCAGTTGTGCTGATGGGCCGAAGTTGTGTCTGTGCTTGTCATTGTTGGCATTCTGCTACAAGGCTGGCAAGGCTGCCTTTTCTCCAAGCACCTGCTTCCTTTTGAAGCTGCTTTGATATGTTGCTGTTTATTTTATGGAAAACAAGTTCCATGAAAATTCCTCCTGAGGCAAATTTACAGGTGCTTTTCATGAGGAAGATTTTTTTATGACAATATTCACCTCTAGTGTAAATCTTTCTCCAGCCCATAGGGCTCACTTGCATCACACAGCTCAAAAACTTGTACACACTTCATTAATCTGCTCTTGTATAGAGACGGAGGTTTAGTGATAATAGCACCCTAAGTGGTGTTAACTCACAGATGTATTTTAAAGGAAACTGAAATATAATAAAGCACTTTATTTTCTGTTTTGTAAATCGAAGAATAAAACCTCTAGATGGCACCAGAAGAACAAGATAGAAATGAGCAGATCTTAAAAAATTCTGCCAGCTGTAGCATATCTATCATTTGGATGCAACCACATCACTTAGGCAATGGAAGATTATTAAAAGCATTATACTTATGCCAGTGACAAGGACAGGTCCAGCAAATTACTGTTTCCCGGAAATAGCAGGTGATTTTGCAAGCAATAACACTGTCTCTTAATCTTTGCATGACACATATTAAGAGGTTAAGCATGCCTTGTAAAATATTGCAAGAGTCATGTTACATCAAGTTTCTCCTTCGGATATGAAAACCTCAGTGTATTGACTATATTTATGATGGAAGATTTGAGTTCAAACTCTAAATGCATACCTTTCAGACTCAGCAGCTTCCACAGGTTTCCCAAACACTGTTTCCAATACTGCAAGGCTGATGCTCTACAATTTTTATTCAACCTTTACAGGGGAATAATTCCATTTGAAATTAACATGAGGTCTCTGAGCAAAAGCACAGGTCTGGCTCTTAACACTGCCACTGCAAGATTCAGTGATGTCAAGACCTGTAAGAAACTACTACTAGCCTCCTATATTAATATTTAATTTCTCATTGCAATGTGCAGTAACTCAATACCAGCTTTGTCCTTGGGTATTAGCTCAAGGTTTATCAGTCTGTTATATTTTAAAAATAGCACACCACGTCATTTAGTTTGTGAACATTTGAACTTCCTGTGGGCGCAGTCAAGGACTGTTAACTTGTAATAAACCTGTCTCATTTTTTAGGTTAATGGAACTTCATTTTCTGTTATTGTTGCTCCTCTGTTACATTAATATTGTACAGCTGACAATCTGTTAGGAAAGAGACTTAGACACCCCACTGCAGTTAGAAGTGATATGGTTAGCAGCTGAAGCTAAAGCCTTTCCCATTGTATCCTAAACTATCCAGCAAAGTTGTGCCATGCAGATTTCACTGGCACCAGTGCATCTCATAAGTGAATTTGCCCTCCACCCTGCAGAGGGCCCCTGGGGGAAGCCGTTATCCAACCAATGACATTGGTGCATACAGCATGTAGAAGAGAGGCAGATGGAAAGAGCTACAACTTCTCTTAAAGACAGAGCCAGTGCAGCTCTTTACCATTTTAAATCATGGTACAAATCATAATCAAAATTTTAGTCTGCTGACTTAGTGACCTCCATTGGACCATTTTGAATGAAGAAGTGCACTAAAAGCCAATCCAACAATTGTAAATCAACCCAAAGCCAGCCCTCCTGATTGCAAGACAGTATGCGAAAAAGTACCCCATATAGTCGTGTGCCACTTTAGCTGTCTGAGGAAAAAAATGCCTTCCACATATGAAAATGGCAATCAACCTCCTGCATGGTGCTTAATGGGAGGTAAAACACAAGACAACTCCCTGACTGGGAGTTATGAGGCCACATGCAGCTGTCTCCATCTGAGCTAATCACTGAAACTCCTCTCTTGGAAACAGAGAAGCAAGTACCAGTAGTGCACAAGTCATGTCATTCTAATGCAGGTGTCTCAAATAAGTGAGATGAATCATGTGTATTCTTTCCAGTGATGGTAAAGAGAGCTTAGTATAACCTAGTTGGATGGGAGACATCTGCATGGTTGATGTTTGAAATCAGGTGTCACAAATTCTGCACCATATTTCTCTAATTTAGCTCTTTAGTTGAAACATTTATTTACAGACATGCTTCATAATAGCTGAATTTTTTGCTATGTTTTTTCAGGCTGGCTTCCTACTGAACTCTTGTAGTTTTCTGCCTTCTCTGTGATATCTATGTTATTTTGAAATCTCTGTACAAGTATTTGCTGACTTTGAGCAGTGGCTTGGTCCCAGCTCATAGCTGACTGTTGCCATTGTATTAGGCCTTCTATTTGTTTAAACATGTAGGTCTTCATCCCATTTTTTCATTGGCTGTGATGCTGCTGTTAGTGTGAGATTTATTTCTGCCTTTGCTTCTCTCAATGCCTTCTTTCTGTGGCACCATCTCAACCAATAGATGCCGTAAGCCTTTCATGGTCTATTGGTGTCCTTTTGTTAAGCCCACAAGATGTGCCTTGTGCAGTTTCTCTCTTGTGCTGGCCGAACTCACCCTCTGGCTGGAGAAGCACCATTCTGCGCTTAAGTCCAACTTCTTCTGCCTAAGGCAGTTCAGTGACTGGCAAAAGCTCTGAATCCTTCTGCTCCTGGGCTGGAATCTGTCTGCTTTAGATTTCTGTTTGTCTCTAACTGGTTCCAGTTGTCTTTCTGTTCAGATCAGTTACTCTCTAGGCTTTGTGGTTTCTTGGTATCATTTATCTTCCTCTGTCATTGCATTTGCTCCCTTTCAATCGTGCTTTAATGGCAGAATCTGTCTCCATAAATAAAACAGCCCAAGGCTAACTTATCAAATTCCCAGACCAACATCCCATACACATCACATTAACCTCTCCTAGTGCCCACCACAAAGTGTGGCCACCTGAACTACCCCCTAGAGACGGCACTCACCCACCCTGTCTTCAGATCAGGAGGTGTTTAGGAGCATGTAAGCTGACCTGCAGCAAAACTTTGCTAAGGTCAGTCCAAACAAATAAAAAATACTATGTAATTAAGTACAGTGCTGATGCCTTAGCACTGGTTAATTTACTAGAAGAGGTTGTAACTGAAGTGTCCAAGCACCAGTAGCCACATGAAATGTGTATGTGATAGCATCAAGACTCAGTGACCTATTAGTAAGTAAATAATTGAGGCCATGTGGCCTGCCGTCCTAATAACCATTTTCAGCAAGCAAACCTGTCCTAATCAAAATGAAATGTTTGGTTCAGCAGCCTGTGAGTCTTTGTACTGTTGGTGACTGAACTCAGCATTTATGGATATTGACCCTTTCCTGTTCATGATGCCTTTTTATAATCATCCTCCACTGATTGTCTTCCCACTAATTTTTGGGTAACATAGGGAATAATGGGTTACGGTTAACTGGCATATTTGTACTTGAACTCCTCTGCAGTATATATAGCACTTTGCAGGCTTAAACCTTAAACTTCATGGTTTCCTTCTTCGCTTTTGAATAGACCTCCAGGTCACACACAGTAAACACCTGTGGCAGCTTTTGCTGGTAAAGGTTATGTTCTGACCTTTCAGGAACAGGTTGGACTCTCCTGAGACCTTTTTTCTTACACTGGTGCATAACCCCTGCTGCTACAGTCTATTTGGCTTTTACACCTGCTCAGTGGCCTTCCAGGTTTTCTCAGATGTGTCTTTTTTTTCTCTGAGCATGACATGCAAAGTAGTTTCAATTTTTTGTGAGGTTTTAAACCTGCTTTTGTGTTCCCTTTAAACACAATCACATTTTACACGCACAGCTCTTCTTTTGGAGAGGCAGCTAAATTCCTATGGATCTTATTTTTTCAGGCTTACTTATATGAAATAAGACTGCATCCCATCCTGTTTGACTGTCTGAAGTGTCCCATTGCAAATCAGAGAGTACCTCTTGCAGACCTCTCTGTCTTCTGCATCATCAAGCGTCATGATTTAGCACCATCTGGCAATTAAGCACCATGTAGCTGCTTGCTCACTTCCCCCAGCCTCCCCCATCTCAGTGGGAAGGAGAATGGGTAAGAAAAGGTAAATTTTTGGGGTTGAGATAATTCAGTTTAATAATTTAAACAAAAAAATAGTGATACAACTACCACTGCTACTACTACTACTACTACTACTACTACTAATAATAATAATAATAATTGTGGTGAAAAGAAGAGAGAGGGAGAGGAGGAAAACTGAAGACAAACAAGTGATGCATAATAAAATTACTGATCACATGCTGACCAATGCTTAGACCATTCCTGCGCAGCAATCAGCAACCCCCAGCCAACTGCCCACAGTTTATATGCTGAGCATAACATTCTCTGGTATGGAATATCCCTTTGGCCAGTTCAGTTCAGCTTTCTTGGCTGTGTTCCCTCCCAGCTTCTTGCGCACCTGCTCACTGGCAGAGCATGAGACACTGAAAAGTCCTTGATTTAGGGTAAGTACCAATAACAACAACTAAAACATCAGTGTGTTATTGACATTATTCTCAGACTAAATCCAATCCACGGTACTTGACTTTGCAAGATACTAAGAAGAAAATTAACTTTATCCCAGCTGAAGCCAGGACATCAAATCACCTGTATTGTAGCCCTTTTAATTAACCATGATTTCCCTTCTTAGAACTTTATCCTTACATTTTAGTACAAAAGATTCAGAAACAATTTCCATCACCTTCAGAGCTCTTCACAATACATTCTGATTGGCTCTGATCAGGCCTCATGTCCATCTCATGCCAAAATGTACAGCTATTTAATTCCAAAGAACATATCTAGTAATTCCCCTTCCATCTGAGCACATCTCGTTGCGCCTGACAGGCTTTAATTGAAAATGCTATGGGCCAACGATTTTGCAGTAACTGTGCTCCCAAGTCTCCTCCTGAGGCCTCAGGCTGTAATTAAAGATGCTCCACAGACATTTCAGGTTTGGCAGCTTGCTTATATTTGTCTTTATTCTTTCAGATGATCTTGTATTTTGATGTTAAAGAGACAGAACAGAGATAGTCTGAGTGCAAAAGGGACTTTTGTCTTCAGTTTGAGCAGTTAAGTTGAGTCTCTAAGGGGTAACCCATCTAGAAAAATGCAGGTGAAACTTGTAGTGTTTTCCCTTCCAGAAATTATACTAGGAATGATACTAGCACAACTTCTGTAGAGACTGGGTTATCCTTTGAAAGATTGCTTATTCTTCTTGCAGGAGCAAACATAACCAGCATAAGCTAAATGCTATTCACACATCAAGAAGCTCGACCCACAGAGTGGGGACAGTCACATAGATATGACAGCCTAAGTGAACCTTCTTTGAATTCTCCCTGCTAGGCAATGTGGCTTCATGGCAGTGATCTCTCCTTGAGGTGGGGTACCTCGAAGTTCCTCTTTGATGCAGTGAGACCTTTTGCCAGTGACCACTCTTTGATAAGAAAACAATGCTTCATCTGACCTTGCAGTATAGTACCTCTGATTTAAGGCTAGATAACCTTGATTTTGGTAACTTTGATTTGACTTAATTACTTTGATTTGTGTCTTGATAAGTGCCGAATCAGAGTTCAAATGATTGTGCTGTCCAGTAGTAAAATAAAGCTTCTCATGAAACTTTGTTATGCCAGTTTTACAGCATCATATTAAAACTGCTTTTGCTGATACCTTAGACAGTTTTTCTTTAAGCAATCTAAATTCATGACAGATTGAATGGAGAGGAACAGGAAAGAGGAACTGCAAGAGAAAGTTCTCTCTTGCTGTTCTCTTCAAAACCTGTCTAAATTGGGCCAAGTAGGTAAATTTTAGTTTGCACTTGAGTAGAGATTTCCTAGAGATAAAAGCCTCAGATAGTTCTGTTCACACAGGTCAAGCTCTAGCCAACAGCATCTTGCCCTTTCCCTGAGATAACACTGCTGGGATGCCAGAGGCAATGCCTTCTCTCCTCCTAACTAGATGCTGCACTGAAGACCATCCCTTTTTTTCCTCCTGCTTCCCTGTGGGATTCAGGCAGGGTAGAAATAGAGAGCTGGCTGATGCTGATGCAGAGCAGATGAGGATAGATGGTTATGGAATCGTGAGATTGCAGGGAGCCCAGTGAGGAGACAGGAGGGGGAACCATGGATGTGCTGGGAGGCAGTTAATAGAGCAAGTGGCAGGTTCAGAGAGCATCTGATTGTGGGGGATACTGGCCTGGCTGACTGCAAGGAGAAAGAGTTTTAAAAGTACACGGGAGAGCACGAGGTAGAGGGGAAGGAGACCTCAGTGAAGGGATGGGTAAAGAGGCTGAAATGAGTACTCAGATGCATATTTGCGGGAGGCAATAATGAACAAGAATATAACTGGATATGAAGGCCCAAAACCAGGACAAAAACATGGGCTCATAGTCTGGATGACATGTATTTCTTTTCAGAGCCTGAAATCATGGATATCTCTGTGTATCTTGTAACAGTATTTTATGAAATGTCTGTCGATTATGCAAGAATTATTATTGGTGGCAGCTTCTAAGAGAGCAGAACATGGCTGGTGAGTGGTGTAACCAGGGCTGATATTCAGGATAATCAAAATATCTAAGCAGTAGGATAGAGTGACAGGAGGAGAGAGACTGGTGAGAAACTGAAGGAGACGTGTTGCTGTAACTGGGGAAAACCATGCCAGACTACAAGCCATAGTAAAATGGAAAGGTTTATCAAATACTCAAATACAAAGACTCAGATAGTTAAACAAAACTCAACAATGACACTAACCATAGTATGAAGGAAAGAAAAAGAAATTAAACCTGCAGTGATGCTTGTAAGCTGAGGATATTGATAGTGGGTACGTTCATGGACCTATGAGGATATTTGCAGTGGGAGTGTCAGAATTTCAGTTCACAAGTGTTAGGTGACAGAAGACACTGACATCAGAGGCAGAGATGTGTGATTGAGTTGCACAAGAAGGTTCAGTCTAGTCAGATGAATGTAACAGTTGTTCTTTTAGTTATGACTGATATATCCCTGCACAGCTCTGTTACTCTAGATGTTAAGACTACCAAGGTCACTAAGGGACTCCGCTACATGATTCTAAATAAAAAAAATGCAAGTCTGTGACTGAAACCTCAAGTCAAACTGGCAAAATCTCTGTCTGAAAGTTCCTGGTAGCTAAATCTGTCCCCTTCTCAGGATCTCTGTACAGCACTGGACCTGATAAACTTAATATATAGGGTGATCTGAATGTTATTCATGATGAGAAGTGGGACACTCTTCTGAGATGGTGCTAATCATGAATTCTTTAGTTTGGAGATTTTCTTCTCCTTACCAGCTGTTCAAACACTAATAACAGAACTACCAACAAAAGAAAGCTTATGTTTGGGCTACATAACCTGATTAAATGTTCTTTCCTGGTTGACTAGCAGTGGGATGGATGTCAAATAGGGCAGAGCAGGAGCTGTACAGCTATCAGTATTCTCTCTGTAGTGATTTCACGTGTCAAGCTGCACAATAGATTTTTGATTTGGTTTGTAAAGTCAAAATCTTTAATAGAAAAAACAATAAGGGTTACCATGACCTGGCAGTTTCACTGATGTGTTTCTGATTCTCTGTACCCAGCTCCAGTGACACATTGTGGCCATAACCTCAGTGTTTATGACTCTCTTGGTCTTCTAGCATGGTGCAAAACAACCCCCGGGAATCTTGAATATATTTTTCTCACCTGTAGCAGCACTTTGTTTTCAAGGTTTTCTTTTATTTTCATTGCCTTGCCATTGGGGCCATGAGCTATTTTGTGAAGAATTACAGCACTACATTTGCAGAAAAAAAAAAAGAATTGTATATTTTAACTGCCATATTCTGATTTTTTTTAAACTCTAGTCTGCTCCACTTACTTCTATTTATTTTTCCGAATTATAATAAATGGTTTAGTGATGAACCAATATCTAATTTGAAAGACAAAGAAAAGCTATTTCATTATCTCCTCTTTTCCCTTTTTTAAAATTGTATTTTATTTTGATGGCTAATCCCAGATGGGACATGAGTATCACATCCTTTTTTTACAAGGCTTTGGTTGAGTGTATAAATCTTATACAGTATAAATCACATTTGAGAATATTGATAACAATTGCTACAGTATTCCTATTCAACCCAGAATGGCAACACTTTAGCTGTCATTTACTGGAAGTACATTTTATAGTGAAAAGCTTTAACAGACCAGTGTTTAAACTTTTCCCAGAAAAACAAAATGATGAGGATAGGATAGTAGAGAAAAGGTAGTGCACTTTAGGCATAAGAAACGTGATGGGCAACTGCAACTTGAAAAAATTGAAGTTGTGAATAGGAGCAAAAGTAACAACTCAAAATGTAGAAAACTTTGACAACACAACCTGAAAAAAAAAGATGTTTTGTAAACTGCCCCACCTGTAGCTCTCTACAGCTACCTGAAGGGAGGCTGTAGGAAGGTGGGGCCCAGAGAAAATGGCCTCAAGCTGCATCAGAGAAAGTTAAGGTTAGACATCAGGAAGAATTCCTTTGTGCAAAGGTTGTTAAGCATTGGAAGGGGCTGCCCAGAGAGGTGGTGGAGTCACCATTCTTGGAAGTGTTCAGGACATGACTGGATTTGGCACTTGTCAGCTCTGGTCTAGCTGACGAGATGGTGATTGGTTGAAGGTCGAACTTGATGATCTTGGAGGTCTTTTCCAATCTAACCTATTCTGTGATTCCCTTAAAATTTAAAGAAGAAATTCAAGGAAAATAATTAAAAAGTTGAGCACTTCTATACAGCGACTAATCCACCATAAAAATCTCAGTTTATTTCAAAGGTATCCCTCCTCAGAGAGATAAATTTTTCATAGGGGCTGCAGCACATACACCTCTAGAGACAAATACATGATTCTATGTCTCTTATGATGCATCATGAAGTGTGTGAAGAAAGCAGTATGTGAAAATATGGGCAGTACTAAAGTCCAGCCATCCTTCTGTTGCTTGAAAAATGATGAACTGATAAGCATTCAACACCAGGTATTAGGGGGAAATAACTCTCCTTGAGGCTAGCAAAATTCAAATTGAAAGCAAATAACTAATTTTCAACAGCAAGAGTCAATCAACATATGGGGCATAGCTTTCAATAGCAGTTGAGAGAGGGTCTTTCTGAATAGATACAGATTAGTTAAATTATATTTTATTTAATAACTGCTGATCAATTTCATGTCTGGTTTTTTTTGTTTGTTTGTGGTTTTTTCTAGGGGGTGAGGCAGAGGTTGGCTGGTTTTTTTTGGTCAGGTTGGTCAATTATTTTCTTTCTACCTTAAAAATCCATAAAACTATTGCAGTAGACCCATATAATTTTGTCCTATAAAGTGAAATCTTAATTCTTTCTTCAGCTCATGGATTTAGGGACAAGGTCTTGAACAAAACAATGAGACCCTTTCATCATGAAGGATGTACAACTCAAGAGCAGTGAGAAGTAACTGAAAGGGGAAGTTCTACTAGATGTTATAGTGAGAGATCTCTTCACTTACCGGGGAGGTGAGAAGAAGCTTTTCCTTCTCTAAGAGATATATGACAAATACAGCTCTCTGTGCATTCAGAGGTGGGGATCATTAAAGATCTTGAGATGGGTGTAACTCCTTGTATATCACCAGGCTAAAATTTTGAGTCCCAGGCTTGTCACATGGTTGAAATAAATGACATGCTCTTGGGCACTGGGTAGGTTTGATCCACAAGGACTATGTTCACCTGTGCTAATTCTGCTTATCAATCAACTGGTCATTCACATTTAAACCTGGCACTAAAATATTCTTGCAGGCAAATATTAATTTGTGAGCTCTTTGCATTCACTTGTGAGTCAAGAAGTTAAACTAATTTGATATTGCACTCCCTTGATAATGAAAAAGGCTGATGAGAAAAAGAGAGAGTTTAAAGCAGTATGTCTTATTGAATAATATTTCATTTCAGTAGTAGGATGGTTTATCTTTCAAGTGGTGTTTGTGATACAGAACAGAAAAAACTGTTCAAAAGCCATACTAAAAATGTAAATGTTCATATTTTTTATTTCAATAAAACTCAAATTTCTGCTAAAAATCATGGCTGAATGGTGCTAGAAGATGTACAAAAAAACCCAGATGCATCAATGAAGTGTAATGTTGCCAATGGCTGGAATTTCTTCTGCATCAGCTCATAATTTTGACTTTAAGTCCCAGACTGATATGAATACCCCAGTTTTAATTTAAAGCACAAGAGTACAATTTTAATCTGGGGGTGGTAGGGCAGAAAAGCTTGATAATCTGACCTAGAATAGGTTAGAAAAATGAGAAGGCAGCAAAAAGAAAAATGTACCCTTCAGGGGCAGGGGGAAGACAAGTCCATTTAGTGCTTTCCAGGAGAACTGCGCTTATTCTGTCCTCTTTAACCACATCATTCACAAGTGTGTTCTCCCCAGATGCCTCCAAAGAAAAACATCAAGGAGCAGCTGCTGTCACTGGAGCAAACTGGCAAGCTATTTGCTATGGAGCTCTTTTCTTGGAGGTATCACGCAGTGGGGAAAGATCTCCTCTGGCTACATGAACTGTCCTTGTTACAGCTGCAACCTGCTCCTAATCACCATTTTTCCTTGTGATCCTTCCCTCATGGCATGACACAAGCAAATCAATTTATTAGAATTAACCCATACTCCTTGATAGCTACTGACCTGATGGAAGACAAAGGAGTTCTGAAAGCAACTCCACGCTGATTCTTTTTTCTGATGGGCCGCAGGAAGTCCCACCGTCTGTGAGGTGACCACCACTGAGTAATAATTTTTTCATAAAACTAAAGGATGATAGTTAATCATGTATGAACACAATGAGATTAATTTTATTTCACCTGCAATTAAAATGGTGTGAGGATTAAGATCTATCAGAAAAAAAAGCTGCTTAAAACCAGACCCAAGGCTTTCCTTCATACAGGATTTTGATTTCCAGGCACAACAATGTGATTATCTGGCCAGAAGCCTTCTTGGTCATATTCACATAATAGTCTACTTACTGCAATATACAATAATGCAATGTAAGATTCTCATGACAGAACAGTTATCTTTAGCTATAAACTCATAAATAAGATTCTTCACACAACCAAATGTGCTGTCCCTTTCATTGCTGCAGCTTGCTACTCTAAAGCAAAGTTTTATATGCTTATGTCTTGGGTTGAGCTGGCAAAATGCCAACTGTCCAAGAACAGAGAAAAAGTGTTCCTCTCCCCCCAACCAGCCAAGAGAAAAGGAAGGAGAGAGAGGAAAAAAAACTTCCAAACCAGGTTTATGCTGAAACTAACTATATATTTATACAGAAAAGAGAAAACTAAAAGAAAA
>JAOXXN010000446.1:96612818-96637741 GCA_026770055.1 Myrmophylax atrothorax | reverse complement strand
TTTTCTTTTAATTTTCTCTTTTCTGTATAAATACATATAGTTAGTTTCAGCATAAACCTAGTTTGGAAGGTTTTTTTCCCTCTTTCTTTTTCTCTTGGCTGGTTGGGGGGGAGAGGGAACCCTTTCTCTCTGTCTTGGACAGTTGGCATTTTGCCAGCTCAAACCAGGACATATATCATCATTAATAAACTCTTGATCTTTTTTTTTTTTTATCTTAGTGTAACTTGAATTTTAAATATCTTTGGTTTGTGATGAATTTCTGTTAGCCTTGCATTGTAGGGATATATCAAAATTACTTTTTTTTTCTTTCCAAGTAAATAACTAGTCATACAAATCTTTTTTTTTGTTTTGTTGGTTTTTTGGTTTTGTTTGTTTGTTCTGGGTTTTGTTGTTGTTGTTTTGTTTTTCTCATTAATAAATAAGCTGGGGGTTTCCATTTGGTTTTTCCGCTACACACAAGACTTATCCTCCCTCCATTTCCTCTTTTAACATTTGAATTCCTTGTATTTTAGAAACATGTAGTTGAATTTGGATATATTTTCACTGATTAGCTGTCAGGAAGAGACACAAAGAAGGTGGGGAGGTGAGAGGGACTGGCAGGACAACCAAGATACGAGTTACTAGTGTCTTCAGCTCCCCTTAACATGAGCAGTCTTTGCAGTGGAGCACACCTCTGCCCCAGGCTTCCCTTTCTTTCCACTTAAGGCCATTTTTTTCCCATTAGGAAAGGCACTTAATGAAGAATGCAGGCCAGAGAATTGCATAGCATACAGGAAGGGGAAGGATGAAACCTACAACAGGAGATGGTCAGAGTGGTTGGCAGGAGAGTGGTTGCTTGCAATCTCAGCATGGTGGTATGTTCTAGCTGCAAAATACTACACTACACAACAATATTTTCTTCTTCCTCTAGACTTTCAGTCCAATAGGTGGAAGATTTATGGATCTTCTCTGTCAGTCTATATGCTGAAACATTGTCCTGGCTATGAGTGTGCAAGCCAATAGCAGATTGCAAGATTCCTGCAAATTGTACAAGTTCTGTCTTATCATTTTGGAGATAGGGAAATAGGACAGAAAAAATGAATGAAGTGATTCACCTGTGGGAATAAACATGGACAAAGCTAGTAACAGTAGTAGAATTAAGGCATGCCCACTGACCAATTTTACCTCTTTTCATTTATGTTTTTTATGTCGCTACACACAGAGACTTAAAAATTAATTTCCCTTGTGAAATAACTTAGGATACTAATTCAGACCGTTACTAGGTTAGTGTATAGTTTGTGCAGACAAAACCTTCACAATATTTTAGGGTCTCTTAGCAGCAGCTAGATCATTGATCATGAATTGCCTGATACTTAGATATTGTGGAAACAGTCTAGACCAGATGCAGAGCTAACACAGACCCATGCAATTCCACTGAAATCACACTCCCTGACCAAGGTCAGCATTGCAATATTTCCCTAAGTAGTAATATATATTAGGTAGAGTATTTCAGAAATTACAGTATGGAAATTATGAACAAAACTGCCATGCATAAATCAATATTTTTAGTTCTTAATAAAATATTATACGCACAAGGGTCCAACTGTACACCATAAAGAATATTTTATTTGGAAAGTATTCTTTAGTGTGCAGTATTTTCATCCCATATGTAACATTATAAAATTTTCCAATTAAATTATATTATGTGTAAAAAATTACCAATTTTTTGCAAGATTTAAACTTAAAATGAAAAAAAAAAGATAGACTAAGGGACGTTTCTATTTTTGTTGCTTATAAATATCAAATTATGTAAGAAAAGCTTTCCTCCACAGAGTTGATGAGCTCTAAAGGTATTGTTGTGGGAAAGTAAATTCTCAATAGAAAATCAGCATTCAAGATAAGAGCATGAAGATGCATTTGTATTCTGGTAAATCTTTGTTGATAAAATTCTGTGTATCACATTTTTACCCAAAATAATGATTCTTTGTTTCAATTTCTAAGTTGTGCACTAAATGATTGTGCTCTATAAATGCATAGAATTATTGTAGTTTACTAAATCATATTCTGACAGATTAGAATTGTTCTGCAAAAACCTCAGGAGACTTGGGGTAGTCCATGAAGTTCTCATTGAGCATTTTCTTTTGAATTTGTCATGGCATTAGCTGACTAACTAGAGGTACCAACAGATTGTTGGCTATATTAGAACTTCCCAAATCCAGAAAGAAGTGAGGGAAAACTGTGGTATACTTATTTTCTGGACAGAAAAGTTTTCAGAAGGTTCAGCTTTCTCATTTACATTAATTCCTAGAAAAGCATGTTTCCATAATGGGCATTTTATACTTTCAATATGTGGTAAACTGTACTACTTCTGCTAATGTCATGGGCGGTGAGAATAATGAGTATAATTCATCAAATGGTACTTGAAAGGACAGACATTTTTTCTTCCATTCAGCAGAACTTAGTAAATTGTTTCTAGAAAGGCTCTTTGCCATTAATATATAGTTTAAATATACTGCACCTGTTTTAAACCACTGAAACTATTTATGATACATATATTCGTTACTGTGTGGTAATCAGCATGGCTTTATTGGATCAGCTCACCAAATTGTAGTGTATATTAGTTTGTTTACTTTTAAGAGAGGCAGGAATGGAGATTTTACAGTCAGAGAAACTAATGATAATATAATTTATTAGCATTTACATCATATGGTGACATTTTAAATCCATAGTCCAAATTTATTAATTGAGCTCAGCAGCAGAGCATCATAATCAGCTCACTGTTGACTCCTGCAATTTATTGAAAAATGATCTTGCTTCACCTTATGTATCAGAATCAGTTTGCAGAGCGTTTTTGCTGCAGAGGTATCCGTATTAAATTTTTACCACAGATTAAAAGAGAAGGAAATTTTTAAAATGCCATTAAAATTGAGCAGTAAATCTTTCTCTTTAAATATGAGAGGAGGAGAATAATTCATTTCTCATTTCTCATCAAAGGTAGGAAACTAATTAGTTTCACTCCAATTAATACTTGGGTTATATAAAAGAGGATTGATTCTGTCTAGATTTTTAGTCTTTGAACATATGGCAATAAGGAACATGGAAAGTTTTCATCTGTCATGTTTGTACTTTTACCTAAAGTGTGAATATATGGGCTAGGCACAGGCTGTGGTCCAGTGTTTTGGCTGCAAAGATAAGTGCATGCTATTCAATCACTTTTATTTTAACTGTTTATAGCTGATAAAGGACAGATCTTGGCCATGCAGAAAGCATGTTGATCACCTATATGGTCTACAGATGGCTTTTGAAAGCGTATTCAGACTGGTGAGTCCACAGCAGAGCAAAGAATATAACAATAACAAGTAAAATTGAGGTTCAGGGTAAGATGCAGAGTCTGGACACAATATAGCCTTCCAAAGAAACCAGCTAGCCAGTCTCAGTTTCCTACAGCTCTTTCCATAAGGCTGCCCTCCATCCCCCAACCTTCCCAATCTGATCCTGCTTGTCCCCCTTCTGTTAAGTCTGCTGTTTGAATTTTCACCCCCATGCACAAGCAGACAGGCCCAGCCAGGGAAGGCTTTGGTGCTCTAACCTGATTTCTGAAATACGAACATCTTCCATGTGCTCTGCAGAAATTGCTTGCCCAAAACCAAATTTATCTGGAGTTATATAAAAGTAGGCCTGGGGGAATTGGTTGAACAAAACCACTTTCTGAAGACAGCATATGGTATGATGGAGGAGAAGGCTAATGGCCAAGATCAGCAGCCCAGGAACATGGGCTTTTGCACAATCTCTTGGACTGCTAATTCCTAAATCTGGGCCTGCCAACGGTAGGAGGACTGCCAGAGAAAGTTATGCAGTAAAGTTTTTACTTGTGCTGTTGCTAAAAGACCAGTTACTAGTCTCAAATTTGGGGAAAATTTTACTTCCTTTTTCATCCCCTCAGCCCCTCATTTGAGAGATGGTGGTTTAGAAAAATAGTTTGCTAACCTGAGTATTAATTTACTTTAGGAAAAGTTAAATACAAGTAGCTTGAGTAAGTGGGTATTTTAAACTCTGTCATGTTTATTATAGGTCAGAATTTCTCCTGCCTGTAGAGATTTTGCCAGGAATAGAGGGCAGCTCTCTGAGACGTAGGCTGCACAACCAAGTTCCTGAAGTAAATTGATGCTAATCTTAGCATACTGCCCTCTCTCCCTTTCAATTACCTCCTATGAGCTTCATACCTCTGTCCTTCTCTACATTGTTTACACATTTATCTTTTTTTTCCCCCTTAAAACAAAGGGGAGATGAGACTGTTTTCTGGGGGACTGGGTAGATCAAGTGCAAATTCTTACACACAGAAAGTGAGGAGACGCAGGCAAAAGCAACTTTATTAGTGTCACCGAACAGCGGTCCATGAAGACTTCTACAAGCACCGGCTGACCCATCTCAGTGGTTTTCTTTATTTCTGCTTTTCAGAAATGTTTCCTGGCACTGGTCACAGTAGCGCAGACTGCAGCTCTTCGCTAATTGCCTCTACTGGCCTGCTATTAAAGGAAAGTATTGCTGAAATGTAGAGTTAACACGGGCAGATTTCTTTCCTGTTATGCATATTTTCCTCTTCCACGTGTACATGCCACACAGAGGTGGTAAAAATGTAGATTGTTACTTGAAAACATCTGCTACGTGAGCCATCAAAACTGCTGTTAGGCAATATTACTGACTAGACACACCCTGTTCGATGTCACCTTTCCAAAATCTAACCCACCTCATAATCTCCTTTCTAGCATGAATTAGGACCACGATGCTTAGGAATGCATAGCAAATGAGGCAAAGGAAATTCACTCATCCTGAAAAAAATAATAAACTGCATAATTTGAGCAATATATAATTGATCAATGTTACTTCTGTAACCATTTTGTGGGCCTTGCTTGCAAATTAAATCAATTCCTGGTAAAGAGGTAGGTAGGAATCCAATATCATTACTTTACTTGTGCATATGCTTTACTAGAAAATTATTTTTTTCTGTAACAAAGCATATTTTCTGCACTGTTGAACCACATCAATCTTAATAGGATCTGCCTCTTCTGAGTTTATGTGTTTACTTGACTAGGTGGCTTGCCTGCTTGAGAAAGGGAGTTTCCTGAAATATGAAAACAAGAAAATCTCATATCCACAAACTGCTCTCTACAATTTCTATTACATGATATAAATGTTAACAGAAGAGTTTTTAATTTTCAAACATAATTGTCACTAACTATTCAGACTTTTGCTTCCTCAGTATTCTATGAATTGGCAATAAATCTTACATTGTTTTGGTCATTCACCTGAATCTGGGAAGATCATTTCAGTGAATTGGACATGAAATCAGTGTCTTTTCTATTTTTCCAGTATTTCCAAGGTACTTTGGCTTTTGCAAACTGCAACTTGAATTTCACCAACTGTGAGCAGTTTGTTGCTCTGTGATGAGGCACTTTGCTGTCTTGGACTGAAAGGGAGCTTTAGGAGCCAGATCCTCAGCTGGTGTGAAAATATGAATTGTGGAGAAGTAAATACACTGCCATTTAGGCTGCCTGCTGGTATTCCCTTTCATTCCCTTTGAGTGATGTGTGCCATCCCACTCACATAAACCTAACATGGCTGATGTTATTCAAGATGTTATTTTCAAAGCAGAAGGGCTTTTCTCCCTGTAAGGGTAAAGGAGCAGTGATCCTTCATGGAATTCATTCTCTCTTCCACTAAAAAACTGCTCACAGGCCATGGGCTCAAGAAAATCAGCACAACTTATTTACTTCTAAAGCAGAATGCAATGAGTTGCTACTCAAGGGCACAGCAGTAAATTGAAGACAATGGAATTATGTTCTTTTACTCTGGTTTTTAAGGGTATATTTTTAAGACTTGACTGAGACTCAATTTGTCTTATGTAAGTTTCCACTGTAAATAACTTATCTTCCTAGTGCCACCAATAAAGTTCCAGCTTCATTATGTATGCAACACTGTGCTGGCTGCCTTTGGAACTCCAATGTTAGGTAAGATTGCTGATGATATTAAACTGTGAGGAGCTGTTAACTCCCTCGAAAGCAGAGAGTTCCTGGGCAGCCAGCTCTAGGTAATCCTGCTTGCACTCTGGGTGACCTCCTAAGGCCCCTTCCAACCTCAAATATTCTGGTTTTGTTAATAACACATTCAATAATTGGGATTTAACAAATGTGTGACACTGTTTTAGTCAACCAAACACCACTAAGTATCATCTTGTTCCTAGTAATGTAGAAATGTTCAAAAGACTGAAGTGACAGCTGTCATGACATGTATTTCTATCACACCTATAGAAAGAAGTGTCTACAATCAATTATATTTTTCTGTCTGAAGAACAAATTAAAAGAATATCTTATATGATAAAAAAGCCATGGGTTACCTCTAGTGATTGTACATAAATGTGGTAAAAATAAACCCAGCTTTTTAATTTCTTTTTCCCTTTTCAGTCTTTGACTCATGTAGCTAATAATGCATTTAATAGGTATTAAACATTTAATGGAGTTTACTATAAGTTACAGTTAGACTTTTTTATTCCTAAAGGATAATTACAATTATTTGAATTCTTCTCTTCACTAAACATGTCTGAAGTTAAAGAAAGCACATGAACATTTTTCCAAGAGCAATTCAAATATGAATATAGCATTGCTGCCTTGGAAATATTTGTTTAATGAAACAGAACTCTTACTTTAAAAAAAAAAAAAGGCTAATTCCTCTTTCTTTATTGGATTATTCATTTTTGCATTATGCAATAACTGTATTGATATGGTTAGGGAAATAATTGCTGCAGTTAAATTTTTTAAACTGATTGGTAGGTATTTTGCATCTCTGCCAATTGCTCAGAGGAGAATAACCCCTGGAGCTAATTAGAAGAGGTAAAATAAACCTCCAAGCAGCCTGGTTTCATCTTGGTTATTATAAAAGTGTTTGGATTCTGTTACAAAGCCAGAGTAAAGTCCACCACATAAATATACCACATAAATCTATCACAAAAAAGTAGGTGTTGGTAAACCAGAATTTGTAACAATTTCAAATGTAAATTTTAAAATTTTAGACATATAGAAAATATAGTCATAAGTTAACAAAAAACCCATATCAGTGTCTACCTTCTATGAATCTCTTTACAGGAGAAAATCTTTGTGATATGCCATATTATAAAAAGAACGAACAGGTTTTTTACTGTAATACATTCATATGGTAATATAGAGGAATCCAAAGCATGAAACAGATGCTACACCCAAACAGGGCACAGAACAGGTGACATTAAGCTGCAGAATTGGCAATTGGAGTCAGCGGAGAGACAGGAAAAACTGAGTGTGTGAAAGACAATGAGAGAATCCCAGCTAGCCCTGCACATCAATAGGTTTCATGTAATTTAGGCCTCTTGTAGCCATTATGGCAAAGGAAAACTTTAAAGAATATTTGAAAGAAGATACTATAGGAATGAGGATGACTTCATTTTTTATACTGATTCTTATTAGTCACGGCAATCTAAGCTCTCAGTCCTGTGCTTTCCTCTCTCCTAGCACTCTGAGCCGTCATCATGTCTAAATGCTGTCTGTGCTTCTCAGTATTTCATGACATCGTACCAAAATCATGTGATTGCCAGGCATACCCACAGAGCACTGATTTTCCTGGGGTTTTAATTTCAGAAATACATTTGTTCCTGTGTATTTTTGTATTTGTATACACTTATGCATACTGCACGTTCTTGTCCCTGCAGCTTATCCTTCACAGAACAAGGCAAACTTGTTTAAAAGTTGCAAGCTTCAGATTTCTGACATGTACAAATCTGCTGTTCTTTAGTTTCCAGTTGGAGGACTGTTATGGTTCCTGTGGTCCAAGTGGGTTCTATAACTTTACCTTTCTTTGGTCTCACTGTCATGGTCTGTAGGCTCCAATCTGGTCTTCTCAGCACTCCAGTTTTGAGATCCAGCTACCCTCCTACAGCCTAGTGCCAATGCTCACCTTGGCTGCTGTGTGGGTATTTGTCATCAAACAAACCTTTTCATGATCGATTTGAAATACAACGACAAAACAGAAGGATTACGAAAAGGTTTTTAGGACAACTGATCTTTAATTTTGATGGCACAAATGATATGCAGATCTGACCCATGAAACAAACCACCTACATATATACACAACAGCTAGAAATAATCTCTGGCATATGGCCTGAGTCTTCTGGAGTGTCTTTCCTAAATGTGCCCTCTTTTCCATCATAAACTCACAGAATGCCTCCTCTTTTTTTTTTTTTCCTCTTTGTCCACTTGTGTTTGTTCATTCATAGATGAATAAATAATAGAAAAAAATTCTGTCTTCCACAAGAGCATGGTCTTACAGTTCCTTTCTCAGTTCTGTGGTTTCAAGGCCTGCACTCATATTTCCTGTCCATGGGATGTCTAAACTGAGGGATTAAGTAGAGATAAAGCAAACTGCGTGGAAGCAGTTTGGCAGCACAACACATTGCTAAATGAAAGCTAATTTACTCAAATGAGAAATAGAGTATGTTACTTCACAGATGCAATATGTGTTATGGATTACATCTGAGCTTAATTTTACCACAGCTCATCTGCTTTTAATTTTTTGATCAAGTTTAGACAAGAGTGGAATTATCTTTATTTATCTTGTATATACTAGTTTTACAGATATAGACATATCCAAAAATGTGCAGATTGTCACAGTCTGCTCAGTCTAAATAGATGTGATATGATGTTGCTACATATCACAAAACATGTGCATACTATTTGCCACTTGCAGAGGGTGTCTGTTGAAACAAATTACTTACTTGTGTTAAATCAACCCACCACAATAAACCGGTAAACCAAGTCACTATACCCCATAGATGCAATACACAGTGCAGTATTTTCACAGTACTTTTAAATGTACTACAGTATCTCATGGTTCATTTTGTCTGCTCTAAGCAACATCAGAGATCCATCAGAGATCTTTTTGTGGTAGAAGGTATTGTCATAGGAGTCTTTTGGAAAAACATATATCAGTCTTTGTCATTTTCCTAAGAGTGTTAGACAGGTCTGATTATGAAATGTTTATTCTCTAGCACTTTTAGTTTATAGTAATTATTTCAGTTATATATTACTTTCTTCATGCACTTAACAGCTTTTTTGGTTTTGCCTTGTGACAAAGCCTTGAAAATACTTTTGTTGACATTAATTACAGAAAGAGCTAAGTAAGTTTGAATGTTTATGATAAAATATTTAGAAGACAGTGGAAAGTTGGCCTTAAGTGCTGTCATTTTTACTCCACATCTTAAGATGACCAGATGTTCTCATTCCTAATGGAGTGTTCATTATTTGGTTTTGCCACTTTATTGAGTAGCTGTTTTATTGAATTTATTTCTGAATCAGCAGTTGTCAATAAGCCTTGAAAGAGTTGTTTCTGCACAAGGAGTCTTAAAATTTTTAAAGACAATAAGTCTTGGGAGCTTTGGGAGCTCTTTGGTTTTGCAGTAATATTTCTGTTCCTTAGGAATACTATGTAAAATTGTGGAGTAGATAATTGTACTTCTTCTGGAAGCCAGTGAAACATAGGTGGCAAACAATAACAACAACTTCCCTGTAATTGCACTGCAGAACAAAGTGTATATTTTCTATTCACAGTACATCAATTAAAAAAAAAAGTTCTTGAGCATTTACTGAGGCTTTGCTGCACACTAATTTTTGCACTCAAACTAAAGGTCAGCTCTAAGCCCAGACCCACAGGCAATCTCCAGTAAGAACGCCTGAGCTTAACTCATGCCTGCAATTCAAGGAGATGATGTGAAGTTCATGGTCAAGAGCAGAACTTTGTCTCCAAGCCATCCAGCCCCAGTTCTTAAACTCTAAGTGCTCCAACACTAAGTGAAAAAAGAGCAGATCTTTTGTTCCCAATTTCCTGCCTTTTACAGCCCATGATTATTTGTTTGGCTGACAGTAGAAGACTAATCCTTAGAATGGTATTGTGGGAAGAAGAGGAGTCAATGTTAATACATAAAATACATACATAAATTCAGATATAGTTTGAGAAGCTTCATTGAACCTTCCTCCACTGTTTCTATTCAGCAGGGTAAGCTAGACATCTACCGTCCCAGGCCTTTCTGCTTGGTTGTTTGGGCTAATGCACTCAGCTGTGAGAAGCAAACATCAAATGGAAATTTTATACACTTTTTAGAACAAATTTCTTGCACTGGCAAAGAAACCAAAAATAACTCAGCATAAAATAGTAGTGTCTCCTAATGGTGTTACTGATACCATCCCAAACACACTCTGTTTTCAGTCAAATCACAGAACAAGTGTGTCCTTATCACAGCCCTAGGAGATCTGAGGTTTCAAGAATCTAGATGCATAACAGAAGCCTCCAATCTGGGGCAGGTTGGCCTCCACTGGCAGCCAAGACCCTAGGCAGCCACTGCCTCTACTCAGTGGTTCAAAGGAGGAAATGGGAAAAAGAAGAGTGAGAAAACCCCTGGGTTGAGATAACAGCAGGGAGATAATTTACCAATTACTCTTGTGGGAAAAACAGATTTGGTTTGGGGAAATTAACTTAATTTACTGCCAATTAATATGAATACTTAATTACTAATTTGGATATTGGGAAATAGCAACAAAACAAAAAAATGAATGTTAAAGCAGTTAGGGAAAACACACAATTCCACCTTCCTCAGGGTCAAAAGACAGCTCTTCTCCTCTCCCTTGTTGCAGCAGGTACCCTCTGTCCCTGCCATGATGGAATGAGACTGTGGTCTGGACATTTTTGGGGTTTTTTTGTCACTTCATCCTTCTCACATTTTCTCTCTTCTCCTTTACAGATCTTCTTGGCTGCAGTCCATTTTGCAACACCTGCTCCAGTACCTGGAGCACATCCTTCTCTACTTCTCCCCCTGTCTCCAGCTGATAGGGCTGTTTCTCTGTTTTTTACCTCACTCTTCACTGCCTGTGTAGCATTTTTGTCCTTTCTTACATACACTTTGTCAGAAGTGCTCCCACCTCAGCTGTGGGAGTCAGGTGTGTCCTGCAGTGGATGGATTGGAGTCAGCTGGAATGGGGTCTGTCTGGCACATGGAAGTCCCAGCACTTTGTCACAGAGCCCCTCTGCATGACCCACTGCTGAGAGCACCTGAGCATGCAACAAAGTTATCTCAAAAAGTTAGTGTGAGAGTCTCCTGTTTGCATTTCAGTTGAGGACATTGAGATGCTGGGTATTGTATGAGCAAACTTCTACTTCAGTTTTAAAAATAGAAATCATCATCATCATCATCATCATCATCATGGCTAGGCTTTGTGAACAAAAATTTGGGAAGGTCTCTACCTGTGTGGGTGTGTCCTTCAAGCCTGCTCAGTGGATGTTTTAGGTGAGGCACAGAGTGCACAGAACTGGCCCCACCCTTTAACTCCTAAGGTTCATCTGCCACAGCCGAGTGAGCTTGGACGGTGACAGTGAAGTCCTTGGGACCAGAACCTACAGCTCCCGGTATTCCCAGGATGTCTCCCATCCAAGTACTAACGGGGCCTGACCCTGCTGCGCTTCTGAGATCTGATGGGATCGGGCATCAGGGTGCATTTAACTGCCTAAAAATAGATATATGTATAAGTTAAATGCTTCGATGTTTGCCATCATCTTGAAATCACTGTAATACAGCCTCAGGTGTACCTGGATGCACTGAGATCAGAACCGAACTTCAGAGTGAATGCATCAGACAGCATCAGTATATTCTATGGGTGAAATCAGTACTTTAAAAATGTATTCAATTGGTACAAGGTAAATTTTAAACATGGAGAACTTCAGATAAGTTTGGCAACTCTGATTAAATAGAAAGCTTAGAAAGCTTGGAAATTTTTTCCTATTTATTGTGTCATTTCTTGATAGATTCCTTCCTCTAGTCTTTTCCAACTAGTTTTTATCAGTGGCATTCTAGAAAAAATACTGAGAAATATCCTGTGGATTTTCAAGAAGATATTCTTTCCATCACCTCAGAATCTTGGATGTTGCACCTTGCTTCTGGCAGGTCCCTGCATCTGTCAGAATTCAGTCAATGTGTAAGCTTCTGCAAAAACAGAGCAGATAATAATTCTGGTAAATTTATGGCTAAAAAGAGAACCTGAAAGACTCAAGAAAGTTTTAGAGACTGATAGACTAAAGACTACTAAAAGGGTACAACATGTTTTTGGAAGCACAGAGGCACAGAACAATTGAGGTT
The DNA here is from genome assembly GCA_026770055.1 of Myrmophylax atrothorax. Classification (NCBI taxonomy): domain Eukaryota; kingdom Metazoa; phylum Chordata; class Aves; order Passeriformes; family Thamnophilidae; genus Myrmophylax; species Myrmophylax atrothorax. The sequence continues at coordinate 96,625,557 of JAOXXN010000446.1, read as the reverse complement.
GGAAAAGACTGATGGAGACCATCTACTCCAAGCTCAAGCAGGTCCAAAGCAGGTTATCCAGGATAATGTCCAGTTGCGTTCAGGAATTGAAGCTCTATAACCTCCTTGGTCAATCTGTTCTAGTGTTTGACTACCCTTACAGTAAAAAGGTGTTTTGCTGTGCTCAGATGTAATCTCAGGTGTTTCAACTTGTGCCCATTGCCTCTCTTTCTGTTAGTGGACACTATTGAGAAGAGTCTTTGCTCCCTCCCGTTAGGTATTTATGCACAGTGATAAGATCCCTCTTAGCCTTCACTTGGCATTTGCAGATCTCTCAGCATCTCCCTATATTTCAGGTGCTCCTTATTTGCCTCAGTAACTTAATCAGCTTCACAACTCTGTGCTACTCTTAGTCCATAATATCCATACCTTTCTTGTTTGCTTCCCTAACTCCACCCCTGCACAGTCAGACATCTCAATATTCCATGAAGAACTCCTTCTATCTTTTCTTGATTTCCTGTTTGTTTGGATGGATCATTCTGGAGTTTGGAGAACGTGATCCAGTTTCTGTACATTGATCTTCAGGAAAAAATGGCTGGGATTTAGCACTTCATGAAGAATTTTAGTGTTGAAAAAATATTATTGTAAACACATAGTAAGAACTGGTTTTGGATGGATTATGCTTATTTATATTGATAACTGAGTGCTATAATATGGTATCTAATGTCAAATTAAAAAGTTTGACCTTAGAAATAACAGGAACTCTATCAGATGAATTAAAGGCTTGTCCACTGCAAATCTCTAAATTTACCTTTTATTTGTTGCAAATAACAGAAGTCTCTCCTTGAGCTATCATTTAATATTTATTTATATATCAATTTTCTTTATGATGATGAAGCAATTTACCAGGCAAATCTGGCCTTGACATGTTTATTGATGGAAAAATAAGCATTTAGAATTGCATATTCTCATACAGGGATATAAATAGCCAAGGTAAGTGTTCAGATGCCCCCCAAAAATGCACTTAATTGATGAAAAATAAGTAAGTTTAGGCAAGAGATGAAGACAGTCTACAGGGGAGAATGTAAATCTTGGAAAAAAGGGCTTCAAGATACCAGGAATAGCCAGGTCCCCATATCCTCCACACTGTAATGCTGGGGGCAAGAAGAACTAATATGATCCTTGTGTAGGTAAAGAATAGAAATAGGGTCATGATCTTGCCTCTGGCTTCACCACTGTTAAGGCTGAAATGACAATCCATTGCATCTGCCTCTATAATTTAAGGGGGACATATAGAGACAGCTTGAAGGAAGACGCTCAAAATTATCTGTGAGTTGCAAAACAGTGTGAGACTTATGACACTCAACCTATTGAGCTTGTTGAAAGCAGGCTGTAGGATCATTTCACACTTAAGCAAATCTAATAGGTGGAAACTTTCTACAATTCCTAGGCATTAGTCAAAACAGGATTCAATGACTAGTGGTTAATGTTAGAAAAAAATCTGCCTCTGGGTAAGAATTTTACTTGCAGTGCAAGTAATTAAACACTGGGGAAGTGATGGAGTCACCACAGTTCAGAGAAATATAAATAAGTTTGGATAGTTAAAAAAAATAGAATAAAAGAAAAAGAAAAGCTTTACTTTACTTTCTGAGACCATTCATATTTCCTAAAGAACTGTAGCTCAGTGCCAGGACAAACGGGATTAAAAATAACCATTTCTAATATTTTCTCCAGGGTTTGCAGGAAAGTTTTTCTCTGGCAACTATAAACAAGGTTTTTGTTTTGTTTCATTTTGTTTTTTTTTTTTTTTTTTATTTTGTTTTCCTCACTTTCACCTCAGAGGTGACCAAGACAGTGTAAGGCACTGCCCTCAGGTCAACTGTGTCCTCTGTCTGGGGAATAAAATAATCATTTCTGTTAAAAAAATACAGCCTGAGCAACTGTCAACACTAGAGGGAAAAAGAAATATTCTTGAAGCTCAGATTCACAAAGTTCCACGTCCTGTTTTTCTCCTTGGCAACCAGAAGCAGAGAATACCTGTAGGATTATTGAGGTGTATATTTTCTCTTTTGTTCTCTGCTATTTTGGGGCCATGAATTAAAACTCTACCCTGAGCTTCCTTGCTTCTCCACTGTGCTATGTAAGAGTCTCAGCTTCTGTGAAGCTAAATGCTTTAGCATAAAGAATTTGGGGTTTGTTTTTTTTTTTTGGTAACTAAGAAAAGGGTTGCTGGGTGAAAACAAATGGTCTGTGCTATTCAGAAAATCAGCCTAGATGTTCTGAATCTCCCTGAGGCCTCAAATTCCATGAAGCGATGGAAGGTTAATCAAAGCACTGCATTAAAGCATAATAAGGCTCATTCTTTTAAAATGGTTATGACCCATGGGATTCAAATATAAATTGAGTAGCATTCATTACTCCTATCCTATTAGAGGACAATGTTTGTGTAGGCAAAATTTCTATTAAATTCATCATCATCCATTTGAATATACATAAAAACCAGTGTCTGCTTTATCCATTGAAACCATCAATCCATGACTGCTTAGCGGTTCTTCAAAAGACATTGAAAGCAAGGGGTCTGTATAAGAAAAGACTATTAGTGATATTAATAATGACTTGTCCCATACCAGTAGATACAAATATAGAAAGTTCTGCTATTTGGGTGTTTGTCTGTGAGCAGGGAGTTCACTGTAAGGCAAAAATGCCAGTAAGTTTAGAAACTCAGATTTCTAATTAAATGTTAACTTTGTTTGCCTTGGGCTTGGAAAAGAGATAAGAAGCTGCTTCATGCTGATAAACATGCATGCAACACAAATATGCATGCAACACAACAGGACAATGAGATCACTAACTTTGCTTTGCAATATGTAGAATTATTATTTTTTCACTTCATTTAAATAAGAATTATAATATTTAAAAGAATGTCTGTTTATACAGGTCTAGGGCATGCTCAAGGTTACATTGATGAAAGTGGAAATCAAACTTGATAAGGTGGTCTGTTTGTTGCTTGGCAAAGTGGTGACAGATAATCATTACCATATTTTCAGATGCATGACCTGTAAATTATTTGTAAATCTATTTTTCATGAGCACTACAGGTGATGTATGTGTATGGATTAAGTAAAGACCTTAGCTAAGAAGTTCTTCCTCTTAAAATCTTGCTCCCTCCTCATTAGTACTACCCTTGTATTTGAATTTCCTCCTTTTACTTGTTCCTTATTATTGCAGCCTTGTATGGGTTGTCCTGAAGACTTATTTACATGCATGCAAACTTTATGTCTATATGCAGAAGTTCATATTTCCTTTACAGAATACTTAAAAATGGGTAACATTCTAGTGCTTCCAAGTGCTTGATCTTTCTGTTTGCATTTTCAGCTGTATTAGGTGTAGATTTTGGAGAACGAAAGCTTACAGTCCTTTAGTGAAATTATGTAACTTGCAAACATGCAGTGTCTTTATTTTTTTGTTGAGAGGCCTGGTTCAGTAATGGAAAAGAAAACAAGAACTAAAGTCAAGCACTGAATAAAACCCCATAACTTTGTTCTTTTATTTATGTTGCTTTAGGCAATCACTAATGTTTTTTTCAGCTCAGTTTGATCCAAGAAACTATTACACTTGAATAGTTTGCACATTATAAAGCTACACAGAAAATAGAATATGTAAGTGGAGCAAATTATTTTGTTTCCTATCCTTCTTCATGTTTATAGATGACTTGTTTTGGGAGGGGAATTTAAAAGCATGTAAGTTTATGTGTAAGGCAGGTAATTGAATTTCAGAAAAAATAATCACTTCTTCTCATTTGTTTCTTTTTCTTCTCTAGTCAAAGGTTATGGTGTCAAACTGAGACGAAAGAATGTATAAAAAAAAAGTGGAAAAGAAGTGGATGCTACTCCTCTACTGCTCCGTTTTGAGAATCCACCTGAAGTGGTGCGTCCTGTTCTGAGGTCCCAAACATAAGAAAAATACGGACGTATTAAAGTGGGTCCAGAGTAGGACACAAAAATGGTCAGAGGACTGGACCACCTCTCATATGATGACAGGCGGACAGAGTTGGGGCTGTTCAGCCTGGGAGAGAGAAGATTCTGGGGAGACCTTCTAGCAGCCTGCCAGTACCTAAAGGGGGCCTGTAAGAGAGATGAAGAGGGACTTTTAACAAGGATATATAGTCATAGGAAAAGGGAAAATGGCTTAAACTGAAAGAGGGTAGGTTTAGACTAAGTATTAGAAAGAAACTCTTTACTGTGAGACTGGTGAGGTACTGGAAGCTGCCCAGAGAAGCTGTGGATGCCCCATGCCTGGAAGTGTTCTGGGCCAGCTTGGATGGGGCTCTGAGCAACCTGGTCTAGTGGAAGGTGCCCTGCCCATGGCAGGGAAGTTGGAACGAGATGATTTTTAGGTCCCTTCTGACCCAAATGATTCTATGATATCCCACAGAGATCCAGATTGACTGAGCAGCCTTTCCCTATATCTGTAAAGCCAATGAAGATGTAGGCATAAGTGATTTTTTCCTGAACAAGTCTATAGAAACCTGGTTCAGGCTGATTTTTCAGTGTATCCCAACTCACACCAATAGTATCTGGTACCTCACAAGTTGTAGTCAGCTATCTTATAGCTGAGAGAGAATAGAGGAGAGCCGCTTTGCTTAGACAGGTCTTTCTTAAAGTTTCTGCTTGGAACATCTTGCGTACTAGTAAAGTCCTGGTGTTAAATCTTCCCTGCGGGTCAAGTCCTGATGTTTACAAAGACCACTCATAGCCAGGAAACTTTCAGGGCTCTAATAGTCCTCTTCCAAGATTAATTCTGATTCAATGAAAGAGAAGACATATAGACAATCTTTAGGTATTTGGAAGCTTCAAATAGTGCAGAACAGAAAACCAGACTGCCCTAAACAGGGTAAACCTTCATGCTAGTCTTTATACTACCTTCCTCTAGAAGAGACTCAAAGCACTTCATTGTCTGTGTGCTGGGTTTTTGGTTGCTTGACTCAGATGAATGAAATGAACTTCCTGTTTTATCCTATAAACATAATCACAGAGAATCTTTTAATTGCTTCTTCCTTATTTCAGTTCCTTTTTTATACATCTGGTATGAAGAAAACTTGGGAATATCTGGATTTAAAAATCATTTTGCTTTGTTTACACATAGATGTGGGTTTTCCTTTATTGTTCCAAGACTTTTCTTGTCAAATATCAAGATTTTATTGAAAACCATAGGTATTAAATTTATTCTAAAATGTTTAAATAATGGGAACGTAGTATTTGTTTTGCTCACTGTACTTAAAAAGTTGTTGAACTGTTTTCATGCAGGTCATACAAAAATGCCTCAAGCAGAATAGAAAGCATAGTCAGAACAACACTATTATGAAAGTTTGAAATTTGCTAATTTTGAGTGTAAGTATAAAAACATAATTTTCTAACATAAAACTATGCTGCCTTAGCTACTGAGGCCTTCAGTTGAAGTAGGTTAGGTTTAGATTACATATTAGGAAGCAATTCTGTGCAAGTGGTGAGGCACTGGAACAGGTTTCTCACACTAGTTGCAGACAATCCATCCTTGGATGTGTTCAAGGCCAGACTGAATAGGCCTCTAACTAGCCTGGTCTAGTGGCCCGCTTCCTGGAGGGGTGGTTGGAACTAGATGGTCTTTAAGGTGCCTTCCAGCCCAAACCATCCGATGATTCTATAAACTACAGGAAACTGGGAAATGACAAATATTCAGATTTGTTTTCTTCAGAGTGAGAGATCATCCTGTACTGTGTTCCTAAATGCTGGTAAGACAGAAACACTTCCCTTAGAACTTACAGTCTTTCCTCTTTCCAAAGAACCAGCATTGCTGGTCAAGGCTGGGGAAGGTCTGAAAAAAGAGTCTGGTTTGAACTTGTGGACTCTAAATGCACAGTGCAGATGTTCGAAAGGCAGAGTGCATGGCAACTACTCTGTTGTGGGGAGGGAAAATAAATGAGCAGAGCAGGCATCAGATGTCACATGTGGTAGATGCTGTAAGTCAAATTGGACTCTAGGATGAAGAAGGTAGTGTCTAGCTACACGTTTGGGGTTTTTTTCCACCTGTGAGATTAAAGAGTTTCAATGCTAGAAAAATTTGTTTTGTCTAGAAAACTAAAAGCAGGCATTTAATCTGCAACATCAAGCATGCCTTCTGGATGCTAGCCTGGGTTACCAGTCTGCCTAGAGCTCTTTCCACTCCTAACAGTGAGACTGAGACTTCCTTCATTGAAATCATGGGCATCCCTGTGAAGTTTGACATGCTTTTAAAATTTTTCTTAGCAGTGTATCTTTCCTTTTGACAAGACCTCAGGTGCTTTTTGTTGTAACATGGTGGTCCAGGTAAATGAGAGGTCTAGTTACCTTTTTACATGAAAACAAGCAAACACTGATGTGTGATCTACACATGCAGAATATGTTTGGTTTTTTAGTGCCTATGGTCAAGTTCCCACTTGAGAATGTGCTACAAGGTCAGTTTAAGGTTGAACATAGCTAAGTTTGGCTCTTCTGCAGCATAAACTCTATCGTGATGATCTTGAGAGCATGGCAGTCAGGGAACTAAAGTCCCGGAGCACAGGACTCATTATGAGTGAGTCCCAGTGTAACTTGCCAGGCTGATAAATCCTTTTGCAACGATGGAGAGTGTGCCAGCAGGAATCTACATCTCACTGCATCACACACTTTCCTCACCTAAGGTCAGATACCAGAATCTAAAGCATACAGGGCTTCTTTTAAGCTTGCTACTTTCTTTCCTTCAACAAAATAAATGAATAAATCTGTCTAAAACTGGTTACACAACCCCCTCAAAATTTAATCCAGTCTGCAAGAAAAACTGTTTCATGTTGTTTTCAGGGCCTTGTAAAATTTAATTAAATATAGCTGAATTTTGCCCTTAAATTCTGGTTATCAAACAAAAAATAAGGCAGCCTGTTGTTTTACCAAAATAAAGGGTTTAATTTGCTGGTTTTATCAAAACTGTACATATTTAAATTTTTGCTTCCTATTTTTGGCATACATTAATAGCTGTTACCAACAAATTTCTGATTTTCATTCTAACCCTTGGTAAAGATGATATCTTTATTAAAGAGAATCTCTGCAGACATCAAGAACATAAACCATCTAATTTTGTCTGAGATTATCTTGGTTCTGAAATCCTTCTTCTCAATTCTTCTTTTCATTAAATACGTGAGAGTACTCAGTTCCAGTCCCAAATTTTAAGAATGGGTAATATTTGCTGTTTCAATAGCTTTGCTGTTTACAGTTAGGCACACACATTTAGAATCAGAAACAGCAGTAATAGCTGCAGGTAGAACTGCAAATTAACTGCAGACACATATTTATTTTAATTATGTTTACTAGAATTACTGTAATGACAGGAAATTAATGTGTGTTTACATCATACAGGAATTAAAATTGCTCTCAAGGTGCTGAATGTTGACATTTGTCACTCTCTGAAAATAGATTAGGATTTTTTTCCTTTGGACAGAAAACATAAATTGCAGACTGCACTGGAATGCTTGCTATGATGGAGTAGCATATGACCACTTCATCAATAATTTCTGTATCACTTGTTCAATAAGAAGAGAAGAGAAAAAAAATGAATCATCTACAGTTTTGATAGATTCGAATGTTACTAATTCAATGGCATTTCAGTTCTAAACTTGCTGTCAAAACTGAGAGAGAAGTGGAAATTTCCTCCAAGCCAGTGTATAGACTGCAGGATTCTGCTGGAGATTGTTCTGAAACACTGTAGTAATCTAGAAAATAACTAAAGCTCATTAAATTGCATTTGTGGATCAGCTAGATATTTTAAATTATTATTACTCTTTTTTTATTTTGGAAAGGATCTCTCAACTCTACCTATTCACTATAATTAATTTAAAAAACCTGAAACACCAAACTACAATAAAACCAACCTCTAACAATTCAACCAAGTCTATTATAAAATGTTAAAACCAAAAATTGCTTTCTGTGTAATTCAATTAATGTTGTGGCACTTTATTGTGCACTTGGGAGAGATTTTTATTAATACATGTGGTTGGAGACAATGGTGATTACAGATTATCATGTGATAAGAACATAAAAGTTGAATGTTGATTAGATTTCTCTTCTTTTAAATTCCTTAATGAACCACAAGACTGTTTTCAAATTTTAGTATTCTTTTGCAACCACTTCCATTCCTTAAACCTTGACAACTTCTATTAACATGATAAAAATAGATTAATATGTGAGAAAATATAATATTATTTTTATAATAGCATCCATGTTCTCCTTAAAAGATTTTTGAAATTATAAAGGCTGTTTTTAAGTACCAAACACTTTGCATATTAAAATAATAATCAGTTATTTTAATTGTCAGATTATTGTATAATATGTGTGGAGGTGGAGTTCACAGTTTCATCAGCAAACTACCTCCACCCACTAAGTGGTTGTGTAACAATGTGAAAAGTAAGATGCCGTAGACATCCTGCTCATCATTGAGAAGCAGAGTCTGTCAGTCACTGAATCAGAAAACAGTTTGGGTTGGAAGGCCGTAATGTTGGACACAACTTATATGTTAAAACATAAAGTAATAGCATGAAATAATAACATGAAATCTAATGAAATTAGAGTGAAAAACACAACAATCTAGGTGCCAGCAATATTTATTTTATTTGAACTAAACTGGGAAGAGATGTAAAATATTTAATGTCTTATAACACACATTTATCAACAAATTCTTCTGCAGCAGATAACTGGCATACTATTATCCAAGGTATGATCCTTAAAATGCTAGAAATCATATTCTTGATCAATATTTAAATTTAAGCACTTAGGGGTTTTTTAGCACTAGCTATTTAAATGAATGTATGTGTTTATATTAACTTTTGAATTATAGTTGTTGGGAGCTTTCTTTCTAGATCATATATCTGTTCATCTGAATAATTTTTTTGATCAAGGTTAGATCTAACTTCAATTCCAGTTTGATAATTTTAGCAGAGAAACACATTCCATTGTGTGACTTTAATGTCTTCCCTTATACTGTGCTATCAAAGAAGTCTTTTATATTAACATGAAATCTCTAGGGTTTTGACAAGAATTTCAGGATGTTTTGATTTGCAGAAACACTTTTAACAGGTCTATATTTATATAATGTAATTGTAATGGTTATTATATGTCCCTTTCCATGTTTCTCCCCTTTGAGAAATTACATAGAATGTAAAGTAATATGAAAGGTTTCTCACTGGTCTTATAACAGGGGGAATAAACTAATAATAATATATAAAAGCTCTACAATTAGAAAATCTCTATCTTAAAAAATCCAGCAATGAACTCCAATACCATGTGACCGCTAAAAACAAACAAACAAACAAAAAAAGCGAGAAAGCCCAAATAATTATTAAGAAATCTATTTAGGATTAAGTATAGCAACTTGCATCACTACTACTGATAGGAATGAAAAGTAAACAGATAGAGCAAATGCTGCAAAAATCCCGAAGTCAAACATTATTGCACCTTCTTCATGATTTTCTTTTAAAATTGGCCTCAATTCTTCAGCTGCTCAACCTTTGAGATCTCAGAAGATAACCGTTTTAACTGCCAGTCATGAATTTTTTGGTGTTAAATGGTAAAGAACAGGAATGAGAACTGCCTGCAAACTGCACTGACATGGCATGTTATTGCTGTTCAGATAAAATTATATGCCCTTATCTGCAAGATTTTATAATACAATCTTAGAGATAGCTACAACACTGAAATGGTCCACAAAACATAATGTGGGTATATTTGCTTTAATTGAAGATGAGTAAATGTACTTGTCAGTGACCTGCTTTAAAAGCCATTGGATTAAAATTAAAATTAGATCCAAACCAAATAGCATAACCAAGTTTTGAGAAATGGTGAGTGTAGTCTCATTAAACTGAAGTTAATAGTCCAAGCTATTATTTACAAGAATTACATCTTATTTTTTCCCCCAGGTAAGGATAGACAAAGTATTTAAGACTGAATAAAAGCCAAGTTAAAAACATGACATGGAACAGTGTACTGTTTGTGAGGAAAGCACCTGGGTTCTGCTTAACATTTTTCACTGACAATGGATACCGATGTTCCTCTGTTTCTTAATCTTTTACATCAGATTATTCCTGCCCCCTTAGGGGTTCTCAGGTAGCTAACACCTATGGACTGAGAAGATAAGTATTTAAATACCTTCAAGATGCTGGGCTTTGATCCCAGCACTGATTTGAGGAGCATGTTGTTTGGTGCAGCCAGAGGACAGGTAAAATCAAATACAATCAAATGCCTGGTGCTGAGGACCTGACATTCATATTGCTCTTTGAGTTTTCTTCTGGAGCGGCTCGAGTGCTCCTGTGGACTGCATACCCATTAGCACCTGGAAAATGTTATGTGCACTCATGAAGATTCATTTCATCCAAAAGTAATTGAGTTTCTATTCTCCAGGACTTTTCAGAGCATAAAACAGTGTAACAAGTAGAGGAAATGGAGAAATTGGGTTTGAAAGATTATTCAGTCTGTTAGATAAAAAATACATCACATCCTATAGATGATTATTATAATGGTGATTCTCTCTTGGAGATATGATGAGGTGAGTTTTTCAGGGATCAAAAAGCTTTTTCTCTCTTAATCAATTTTTTAATTTTTTTTTTAGTCTTATACACAAAGCTGACTGAAAAGTGAAAAATCACTATTCAGAGAAATACTTTTGAAATGTCTTCCTGTTAACCACATTTTTATTGAAAATATGAAAAAAACCCTCACACTTGTAAAAACATCAAAAGTCTGATGTTTTCCTTACTTGATTCTGGATTCTTACTCCTCTAAAATTACACCACAAAATAATTGGGAATTATGAAAATCAAAATTTTAACTTTTTAAAAGTTTGATTTACATCTTCTGCATCCAGCGGACTAATACTTGAACCTGTTTATCATTCTGCCTATTACAGTGTACTCTCTGCTTTAGTCTTTGAGATATTTTACTCTTTTTGATTCAACCTGAACCTTTGATTTATGAGATATATATGTATTAAAATAATCAATGGGTTAGCCAAGTTCCCACTGGAATGCACAGACTGACAACATAATGTTACTGAAGGATATAAATTTTCTGTATCAGATAATATGCTGGGAGTATTTTATCAAGTTGATGTCAACCATTTTGCACTTTTATGTCAAATTTCTGTGTATACTGTGGAAGAAGTAGTACCTTTTCTTGGCAAAATGTTGACTCAGTGAAGCTATCTTCCCATCATAAAAATGGAAGTGTTGCCAAATTCTGTTTCTTATCTGTCTCTACTTCATGTTTTGTTATATGTTCTCTTTATTTTTTCCTTTAAAATCGTTCCACAAGATAATACCTTTTCCCTTCTCATTTCTGAAATAGGACAGAAATATCTTCTTAAAATATTGGTGAACAGATGATCATGGTTTTGGAATGTTACATTTTGTACATTCTTATAACTCATGCACACGGACATTGGCACCTGCTTAATTTCATTCCCTTGCCTTAATTCAAAATAATGCATTCAAGTCTAGGAACTAAAGACAAACATGAATTTACCAAGTCTTACTGTTCAGTGCACTATAGGTTTGCATGACAGCTCCCCAAACAAAGGTCTAATTCATGAGCAAGGACATTTGGCTTGACCCTAGAGGGGCAGAAGATAATGCAAGTCTCTTCCTACTTATTCTTTAGAGGTGTCCGCAAAAATCTTTTGATTCAGAGAGTCTCTCTGATCATCTATAAACTCCAAATGTTGAAGGAAGAAAAAAGAACTGGCATACACAGACCTTCTGTCATGACCAAGTCAGGTCACACAGAGCCCCCAGCACAGGAAAATTAAATGGCAGGAGTGAAGAACTGGGAGCAAAAAGCAAGGGTGATATAAAGAGGTTTGTGGGGAGAAATTGTGCTTATGAAAGAACGGAAAATGTGGAACTCCTAAATGCATCTGGGAACAAGAAAGTCAGTAGAAAGGAGTTAGGACTTGCAAACTGTGTTGTTAATGCAACAGGCCTGAGACCATCCTTTGATCCTGAGACCAAGTGATGTGGCCCAACTTGCATTCATATGCCCCAAATTTTTTTTCATCCAGACCATTTAAATTCAGACTTTCTCCTGAGAATAGTCTCTAGAAAATTTAACAGCCCAAACACTTTGCAAACATACTAAACTCCACCACAAAGCTGATGTTTTCACTTCTAGGTCCAAAGGAAAAATGTTCCAGAATCTTGTAGTTTAATCTTACAGGTTAAAAAGAGTCTATCATGTTTCAGCCTCCATTCCTTCCTGGTTATATCAGACTAACTAGCTTTAATATATAAAGTTAAAATTTATTTGCTTTCTTTGTTCTGGGCTCCGCCACTCATATTCAGCAATAGTAGCTTGTGGGGTGATGGCCCCTGATAAGCCTGGATGGGTTGAGGGAGACTCCTCAGGCCCACCCTGGAAGGGTGCTCCAGAGAGGACAAAGGCTTGAAAACTGATGAGGTTAACATGGGGTGGAGTGTTGTTTGAGGAATGACATGGCGCCCCTTTGCATATCTTCTATAGCCACTCTAGGAGCCACCTCCCCTCGGGCATCTGCATTACCATCACCCCAATAGATTGACTTTCAGTCACAAAAACCACATGAAGGAAAAAAAAGGTATAAAAAGTGCCTGGAGTTTAAACTCCAGCAGAGAGAAGAGAGGAGAGGGGGAAATGCCACTGTCTCTGTGAGGGTAACTGCTGCAACTTCTCTTGGAACAATGTAGGGGTGAG
>JAOXXN010000446.1:96537841-96552595 GCA_026770055.1 Myrmophylax atrothorax | reverse complement strand
TTTGGAGTTAGTGTGTTTATCTTCCCAAGTAACATTATGTGTGATAGACACCTGCTTTCCTGGGAATGGCTGAACACCTGCCTGCCCATGGGAAGTGGTTAATTAATTCCTTTTTTTTGCTTAGCTTGCCATCATGAGTTTTGCTTTGCCTGTTTAATTGCCTTTATTTCAACTCACATGTTTTCTCTCTTTTGCCCTTCTAATTCTCTCCTCCATCACACTGCAGAGGGACTAGGTGAGAGGCTATATGATATCTAGTTGATGTCTGAGGTTAGACTGTGACACAGCTCATCATGATTTCCTGTAAAGTAAATTCTTTGTTGTTTGTATTATAGGAAAGCTCATAGCACTTCTCAAGCCTGACTCCCAAGGATAAGCTCATGAAAGGTAGAGTACATTTTATCTGTCTAGATTTAATCCAGGTATTTTCTTAGGTCTTGCCACTATAATATAGCACGTCATGTAAACAAATATAACCAATATCAGATGTGGATTTTCAACATCACTTAAAAGCAAAGTGAAGGACTATATCAGATTTGCTTTCTCTGTTCAGCTGGAGGTCACTGACTGTGACAATGTTTAAATTCCATTGCACTGTTTTCTCTAGAGGTTTGTAATGGGACCTTTGAAAGAAGCAGTGCCTTTTTATTACTAGTGGCACAGAAATAGACTCAGAAGCAGAAAAATATACAGTGGAATATCATTACATCTTCATATACATTAACATAAAAAAGGGTCTGATTCATATCTGTGCAGGCTTTTTTCAATCAACAATATTCATGTGTTTGTGAGGAGAGCACAGGACAGAATATTTCAGGGAGCAATGAAAGCATTACTGCATATTTAAGGCACATGGTTTTTGCAAAGATATCTTTTCCTCTCTGCTTGTTTATGGATAACCATTTTTATAAGATTTTGCATTTGTTATTTTGAGGGAAATAACAAGAAAGGGAACATGACAATGCTATTTTTAAATGAAACTGAGCACTAGAAAACATTTATGTCAGGAACAGCTTTAAAAATAACAGATGCTGAATTATTTTAATTTTGCCTGGGAACTGTCATTCAATACATTCACCTACATACAGATGCTAGTTCCATTTGCTCTTTCTCAACAAATCCACCTCTCAGCCTTTTTCAAAGCTCTGGTAATAGTGGAATACCCCTCTTCAGCCAAAGTCCAGAAACATTTTCTACTCTTTTTAATATGTCTCCTTCTAAGAATCTTCAAAGAAAATCAAAACTAACTGAAGCAAATCCAGGGGTCAGTTAATTAAAAATGACCATTTACTCAATCAAAAAGAAGTTAATTCAAAGAAGTATATGCATATGCTGCTGCACATGAGCGTTCTGCAGCTGTCAGACTTCAGGAATATAAATTAAGCAAAGTTAAGAGCATCTCTCATTTACTTTGTATTTATAGATTGTCTCACGAGATCAAGCTGAGTCAGGGACTACATGGGATTGAAGAACACTGATTTTAGCAGAGTCAAAAGTAAAATCAAGGATAAGAATGAGAAAACACGTGTTTTTGTGTATATGTGTGACTATGCTTGCAAATGATGAGAAACAGGAGAGCTCCCTGATGTAAAGACTATGAGACCACTAGGTGTCATTCTTGTTCTATGTTTCCAGTTGGCCATACTTCAAATAGCTAGTCAGTAGGGAGTTTCTGCAAAACTTAAGATTTTATACCCCTAACATTTTATGTCTGGTAGTTTTATTATGTGCACTACTGTCCACCAGGGATTATACTGCAATACATATTTTCTTTCAGCCCACAGGTTATTATTGTTCTGGTCAAAAGTCAACACCTTACTTAGCATTGCTGCTTTCATGAGTTCTCTAAAACAAAAAATACTATAATAAACAGTAGTCATGCCTTGCCTGAGGCTTGAGTGTTATTATTTGTGCCTGAAATGTTAAGTGCTTGTGGGTTTAACACTTTCTTCTTTTTTTTTTTTTTTATATAATGATATACTTCCAAATAGTGCTTGGGTAATTTGATAAAAATAAATAATCAGTATTTCAAGATGTTTAGTCAGAATTTTTACATGTTATGGTGATAGAATTTTTAAATGAACTTTAACATGATATACCATAATATTTAAACCTTTATCAGGCTATTTTAAAAGCAAGGTTTTGCCCCTTCATTTTCTTTCAGATTTTCTACTCTTCCAATCAGATGATTTTAAGCCAGTCTCTAGACATCTGTCTTTCCCTTAGTTTCAATTGCCTTTGCTGGTTTACACCTAAGGTTCAGTAAGATTGACTGTTAAGGCAGGACAGAATGGCTGTTGTGGAATTAGGCAAATATGACAGGGCACTAAAGTGACATTGCAAGAACAACAGATATATTCTGGTATCATATATTGATAAAAGCTGAATACTGTTTAGGTGCTTCTCTCCCTGAATACTCAAGCACAGCTGGTAAAAAGTCTTAAGATGCCTTGTAGGCCTTCAGAAGTTTCTTGGGTTTTAAAAATGTATTTCTGACACATCAATGTTTTATTTTCTGAGAAAAATCATATCAGTATTTTACCCAGGTGAAACAATCTGCTTACATTTATTCTCTTTACTGTCATGACATCCTTGGAGGTTTAAATTATCTACTTGACATTCTTAAGTAATAGCATAAACATATACTTGATAACATCCAGAAAACTAAAGAACATGGTATTTAGTTCAGTCGTTCCCTTATCATTTTTGTAGCTTTGGATGTGTGAATGGTAAGTTACCACAAGTATTCACACTGAAAAATGTTTTTGTATATACTCTGTACTCTTTAATACTTCAGAAAAGGATAGCTATTAGTCCTAGACTATCAAGGAGGGGATTTAGCATGGAGCAGAGAAAGGTAAAGAGGAAGCACATCTCAAAACCTGCTCCTTTAAAGTTAATTCATTTGGATCTACTGTATGTTTTTCAAAACTGTTGTGATATAAATATATTCAGAAAACAAAAGTCTGAATAATACCAAGGGAAGGTATTTGACAACTTGTATTGCAATTCCATTGGTTTATTGGAAATAATTACCACAGAAAGAAATTGTTTTGTTCATTGTTATTAGAAAAATGAAGAATGTTATTAGAATAAGCAAGAGAAGACTGAGTTGTACACTGGCAATGACTTTTGTTATCAGGGTTAAAGCACTTCAATAGTACAGTGAAGGGAAACTCAAACTGTGTTCACTTTGTCTATTGTCTGTCATGGCTATATTTTTATTCATTTATTTTTTATTGACATCTACCCAGCTGCCCAAGAAAACAAACCCATTCATATTCTAAGTGAACATTAATGGGTATGATTTTTAAATGTGTTAAAAGAAGGGGTCCAGATTAGGTCTTATGTTCCTCCCTGTGGACAACTGTAATGAAGTGTAATGAACTGTAATGAAGTAATCTGCTTACTTTTTGTACCTATGAGGTGTCCTGGTTCTATATGCCTTTTGTGGATGAGCAACCTTCAACATAGACTCTAAACAAGTGCTAAAACATCTGTATTACATGTTCATTACTTTATAAAACTGGATTGTCATAAGATAATTTCTTACAGAACTAGTCAAAGGAAGCGGGAATTCAGATACCATCTCATATCTGACCTGGTGGAGGAAATTGATATCCACTACTGAACGGCCAATATAATTCTGGAATGTTTATGTAATGGCTATGGTAAAGTTTTTTGTTTGTAATTATATGTTTAAAGGTATGCTGTCAGCTCACATTTGCCTTTTAAAGACACATATATTCAGAGGCCTTTTCCCATGGGTACTTAGCTGTATAAACCACATTCATCTCTGTGATACTTGAAATTTTCTCAATATTAAATAATTGAAGTTTTGTGCCACATTTAGTCTGGCCAAACAGAGCATGCCATGGACAGCTGTTTGGCTGAAATGTTTGCTTCATACTGTTCAAGATAGTTACCTATAACTTGCAAACAAGTGGAAGGTTATGAACTTTCTATTTTCGTAATACATTTAATTTTGAGTCTGAAAGGAGGTAAGTTAAATTTTGATGAGTTACAGACCTACTGTCTGTCTTAAACAGGTTATACAGACTGGCATGTAAACCTGCTTCTATAAGCTGTGTAACATTAGAAAAAAATTAATTATGGGGAATTTTTTTGATCATTTTTGGTGAACCAGAATCTTTTTAGTACTTTAGCGGAGATTTCCTGGAGACAGATGTGGAAAAGGAGACAGAAGGTTACAGAAGTGTTCATGATGTGTTGTTGATGGAGACAGAAGGCAATTTTCTGCCAGCAAGACACTCAAGCATGCATGATTATGTCTTCACACCACTCCTGAAAGCTGAAACATTGCTGGAAACCAAATGACTCTGGATACATATCATTATATTTACTGTATTTCACATAAGGTAATGAGGGACTATTTTATATACTCTGAACTTTATGGATTCTGAACACTATGTGTTGTCTGCAGGGTGATACATAAACTTAGAAACAAAAGAATGGAGTCACCTGATGAATTTCAGATGTTTGTATCTTTTTAGTAAAATAGGGTGACATTTTAACAGCATTTAATGATATCTTTAGAAAATAGATTTCATATTTGAACATGCAAAAATAGGAATGTCTTGTTTGTGACATGTAGAGATGTAACCAGTAAATACAATTCTCCTAAATTTTCTCCTTTTTTATTTATTTTTTTTTTACTTTTCTCTTACAGCTTTTGTTTAACTTCAAGATCCATCTCTTCAAACTCTTTTGTTGACTCCCTGCCTTTGCTGTGTCTAGAATTTAATTGCTGTAGTCTGGTCTCCATTTCTTATTCAGAGTGATATGATAGTTGAGAAAGGCCAACTACCAGCAATTCCTGCCAGACATTTTCTGCTTCTGCCACCAGTTACTCTTGCTATATGGCTTTGCATTAGGCTGTGGATAGTGGTTCAGCAACTGTCATATCAGTGCAATCATGTTCAATTCCCTGTATCTGCAGCAAAATAGAAAGGGCTGTGGGAAAATATAGAATGCTAACATGAGGTCTACCTAAATGAAAATGCATTTTATAAGATGTAGTACTTGCAAGAAGACAGAATTGGAAAAGAGAAAAAATCTTATTCAGTTCACTTTTGTTTTGAAAGCAAAAATGTAGCTCATTGGGGGTGTATGAGGAAACGAAATACAAAATAAAGGTCAAACATACAGAGCATAAAATGTCTGTTAGTAGTAAAGAGATATACATTAGTCCTATAGTCTGTAATTTGGAAACACTGCACTAACACATTAAATATTCAATTATAAACATTTAGCTGTTGAGCTACTTGCAGGCAATATTCCACTCCTAGCAGAATTTATAATACAGTCTCAAAAGAAGTCTTTACCTTTGATCTCCGCTGAAATTAGAGTTACAAACTTTGGTGTGCTGAACTAAGTAAGGTAATAAAGCCCAAATGATGAAACTTAACTGCTGCTAATCCCTGCGAAGGCTGACAGTGTGGTCAATAAATTTATACAACATCTTCCCTAATCAAAATTGTAGTTGAACAACTAGGTTTTCAGTCCGGTGGCAGCTTTAGTCCAGGCTTAGGTCTGATATATGTTGTCTATGATGAAAAGTTGAGAGATCTGTGACTGTTCCGCCTAGAGAAGAGAGGGTTTAGAGGGATCTTATAGCCATTTGAAAGGAGGATGCTGAGAAAAATGAAGCCAGGTTGTTTTCAGTGGTGCCCATTGACAGACCTAGAGGCAATGAACACAAACCGAAACACAGGATATTCAGATGGATTATCTGAATATCAGGATGCACTTTTTCATTGGGAGTGAAACTGAGCAGGAGCACAGGTTGCCCAGAGAGGTTGTAGGCTCTCCTTCCTTAGAGATACTTAGAAGTCCTCTAGACATGGTCTTGGACAACTGGCTCTAGGTGGCCCTGCTTGAGCAGTGAGGTTGAAGCAGATGAGCTCCAGAGGTCCCTTTTAAAGTCAACCATTCTGTGATTCTGTAGTTTACCTGTTGATTTATCTCTCCTCAATAATTTCTCTTAGTGGTGCAACAATTTTAGAGGGAAATTTTTGAGATGAAAGCTTAGAAAACCTCACTGCACTAATTATGGTACAATTTTAGTGATGTTTATATTGACATGCAAGAGTGATTGATTCTAGTTTGAGTTTTGATGAGTGACTAAGTAGCCAAATGTATTTTTATTTGAAAGCTCTGTCTTGCTTTATGCAAATTATAAATGTTGGTTAGTTACAAAGTGATCATCCCACACCTGTCTCTAATCTATACTTTGTAAAAAACATGGATTCTGTTGTTAGAGAAAATATTAGTGTCAGTCAGGGTCAACAGATGCACTAAAAGTGATGTGGTCATGGAAACATTTAGTTTCCTTTATAAAGAGTTACCTTTATCTTTAGCGCAGGAGTGTGGTGGAGGCATGGCTAGAATGCTGGCCATGCTCTGTCTAGTCTGTGAAGAGATGGACCTTAAAGGGAAATCGACTACCTTCTGTGTGCATTAAATTACATATACATAAGTAGTTGCCAATCAAAACCTACCAGACATCTTATGGCCTATCTGTTACATTACAGAAAAGGCATCTCCAGAAAATATAGTTACTTGCAATTTAGAAAAAATGCTAAGCTTGTGGTTTATTATGTTTGTAATTAATGGAGATGAAGTAAGGCAGAAATATCACTTTCTTTCACCCTGCTGATGGAAGCTACTGAACTGGCTCATTTCTAGGTACATAAGTTACGTAAGATGTATCGTAGCATAGATCGCACCATGGGTGTGCATTAGCTAGCAATTCTAAGAAAGGACAAAACCCATTAGGAAGAGGCATCCTCCAACATGACTGATATACTTCTCCTGTAAACTTCTCCATGAACCAGACTTTGTGTTTACTGCCTATTTTAACCATAAAACCAAGCATATTTGTTTGATTCAGGGAAAATGAGAAGAAAAATTAAGTTCTTCCTGTATATTTATATTTTATACTGATTTTAATTTCTTTAGAAATATTTTTTGCTATTGAATTAGAAATGAAGTGTAATAATGAAAAATTTAGAGTTTTGCCAGCATTTTACTGCTGCAGAGAATTCTGTTTCACTATATTCTGTGAAGGCAGCATCTCTCCATTCATTGCTCATTTTAGATCATTAAAAAGCATTTCAGAATCTTTGGCAATTAACAATTTTACACAATTACTTAATCTAATAATTACTGTATTTAGTGGAATGTTCATACAAAATTACAATTTAATAATTTCTTTCCCTCTTTAAAGAAATATTGATATAGAAATGGTGCATATTTTCAGTATCTTTATCATATACATTCTGCAGTAATATATAAGCCAAGCTTCTAACAAAAAAAATATTAATGAGGTAGATTTTTACAGGCTTTGTAATTTATTCGAGGCTCCCTTTTATTGTCAGCCAGGCAAAACATAATATTTGATTTTAAGAAATTTAAATCATATTTTGAGAAACCTGAAAATTAAAAGCTACTCAGGTATAATTTTTTATAAACATAATCTCTTTGCAATATGTCTCTAGGCCACATTTCACAGACAAGAAGACCTAGAGTGAAAATAATGGATGGCAATATATTTTAAATATGAAAAGGCTTTGTGAATAAAGTGAGAAACACAGTGATTTTGTCATTTCAACTCACTAGTCTGCACATATCC
Organism: Myrmophylax atrothorax; assembly: GCA_026770055.1. Taxonomy (NCBI): domain Eukaryota; kingdom Metazoa; phylum Chordata; class Aves; order Passeriformes; family Thamnophilidae; genus Myrmophylax; species Myrmophylax atrothorax. The sequence continues at coordinate 96,544,941 of JAOXXN010000446.1, read as the reverse complement.
TAGAAAAGTGCAATTACATAGAGGCTAAAAGGTTCAACTGTAGGCACTGAATAGGTTAAGCATTTGACATCACTAAGTTACAGATTGCTTAATTTCTCAAACTACAGAATTACAGGATGTTTAGGATTGGAAGGGACATCTGGAGATCATCTTGTCCAATGCCCCTGCTCAAAACAGGGTGAACCAGAGCAGGTTACTCAGGGCTGTGTCCCAACAGCTTTTTAATACCTCCAGAAATTAAGATTCCAAAACCTCTCTGTGTTCAAGCACTCACTCTCACATTAAAAAATGAGTTTTCTTATGTTCAAAGACCATCTCCTGTGTTTCTCTGTATGCCCATCTTCAGGTAATTGTATTGATAAAATCTGTCCTTTTCTCCAGGCTGACCAGTCACAGCTCTTTCAGCCTCGCCTTGCATATCAGATGCTTCAAAACATTTGTTATCGCTAGTGGTCCTTTGCTGGACTTGCTCCACAATCCCATGTCTCTTTTACACTGGGGAATTCTGATGATGCCTAAGGAGTTTTTTTGATTTTTGGACTTTCTAATTTTTATAGATTTTCGAAGTAATTGTAATTGTAGTGAAAATGCAGATTTTAGTGTACTTCTAGCAGCTTAATTTCAATTTTTATGCATTCTAACTCCTATCCCATATCAATACCTCAAATTCCATTAGCTATTTAGTCTTCTTTTCAGGGTAGAAGGTTGAATAATATCTTAAGGCCTGCAGCATGAGACATAAACATGGGCACACTGACCTCAAAGCCAGAACTCTGGAAGGCCTCCAAGAATCCCTGTGTGACATGAGGAAGAGGAAAGATGATGAACAGAGGGTCCCAATCTCCCCTAGACTCAAGTCCTGACAGGGTGTGTCGGGGATGGGACGGGGCAGGACTGAGGGATGTTTGAACTGGGGATTGGATGAACAATATTGTAAAAACCATGACAGCAGGGTTTGGGGTATGTGTGTGTTGATACGAATTCCTGTGGGCCTTAGGCCTGGAAGTTAAAGGACCTTTGCTTTTTATCTTATCCCACACAATGTTGGCTCAGAGTCCTGTTTTTTGTGGTCTCTTAAGGCATCACTGAGATAGGCCCTGCACTCCAGGATATAAAGTACAAGTCAGAAAATTCATTAACATTACCTCCTGGTACACTGTAACTGCAGTAAGCTTTTTAAATCAACTTTATTATGAATAACTTTTGTTGCTGTTTGGAAAGATAGGAAATGGGAATGTCAAAGAACTGCTGGACTCTTGTTGGTCTCAAATATCCTCAGGGGTGGGGTTTTTTGTTTAGTTTGATTTTTTCCTTATTTTTTTTTTTTTTTAGTTTTAATTTTGGAGGAAACAAATGTATGACCCAACAGAAATTATTCAGCACAGAATTCCCCAACACTTCAGAACTCACGCATATGGCATAAAAATAAAGCAAGGAGACACTCACTGGTGACTAGTTTCTTAGCAAAGCCTCAGCTAGAAGCAATTTAACATTGCACATCAAACACAGAGGCTACAACTACATGACCAAGAGAGCTAATGAATAAGTATGGACATGCTCAGCAAAATAAGTGATGGTCTTGGCACAACATTTTCAGGGTTTTCTACTTTGAACTAGTTCTAGGCTCTCCCACATTAACTGAAGGATGATTTGCTTCAGAAGAACTTTAAGCTTGTTAGTGAAGTGCATTTCAAGTTCGGCTTCATCCTAGAAGAATCCATTTCATGTGCCCAAAGACATTTTGCAATGTCAACCTAATTAGGTGGCAATGTCTGGGATGTTCACTTCAAAGATGCACTCTGATTCAATCTAAACCACTAAGTACACCCTCCAAGGCTCAGATTTGATTTGATTTGATTGTGAAGGCCCAAGAAAAAGAAGTCTAGGTCACTTGATGACCTCCTGTCTTTGAAATTTAGCTTGCAAGACACTCTGAGAAGAAATTAATTTCTGATGCATCATCTACTGTTTGTTAGACCAATAATAATGGTAAAATACCTTAGTGGGAAATGGAGAACTTCTGTTTTGCTGGGTTTCATTCCTTTTGCCATAGTGTCAAATTATTGGTGTTTCAGACATAAAGTTTGTTTGAAATGAGTTGAACAACCACATCAACTGCCATTAGTAGTTAACCGACTAGAAATTTGCATAAAGGAATTGCATATTCAGTGACTTTTCCAAGCCAATAATGTAACTTCCATTCTCTAAGTACTTTTTTTTTTAAAATCTGTGACCTTATTTGAAAAGCCATTTGTGTGATAGATGATTCTCTGCTAACTTCAGTACAGTTTACATCAGACCTATGATGCCTTAAGAGAGACTGCAGAAAACAGGATTCCAGCCAACTTAGTGTATGATAAGATAAAAAGGTTCCTTTAATGTTCAGGCCTAGGGCATTGAGGAATGACACACCTCCTTGTGAACACTGGTTTTTTGGGTTTTTATAATAATGTCCATCCAATCCCTGTTCACCCATGCCTCAGTCCAGCCCCAGCCCACCCCCATCACACCCCATCAGAAGTTGAGTCTGGCAGCATCTAGAACCCTCTCTTCATCATCCTTCTCTTCCTCGCAGCGCACAGGGGTACTTGGAGGCCTTCCAGTGTTCTGGGCTTCGAGGTCGCTCTGCCAATCTTTATGTCTTGTGGCACAGGCCTTAAGATGTTTTTCAGCCTTGAAAAGAACAGCTAAAGGAATTTGGAGGGATTGATACAGAATAAGGGTTAGTATGCATAAACATTGGACTTAAGCTATTAGAAATACTTGTACATTAAAATCTACATTTTACTGCAATTACTATTACTTTTAAAATCCATAAAAATTTTAAAAATCAAAAATTAAAAAAACCCTGAAGCATTACCTAACTTTCCAGACTTGCTCTGCAGATGTATTATATAGGAGCAGAAATACACCAATTATCAGCAAAAATTTATATATGCAAGAAATAAATAGGGTTACAGAACTCCATATGAATCAGCGCAATAAAGTAGACTGATTATTTTAAAACTTGTGAATAGTTTGGCATGCTAGGACACACAGCTACTTATTGGAGCAGCAGTAAGGCCAGGACTGTACATAGCAGAACTGTCATTTATTTACTGCCTTGCTTTTGATAACATAAGCCTCATTTCTATCAAAAGACATTAGACGTTTTAGTTAGCTTTTTAGTTAGAAGACTTTCAGTAAGCTATATTTCTATAGTCAAAGTGCAGTAACAGTATCATAACAAAAGAATTGGCATTTTTCAATGATAAACTGTCATATAAATCTGACATTTTTATTTCCATTTTGTCAGGTAACTCTCTGGATTATGAAATGACTCAGGATACAAATATTTTAAAAAATGCAAATATTCTGGTATTTGGTATTTTAAGCCTCACATAAATTCTTAGTCAATTTCTATTATGGAATATTATTTGAAACTTGATAGTCTTTAGCAACTAATATTTTATAGTATCTATATTTAGCATTATTTCAGCAATTTCTTCGTAGAGCACAATCAGGAAAGGATGAGCTCACTGCTGGAGGTGAAAATGAAGTGACATAGGAAAGGCAGGTCACTCTTCAGTGTGTTATGGTATTACTTAAGGTCATATAAATATACAGCATTTCAATATCTCATAAGAATATAAAACAGAAAGAACAAAATTAAGAGAAAAGCAGAATGGTAACAAAGACCTTGCTTGTGGTCAGCCAACATGAACTTCATATGAATGTGAGGTTTGGAAGATCATCTGTCTTTCCCACATTACCTTTCTTAGGAACTGACCAGAATGGGAAAAATGTGAATGAAAACAATGCTGCAGGTAAAATCTCCTCTGCCTATAGAAACAGCTAAAATATTTCTCATTTTCCAAGGAAGTTAATTTTGTGAATTAGCACGCCTACTGTTTGGAGTCATCTTGCATTTTTTAGAAATATCAACACATGGTCCATGAACATCAAAGTCTTAAATTGTTTTTCTAATCACTTTATGAAGCAAATTGAGGTGCTGTGGTATCTGCCATCTGAAAAAGTTTTCTCAAAATTCCTCCTTCTCCAAAGTGTCATGTTTCCTGGCATCAATATCAGAGGCTAATTTTGACTATATCACAGGATGGTTCTTTTTTGTTTTCTCTCTTTTAAATCAGTTTTTGTTGTTTCTCCCAGAAGCAGAATACCATTGACAAAGACATCTAATAAAAGCAATGGATAGCCACAGCATTCTGAGGCTAAGCAGCATCACTATAGAGTGCCTCATGGTTTTTAGTAGTTACATGAACTACTGGAATCTATAGCTCCCTGAGCTGGCTGGAAACAACAAAATCCTATTTTTTTCTGCATTTCTTCAAGCATTTCACTTCCTATCCCACCCCTCTGACACGCTGTACAGAATTTCTGTAATAGTTCAAGCTTTTCACTTCCTATCCCACCCCTCTGACACACTGTACAGAATTTCTGTAACAGTTAACTGACCCTTCAACTCATCAAAATTACTGTATCTGGAAAATGCTGCTGGTATCACCAACCTGTTGCACAATGATATGGCCTAAGGATACTGTGAAAATTAAACAGCGATAAACATAAAAATTATAATCTTGTAATCATCTATTCTCATTTTCACTAGAACAGTGGTTTAATTATAAATATACCAGTTTTAAACCCACAACTTTGAAAAAAAACCCATACATGGTTCTTTCACAGCACCCATATTTACTACGATTCCTAGTTTTCAAATGTGCTTACCCATAAAGGCAGTTATTTTATATGTTTACTCTTTTATTACAAGAACTTAATTGGAAGTTTGCTCATCAGGCTATGGAGAGTTTAATTAAGCTCAATGAAGAAAACACTGAGAGGAAAAAAACTCCAAGCTCTTAAATGTGCTATTTTTGCTCTGATTCTGATTTTACAATTACCTTTTTCTCCCTGATTATCTTATCTCATATTAATAAACAAAACAATAAAAACCTACCTCTGGTTTCTGCTAATTTAAATATTGGCACCTTTCAGGCTTATTTTGTGTTCTCAGCTTGGCTTGAGTTTTTTAGCATCTCCAAGAGAGCCTGAGGGGCTTTCTTCATTGGACTTCACATCTCAGGCACATGAAAAATACCATTTATTTGCTGCTGTAATTTTGTGACTGGGGAGGGGGACTGCTTGCTTACGGCAACTAGTACCTCCTTCACTGAAGTTAATGAGAACATGCTTGTGCAGCAACAAAAAGATAAGAGAACGTGCCCAACTTTTTAAGAAGAAGAGATGAGAAGAGAAATTCTAAGATGATGTTACACTTATTAATAGAATGGTGTCATATAAATGGAATCTGGAAATGAAAGAAGTAAGCTAATGGTGCAAGCTGTAAGCACTTACCTGGTGGTACTCTGTCCTGTGGAATCCTATTTCTCTTGATGAGTATTTCTTCACCTCAATGAGTTAATCTTCCACTCAGAGTGGGCACATGCAGGGCTTAAACGCTGAATTTTTAGTCACACACTGAGAGAGCTGTTTAACTGTTTGTAGTGTTAATAAAGTTTCTGTACCAGTGCTTTTCCGCCAACAGCAGCAACAGCTTAGCCACACAATTTGTCTTTTAACTTGGGTACACTTTACCACTTCTGTGGCATCTGTAGATATCTCCCTTGCAACAGCACTTGCACAAATGTTAGGCATACAAAATATTTTCAATCTACGGATGGGATGTAGCAGGTTTTCTTTTTCAAGTAAAGGATTTCTTTTATTACTTTTCTGGAATATTGAAAATTTTCTTTGTCAGTTGAGTAGCCTTTAGTCCTTTGAAATTGGAAAAAGATGGTGAAATAGGAAAAGATCCCTGGAGAAGCCATGTGAATGTATGAGAGAGGAACTGGGACTCCAAGGGTGTTCACTCTGGAATCTTCCTTTCCTCTGCTTACAAAAAGATACTGCAGATCTCTGTGCCGTGCTGGGGACTGGAGACCATATGTTTGGCAAAAAGGTCAAAAAAAAGCTTGAAAGGAATTTGCCTCACTTATTTTCAGTCTATCTTTTGGAAGAATTCAAGATCAAGAGGAAAGGATAATGCAGATTCTCAAATTAGAATAGATCTTTGTTGCAAGGAAAAATAAAATTACTTTAAAAGCTATTTTATCACCTTGGTTTTTCTTGAACTTCCATGATTTGGTCATTCAAAATAGCTAAGATTCTCAGGTACAGGAGAAAAGCAACTTCATCTGGACTGCAAACATCACTGCTTCATAAGCAGGGGCAAGACACATTAAGAAGTTGCAGGCTTTCCTACAATGCCTAAGCAGAGAAATGCTCATGTTAGTCCTGTTTTGGAGGAGAGATAAATACATTCCTGTGTTTAAACCCTGAGAGAAACATTTTTTTTCAATGGCATTCAAATAAATTTAAAGTAGCTTTCTCATGATGGTATGATAATGCCACAAAAGGATCATTTTTAATCTAAACTTTGAAGTGAATCTCCCTAAGAATTTTCTTCCTGGTGCAAACTCCATAGAAGACCGCAAGAGGTTTTAACCCCAAAAGGTAATCTTTTCATGAAACAGAAATTAGAACAATTCACTTCTCACAGGGGAAAAAAAAATTAGGTAAAACAAAATAGAAAGGAGACAGATTTGCAGAGAAATCTATCTTTTTCAGCTGTGTCTCTGCAAGGAAGGTGTTTTAGTACCTCTGGTTTCAACTTTAGAAATGTTTCTTTCTGAAGGCCTTGAAGACCTGGCCCTATCTGTTTCCTCGTTGATCCTCTCCCTGGACTTTCCTAAGGTCTCAGCTTTGCTGATTTTTTTTTTTTTTGCTTTCTTCTTTGTTGCACCTCAGAGTGTATCTGTCTTTGGATAGAACAATTACACTAAGCAGCATCTGACTGGGAAAGAAAAAACTTCTGTTCCTTGCATGGTGTCCTGGGTTGAGCTGGCAAAATGCCAGCTGCCCAAGAACAGAGAAAAAATGTTCCTCTCCCCCCCCCAACCAGCCAAGAGAAAAGGAAGGAGAGAGAGGGAAAAAAAACTTCCTAACCAGGTTTATGCTGAAACTAACTATATATTTATACAGAAAAGAGAAAACTAAAGGAAAACTACAATATCACACACACTTACACAAGTTATGTATAACAA
>JAOXXN010000446.1:96494264-96513994 GCA_026770055.1 Myrmophylax atrothorax | reverse complement strand
GTTTTCAGCAAGGTAGGTAAAAATACAGTATATTACTACTTGGTATAATTCTACTTTTTTAATATGAGCAGACTATGTTAAATTGCATCACTGAATACCGCTGAAAAGCTGCAAAAGCCTTGATAGTGATATTTGACTGTCTATAACAGCAGTTTGCCCTAATGCTAGCCTGAGTGTCATTGGGGCTCTGAGGAGATGTCAAGTAACATTTATCCGAGTGAGAAGTAATTTGTGGTAAATAAAGCTTAGTTAGTTCACAGCAAATAGTCCCTGCTGAAAGCCTTTAAAACTTTAAAGGACAGCAAAGAGTTGGAAATGTAAACTCCAAAGTAAGGTATTCATTCTAACATTTGAAATTTGATCCTTGCTTTTACTTTAGGTTTCAAAACCTCTTTGTATCATACTAAAGGTGGTCACAGGAATTCTAGTATGCTTCCTGAAAGACCAAACAAAAAGACTATGCAATATGAAGACAAAAAAACAGATAGCAAACAGGTTACAGAAGGTATACGTTTTAATTTCTATGCTAAGGTCAAGCAGGCAAACCACATAGTACTATTGGCCAATTAAAGATCTAGAAATATTTTTCCTATTTGAGGTTGTTTCTAATAACTGCTTTTTGGTACAAATTCACAGTTACATTGTATAGAAGATGTTTTTACTCGGTTAAAGCAGACTTTTAAAACAGAAGGTAGAGTAGGGAGCTAAAGAAAAAGTTGGTTGACCAGAGAAAGGGGCATTAGACAAGAGACAGAAGCAGGATACTAAATTTCACAATATCAGGTGCCAGGCGATGCTGTCTGAAGATTTCATCAGAAACTCCCTAATTCTTGTATTGTGAAAAATAGAAATAAGGATATAGATTGCTCTAGGACACTTAGATATCCTTATTTTCCTCATTCTTTTCTTTTTCAAGGTCATCTCTCGATATACAACTGAGAAGTCGTATTGTGATACACTACCTCAAAGAATCCCAGAAAATGATTGCTCTATTACACCCATCTGTTCTCCTGGACTTGCTACCAGAAAAAAAAAAAATTGTCCTCACCTTCCCAAGATTATTATAATGGCTCATTGTCCTACTGTTTTATTCATCAGATAAACCTAATTGGAGATGCTAACAATTTCTAGCCTGCATCACAGTTAATAGGCTTACTTTGACATGCTGTTTGGATGGTATTAATATATTACTTCATCAATGCCATTTCTCACTCTGGTGTTTATTGATTTCCAAGGATGCATCATGGTATGTGTGAGCCTTTTGCTCCCCAGCACAACCCAATGTTCAGACTTTCACAGAGCACTTTCCTGTGTAATTGCTGCTTGTCAACAAGGCAGCCAAAAGAAATACTTGATAGAGATTGGAGAGCAGTGAGGAAAGTTTGAAGATATATGCAAGAGTGTAGGAATTACAGCCAAGTGCATTGAGCTGAGGTGATTGTGCAAAACTACGACACAGTCCTGCAGTCTGTGACTGAACCATATCCTGGGATGCAGAGACAGAGTAAGAGCATTTAGAAAAGTGATGGAGAAGTAAGAAAAAGTAAAAGAGAAGAAGCAGACAAAGTAAATGCAAAAAATATGGATAAGTGTACTAAAAATGCAATCCTTCTTTGTCCTTGGAGTTTTCTTAAAGAATAAAAGTGTCATCCACAGTTTATGCAGATCTTTTAATACATGATTTTTTTGAAGCACATATCTTTTCCCATAATGCTAGGTCTCCTTGATTTTTCTGAGGGGAGGTATTGATTATTTTTGTTTTGTATTTACCCTTTCATCTTTTTAAATATCACATGGAGAAGGGGTGAAAAAATAAAAAGGAACACTTTTGTTTTAGACAAGTAGCAAGGACCTATTTGGAAAACAAAGAGAGAAACATTTAGTGGATGAGTGGTAGTCTTTTCATTTCTTTCCATGTGGTTTCACTGCTTTGCCTTGTCCTTGCACTTCTTAGCTTTGCAGGTTGGGAGAAAAATTAACGTAAAGACCAGGCTGTGCCCTGCTTGCATTTACTTCAAGCAGTGTCCCAGTTTGTTTCAACCTGAGAACTGTTCTTACAAGTCTGTTATTTTGTTCTTTGATTGCTTCACCACTGTTCAAATTGGTTTTTTCCTCCCAGTTTGCTTATATTTCCCCTCTGTTTGGATCATCTTTAATGACTTTTTTAAGTCATTGTATCCTCTAGGAGCCACTATCATCTAAGTTTTGGCTTTTTTTCTCTTCTTTAAATATATGTTTAGAAGTTTATTTTTACATTCTTTTGTTTTCATTCATTCTCTTATTAAGGCTATTTAAATTCAAAGTTCTTCAGTACATTTCAGATTTTCTTTGTTATGGGATATAAGCCATATTCCCTGCTGCATTTTTCCTAAATGTTTTTTGACCTTTGAAGATGCAGTTCAGAATAAGATTATCAGACAATTCCTGCTTTGGGATGCAGAAGTTGTATTCCATCCATACTTATGACATCTAGGTAGTCTGCTTCTTCATGTCCACTGAATCAGGTGGTGCTGTAGCTGAATGTTAATAGAGTAATTTAATTATTTAGAGTTGTTGGTGCTGGGCAAACTGTGCTCTATACAGCCAAGAGGATGAACTTTGTGATGGTAATTAGGGTATGTGCAGGTCAAAGCACATAAAAAGCTGTTCCAGGTTGTACTAAATGATAAATATTTTCTGAGGGAAGATAACTGAATTCACTTAAGACTGTTCAACCTCTCATTTACCCTTCACTATCACCATAGCTACTTCTGCTAAGTAGCAGAGGGTATGCTGGAACCTAGCTGTGTCAGCATTACAGTGGCATCAGGACTGCCTTTTTTCAGGGTATGGAGGCAGAATGGAAGGAAGGGTTTAAGGATATTATTGACATTCCCTGTTTGCTCTGCACCACTGACTGTTTCAAAGGGCTGTATTTGACATGGATGTAGATGATAAGAGAAAAAAAAAGGATTGTTTTGTGATATATTTTGAGATGCTTCTATATACTTTCCCTAAGTTGCTGATTTCATTGACATAAAGCAAATGCACAGATAATGCAGTTCAGATGTGTAACTCTGCTCAGATGACATGACTGCCCAAGTAAGAAAGGACTGAAAAGGATATTTTTTTTTGCCTGCACCAATTTTTAAATTGATTTTATTTTTTATTTTTGAAATAGGAAAAATTCAACTAATTTCTGTCTCTTTTGCCTTTCTGGAAGTAGTACTGCAGAACAATATTAGAGAATCGAATGCAAACCAGAAATTATTTTATTGTTATTAATTATTTATTAGTTGCATGCATGGAAGCCCTGCTGTGAATATCAGTGCAGTAGTGACAGCCTTTTAATGGGCTTGTTTGTATATTGAGCACTAACAGCCTCTGGCCAGACTTTTAAAAGTAATTTTGTCACTTGAACAAGCAAATAGCCATCAAAGTACACCAGGTAGGCAACAGTAGCAGTAACTCAGAGCTAACACTAATCTCCCTGTATGCCTAAACTCCCTTAGGCACCTATGTCTCTACAGCTGGCATTTTCAAAGAAGCCTAACAGTTGCTGCCAACAAATGAGCTGATGAGAGCTCTAGCACAAGTGGAAACCCTGGGGCCCTTGGGAACAAGATTTGTAAAGTAGGCAGGAGAATTTCTGTCTTGCCATTAATGTCTGATTTCCTAAGTGTCCTCTGGGGGTGCTGAAGAGATGTTACTTGTCATGAGTGGAATAGACAAATAAAATAGAATGTCCAGAAACCTCCTACTGTCTTGGCACATAAAATGTGTGCCTGAAATCTTACATCTCCTCACAAAACTTGTGCTGCATGTACAGAAGAGCAGATTACATGATGGGTCCTGTGCCAGGGCTAAGCTGCCATTGTGGAAAACGTTAGTGATACAACATCCTTCAGTGTCCTGCCAGCTCCTCTCTTCTTCTCTGGCAGCTTATGCACATGTAAGTCTGCCATGGTACTGCTGCTAGATTCAGGCACTGTGGAAGAACCGGATACTCTGATATGAGAGTGCCAGACTGAAGCCTGAACACAGGCCTGTGCTCAGTCTATGTGCTTTTCTTGGTTTCTGAAGGTCAATGAGGTTCATGATTTTTTAAAATAAGTAGAAAAAAACTTTTGTCATCTTTTTTCTTCCACAGATGTTATTTGAATTGTCAGAAGCAGTCCTATGTGATACCTCATCTTTGTTACTTTTTTTGATTGGTTGCTCTTACAGCAGCATTGAGCTATTGCCTCATGGAAATAACTATTTGGGATGGTATGAGAGTATCTGTGCTGTATCACCACAGGAACTGGAAGCAAGCATCCAGGTGAGGATGCAGTGGTTCCTATCTGGGAATCACTGCCTTGCTTGTAACAGTATGCCTATTTGTTCCCCTTATGCCTATTTGTTCCCCTTACCCTGCCATGTCCAGCTTTTCTTCCACTTCAGTTTTGAGAAAGTCCCTTATATTTTTCAAGGATTATTTTTATATTATTCAATAGGTTCTAGCAGACAACCAGACATAATGAATGCTGTTAATTGTCTTATTTTCCCTATATGAAGATAATTTTCCCATCTATTTCTGAATTTTGTCAGAGACTTGCTAGTTTGTCAAAGCTGACATTGGGAAGCATTGGAGCTGATGGTTCTCTGGCAGCAGTGGAATGATTATTGTTGGTACTGGGGCCTTCTATCCAAGGTATAAAAGGTAAATTCTGTAAGTCTGCAAAAATAATTCATAATGTTATTTAAATGGTATTTTCAGTTCATGAATAAAATATTATGTCTCATCATGCAAATATAAATATTTTAGTATTTTTAAAAAGTAGATTTTGATCCAAGAGCAACAATTCCTACAAAGATGTATATTCCTAAATTCTTAAATTATTGACTTAAAGTTTCATTTTAAGAGATACTGTAGATGTAAAAAAAAAAAAAAGAAGAAGAAAAAAGCGAATATGTTCACCATTATCCATCTGATTTAAACCCATGAAAATTTTCCTCATGTTTGTGTTTAAAACAATAAAACAGACACATCCTGATTCAAAGACAGGAACTAGAATTCCAAGTTGTAGCCTGTGGCACCTATTTATAATTGATTTATGAACCTTTGAATTTCACCTGTAAAAGGACCTTGTGGTCTGAGATATTCTTTCTCTTCCCCTTCTTTTTTTCCTCCATTTCTTTTGAATTATTTTATATCCAATTTATACTCTTTTTCAGCAGGGAGTTTTGCATATGAATTTTGCACTGCTTTAAAACCTGCTCTTCTCTGATGCATATTTCATGATTTTACTTTTCTCAAACCCCAAGCCTTCTTCCTAAGAAGGCCTGAGCACAAAAAACAAGCCCCTGCGGTATACCTATCAAACATAAAATAGTGACTTTCCAAAAGGACTACCCGTAAGTGATCTGGTAAGCAAAAAGAAAATTTTCAGCAATTTTGAAGACAAAAAGGTGTACATAATAAGTCAATAATTTTCAGAAAGTTACAAGCTATGCTCTTATGACGACTACAGTTATGGAAATTTAAGACTTTCATAGTTTCTTCACAAGGTCACTTCTATTCCTAAATTGTCTGTCTAAAGAATTCAGCAAGTCCTGAATCTCACAATGAGGGTGAATATTGATAATTTTTAATGGTAGGATCTCCAATGCTAGGATGCTGACCTTGGACCTGGAAAAGCTGAGTTTGGTGATGGTTCTACCCCAACCTCCCAACTGAGCAAAGACAAGTAACTTCAATGAATATATACCTATCCTTATTGTGATTTAGGTGTGTAAATTCTGCTAAAATTAGGTCTTGAGTATCTCTGCATCCATAGATAGTCAGTAACTGGGAATTACTTCATTTATCTTCCTCAAAAAGTGTTAGAGGATTAATGAATGAAAATTGTGATAACAGTAACTATCAAATTCTTAAAACTAACCTCTTTTTACTCAATTTGAAGAAATGGGAGACTTGTAGTTCATTTTAAAATAGAACAACATCTAACTCTGGAAATGTAAAATTACTAGGCCAGTAAATTAATTAGGTATAAACAATTATGAATTCACAACTCTAAAACTTATGTCTTGCTATCCAGTAATTGTCTACACATTACTGAAAATTGCTTCAAAGTTTGAAAGCCTTTACTCAGAATCATCCTGGAGTTAAAAAGTCTGGCAGACTTAGCTTAATTTAGGTTAAAGCCAAACTAAAGGACTACTACTGCTCTCCCTCACATGCTGTCCTACCTTGCAGTTTCATGACCTTTCATATGACAGAATTTGTAATTAGAGAAGGAAATAAAAAGGCTGTTGTGAGTCAAAGCTTAAGGCATTCCTAATTTGAATAATTACACTGTTACACATTTGTTGTGTCACAACATCTTCCATATCAAATTTAAACAGTTTGCACATAGAACCTGCATGACCCCTAACTACAGGTCCTGCAAAGTTATTCAAGGATATGGAATTCAACTGGGTCCTTCTTTTTTTGGCTGTTCCCATTATTTATAATACAGTAAAAATGTGTAACAAAGTTTCCTTCATATCAGTTCATTGGAGGGATTTATATTTCTCAGATATTGAGGGAAGAACTTGGTCGTAGTGAAGATGAATTTTTGTCTTTGTTTAGCCCAGATATAAGACATTGACTGGTTAATCTTCTATTTTCTTTTTTTTTTTTTTCCTTTGGTCTAAACGGTGTTAAGTAACACATCAGATGTCAGAAAATCTGAAGACAAAATAGTTGAACAACAGTTTCTGGTCCCTGGCAGCCAGTTATATAGTTATGAAGTTATGTAGGCTTAAGCTATGAATTTCTCTCTCTGCACTAGAAGGACAGTGTTACACAGAGAATGAGAATGCAGCTGGCACTGCCAGCAGATGGATTAATTTGCTGAGCTTCTTGAGCTTCACCCTGGATGGGAAGAACCCTCTGAGTCAGTTATAGCCATTACCAACCTGAGCTCCTATTTGTCATTTTGTCACTGAAGAGATTGCCTCAGACCTCATCTCCTCTGCTACTGTACAAAATCAAACAGGCTTGCTTAAACGGCTGTGGGTTAATCTGACCAGTCTGGCTGTACCCTTGCGAGCTAGAAGCATTCGTAGAAGTAAATGGCTGAGAAATATAGCCAATAAATGCTAGGACCTTTAGCTGTTTCACATTTATATTGACTAGGTGATTTAAACTGCAAAATCAGATTTAACAGCTGCTGAAAGTGGTCTAAGCTCATTTGCTTGGTTTTGAACCAAAACAAAATAGGAGGTATCATGGGGTCACATGATCACATGTGCACTTAGGAGTTTTCAGCTTGCACCTGTGGTTCCTCTCCTGAATCCAAGACATGAGCACACTCTTCCTGAGTATCTGAATTATATCTAGTTTGATATGCACAGTTTTGGAAATCCCTAATATTGTAGAGAAAGATGGATTCATTCCCAGTTTCTCCAAGATTATACAGAAGGTCTGATCTTAAATGCAAAAGGGTATGAAAGTGCCTCAGAGGATGTTATGTAGATAAAGCAGAAATCTTAGCCAAGTTACCTGGACGGAAAATCCTGTCTGCCCAGCCAGTCCTCTGTTTTTCAGACAAAAGTTCCTCCCCTGTTTCTAGCCCTGCCTGCCCTTCCTGATTCACAGGTGTGCATGAAAGTTACTCAAACAGGTCCATGTAACATTTTGGGGGTAGTCTCAGGCTTGAGTACAGACTGGGAAAAGAATTCATTGGAAGCAGCTCTGCAGAGAAGGACTTGGAGGTTCTCAGTGATGAGAGGCTGGACATGAACCAACAGTGTGTGCTTGCAGCCCAGAAGGCCAACTGTGTCCTGAGATGCATGAAAGTGCAGCCAGCAGGCTGAGGGATGTGATTCTGTCCCTCTACTCTGCCCTTGTGTGACCCTGTGCGTAGTACTGTGTCCAGCTCTGGGTCTCCCAGCCCAAGAAAGAGGTGTACCTGCTAGAACCGGTACAGAGGAAGGCCATGAATATAATTAGAGGGATGGAGTACCTCTCCTACAAAGACAGGCTGAGAGGGGGGGGCATTTCAGTCTGGAGAAGAGAGGGCTCCAGGGTACCTCATTGTGACCTTCCAGTAATTTAAGGGAGCTTATATAAAGGAGGGAGAAGGACATTTTATATGGGCAGTTGGTGACAAGAAACAATAGTTTTAAACTGAAAGAAAGCAGGTTTAGATTAGACATTAGGAGGAAATTGTTTACTGTGAGGGTGGTGAAGCATTGAAGCAGGTTGACCAAAGAGGTTATGGATGTCTGTGTGAATTGATTATACACAGGTAATCAGTGCAACCTGAAATCCCCAGCTACAGTGTAAGGAAAATATATTTCATTTTCCTTTTTTCATTTTATTTTGCTGGCAGACAGGGACACTACACTGCCAGTTAGCAGTAGGGTGAGCAAAAAGGCACGTGTGGCAGGGTCTCTACATAACAAGAGGCCTGGCGCATGCGTATTACTTCACCAGGCTGTTTTACAACTTTTGGACTTTCTTGTCTCTCTTCTTGTTTATCTGGTGTAAAACTAACTGAAGCTATAAGAAAAGTCAGTGTGTTCTTCAGTGATACTGACTGAAAAATATATAGTCAGCTGAGCTGATGAAACTTAGAGATTTTAGAGTCATTAACTTTAAGAATATATATGTCCATCCAAGAAGAAGAAAAATAAGTAATGTTTTTCAGTAAAGAAATTAATCTTTGATGAATAGATGAATTAAGAAAAAATATGACGCTGTGTGGTCAAGAAGGAGGAAAGACAGTTCCAAAATAAATAATGAAGTGTCATGGTGTGAGGACAAGTAGAGGTCAGATGCAGACATGCCGCGGGGAGGCAGACTGATAGAAAGCCTCTTTCTGAGTATTGACAATAAAAAAGAAAAAGCAGTAGTTCAGTTCAGACACAGTTTTGGTTAATCACTAAAGTAATTTTGAAGATGACTAGGAGGTAGAAGAACATTTTTCAACAATCTCTACTGTGTATGCATTCAAATACCCTGTTTTATAAGATATACTGTATTGAAGCTGACTGATAGTAGAATATATGACCACCGAGTCCCATGTCTAGTAAAAGAAAAAAAAAACCAGAAACTCACACATTCAAAGAATACAGAATTAGATGAACTTGACTTCCTGAGTGTACGTTGCTAAATATTACTGTGAAACTTCCCTTGAGGACTTAATGTAGAACACAGGCTTCATTCCTACCTGTGATAAATACCCACATTCAAGGAAGGAGGTCAAGAAAGTTTGGCTAAGATAAGAAGGTGTTTTCTTGGGACCAGGCACAGAAGTCTGTGTGTATTTTCTGCTCTGCTGGCTAGTGTGGCAGAGCCACCAGAGCCACTTTATCTCTGAGGGTATCCAAAGAATTGATCTGACATACATTCTCATAAAACTTCTAGGATTCATAATTGTTGCCATTACCCTCCCTGTATTTCTTTCCTACTGTGTGAAATCCCATGTAAATTTCTTAAATTCCTGTATGAAATCTAGGAGAATCATTAGTCATTAACAGAGCTATGGAACTTTTAAAACATCTAAAGAAATGACTTAGACCACAAACTTGGAAAGTACACATAAGTGAACATGCACTACATAAGTAAACATGCATCTATTTGATTTCTGTGAAAATAAAATGCATTTGAATGAAGTTGGAAATATTTATCTCTGCATTTATGTAAGATAAATGGGGCTATTTCTAGCTCAGGTAGAGTAAATGCATTCCTTTTTGAAAGCATTCTGTACCATTTGGCACCTGTTATACTAAACACTGTCTATGAAAGAAATGATGAATATTAAATTAAAATTATGGAAAATGTGAAAAGCTATTAGAGTAATAACGATTATTTGTTTTCTTTGTAACTTAAGAGAGAATGATATCATTAATCTGCAACAGTTACACATGAAAATGAGTTGCTCTCAGTGCTTCTGGGGTCTGGACCAGCAGATGGCACTGCGGGAATAATGATGGTTTTTGAAGGGCGATTGGTGTTAAGTACCTCCTATTCCACCACACAGACTACTAAACAATTTTTGTCTCCCACTGATTTCACCAGTTTAATCCTGTGAGTCAGATTTTCCAGGCTTACTTACTGCTGCCAGTGAAGGATATACTGAAACTGCTGACACCAAGTACTTAATGTAGTTTATGTTATAGAAATAGTAATCTCCTATATTAAATTACTTGCTCACAGAAGATACCTTTTCCTAGCAAGTTTTCTGTCATAATATTTACCTTCAGATCATCAGCTCACATATTTGCCACTTGGGTGAGCCGTCAAACTGACACAGCAATCACTAGGGCTGCCAGTAGTATTGGTGGTGAAATTCTAGTCAGCCCTTCATCTACTAGACTACCAGTGAAACTACTCCATTTTCTAAACTGAGGGTCTTCTCTTTCTGTCCAGACATCACACTTATTTCTACAGAGCAGGAGCTTGCCTAAAAAGAGAAATGAGGTTTTCCCAAGGAGCAGTTTTCGAAACTCATTCTGTGCTCTAAAAGGCGGCAGGTAGGCTTCTTTCCACATCACAAATCATCACCAGTAACAAAGTTTCTGAGGGCTAAATTATGCTGTTAGAGGTACCTGTGTGATTGTTTTGCCTGTAAGGGTTTTGAACAGGTGTAACTATTGGGATTTAGTAAGCAATTCTGCTGATGGTGCTGAAGATGGAATAGTATCCAGCTGTCTCAAATAGTTACATTACTCCTGCAGGGCTAAGAGAAATAAAGAAAAGGTGTTTATTTTTGTCACTAAAAAAGTAGATATGCATCTAAAAATACATGAGATTTGATCTATTCAGGAAAATGGTGCCAATATATTTCTGCAGGAAAATTGTTCTCTTTTTTCTTTTCTTTCTGAGAATCAGACTTTGCAATGTACTATATGCATCCTCTGATGGCCTTTGAAACACTTGGACCATCACACGTCCGCTTACAGAAGGTTTTGAAGTTATAAGATTGGAAATATTACATCTACTATTCACTGAAAGGGTAGCCCAGAAACCTGGGAAGCATGATGGGCAATTAATTACAAGAAATAACATTCAGAGCAACGAGAAGTTGAGGATCTGAGGTTTTCTGAAATGACTACACATACTGAAAAATATTTTCCGTTACCACAGACTAAACTTTGGCTACAAAGTACTGTGGCTAAGACTGTACTGAAAGAAGGGGATTTGTAGGCTGAAATCTGTCAATTTGAAAAGTAAACTGGCCATGGTATCTGTACTGGATTAGCAGTCTAAATGGCAGAATGAAGCCTAATTGGGCCCTACAGCACCTCTACTGACGGATGTCAGGATTAATACGCCTTCGTAGGCAGAGGTCAAAGATCCATCTAAGCCCAAATGGTTCACTGGTTTAATTGGTTCAGGCATACCAGTTTTTCTAGCCAGCAAACCACAAGTGTGCAGTAAGGACAGCATCATAATTGACTGCCTATGGCTCCACAAATTAAGCAGTGGGATTCAACCCATTTATGGTTGGATCAAATCATGACAGATTTCAGGAAGAATGCAGAGTAATTTTCAATTGACAGGGCTATGTCTACAGAGGGAATATGTAGTGACTGTCACTCAGCTGTTGTATCCCTTGTGGTATCACAGTCATAGCTTCAGTCCTGCAGTCACAGCCTTTTCCCACCTAATGTGCCTCAGTCACAGTATCATTTGTTGATCCCTGATTTTGGACCAGATTTATAGCAGACTCCATCTGATAGCAGATCCCAAAAGAGCAATAACACTGTGTGGAAGATTAGAAAGCAGCCAGTGCCAGCCACTCTCTCAGTGCTGTGGTATGTCTCATTTGCAACAGAAATGGTAGATTTTGTCCTCTTCTGCCACTAAAGACATTTCCATCTGGAAGATTGCCTATGAACTGGAGCATAAAAAGAAATTTGCTTTTTTTCTTCCCCTCCCCCCCGGATCAAGAAAGTGAGCCAAATTTATATGCATAATATGTTTTGGACTAAATTTAATTTTATAAATTTAATTTGATTTCATTTGATAAAATCCCAACAATTAATCTTTCATTGAAAGAAAGTGAATCACATATATATTTGAATGTATGTGTCTCCTTAGTTGTTTTAGAAACTCTATCTGACATTACATAATGTTTTATTAACTACTCAAAAATTACTTAAGAGAGGTTTCCTATTGTTCATTGAATATAATGGGAATACACCGAAACTTCTGAGTAAAACATATATAGAAAAATCACAAAACAGGATATGCAGTATTTCAGAAGCAATGATAACTCTCACTTTTTACTCTATGTCTGTAAAATATCACCATGAAATGCTATATTATTTGTGATTTTCCTCCAATCATTAAACACAGACTTTTCCCCCCCTTTTTTTTCCTTTTGCAATTAGGTTTACAATCTCCTCATGTACAATTTCTTTATTATACATAATATTTAAAAGTGTGAGCAACATAGCTCCTATAGCCTGGTACTAGCTGTGTGTTAGGAAAGCAATTGTACTCCTGGTGATTACTGACCAGTGCCATAATGGCCAACAACAACACAAACTGGAGAGGCCTTTCACTTCTCTCTCTTCCTCAGTGATTTCCTCCTTTTTAAGGTTTTTGCTTCTTTCTAGCTAGAACTTCCCTCTTCACTTTCGAGTCTCTGTTACATGCAGTGTTTTGCATCATATGATTTGTATAATAGCAGTGCTATTACCACCGTGCTTTCAAGTTATCATTTTGACTCAGTTAACTCTACAAAACATCTGGTCTCATTCCATCAGCTGAAAGACCAAACCTCCCAAAACACTCAGGTGTATCTTATTTCAAAGGATATCTAGAACTGATATTTCTACCTCTTTCCTTTTGATTTGAAAAGTTATTCACAACTGTACTAAAGAATTATCAAGCTAGACTTAGCAAATCATACATGTAGTAAAGTAAGGAACCCAACAGCACTTTCAGTTTCTTTAGTTGACAGTTTCTGGACCCATTCATTGAGGATTCTTGTCTATTTGAAGCATGACTTCACAGCATTGAATCCAAGGTTTATCTAGCTCAGTATCCATAGCAATCATCCAGTCATCATGCACTCCTAACATTTTTGGGTTTTTAACTGCAGAGCTACATTAATCATATCTAAACATTTGAATTTTCGTAGTAATGGTTAGATATTTTTCTAAGTGGCATTAATGATACAATAATCAATTTTGAATATTGCTGAACTTTTGTGCAGGGTTTCTTTTCCACCTTCCTTCAGAAATAGTTTCCATTTATCAATATTTGATGAAAAAACTATCTTCATATTGCCCATCTTCTTGGCTTCTCTAGGCCCCTGTGAACAAGCTAACAGTACAGCATGGGCTTGACCATCCTAAGCACCTTTGTGGCATCTACCGGAGTTGCTTTTCACTACTCATCTGCTTTCCAGGACATTAAGCATCAAGACAACTACTTTTGAGCCCTGAGGCCCCCACTATTAACCTTTTGGTAGGACTAAAATTGATCATTTAATCCCACTCTCTACTTTCTGTCTCCAAGCTAGATTTGATCCATGTTACAAATCTGGGCTATGACACATGCTGGCAAACTCACAGGAGGTACTATAAAACTTAAAGCTAGATACGTGCTTAAGCTTGCTGTTGAACTCCAGCAGAAAGAAAGAGACCTAACTTCTAAACAGAAGAATGATCTCAGATTATGGAAAGAGATACTTCCGAAGCAGTTTCCAAAGTAGTCTGAAAACTACTTTTTTTTTTTGCATGATACTACTGTCTGCATATAACTATGACAGTAAAATACTATTTCCACATGCTAATATTGTGATAGTGAGAAAGCAATTGCTTTTATAACAAAAGAAGATAATGTGTTCAAGTTTTGATAGTTTCTATGGCAATTTCAGTATTTCAATGATAAATGGCTTGTGGATAACTTCAAACTCAACAACTTCTCTTTGTCCCTCCTTTTTCCCATAATGATTCCAGAACAAGTTTTGTTGGGATCTTTTTGTTAGAGAACATTTTGTTTCTGGAAAAGTAACTACATCTGAGATGGCCTAACATTTCTGAACTGTAGAATCATTCTTGTACCAAGAAAGGCTCCTTGGTACATTAACAGGACTGGCTATTATGTTGAATAGCTTAATCACGCGGGCTCTGAACCTCTCTGTTAGAGTCCAATTACAGTGATTCAGGGGATGCAGGATCCTTTCCTATGTCTGAATTTTCAATACCAATATACAAAGAGATGCATTGTCTCTGTCTTCAGTTCAATTTTTTTAATGCAAAATTTGTGTTGTTTCATTTTCTAAATTTACTTTCATTGTTTCCTGGAGAAGTGTTTTTGCTTTCTATTTTCTTCCTTGTTTCCCTCTGCCTTCCCATATCTAAGCTCTTCTGTTTCCTACAGTAAGACAATCCATTCAAGTTTGTACAATAATGTATTTATTAAAAAAAAAAAACAAAACAAAAAAAAACCACAAAACCCCAAGTTAAGTAACATCTTATTATAGTTGAGTAGCTCTTTTATATTTGTGTTTTGACTGAATTGTATGCTCTTACAATCCAAAACAGGCATTCTTCACTCATGCCATTTATCTCTCGGAAACTAAGAAAGTGTAAGAATTTGAGTAAAGTTTTAAAATCTGATAGCTTGAAAGATAACCTCAGCTCTGTTATAATAGTCAGCTCAGTTAGCTTGATGTTTGGTAAACTGGAAAATTCTCTTCTATTTTCACTGTATTTATTAATAAGTTTGTATATTTTGAGACTGTGTTTAAGATTGTACGGTTTTGCCTAGAGAAGAGGTATCACTAAAGAGCTTTATATAAGACCAGTAAATGACAGTGATTGCTTATTGACAGCAGACACCAAACCCTCACAGGTTCTGTGGCAGCTCATGAGAAGGTTATCATAGGTGTGGCTTTCCACGCCACTGAGTGAGTATTATGCGATAGTCTCCCACATAAACCTCTGTCGTATGGATTTTTCATCAGTCCAAGAGAAAAAAACTCCAACAATTTCAAGCCCCAGAGACTTCAGACTTGGGTACTGAAGCAAAGAAACTGTTGATCTTTATGACGAGTATGCTCAGAAACTCCTGTCAAATACACAGGGATTCCTAGAAGCAGATGCATGCAACTTAAGCCAGAGGCCACTAGGACAAGTAGTCTGTCATGGATGTGGTTTGACTCAGTCGTATTTCCATAACTCAAGTGGAATCTAACTTAATCTGCTTGTCTAACTGTGCCTGAAGAAACTCAGAAAGTGAGAGTGGGTATCTCTGTAGCCTGATTGTTTTATGAGCCCTTTACCTGCTGTTTTATTCCAACTGCTGAACAAATGAACAAACACTCAACTTTGTTTTAATGACTGCAGATCAGCACTGTGGCAGTGGGATTTGAGAATACAAGTATCAAAGGCAGTCAGAGGGGTGAGGATTTACATGAATGAAAAAAGAAGTTGAAAAAAGAAGTTAAAAAAAGTCCTATATCTGTTTTGAGACATGGACATAGTGTTCAAGGTTCAGCCTCTAATTTAGAGAAACTCTTAAAATTGACAGACTGCTAAAGCCAGAGAGAGACCATGCCACTCACTGCATGCACCACTTCTTATAATCTTTCACTCTCTTGAACACTGCTGAACATGAGATACTAGCTGGTATGACTAGATGTGGCAGTGCTTTATGTTCATCCTGAGTGAAGAACATTTAAATTCTACGCAAAGACAATTGAAGACACCTTACATTTCAGGAATGTAATCAGAGTTGCTTAAAAGACTAAGGTGGGTGCAGCTAGCTCTGCAGCAGCGTTAAAAAAAGTGAAGCCCTGCATGTTATGTTGAGGTATGCTGGTACATGCATTACTACTCCACAACACTCTGCCTCTGCTGTTTGAGTTATAAAGCTAAAATTACCTCATCAACCATAGCTGTTCCCTTAGTAACCTTGTAATTCTTTATTTCACATGATTTTTTCTGTGCTCTCTGCATTATATTTTAGTAGAGCCTCATCTCTTAGACCCATTGTTTCTCAAAATAGGAGTGGGAAAAGTATTAATGCCAGTTCAAGAAAAAGTCACACTATTGGAGAGTGGAAATGAAACACTGGCCATCTTCCTCCTCACCACTGAGCCGGTCCTTCAAACAGGTGTGTGGAGAATATCTAGCAACATCATGAAGCTAAGTACAGGGAGATTAAAAAATGTAGTTTTATCACATCTCCAGCCATATGCAATCAGAACCTGCATCCTACTCATAATTTATAAACTATATTTGACTTTTATCTTTTTCATCTAGGGGTGGTGTACTTTGGAGCTCATGGGGAAAAAAGTGTATTATTAAAACTTCTAAAAATGGAAATACAAGTAAATATGGATTCAACTCAAGTTTTTGTCAAAGTAAATACCTCCCTTTAGATTGCTCAAATAAATGTGAAGAAAGCTGCTTACTATGTTCACAGTAAGGGAGTGAAGCATCCCTTTTAACTAAGCTGGATTCAAAAGCACTTCCTCTATGTTCAAAGCTTTGATTCATGGAAAATCTGTAGCAGTGTGAGAAGATGATGGTATGTAATTCTTCAGAAGGAGCAGAACTGACCAAAACGATGTACTAAGAACAAGCAAAGACAAAACAATTTTGTTGAACAGGATAAAGTACTGTAGCATAGCTAAAAACTGAAGCACTTCTAAGGCAAGGAACTATTTCTGCAAATGTGAACGTAGTGATGAATTCTATTGCAAAAACACCACCATGTTAAACAAATAAAGCATTTGTGATAAATAAAAAACAAAAATTCCTTTGAGTTTACAAATTAAAGATGACCTCAAAAAGGTAATTTTTACTGTGACTGTGTGGCAAGTTTTTGGTAGTAGGGGCCGGGGGTGTGTGGTGGGGTGTATGCTACAGGGGTGACTTCTGGGAGAAGCTGACAGAAGCTTCCCCTGTATCTAATGGAGCCAGTGCCAACTGGCTCCAAGATGGACCTGCCACTGGTCAAGGGAAGCCCATCAGTGACAGTGGAAGCACCTCTTGTTGGAAAGCATAGTTATGAAGGGGAAAAAGCCTGTGCAACAGTAATTGTGGCCAGACAGAGGAGTGAGAATATGTGAGAGTAACAACTCTGCAGACACCAAGGTCAGTTAAGAAAGAGGAGGAAGAGATTCTCCAGGTGCTGGAGCACAGATTCCCCTGAAGCCCATGAAGACTGTGGTAAGGTCAGGCTGTCCCCCCACAGCCCATGGAGGTCCATAGTGAAGCAGAGGTCCGCCTGCAGCCTATGGATGATCCCATCCCAGAGCAGGTAGAAGCCTAAGTGAGGCTGCGACCCTGTGGGATACCCACGCTGGAGCAGGCCTGGTTAGGATCTGTGACCCCACTGAGGCAGGGGCCCATGTTAAAGCAGATTGGCTGGCAAGACTTTTGACCCTGCAGGAGACTCACACTAGAGCAGTTTGTGAACTGCAGCCTGTGGGGAGAAGGACTAGTGCTAGAGAACTTCGTGGAGGGCTGCTTCCCAGAGTTCACTGATCACAATCCCTACTTTCAGTCTGCAATATTTAGCCTGGAGAAGATAGAAAAAAATCAGGAGTGAAGTTGATAATTTCTTTAGGTTTCTATATTCCACTATTACTCCAGTGAATTTCAGTTTTTGCTGTAAAGCCTCAGTTTCAGTAGGAGGGGATGATACTTTCCTAGTCACACGCAGAGAAGTGTCTGCAGTCTAATATTTAGGACACTCACATAGGAGGTAAAAGATGTGAGGTTAAATCTGCTCATGCTGAGCAGAAAAATGACCTTAGGTCTTTTGTTTGCAGAGTGAGTGCTCTGATCACGGAACTATAATACCAAAGGTCAGCAGGAGAACCACAGTTTCTTCATTTTGAAGAATGCAGAAGCTGCACCTGCATTTTTTGATACAGCCTGAGTGTGGTACCCAAGCATTGTGTATGTACAGCAAGATTAGGGACTTCATGAGATATTGGCATATGGGAGTCCCACCCTGACATAATTAACTGAATTCCATTGCCTGGGGTGTTGTACACATACACTGATGCAGACATTGAGGTGTTTTCAGGAACTTTCTAGTCAAACAGGGAGATGCCTGTCACCCTGAATTGCTTCCAGGACACAGACCAGCAGGTGTGCATTCTTATCTTGACTGCTTAATATTTTTCTCTACATTCGAAAAGTCTTTTTTTTTCCCCTGACCTGTTGAGTTCTTGTCCCTCATAGTTTGTAGTTCTCCTATATTCTGAAATGAAGGATGAAGAGGAACTGGGGCCAAGTTTTTCCCGTGCATAAGGAGACTACACTAGAGAATTTGTTATGTCTTTTTTTGATCCTTCTCTTCAGTATCTTTCCACTTTCTCTTTTTGGCAGTTTAGGTAATACCGATATGAACAGAAATTATGGTCATTTACAGCAGGGTCCTAGAGGAAAAGGACAAAATAGCAGTAATCACTGCGCTTCATTCAGTTAGCTGAATTGAGTTTTTTCCACTTTGTTTTGTAGAATGCAAGTTTTCAGTAAAGGAACTCTTAATACGATTATGATCTTTTCATCTGCAGAATAACCTCTGCAATCAAAAAATCAATACTCATGCAACGGGCAAATCAGGCTCTTCCTGCCCACAAGTGTCTGCAACACTATGTTTTAAGCAGCTGTTGATTTACTTTGATTTGGAAAAATGGTTTGTCTGCAGAACTATGTGTGTATTTATGCACATGGTAGTTTAAGCTGCACTGAAGAATGTCAGAGCTTTAAAACCATAACCTAAAATCAAGGATGAGAGAGATTTCTAGTTTACAAATGGCAAATGACTTTTCCACTTTTAGTCTCAAAAAAAGAGTACTCTAGCTTGTCTCACAGTGGAGATGTTTTAATAGAGGCTGTTTTAAGGACTTTTATGAAAGCAGCTCTGTATAAGATAGTTGAATTCCTGGTAAACCTTGCACCAGGTTTTACAAAGGGCTATTAAGAACAGTACTGCCACCACCATTGAAAAAAATGTATATAAATAGATTCCTAACTCATATTTCTATAACACTACAGAATGAATAAGCACACAAACATTGTTTCCCATAAAGTTTATAGTGACTGTCACTTGGGATATCCTGAATAGATCTTTCATTAACATATGCAATGTTAATCTCAGACTTGTGAAGCGCTGAGGACAAAACCATCAACTGGATTTGCCTTCTCTTCCCATCTTAAGTCAGAAACCAATCTAGTAATGAGGATAAATAGATGCATTCATGATTCACACCTAGAAAGGCAAGCCTAATGCAGACTTGAATCCACATCATATTATCATTAAATCTGTACATAAATAGATGCACAAATGGAAAAAATCTGCAGTAAAGAACAAGAGAACCAGAAATTTATTTATCTTTAAATGTCCAGGATCTATTTATGCATGTCATAATTTGCAACTTGATTTACTAGATTATATTTGCATATACGTACTGTGGGGTGATAGCCCTGATAAACTCTTGATGAGTTGAGGCAAAAGCCTCAGCACCCTGGAGGGGTGCTCCCAGAACCATTGTCAGAGGACAAAGATATCCCAGTGGCTTTCCAAAAGTGCTGAAACCAGACTGATAAGATTAACAAAGGGTGGAGTGTTGTGGAGATGGCATGGCCCTCCTTTGCCACATCTTCTGGGAACACAAAGAGCCCCTTGGGCCTATGCCATGGTCATCTGTCTATCACCCCAAAACCAATTATTGAAAAAAGCCACCCAAACCACCTAAAAGGAAAAAAAGGTATAAAAGTGATTGGGCATGAGCAAA